>CM029500.1:32465444-33665444 GCA_017140595.1 Eucalyptus curtisii
TAGTGATAAGCGCTGCTAGTTCAATAGAGATCAAACCTTTCCCATGTCCCCAAAAATGACAACACGCTGCAAGCTGTTTTGACCAGGATATGAGATGCTTTAAACTTCGGTATTTGGCTCCAAATGTAACTACCATTCAATAGCTTATGCCCCAACCGGTAATAATACCTAGAATATCAGTAAAAGTAGTACTCAGGTACAAATTGAAATTATGGCTAGAAACTTGCATTAAATTCAAACAATCAATTCAAAACCATTAATCATGACAAGTCAACTCTAAGGCTGATACGCAAATAATCCATGATTTACACAACTGCAATTCATTCAATAAGAAGGCCGATTCAATATATTATCATACTGAAGGATGAAGCAGACTCAGGATTCAACTATGAGGAGGAGATGACAAGCAAAGCCTTGGGGCTAATACAGCAAAAAATATCCATGATTCACACAACCACAATTAATTCAGTAAGATGGGCGATTCAATATATTATCATACTGAAGGACAAAGCTGATTCAGGATCCTCCCTCCCTCTCTGAGGAGGAGAGATGACAAGTGTTTCTTAAGGCTGATACAGCAAATAATCCATTATTCAACTACAATTCATTCAGTAAGATGGCCGATTCAATATATTATTGTACTGAAGGCCTAAGCTGACCCATCACAATAGAAAAGGAGAGGAATTGAGGCGGTCAACTTATTTAAGGAGGCAAGGAGTTTCTTAGAAAAGTTACACTGAGATAGAATTCATAGTGGGTAATGAATAAAAATTGGCATCTTGGTTTAAGATAAATTCTAAAGAGTCTAGTGTAAAATCGTAACCCTGTAGAAGAAATAACATACACACTTACACAGAGTTGGGCCATAATTCCTTCAAGAAACTGGTGTGGATGAATCCCGTATCACGCCATCCTACTGCTCCTTGCAGGTGCTCCTGAAAATTTAGATTATTAAGAGAATTATAATTTGTGAAACATCAAGAAGTCTACTTTCTAAGTTCAAGCCATGGCTGGAATGTGCGATTATCAGGTTTGCGAAGCACTATTATACACTACAGTCCAGAAATACTAAAGGATCCCGAACAATGAGTGAAATCAAGTGCTACAATTGTGCATTGATTTGGAAGCAAAAATTTAGAATCTTAAGATGTGGACACCACACAAGCTCTTAAAGAACCTTTCGTTAAACTCAAAATACACCTCAAACTGGTGCTTGAAGGATACAGAGGCTTGTCATGCATTACAATTCATTCCAACAATGTTCAAAAAAAGAGTTTACTCATGCTACTACGGTCAAAAGTCAATGTTCCAGCTGGAGAACTGCATTTTTCCTCCACCTTGAGGGTCACTCAACAAATGGCTCTGCTTCATCTAATCCATATCCACTTGTCCACGTTACAGTCATCTGATATCACATCCCAAACATGTTTTATCCTAGGAATTGGTATTTGTAGACAAAACAGGAAAACCTGTGTGCAAGCAGAGGCTGCCTAGCGTAAAAGCAGAAGCCTATAACATTGATCAAAATCAATTGCACCGCCAATATCTGAAAGAACTACAAAACATGCTAAACTTTTCTACATGAAAAGGTGTTGGACATACTTCATTCCATTCTTTTCCCTTGAGCTAGGCGAGGATAAACTGGAGCCTTGGGATTTGCAAATGCGATTGTATTTGATACTGCAACCAGTTTTGGCTGTGGTGCGTCCAACATCACAGCAGACAAATGAGAAACACAAGTGAAAAAGTTGGAAAAGTCAAGAAAAAAGTAGCTACTGAGATGGTGCAAATTTCAGCAACAAAATAATAAATCAAAACGCATGCTAGGCTAAGAGGAAATAAAAATAGCGTCAGTCTTTTTAATGCAGTTTTCATATTTAGGATTAACTTCAGCGTTAAAATAGATATCCCTTAATGTACATCAAATATCATCTGAACTTGATAGTTCATTCATCTTTGCTTCAATTGGAGTAGCTGATTCAGGCCAAAACCAGTCATGGACTTGCTACACGAAAATAATATAGAGCACTTACATTTAATATACCACCAGAAAAAAGTACTAGAGCGAAAAATCTGGATCTCTGGTTGATCAACTGAAGCTTTAGGGACCCTTTTCCGTACTTACATATGCAGGGCTTGAGTAATTTGCATATTGATACTGCAAAGGCAACACAAGCAACAGTTGAAGCTACAGATCACATAAGATGTTCTGAGAGCGATGGCAAGGACTGCGGCACTTACCTTGATCGGTGCCGAACATAGAACAGGTGGAAGGACTTTCGGATTTTCAGGTGAACAGGTGGAAGCACTGCAAAGTAGCGAAGTATAATTGAACATCAAGAAAACAGTATCCTCATATCCTAACGGTCAACCGTTAGAAAAAAGAAAGAATAATGAGCGCTGCATCACGAATGCTGCAATGCAGAGCGATCTAATCACCTGAAATTCGCGGGAGAAAATACTCCGATCCAGTCATCGTTCGACGGGTTCGGAGAGCCATACTCCAATGATACCCAATTCATCGTGCCCCTAAAACAGTAAATGCAGCTTCCGTCAGCCTCGACAGCCGCATCTTTCACAATTATGGATAACCCAAGTCTTTGAATACAGAGTGCGAAAAATCTTTCAAAGCATTTTCAAGCCCACATCGTGGAACAGTCAGAGCATTGAGCTGGAACGAGAAGAACGAGCAAATCGAGGGCCCTTACGCCGCTCCGAGAACTGAAGGAGACGCCTTGACGCTCGCTCTCGTCCGTCGAGAGCAGAGACCGTCTCGTGCACGGGCGATCCTCGCCAGAGGCTCCCCCATGCGACCTCACCGTCCGATGAAGCAGCTCCCGACCAACGCCAGAACAGCCACCGACGCCCATCCCGCAGCTCTTCGCGCCACCCCCTCCTCCCCATCCGCATCCGACACCCAGTCCGACCAACACCCAGTTCCGAGAGCTCCGAACGCATCAGACCGCGACGCGTCTCGAAAGGAGTCAGATGTAGGAATCGGAAAGTCGCAAAACGACCGAATCCGACAGCGATGCACTGCACAAAAAGTCAACCCACGCCCCGCCGAAAGGAGACGAGATATAGAAAGTACACAGTTGATGTGAGGCCGACACTTACGGATCGACGAGAATCGAATATTGGCGGAGGACATTCGATTCGCACGGCCGGAATCGCTCGACGAATTTGGATAGAGATTATTTGCTATATATGTATATACGCCGACGGGACCGGCGCACGCGCCGCCTTCGGCGAGCGACGGCACCGGGAGTCTGGTCGGATGTCCGCCGACAAAGGACGCTAGCGGAGCAGTGGACGGATCATGCTCGTGCTCATGCATCATCGTAAAAGCTCTGCGGATTTTTCGTTCGGATGAAATTGTTTTCAACTTTTTATTAAAAGGAAGAAATCGTGAAACAAGAGAAAAGAAAAGGTAGAAGTTTCGCACATTTTGTTTATAAGCTTCTTTTTTCGTTCATAAACAAATTTTCTGTTTTTTTTTGCTCCTAACAAAAAAGAACAGAAACGCGTCATTCTGGGCTGCCAACTGCTGTTCTAACAAAATCGAACAAAATCAAATCTAAAAAAACTTGTTTTTTTTGTTTTAACACTTCTTGTTAATCAAAAGAACAAAAACACACAAAAGTTATTTCTTCTTATTTCTTTCTTGTTTCTCTTGTTTCGCTTTCGCTCCTCCCTCGTTCCACTCGCGTCCCCCTCTCCTCCCCTTTTTCCGCCCCCGTTCTCCACCGTCATCCTCTCCGGCACCGACGCCGCGCGCTTCCTTCACCGGCGAAGCTTCGATTCGAGGTAAGTTTCATCCTTCACCCGCCGCTCGCTCCTTCACCGCTTGACGAGGGCTTCAGCCGAGAGCCACCCTCGTAGATCCGGGGCGACGGCCGCCGGGCTCGGCCGTCGGCTCGGGAGATCACCGCAGCAAGGCTCGCGCGCCGCCAGATCTGCTGCTCCGCTGAAGGGCCGTCGGAGCAAGAAGAGCCGCCCGCTCGAGCCGTAATGCGCGAGTAGAGCAACGCTCGTCGAGCTGAGCTTCGCACTTCGAGCCAGCGAGCCGCTTCGCTCGAGCTCACTGCACTGCTGAGCAAGAAGCATCGCTTCGGGCTGAGTCGAACAAGAAATTTCGAGCTCGAAGGAGCCGCTCGCTGGAGGCTCATTGCAGAATTGGCTGAAAGGAAGAATGAGTTTCGAGCGCACAGAACTTCTCGAGTAAAGCAGTAGCTTGTAGCTGTCGCTTGGCTTATGTCGCAGAAATTTTTACCTTGTTCGTCTCTCCTCACCGAAAATGGGGCGAGCGTTGTCCCCTCTCTCTCTTTGTTGGATGCAGGAAGAACAAGAGGATCTCGAAGGAAGAAGGGTGGGAAGAAGAAGGCGTGAGTGCTCAATTCCACCTCAACTTTGTGCAAATCGATTCTGTTTTGGGGTGCTTTGGTTCGTCGTGGTTTGATCTTTTTTCTTGTATGGTCCGGGCGAGAGAGTGTGGTCTATCCGTTTCCGCGAAGGATCGGTACGATATCAAGGCGCCCTCCATGTATTTCCGTGGCCCATTGTTCTTTGCTTTTGCAACATTTTTGTCACTACCCTAATAAATCTCCTTTGCTCTTGAGTTGTTATTATGTTGCACTTAATTTGTATTTAACAATGAGTTCTGCCCTAATTGTTTGCTTACCTCGCTGCCCAAATTTGTTGATGCCCCGGATCCGCTCCCTTAGTTTGGTGCTATGTCTCGCTAATCTACCATCCGCCCATCCAAAATCACCATGACATGACTATCTCTTTTGACAGAGAGGGACTATAGCCGAAGGACGAGAGCCACTTTCAAGAACTTGCTTCGTGTTTGAAGGTAAGAACTAAGGCTATGTTTGCTTTGTGTTGGATGAATTTCATGGTTGCATATTATATGCATTACAATGAAATGCTTAGGCTGATCATTTGGATTTCACATTTCTCAAAGATAGGTTGAGAGAGTAGTTGTTTAGGTTCTTTTGGAGCAAGATTGAACTTTTCACATTTCCTTTTATTGTAGTGTTTGAAATATGATTTTTATTGCACATTGAACAGCTTAATGAAACATATTAATTTTGACATGTGTGGTTGTATAGATTCTTGAGAATATATTTTGACATGGTAGGTTTCTCACAATGCTCTTTATTTTATTTTGAGCATTCTATTTCATTGATCATTGATAGTCATAGTACTATGTAGTTCTAGAGCAAGATTGAATATGTTCTGTTTATACAAATTAGTTCAAGAATTGTCAATTTTGTCATTATAGTCTTTCTCCGATTGCATCTCTTGAGAATGATTTTGTGTATGGCATGTATAGTATTATGTTATTGATTTAACTCATAACTAATATGATGCTCAACGGGTCAAAGATTAAATGGCATCGAGAGATTCAAAGGTAAAAGTGGACCGAGTCCGTAACCAACCTATTTATCGATTTGTTGGTGGATGAGGTCAAAAAGGAAATCGAACCTCTTCTACTTTCAACAAAGCGGTGGAAGAATATCAGATCGAATTCATTAGACAGACGGGATGCCAATATAGCATGGTCCAAATTTGAGGAACAAGGTAAACAAACCGAGAAAACAAGATATGGCGCTTTAAACTCATGTCTCAATCTGGATTGGATTTGGGACAATGTGAATAAAAAGAGTTGTTGTCGGCGATCCAAGTATATGGGAATCTCACATCAAGGTATCTTTTTAACTTTTTTGTCATTTTGATGTCATTATAGATGTAAATTTTAAAAATGTATGATTATATTGCTGAAATGTCATTATTGTGAAAATTGTAGGCAAATGTTGAGTGGGCAAAATTCAAGAAGGATGGATTTCCCGCATCCCGAGCTATGTATTGTATTTGGTGGTACATATGCTACCGGGGAATATGCCATAGGAAATGCTCAAGATTTGACGGTGTCGGATGAAGATGACAATGGTGATGGCAATGTAGGCGTGGTAATTATATGATGGTGGCGTGCATATGGTGACAATAAAGTGGTGGCAATGCATATGGTGATAATGGTGGTGGCAATACAAATGACTTTAGTGAACACCACGAGGGAGTCTTTTACATCGACAATGCCGCAACTTCAACTCATGGAAAGCATAGATTAGATAGGACTCCAAATACTAAGAGAGAAGAAAGAGTACCCAACCCGGTAGATACCGAGCACTTGCAAAGCCATACAAGATCTTTTGAAAGTTAGGTCCGCTCAATCTAGTAGTGGCTCGCACCTCAGGGGTTACACCATCACTCCGTAGACCCTTTCTCCGTATCCCAATGGATCGATATTCTAGTTACATGCCTCGAGCTAGAACAAGATGTTTACAGAGCAAAGGCAACAAAGATGCGATAAGGGGGCTCCTGAGGAGGCTTTCGTTAAATCCCCACCGGAAGGAGAAATGGACTTCTTTATTTTCTTTAGCAGATGTTTGGAAATTTATTATGGATTGTACGGGGTTCCATTGGGGATCGATTAACTTATATTAGTGTTGAGACTTTTTGGGTACTTATATGTAATGGCATCTTATATTGAGATTCTATGACTTATGTTATTGACTGTTATTGCATATATTTTCAAAATCTATATTGATGTTTTTATATTTTTGTGATGGTATAGGTACTATGGAAGAGGGATCAAATAAAGGTGTCTAAAGGGATATGAAGCTGAACAATTCTTGGATGATAATGATATTGACATATTGATTGCGTGGTTGTGCACGGTTGCGCTAGACGCGTCCGTCCATACAAGAGAACCTATTGTGGGATAGTAAATTATGTGGACCGAATGGATAATGGAGATTGTTTATGGACATCAGATAGGATATATGAAGCTTCCTTACTGGAGAGACATGTTTTTCCTCGAATTTATGGGATTTAATGAGGAAAGAGGTTGGTTGAAAGATAGCCGATTTGTTCTAATAGATGAACAAGTTGGGATATTCTTATCCGTGGTTTGTCACAATAGCTCAAATAGAGATTTATGTGAGAGATTCCAACATTCTCGGAGAAACGATCGTTAAGTATTTCAACAAAGTGTTGAAAGCAATTATCAATTTTCAAAAGAGATTATCAAACTACAGTCTTTTGATGTCATCCTAAGAAATTCTTATGGATCCAGTCATAAACGCTACTAAGGTATGTTTTTTATATCGATTTTATACCGTCAAATACATGTAGTTGATAATCTTATATTATCTTAGATTGGTAACAAATTGATGATTGCGTAGTGCTATGGATGGCACCCATATAAATGCTATCGTCCTAAGTCTCAAAGGGTTCGATTAGAGGCAGGAAAGGGATTACCACCTTTAATGTGTTGTGTATTTGCTCATTTGATATGAAATTTTTTGTGTATGCTGGATGGGAAGGATCTCATTAACGATTGTCGAGTGCTTTCAAAGATCAAACCCTAAACCAATTTCCCGACCACCACACCGGTACTTACTTTGTTTATGTAGACAAATTTATGATTATATTATGAAGTTGAATATCACAACAAATTTATATATATATCATGTTGTAGGGAATTTACGTGGTAGATTCTGGTTATGTTATCTCCGGGATTTTTTAACCCATTTAAAAGAGAACCGTATCATCTCAACGATTATAGAGGGAGTGGGAGACGGCCAAGAACAGCAAAAGAATTGTTCAACTATAAGCACTTCATTAAGAAATGTAATTGAGAGGTCATTTGGGGCATTAAAGAATCGCTTCACCATTTTGAGACATATGCCTCCATTTACAATTCGAAAGCAATCACTTGTTGTAATCGTATGTTGTGCTCTTCATAATTACATTCGTGATCAAGATAGGATGGACAGAAACTTTTCCCATTATGGAGATCCGGAGTATCCATTTGGACCTAGAGAAGTGGAGGTTGCAGATGATACATCATACGAGCAGCACTGGGATAAACATGCTTAGGATAAGTATTGCAAAATAAAACGGCAAGGGATCACAATATGCCCGAGATTTGTTGACTTTGTGTTTCCGACTTTTGTAATATTGTTTTTAAGTATTCACTTATCAAAGTCAATGTGATGAAGTTGAACAATGAACTATATTGCTTCATTATTGTGATGTCATGTATGAAAGTGGTCCATGTTGAGATCTATAAGATACTCTTATTTTTGCTAGTTCTTATTGTACTAACTTTACTTATAAAATTTTCTTTCAAGTATGGACATATGACCATATTCAAAATGTTTTTCTTCACTCACCATGATGAAAATTAATTTGATGAGCATTTCATGAGAATGAGAATTCAATACCAAGTTTGCACTTTATTAAAAAAAAAAAGCACTTGAGAAAAATTGCATACAAACTTTACTTACTAAAATTTTTACCAAGTATGCACATATGATCATGTTCAAAATGTTTGTTCACTCACCATGAACAAAATTAAATTGATGAACATTTCATAAGAATGATATGCCAATACCAAGTTTACACTTTATTAAAAGTAGCCAATGGCAACTTGCGCTTCAGAATCAGAAGCTGGCCTACAGGCTACCACAGAGAGATAAAGAGAGAGAGAGAAGATAAAAAAAAAAAAAAAAATAGAAACAAATTCTTTTGCCGGGACTATCGTGCGCCTTCCACTCAACGCTCCTTCAACCGTCTGACCGTGAGTTGTAAATTCAGATCGATTTGGGTTTTTTTTTTGTTACGGCATTACATTTTGACCATGCGAAGAATCGCTTATTTTTTTAAGCTCATTTTCAGCATAAGTCGCAACCCTCGTTAGAAGATAAGAGATGATATGGAAACGGCGTACATGGAGGGTCTCGCGAGGGACCTGGACAAAGCATTTGTAAATTTACTTAGATAAAATTACATAACATTGAGCCAAGTCAAATTGTTTCTTTTAATCGTTATCAACAAAATTCCATTTTCGAATCGAATTCCCCTCCTTGTTTCTACTTTTCCTACAAAAAATAAAAATAAAAATTCATGTTGCATGGGCTTGTGGATCAGTAAAACTTCTGATTTTGTTTGAATGATGTCTCTCATGAGAGAGAAAATTGACATAATCGCCATTTCATGTGTCCATAGTGCAGAGAGAAGTCGATCAACGGGCCGATTGTGGTAAGGCGTTTACATCAAAGAGGCCGGCTGGCTCGAACTTTCAATACACGTATGGGCTGCAGAGAAGCATGGATCACACGTTAGGCCTGATCTTTAAGTCCATTTATGTCATTGCTAGGCTTCCAAATTTGATCATTCAGATTCTTTTGATGTCATTCAAATCCTAGAAAAATCCGGTGAACCTAAATAATTACATACAAACACAAACCCATGAGTATTCACAACCAAAAACAATGGTGTCGGAGTTTCGTTGCTGATGGACAGCTCGGAAATTCCTTGATGTCTATATCCCAGAAAGTCTGAACTTCCTTCCATTTCTCGGGTTGAAAATGATGATTCTTTCACCCGGTCTCTGGAATCCAATTGCTTCTGGTATGAGCTTCTACATGAACCCGCGTGCAATTCCAGTACTCTATTAACGGCGGAATTCGCCACCATGCCTTACTAAATGAGACCGTTGTTTATGTAGACTCCGGATCTTGCAAAGAACTAGGCAGTGGCGCCCACGCTGCGTTGTCCTGCTGACGCAATGAGAAGCGCAACCGCCGCAACAAACATGAACAGCATGCTGACAAGCAGCACATAGGTTTTCCTCGATGATCTGCGGTACTCTCCAAACAGAAGTATGCCCCAAAAAGTGCTAACAAGCGGGAGTGCCTGCATGAAGCTAAGATAAGACGAGGAGCAAATCTTTCCTGCAATTTTACAAAACTCTTCTATTTCTCATAAGCAGCAACTATACTTTTTGCCACGATAAGACTTTGACATTTCATATTTGTACCTTCTGTACATCAAACGATAATGAAAAGCATGTGTTAGAAGTAAATCACAGCCATAACCTCTTTAGTTGTTGCGATATTACAGAGCTATACTTCAAGCACAAAGTGAGATATTTTATCATTTCAAATTGGGTTACTATGACGAAAATCCAAGGGTTTCATGTTGATTAAAGTTGACTTGCATTTGTCATGATAGCCGAAAAGCGGTGGACATAATAGCAATTTAACAGAGTGTGCTTGTTGTAGGCTTTACAAAATAGGGGTACAAGGAAAATATCGCCATCGTCATGAGGATGTTGTCATAATATTTTCTTAGTGAAGTCACTCACGCACACGTACTCGTAAGCACAGCTACAAACCTGAACAGCATCTGCCGCAGCATATCCAGCAGCCTCGCCTCCCATAAATTGGAGGCCATTACCAAATCCACACAAAAGGCCAGCTAAAAGAGCCCAACCTCTTCCATTCCAGTCACTTGCATAAGCTTTGAATGATGATCTGGGTAAATTAAGGATAGGATGGTAGAGGAAGCTGACATTCAGAACAGCAGCAACGATGAAGCACGATATCGAGAAGTAGAAAAACGCAGTGTAAACTGTCAAGTGAGGGACACCCTCCTTCAGAGTATGCCACTGATCATTTGTTGCCAAATTAAAGGCAGGTGAGAAAAGAGCAAAGCAGACACCACCGAAGAAAGCTATTCCAAGACCAGACAAAGTGTTCCTCCCAAGGACCTACAAGAAGTCACGAAGAATGAATTGTAAGTCATCATTTGGAATACAATGCAGAAGAAAAACATGGATAACCTAAATTTCCTATAGCAGTTGGATACTTATTCGCTGATAATCTTATACCGCAGTAGATGTAAAAAGCGCAGAATGTTAGATGAGTTTAATCTCCTTGGGTTCGAAAATCAATTCGGTGAGATAAATCAACAACCTTAATCGCTCTTCGATACTCAAGTTCGATCAGAAAATCTGCTGTCCCTACGTCCACCTTTTCAGATAAACCACTTGCATTTTCCATATCTTCTGTAAAGAAGCCTAATGTTAGAGCAGGCAGAGATGAAGAACCAAAGTTGCTGTTTTCAGGAAATGGAATCAATTTGATGAACAATTCTGTCACTGCATAATGAATCAAAGTTCTACCATCGTTTTGATGTACTCCTTTCAAGGCAGAAAAGCTTGAAGTCCTGTTTTCAATTAAAAGTGCCACAAGTCAAGCAAGATCCGTGAGAAAACCATGCTTTTTATCTTCTGATAATCTGAAGTGGCACCAAAGGGAATATATGACAGGAAGTTTCTTGGGAGCAATCATCATAAGAATCTTCAGAAAGATTCTCAAATTTGAAATCAGTGGAGGAACCAACTTTTCTAAGTGTTTAGCAAAGAAATTCCAATGAATTCTTAAATGACTTTCTCTAGATGGCACTTCCATCTATTTTAGAAGTAAAATTCAAATCCATCTCATCATCATGCTTGCAGGGGAAAAGTGGATGAATCAGGCTGTAAGCTCAGAAAAAGACAGCACATTCACTATAGGCGGTTATACATACTTGGCATCGACATTGCCAAGACCTGACTGGTTGAGCTTTATTTTGTTATCGTCTGCATTTGATGCATGGACAGCTGAGGCCAGACAAACTGCAATGACAAAGCAACCCACTCCTGGGAAAAGAATCTCCGCATTGTTGATCTTGTTATCCAAGAAGTAGTTTATAGTTGTGCCTGTCAAAAAGTGACAAACATAAACAAAGACTAAGCTACAGTACTGATGCTATTAGCCAGTTGTATTAGTTAGGAAGGAAGGTCAGCAAATTCCTTTGCACAGCTCGGGGTCCTTCTGGTTTGCACTAAATTAAGTGCCTCATTATACATTAGCATACAATGACCAAAACATCGAGCATGGAGAGGCATTGAGAAATGCATAAGTACCTATAACAACAGTCATGCTGCAAGTGATGACTAATGTCACTGATAAACCAACCAAAGCCAATGCATATTGTGTGGCAAGATTTCCTAGACTGAGGAGCACTCCACCTGCCATAGCAAACAGAACGGATGGCCAATTATCCTGCATCGATTACTTACCATAAGATTTCAAATAATAATTAGGGCTGACACGTACGAGCAGCGACAAAGTGTCAAGCACTCATAACACCTCTTTTGATAAGCATAGTCCAGAAAGTGTAAGGAAAAACAAAACAGAAGAGTACAAAGTTGCACGTTAACCATCTCCGATAATTTGGAAGGAGAAAGTCACCTGAGAAAGCTGATCCAGAAAATTGGGTGAATCCGTGGTGCCCTTGCCTATCTCCCCAAGAGTGAAGGCAATAAATACAGCTGCCAGGAGATTGGTGATGCTGTAATCCAGATAAGTATGCTGCGGAAGGCGGCCTCGCCTCTCCAGAAAAGTGAAGATGGCAGGCCATGTTCCCAAGAAGAAGAGCGATAGCAGCATGCATGCTATGGCTCCTACTTTGTTCTCCACGAGATACATTTTCAAACCACTTGAAGTTGTTCCTTCTATCGAAAAAAAATTCAAGAAAGGCGTCCACGAAAAATCCTGTGAGACAGAAATGGATAGTTGGAGACAAAGTTACTTCCTTTCTTTTGGCCTTTCAATCATGAAAGAACTTATACGGCAGACACTCCTAAACTCAGAATTACCGTGGTTCCTGCAAGTATCGCTAGGTTAGCAACCACTGCTCTAGCTACGCGTCCACCCTTTTTGTCACCACCACATCATTAACTCACAAAGCAACAACACATAACAGCATGCCAATGATATATGACGCAGAGAAAGTCATGCTTGAAAATGATTTCAAAAGATAATGTTTATTTTGAATAATGAAATCCATATTACAATATCTTATGCGCCTATTTATAGGAAAGTCGCAATCTAGAAAATAACCAAATAACTAAAATCGAATAACAAAATTAAAGAAAAGATATTTGTAAAAGGGAAAATTATCAAAACACAATTAGAAAATCTGCAAAACGCGCGTCGAAATCTGTGACATCTCGGAAATTAAAGAAAACATGTGAATCAAATATTATAACCGAAGATCACACAATCCTCTTTGATTCGTGGGATCGTCCGCTCTTATGACGCTTCAATTTCCATAAAAGCATTTGCATGTTGTTCTACATCAATACAGTAGAGGCCATCTACGGAATCATGGAGAAATTCACCAAGGGAAGCGGAAGCGGTATAATCAGACACCATCAGAGCTCATGATCACCCGACAGCCCGTACTTCCCAATTCTCTCTAAAAACTAAAACGACCCAACAACGCCACCGCAAAGAAAGTCACATTCCACATTGAATACTCAAGAGTTACATAGGCAATTGTAAAGCCTAGAAACATTGACCTGCATCTACGCTCTCACACAAGAATCATCACCAACCAAACATTAGGATATCAGAAAAAGGCCAGATAGCAAGCAAGAAACAATCATTCGATTCAAAAGCCGAAACCCATCTCGATTCTTCCGTCGGATAACATAATACAGGATAGAACAGCTGATGGCACGATTCACTCACCATCCTCACAGTGAATCCACGAAGACCCAGTCCGAAATCCAGCAAGAACAAGCGACTGGTGGAGAGCTCAGCGCATTCCGGACGCCAAGCCGAGCGTGTCGCGTCGAAGCTAAGAGCTACAGGGAGAGAAACTGGGGAGTCACCAGAAGGAATATTCAACGGCCGCCACAGTCGGACTTCGTATCACGAGCGGAATTTATTTCTACATGTGATTTCGCCAGATACTGCCGGAAGGTGGAAAGGGACAGATGTCATCTTTTTACCTGCGTCTTGCTGACGTGGCGCTGATTTGGCGCTGACGTGTGATAAACAAGTCGATAATCGAAATCACCACGCCATCTATTGCGTGTAAGACTGTCCAGCGCGCCAAAGTACGGCCCTTGTCGCATTCTTTCCGTTTCTAAACTCCAGCCTGGCTTGTTGGACAATCTGAGTGAAGGGCCGAAATATATATATGAGTTAACTGTGATTAACAATCTTAATTAATATTTGACTTAAAAGGTCCATTAAGTCAGAAATTTAGCATAATACGATAACTGAGGGAGGGATTACTTAATTTGTTCAAGTAAAAAAGTGATTGATGTTAATCATGTCTTGCTGATTATATTGTTAAAGCATGCTGATGTGATAATGTTGTTAAAAATATTGACCAATGACTATTCCGATTTTATGTTTGATAAGGAATCAATGGTCAATGATCTATTTTCAATTATTGTCGCAGCACTTAAGAATTGCCATTTAAAATTTATTGATTAAAATTATTGTGCCTATTTCTTAAACAAGCCTTAACCCTCATAAAAGCTAAGGATGTTTTTTTTTTCATTCCTAAATGAAACCTGTCTTAGGCAAATCATGAGCCTAAAGGATATTACACTAATTTCATGGACCAAGTAAAACGCGAGCTAAGTTTGTGTGAGAAGCTCAAACACAAAACTATTTGCATATGGTGTATGGAAAAACAAAAATGTATTACCAAACAAATTGTTGTTCCCTATATAAATTTAAAATAGAAAATTAGTTTTTGAACAAAAATAAAATGATTATCATGCGCACCTTAGACTTAAAGAGCTTCATGATAAATTTCTCGAATACCAAATTTGACTCAAGAATTCGAAATAAATTTTCAAATTTTCCCAAGATTCGCTCTAAGCCACTCACAAAAGAGTCATTACTAGAGACGATCAATGAGTGAACTTGAACTGGGCTCAAATCAAACCTAATTCGTTGCTTAGATGCTTGATATCAAAATGTTTTTTTTTTAATTATTATTTTGTTTCGGAGGGTTGAGTGTGCTCAGTTCAAGCTCAAACTCACCTGAATTTATGTTCTAGCCCTCGTGACAGAAGCCAACATAGGCGAACTAATGCCATCATCATATCCATGATCACATTTAGTTTTTTGCCTATTGGCACTGACCATGCCCTGGACTAGTTTTAAAGAGTGTTCCTATATTTTCATTGTACAATAGGCACTGTCTTCAATAAAGTGATTGATATATGCGGCATAAAAGAAAATTCATAGCGGTTAGAATTTCATCTTTTAGGTTCTAAGGACCACTATTTTGAGTTTAATTAGAGTCCTCTAAAAGGAAAAAAGGGCACAGCACCGAATCTTTTTTCTGTGGTTCAACGGGGAATTGGACAAGGCGAAGAAGAATCTCGTCATGTATTGTTTTGAAAATGAGGACGTGCATCGACTCAAATTTCTATGAATTAAAAACGAAAAAAATTAGAAAAATGATTTTCAAATTGCTCATTCAGCAAGTATGTTGAGAGGACCATTTTGTTTAAAAAAAAAAGTAAAAGGAAAAAATAGAAAATATACGCGATTCTTTATGGGATTGGTACATTTTTAAGATTTAATTTAATGCTGAGCCAACTAGCCGTTCGTACTCGGACAATTCCTGAATTTCCATGGCCGTAAGTAGTCCCCAGCACAGCCAACGCCATATTCTTTTTATGTTATTATAAAGTGTAAACCCCGAATTCATGTCATAATTTTACTGTTAATCATGTCATTTAGCATGGATGGGCCCACGAGTTGCTCCAATCGAATGGACCCTGCCAGATGGGATGGGTCCACAATTTCTGCGAGTTTTCCCAATTTCAGTGCTGGATTCACATTCAAGCCTCCGGCTATGCAAATTGTCATAACATGCTAGTAATGATTGGAACCTTGATTTGATCATTTTTGCTAATTAATCAGCATCGCATCATGGTCGTGTCTCAGCTAAATCGAATCGGTTCTATTCCCGAGTCACGACTCCCATGTGATGGAAACAGTATCGTGGTTGAAACTTGAATGGTTAATTCAGCCTGAGATATTAACAATCTGAAATTTTGCATCTACATTTGTTATTTTTTGTTTCTTCCCCTCAGAGGATGCGTACTTACACAAATATCAACCGAAAGGTTCGCAAGGAATGCAAGTTTAGACAAAGAATCGACCCGGTAGCTACAGTCTCATGACAATGTAGAGAAGTCCTCGAGAGGCAGCTCGGCTAGCTGGCATCAACCTCGGTAAAAGAATTTGCCCGTTTATTACCTTAAAAAAAATGCATGGAGAGGCATGAGGAAATTGGTCAGTCCGCACGTCTGGCCTGAGCAGGGACAGCTGCAGCCTTCTGAATAAACAGGGCAAAGAATGTCACGGCTAAGTAAAACCGGGCTGACAATGAAGAAAGCTTGAAATTTTCAGCTGGATAATGGTTATATGCCAGCGCATGTTAGTGTCGATTCAGGATCTCATTTGGCTTGACGTGATGAGAAGGGTGTTTTTAGATTGATGACGGAAGAGAAGAATGTCCTGAGCATTTCCCAGAGGCCGTGGTGCAATACTTCTTGCTTGCAATCAAAAGATGTTTCGAAAACCTAATGGTGATACTCGACAGGATTTACCCATTTCTGCTATTCGATATTTGCCTTTATGAGGGAGTAGATGGCCACTCCAGCTATTGCAATTGCAGCTCCAATCCCAGTTCGAGTAGAGATCTTTTTT
This sequence comes from Eucalyptus curtisii, assembly GCA_017140595.1. NCBI lineage: Eukaryota > Viridiplantae > Streptophyta > Magnoliopsida > Myrtales > Myrtaceae > Eucalyptus > Eucalyptus curtisii. The sequence continues at coordinate 32,481,878 of CM029500.1, forward strand.
TTTTTTTTTTTTTGGTAAAAGATAATAGATATATTGAGGAAAGGCCAAATGTACAAAAGATCCCGTCACTAGAAACTTACACTCCAAATGAAGGATCATAAGGAGTGGAAGGGTGCTGAGATGTAAATACCTGTAGTTTTGCAAGAACAGAATCTATAAGCACAAATGTGTTTGCAGTGCTAACACTGGTCAAATGCTAGCTATATGAAGTTGAGGTCGAGAAAATAGTGAGACATTACCAAATACAACGACAGAGAAACCGTTCACAAAAACTCCGTCCAGCACATTCCCGACAGTGTAAGTGGCGCTACCTGTTCCAAAGTTTTAGTAGCGACCTGGACAAAAAGGCAACCATGTTCATGAAACATAATCTGTGAGTACAAACACGATAACCACAGCAGTAAACGTTGTTAGGTTATAACAGTAGTTGGTAATTTTTCAAGCCACCAACAGGTTATGACAGTCACCAACCATGTTCACGATGCATCAGCACGGAATTTTGCTCCGTATATAGGGCTACGGAACGCTTGAAATCTGTGTTGTTATCACCCATGGAGTCTTGAACTTTTCTTTATTGAGAGAGGGAACCACTAAAATCAATTATTAGCCCTTCCAATCTTTTCCCCATATTATGTTTTTCAGTTTTCTTCTTTCTGAAACATTGAACAGCAAAGCCAAGCCCGGCTGGAGATCCATGCCATACCTGATTGTAGAGATGATAGAACATTCCAATCCAGAAAAGGTCTGACAGGAACCTGAAAAGACCCACTTTGGCAATGGCCTCCCTAAATCCGTATTGCATCAGTTGAGGGGCCTCAATCTGAAAGTGAAACAAGACAATGCTCAAAGGTTGCAGATGGCGTGATTAATTTAGAGAAGAGAAAGCCATTATATTCGTGGCTGATGGTCAGAGGATTATATCGCAAAGCAAATGAATTTGAAATCTCTGCTGTGATCAATGCTGATCACTTGTGAGAAGCTTACAATAACCGCTGGAGGGATGCAAAACACGAGCGATGATTGTTATATAAGCAGACACATTTGTACTGTCCATTCCTGTCTGCAGAAAAAAAAAAAGAAACTTCAATTCAAGAAAAAAGACTTGAGTTATGTAGAGTGTGCAAATAAATTCAAGAAGAGCAACTACCAACTAGCATCCTTGTCCACCAGATGTTTTAACAAAGAAATAATCAAAATGTAAGATGTGCTATATTTACTTTCACGACAACTTGCCCTAGAATGAATCAGATTGCTGAACCAAAAGCTTTCTGATAAATTTCTCACCATTGCCTTCTTTGAGTAAATACTTCTGTAGATAAATGCAAGATTTGAGATCACTGCACTAATGAAGCCAGTCCAGTTGAAAGAAAGCTCAGTTAAAGAAGCCATCAACACACCAGAGATGATATAATTGATACCATTTATATAAAAAATCTAATCACTTTCAACTACTTTGGATTCAAAAGAAAAAAGGCAGAATAAAACTCAAGTGTGTCACATGCATGAGTAAGCATTAAGCAGCAAAAACTAAATCCACAAATAACCTATTACAGCAGGAGCTAGTGATAGCCACAGGGAGAGTGGGATCTGGGGGCCCAGAACGAACTGAGAAGCACCCGCATTGAAGAATAGCTCAAGGGCTGTTAATGGAATGACAAGAAAAACAATCAATGATAGAAACTACATCTTATGCTAATCAAAAGAATTGCATGAGACTACAGAGCATTAGGTAAAGCAGAGGATGGCCTTGAGCACAACCCTTTTGCTGTTAAGAACTAAAAGGTATCTAAACAGCTAATAACAAGAGCTACTAGCACTTATGGTAGCAGGATGAACATCGTTCATCCCGCTTATGCTGAGAGTGAACTTACGTCCGCAAACATGATGATCTTTTCTTGACTCTGCTTACCTTTGATGGTATGAGTGAAGGATACGGCAACTGCTCAAAAGACACATTGGACATGACGTGTCCTAGGGCATGGCCTAAAGCAACAGGAGTCAGCAACGCTAAGAGCTCCTTATCAATTGGCTGCTCGAGTGAGGAAAGCATGTCAATTGAATTTTAGTGGGACGACGCGCAGTGACTAAGGACAAACACTCGGAGCATTGAACTTACTGCATGTTTGGGCAGACCAACAGCCCAACTAACCAGACAATATACAACTCCAACGAGAAGATGTATGACAGAAACGAAGCTGCAGGAGGGAAAAAGGGCGTGATCATGCGCAGGAACAAAACATGCCAAAAATTACAAGTCTGCTCTTCTGGCAGCAGGATTGATTCAACTAACTGGAAATCTATATATGTTCCACAGAGGAAGCGAATCAGCGAGGACAACATACTATGGATACGGGAAATAATTATAGAACTTCTTGTTCAATATGTTGAAGATGACATTCAAGAAGTACCTGCATCAAAAGAAAATGTCCCATGATTATTTCCTTTTCTTTTTTGGCAAGCAATCACATTGTTATTTCAGTCCTCGATGTTCTTTGCCGTTTTCTTCTACATCTAATTTTCCCCCATGAGAAGCAGATGATAATAGCTCAGTGCAAATTACATAGAATCACTGCATTTCACTAAAATTATGACAACCAAACTTAAAATCAAGGCTCGATGGTTGGAATTTCTCAAAATAAAACTTAAGCACCAAATTAATGATTGTTAGCCAGGAATAATATAGAGAGATGTCATTGCACGAGCATCTTCAGGTCAAGTATTGCCGCACTAAAGTTAGCAGCCCTGCACTGCTATGATGCAAGGACAAGAGGAAGATTCAATTCAACCATCTCAGGACTTTAAGTGGACTACTATGACATTATGATCCAAAGACAGAATGAAATCATATACCACATGAAGAAATAAAAGCCAGTAACAAGTGCTGGGTATCTTTCTCCTAAGCTCTTGGATGGCTTTGCTAGTCTGCACTCAGCATCAACCCATATTCAGAATAACCAGAAAGGGCAAGAAGAACAGAAGGCTTTGCTAGCAACGTGTCGCGTCTTGCCTTGTCGCCTTCACCATTGCCAGAGCCTCTGAGATTCTTTGGCCGAAGTGGGCTGTTAAGATGGCGGCGTCTCGCCAAATCCCCGATCGCCAGAGCGGCAGCAGCCACCGCAGAGGGCAGGGAGATTGGAGTTCCCAATGGGTGGGGATGATCTCTCTTTAGCTTCGCTTCATTTCCTCTCTGTTTGTTGCTGAATTAAAGGGAACAGGGGCGGTAAAGGATGAATTAGGCCCATCAGCTCAGAAAAAGACAGCACATTCATCATAGGCAGGGTTACAGACAAATATGCATACTTGGCATCAACATTGCCCAGACCTGACTGGTTGAGCTTCATTCTGGTATATCGTCTGCATTCGATGCATGAACAGCTGAGGCCAGACAAACTGCAATAACAAAGCAACCAACTCCTGGGAAAAGAAGCTCCACACTGTTGATCCTGTTGTCGAGGAAGTAGTTTACAGTTGTGCCTGTCAAAAATTCGCAAAGAAAAAACAAAGACCATAAGCTACAGAACTGATACTATGACCCGGTTGTGTCAGTTACTAAGGAAGGTCAGCAAATTCCTTTGCACAGGTTGGGGTCCTTCTGGTTTGCTCTAAATAAAGTGCCTCGTTATTTACTAGCATACAGTGACCAAACCATCATGCATGGAGAAAGGGACAAGTACCTATAAGTTATAACAACAGTAATGCTGCAAGTGATCACTAATGACACTGATAAACCAACCAAAGCCAAGGCATATTGTGTAGCAAGATTTCCAAGACTGAGGAGCACTCCACCTGCCATAGCAAACAGAATGGATGGCCAATTATCCTGCATTGATTACTTCTGTAAGATTGCAAAATTATAATTAGGACTTACACATACAAGGAGTGACAAAAAGATGAGCACTCAAACACTCCTTTTGATAAACAGAGTCCAGAAAGTGTGAGGAAACAAAATGGGACAGCATGAAGTTGCACATTCAACTATATCTGATTGTTTGGAAGGAGAAAGTCACCTTAGAAAGCTGCTCCAGAAAATTAGGTGAATCTGTGGTGCCCTTGCCGATCTCCCCAAGAGTAGAGGCAATAAATACAGCTGCCAGGAGATTGGCGACGCTGTGATCCAGATAAGTATACTTATAACTTTTGTAAAGCCTAATAGCTCATCATATCCAGGGTAGAAAAATCAACTCTATAATTGTTGATAAATGGAGCCAAAATGTCTGACGATACATTGATTAATAGCTAGGTGAAAAGGTCCCCTGTTTTCTGAACAAAGATGAGAGCTGGAAGGCTCCTTCACTGAAACATCTCAATAGACCAGACAACACAGAGAAAGCCAAGTTTGTATGAACACAAATGCAGAAAAGGATTCCGGCATCATCAACCTGTATCTCTTAAGGTTGTCTAGAACAAGCATGAATTAAACTGAAAATCATCACATTATGATCAAGGAACAGTTACAAACAGATACACACAGGCAGAATATGGATTTAAATCAAAGATCGAAACTCAGAGACATGTATGGAGAACATAGATTGAACCAATTCTAAAACAAGATTTCACCAAGGAAGGGGTGATAAGAAAAGAAAAAACATAAAATACAAATGCTATTTGTTCGCTAGTGAGAGAAATCTAGAACATCAGAGAGCTCAACTGCAACCGAAAGAAAATGGAGCGTGTAAAAACAGGAGTTGGAACAGCAGACGTGATGCAACAGTTCCATTGCACCCACTAATTGATATGCCAAAGATCATCTTGTCCTTCAGTGTCGATGCATCACGATCAGCCACAACACGAACAACAAAAACCTTGCCACCTCAAGAGCTCAAAGCTCGAACTCTTCTTCTCGTAGGGCCATTTCGGCTTCCTTCTCCTCCTCTTCATCGAGAGCAAAATACTCATTCCTCTCCACCGGCCTAAACATGTAAAACATCACAGCGTAGAACGCGAGGCTCGCCGTCTCCTCTGCTGCATTGCTCACCCATTGATACTTGTACGCCGCAATCGTCCTCAAAGCGAAGACCACGATCCTCGTGAAGTACAAGTACCCGATCACCACGATGTAAAACTGCCTAAACAGCTGCAGTTTCGCCAAGTTCCGAGCAGCCTTGCCGTCCGTCTTCGAGGTCTCCCTCAAGGACCTAATCGACCACACGATGGGGAATATAATTGCACAGCAGCAGATGATATCGACCAGCAAGAACACCTGATTCCAAGTGACCCAGTCCCTAATGAAAGGCCCGGTCTCCCCAATCACAACAGAAGCCAAATTGGCCAACACCTGGAGCGGGATCACGATCATCAGCACCTTCTTCTCCCTCTCTTGCAAGAAGGGCTTCAAGAACGACCACCCCGTCCCGATCAAGACGATGACCGTGAACAACAAGATGACGCGAAGGAACTGGAAGATGTAGAACAAGACGTCCCAACCGTGGGGCGTGCCGGTGACCTTGATGTAATGCTTGTCCTCGGCGGCGCAGATCAGGTTCAGCGCCTTCATCAGGAGCAACCCGCCCATCAGCAGATGGATCCGGTGGACGGATCTGCGGTTGCGGTGGCAGTTGTAGATCCAGAACCCTACGAAGGCGAGGTAGACGAGGGAGAAGAGGAAGAAGAGGGAAGGGAGCTGGGTTTGACCTGCGGAGAGGAAATCCTTGGATCCGTCGAGGTCGAGGTTGTAGAGCTCGGTGCGGACCTCCATGGAGACGCGGCTCTCCGGGGCGCAGTTGGCGAAGAAGAGGGAGTACTCGTTCGGGGAGGTGACCGGGTAGGCGCCGGCGTGGGAGGAGTGGGGCGCCGGGGAGAGCTCGCGGAAGGTGAAGAGGAGGACGATGTAGTGGGAGTCGAGGACGCAGAAGCGCGGGTTGCGCTGGAGCTCGAGGAGGACCTGGAGGAGGGACTCGTCGGAAAGGAGGAAGAAGCCGAGGTGGGAGGGGTCGGGGTCCACGGGGAGGGAGGAGGCGACGGAGACGGAGGAGGCCGAGACGTTGACGTGGCCGGAGACGGTGAAGCCGAACTTCTCGAAGAGGATCATCGGGCGGGGGTCGGAGGCGATGGTCAGGGTCTTGATCTCGGCGACGGCCGGGGAGAGCAGGAGGAGGAGGAGGAGCGGGAGGGCGGCGTGGAGGAGGACGAGGAGGAGGGGGGCGGTCTGGCCATCCTGAGGCGGTGGTTACGGCGGCGGCGACGGTGGCGGAGGCGGCGGCGGAGGTGGGCGGGGGGGGAGGAGCGGTGAGGGGGAGAGGAGATGGAATTGGTGGTTCGTGAGGAGGTGGGAATCCGGAAATGGAAATGGCGGAGGTTTGACTATTGACTGGTGACGGAGTGAGATTTACTCCGTGGTGGGGCCCCAGGATGTTTCCGGATTTTAAACTCGTTTCTTTCTTTCTTTTTTTCTTTCTTTTTTTTTTTGTTTCCGTCGTTAAACGGAAAAATAGGGAGTTAAATACAATTTTTAAAGATTGAAGAACGAAAAAGGTGGCATTGCTTCGCGGAGAAGAAGACGGGGGAGATCTCGCGCGATTGGGAATTAATAAAGTTCGAAAACTGTAAAAAATAAATAAAATTAAAGAGATCATCCCCCAACTTAAAAAAGTTTAAAGAATTCTAAAAAATAAAATTAAAGAGATGGTCCCAACTTTTCTTCACCCGTGATTCATTTATCCGTCTAATCCCCACGATCTTATAATCCGAAAAAAAAAATTCTTTTAATAGCCATTTTAAATATTTAAAAAATTTATCACTTTTCAAGATGGGACAATTTCTGCAGCCTTTTGAGTTTTTCTGAAAAAAGAAATCACCTTCACAAATCTTATATGGCCACTACTGTGGATGATAATTTGCGACATCCTTGTCACATAATGGTACCTTATTATATTTAATTGTTATGGCCTTTGATCAAAAAAATGATTTTCTGATGGTTGTTGGATTTAGGTTTAAATTTGTTCTTTTGCTCTAAGATTTAGGTTTGAATTTTGACAAACAAATGAGTAAAAAGCTATCTCCTATCTATTAAAATATGTCTCGAATTTGAGCCAAATGCAAAATTCTCGAATATTTCGAATTAAATATTTTGCGGACGTTCAAAATTAAGTAAAGAAGATCCGAAGATCAACTCCCCAAAATTCGAATCTACGTTGGAAAATTTGGCCGCGGAAATAGGAAAGTAAGAACTTTGACTTGGATCATGGATGCACACGTCAACTTCCTAGGCCAAGAGAGGAAATAAATAAATAAAAAGGAAAATGAAATATAAACTTGATTAAAGGAAGTTGGACTTCCTAATTTGACTTGGCTTGGGACTCTCTTCTTTGACCGAGGCGATGCATGTACAAGCATATATATTTGTGGCTTGCTTGCATGAATATTGCGGTCAACATCGTTGTTGATACAAGCAATTGAAGTGCCGTTATTGTAACGAGTGCTTGGCGGGTTTTCGTTTGTGCAATTACATCCAAGAAGGAATTAGTGTTTGTAGCCGATTAAATCTTGAGATAAGATTTGTGTGTAATTCCTTCGTGAGATTGAGATATTATTTTTTGAGGAATTTCATGCTTAACATTGCTTGCGTTATTAGGTGTAATTGGGGCTTGGGAAACACCAAGAGAGTGTTTGAGTGACACGAGTGTGTAATATCCTTGTATCGCTTGATCTATAATGAAATTCGTCGCTGTTCTCCCGTGAACGTAGGTCTTTACGACCGAACCACGTAAATCCGATGTCCGATTTATCTTCTTCTTATGTCTATATATTATTGTTCAATCGCTCGTTTTCGCAACAATTGGTATCAAAGCCAAACTTGGCTGAGTTGAAGCGAATCGATGGTGACAGAAGAAGTAAAAGTGAGAATCGACATATTTGATGGGAAGGATTTTGGTTTTTGGAAGATGCAGATTGAAAATTATCTCTACCAGATGAAACTGCACTTGTCCTTATCTAGGGAGAAACCAGAGTCGATGAAGTAAGCTAATTGAGATTTGCTGGATAGACAAGCTATGAGTGTTATTCGGCTAACGTTGGCTCGTAATGTCGCGTTTAACATCTTGAAGGAGAAGACCACTCGCGATTTGATGCAAGCCCCGACGAATATGTACGAGAAGCATTCTGATCAATAAGGTCTATTTGATGCAACGTCTATTTAATTTGAAGATGAGCGAAGATGCATTAATTACATATCATATTAATGAATTCAATGTGATTGTTAGTTAATTGAGTTCAGTTGAGATTGACTTTTTGAGTTCAGTTGAGATTGACTTTGAAGATGAGGTACGTGCTTTGATTCTATTATCCTCACTGCATGATAGTTGGAATACTACTGTTACTGCCGTTAGTAATTCCTCTGGGTCAATAAGTTTGACGTTTGATGGGGTTCGAGATTTAATTCTGAGCGAGGACATTCGTAGAAGAGATCTGGCGAATCTATATATGCCGCCTTGGTAGGTGAAAATAGAGGAAGATTTATAACACGTGCGTGTAAGAGCAATACTAATATGAACAGCGTAATCAGTCTAGGACTAGTGATGTTGTCTATTGGAGCTGTAGAAGGAATTGCCTCAATCTGAAGAATGAGAATGATAAGGGAATTATAGTTAAATTTTGCATATAATGTTGCAGTTGTAGTAGATAATGCCGATTATGTTTTGTCTATCACTAATTATTCATCATTTGATGGATGGATTATGGATTCTGGTTATTCTTTTCATATTACCCCAAATAGAAACCGGTTTACTACTTATATGCATGGATGGTAGTAAAGTACAGTTGTGGAACAACATTAAATGCGATGTCATTGGTGCAATGTTAAAATCAGAATGCATGATGATATCACGAGGACATTGACTGGAATGAGGCACATTCCAAATTTGAAGAAGAACTTAATTTCCTTAAGTGCCCGAATTCAATTGGATATCAATATATTTCAAAATGTGAAATTCTAAAAATTGTTCGAAGTGCTTCGATAATAATGAAAAGAATAAAGCACAATAGCCTATATGAGCTTCAAGGTGAGATAGTGACAGATTTCCTTTGTGAAGACATCGAATACATCTGTTCGAGAGTCTAAATTGTGGCATATGCGTTTGGGGCATATTGGTGAGAGAAACTTGAAAGTTTTAAGTGAAAGAAATCTATTATGTGGTTATATTTCTAACGAACTGAATGTATGCGTGTGCTATGATTTAGATCAATGGCGGAAAGTGCAATTCAGTACGACTATCAAAGAAATTATGGAAATTGCAGAGTTAATTCACTTGAATGTTCGCCGGGTGTCGTTGTTTCCTTCGAGAAAGAGTGGTAGATATATATGCTAACAGTTGTTGATGACTACTCAATGAAGACGTGGGTATTTGTGCTTAGGCATAGTTTGATGTTATTGTCAAGATCAAGCAGTTAATAGTTTTGATCGAAAATGAGACTAGTAAGACGATCAAGCATGTGCGGACTGACAATAGTATGAAGTTTTGCTCGAAGCTGTTAAATGAATTCTGCATGAAGGAAGGCATAGTGAAACACCGCACTACTGCTAATGAACCACAACATGTTGCGGAATTGTTGAGCAAAACATTACTAGAGATGGCCCACAAAATGATCTCTAGTGCTGGTATGGCTAGGAGATTCCTAGCGGATGCGCTTAGTACGGCGAGCTACCTGATGAATAGATCCCCATTGACTGCAATTAAATATTGGACTCCCGAAGAAGTGTGGTCAGGGAAAGTTGCTGATTATTCTGTTTTTAAAATATTTGGTTGCCCATGTTATATTCGAGCGAATGATGGTAGGCTTGATGAAAGGGTAAGAAAGTGCATATTCCTAGGCTATGCATGAGGTAAGAGGGGTTATCGATTGTGGTGCCTATAGTTAAATTCACCTATTATCAACAAAGAAATTACTTTTTACGAGTCTATAATACTTCTAGCTAAAATTGATTATAGCAAGTATTCAAACGGATCGAACCGTGTTCAACTTGAGATGGAGTTGCGACTAGAAATTCATGAGGTAGCAAGTATGAGTACTAGCAAAGTAATCGACACGGATGGTGCTTGTAGCGAGGTAGAGCCTATAGAGCCAATGGTTGCCGTAATCGCTGAAATTAACAAGGTACTATTCGATCTCCTAACGGATATGGATGCAACAATGGTTTTGCTTTATCTGCGATTAAGGAGGTTGCGTCGAAAATCCTTGCAGAGCAGTTAAAGGTGCATGTAGAGATTGTATTTTGATGAGGTCCTCGGTTATAGTGAAGTTCAAGCGAAACTTCTTGGATAATATCTGTGGCGGTTGAGCCCATCGGGGGTTATGGGAAAGTAGTGGCAAAGTTTGAATTTTTGTGAAGCAATTACGACTTGGCTCAAATGTCGAGCCAAAGTGGAGATTGTTAAAATATGTCTCGAGTTTGAGCCCAATGCGAAAGTCTGAATATTCCGAATTGAATATTTTGTGAACGTTCAAAATCAAGCAAAGAAAATCTGAAAATCAACTTCCCAAAATTCGAATCTGTGTTGGAGAATTTAGCCGCTGAAACCGGAAAGTCTGAACTTTGACTTGGATCTTGGATCCACACGTCAACTTCCTTGGCCAAGAGAGGAAATAAATAAATAAAACGGAGGAAATATAAACTTGATTAAAGGAAGTTCGACTTCCTAATTTTACTTGGCTTGGGACTCTCTTCTTTGACCGAGGCGATGCACGTACAAGCATATATATTTGTGGCTTGCTTGCATGAATAGTGTGGTCAACACCGTTGTTGATACGAGCAATTTTTTTTTTTTTAACAAGTTGATACGAGCAATTGAAGTGCCGTTATTTTAATACTTGCGTGTGTTATTAGGTGTAATTGAGGCTGGGAAACACCAAGAGAGTGTTTGAGTGACTCAAGTGTGTAATCGCTTGATCTATAGTGAAATTCGTCGCTACTCTCCCCGTAGACATAGGTCTTTACGATCGAATCACGTAAATCCGGTGTCCGATTTATCTTTTTCTTCTGTCTATATATTATTGTTCGATCACTCGTTTTCGCAACAGTGTCAATTTCACGAGGGGCCATTGGTAACAAATTGTCAATACTAGCATTTGAGATTATAATGGTGGCTAAGAAAGGAAATTCAAAATGGCTATAAGATGATGAGAAAGAGCTTTCTCATTGTCTTTATCATTTAAATTTGAACTTAAATCCAGCAATGGCTGATTTATCATTGAATAATGTGCGATGACGATTTCGCATCCACACAAGTTGTGTAGAATTTTTTAGGCGATTTTTTTATGAAAATTTTGATGGATGCCAAAATTGTTTGCCGAGTAAGATGGTGTGATCTTTTAAAAAAATTTTAAAAAGTCATGTTAATAGTGTCTCATAAGTAAAGAATTTGCGTGATTCAATCGTAGAGACCTATGTCTACAAGGAGAGTAGCGATAAATTCACTATAAGTCAAGTGATACAACAAAGATTATACACTCGGGTTACTCAAATACTTTCGGTGTTTCCCTAACCCCAATTATACCCACTAACGCACGCATTATTTAGCTCCAAAAATTTCTCACAAAATAATTTCTCGATTTCATGAAGGATTTATATGTGCAAACCTTACTATAAGATTTCATCGACTTCAATACTAAACTTTTTGGATGTAATTCATGAACAAGCTTCGCCGCACAAATGACACGAAGATAGCACATGCTTCTCAAGCACTCTGTTTGAGCTTCAAAGCTTTTTCTTCCTTTTGATCAACAACGGAGCAAAACCTTTTTATCCACGTCCTACTGCACACACATATAAAAAATAATATATATGTGCACATGGTCCAAGTCAAAGTTGCAAGTCTACACCGACTAGGATTATCGCAATTTTGTTTCCTTTTCTGACACTCACAATCAAATTTCTTCAACTTAGACTCGAATGTTGCTTTATCTCCTGTAATTTACAAATTCGCAGCTTTTACGAGTCTTAACAAATTACCAACTCGAATAATGCAGAGGATTAATTTCCTAGATATCAAAACAGAATCTAAGTTTTGTTCTTCATCACGATTTCAACACAAACACAATTTCCGCATCATGAATGGCTCGATTTCAGACATCCGTAAAATATCCAATTCGGAATATTCAAGTTTTCGCATTGAGCTTAAAACTCGAAATATATTTTAATAATCCCCACCTTGACTCGACGTTTGAAACCAAGTCACAATCACTTCACAAAAATTCAAGCTCGCCACTGCTCTCCCATAGTCCCTAATGGGCTCAACTAAAACAAATTGTATCCAAGTCCAAGCTTCACTTGAACTTCACCAAAACTAGGGACCTCATCCGAACACTAACTTCACATGCACTTTTAATTACTTCGCAAGGATTTTTTAATGCAACATCCTTAACCGCAAATAAAGCAAAACCATTGTTGCATTCATATATGTTGGGAGATCAAATATGCACCTCGTTAATTTCAATAGTTACATCAACCATTAACTCTATAGACTCCATTTCGCTACAATTATCATCTATGTCGATTACCACATTAGTTCTCGTACTCGCTATCTCAAGAGTTTCTGGTTGTAATCCACCTCAAGTTGAACACTATTCAAATCCATATAAACACTACCATAAACACTCTTAACCAAAAGTACTAAAGACTCGTAAAACTTAGCTTCTCGTTGATAACAAGTGAATTTAATTTCGAATGCCACAATCGATAACTTCTCTTACCTTGTGCATAGCTTAGGAATATGCACTTTCCTATCTTTCCATCGAGCTTACCATCACTAACTCGAACATTAACATGGGCAATCAAATATTTTAAGAATAGAATAATCAGCAATGTTACCTAATCACACTTATTCAAGAGTCCGATCCAATCACAGTCAATAGGGATCTATTTATCAAGTAGCTCGTCGTACTAAGTGCATCCACCGAGAATCTTCTAGTCATATCAACACTATAGAACATTTTATCGATTGTTTCTAGTAACGATTTACTCATCAATTCCACATCATGTTGTGGTTTATTAGCATAAGTGCAGTGTTTCACTATGTCTTCCTTCGACAAAAGATCGCTTCAAGTGCCAAAAGTTGACACAAATGGACACTTAAGTGCTAAAAGTTACGAAAGTGACACTTAAATGTAACTTTTTATGAAAAATGGGACACTTGAGTGCCACATTCGGCGAACCTCTCCAGAAATCATATATGGCATTTTTTAATAACTTTTTCGCTTATGTGGCTCGTTGGAAAGCCGACTCGGCAAACCAAACATAAAAACGACGTCATTTTGGTATAATTTGAATTTTAATATAATAATTAATAAAATTAAATCTTAAAAAATTTATTTATTTATTTATTTATTTATTTATTTTTTATTTTAAAAGGAGGGGGAGGAGGAAGGAGGGGCGGCGGTGGCTAAGGGCTCAATCCTTGTCGTCGCCGCCTCCCCTCCGTCGCCGGGAAGGTGGGGAGTGTCGGCGGGGCCGTCGAGCCCCGGCCGGGCCGGAGACCGACAGCCCAGCCCCGATCGGCGGCGAGGGTGGCCCCCCAACTGGCGGCGGCCCTTGGGTCGGTCGGGCAAGGGCCGACGACCCTCGCCCCAGATCTAGGCAAGGGCACGTAGGCCCTCGTCGCCCGGGCGGGGCCCTCGGCCGGGCTCTGCGACCTCGGCCAACACTCCCCACCTTCCGGCGATGAAGGGAGGTGGCGCGGCGAGGGCTAAGCCCTTAGCCGCCGGCCGCCACCCCCTCCTCCTCCTCCTCCTCCTCACCCTTTTATATATTAATAATTAATTAATTAATTTTTAAATTTTAATTTAATTAATTATTATATTAAAATTCGAATTATACCAAAACAATGTCATTTTGACACCGTTTAGTCACATCGCATGCAAAACGACATCGTTTTGCACGCAGCTCGTCGGAAAATTGCCACGTCGGCATTTTTGGTTGGATTTTCTTGCCGGTGGTATTTAAGTGATTCTTTTTGCTCCGATTTTGGCACTTAAGTGACCATCTGTGCCAACTTTTGGCACTCCAGGGGTCCAGGTGTCTCTTCCTTCATACATAATTTGTTTAATAGTTTCGAACAAAACTTCATGATACTGTCAGTCCGCACATACTTGATCGTTTTACCAGTCTCCTTTTTTATCAAAGCTATCAACTACATGATCCTGACAATAACATTAAACTTGTGCCTAAGCACAAACACAAGCACCTATGTCTTCATCAAGTAGTCATCAATAACTATTAGCATATATCGACACTCATGCTTGAAGGAAATTGCAATAACTTACAAACATTTGAAACTCTACAATTTCAATGGTTTCTTTGATAGTTGTACTAACCGCACTGTCCGCCGTTCATCTAAATCACAGCACCTACATATATTCAATCCGTTAGCATTATAACCACATAACATCTTTTTTCACTTAAAACCTTCAAGTTTCTCACGCTAATGTACCATAAACGCATATGTCACAATCCAGACTCTTGAATAGATGCAGCCAATGTCTCTATAGAGAAACCTGTCATTGTCTCACCTTGAAGTTCATACGGGCTACCATGCTTGATTTCTTTCATTATCACCAAAGCACCTTGAACAATTTTTTAAAATTCCATATTCTAAAATATATCGACACCTAGTTGAATCTAGACCACTCAAGAAAATTAAATTCTTCTTCAACTCTAGAACATGCCTCACTCCAGTCAATGCCTCATGATACCATCATGCATGCATCATTTGATGGATAGATTATGGATTCAATCAGTCACAAACAAGACATAATCAACACTATCAGCTATAGCAGCAACATCATATGCAAAATCAACTATAATTCCATTATCCTTCTCATTCTTCAGCTTAAGACAATTCCTTCTAAGATGCCCCATTTTGTTATAATTCCAACAAAAAGCATTACTAGTTCTAGACTAACTATGCATGTTCATGTTAGTGCTACTCTTGTGGATACGTGTTCTAGATCTTCCTATAATTTCACCTACTAAAGCAGTAGATACAAGTTCACAAAATTCTCTTCTACGAATGTCCTTACTTAGAATTAAATCTTGAATCCATCACACGTCAAGCAGTTGATCGAAAGGAATTACTAATAGCAGTAACAGTAGCATTCCAACTATTTGGCAATGAAGATAATAGAATCAAAACACGTATCTTATCTTCAGAGTTAATCTCAACTGAACTCAATTGATTAACGATCACATTGAATTCATTGATATAATCTGCAATGGCACACCTTCACTTCTTCAAATTAAACAAACATTGCATTAGACAGACTTTGTTGATCGCAGAGAGCTTCTCATAAATATCCGATAGGGCTTTTATCAAATCAACAGTAGTTTTCTCTTTCACGACGTTAAACGCAACGTTACGAGCTAACATTAGCAGAATAACAGTTGTAGCTCATTTATCTAACAAATCCCAATCAGCTTGCTTCATCGTCTTTAGTTTCTACCCAGATAGGAGCAAGTGCAATTTCATCTGATAAGTTAATCATTAATCTACATCTTCCAGAAATCAAAATCCTTTACATCAAATTTGTCAATTTTCACTTTTCCTTCTTCTATTGCCATCGATTTGCTTCAACTCAGCCAAGTCTGACTCCGATACCAATTATTGTGGAAGGGAGAGATCGAACAATAAATAGGAATTATACACTCAAATCTTACTATAAGATTTGATCGGCTTCAACACTAAACTTTTTGGATGTAATTCACGAACAAGCTTCGCCACACAAATGACATGAAGATAGCCCACGCTTCTCAAGCACTCTTTAGGCATTTCAAGGCTTTTTCTTCATTTTGATCAACAACGAAACAAAACCTTTTTCTCCACGTCCTAACGCACGCACATATAAAAATATATATATGTGTCCATGGTCCTAGTCAAAGATGCAAGTCTACACCGACTAAGATTACCATGATTTGTTTCATTTTCTAACATTCACAATCAGATTTCTTCAACTTGGACTTTGGCATAACTTTATCTCCTGTAATCTGCAAATTCACGGCTTTTGCGAGTCTCAACAAATCAGCGACTCGAATAATGCAGAGGATAATTTCTGTGGATATCAAAATAAAATCTAAATTTTGTTCTTGATCGTGACTTCAACACGAACACGATTTCTGAATCATGAATTGCTCGATTTCGAACGTCCGCAAAGTATCCAATTCAGAATATTCAAGTTTTCGCATTGGGTTCAAACTCGAGACATATTTTAACAGAGTTAATAATTAACATATATGATACTGAAACTTAGGACTTTATTGAATTATCGAGGCCACCAAGGGCAAAAACTTGGAGGTGAGACTCCTCGAGCTATCTTTTTCAGTGACAATTTATTGTATTTGGATGGAACGCAAGTGTAGACATTTTTAAAGCAAGACAATTGAGCCTCATCTTTTATTGGTTAGGATTTGAAAGGTTGTAAAAGGAAGGGCGTCACTCTATCAAAAGTATAGGCCTTTTCAAGCAAATATTTTCTTGGCTACTATATGGAGGCTTCTTTCCTCCATCTTCTTGCATAATTAGGTCCCGTTTCGTTCAACTTTCCCAAGGAACTTTGGGAGAAAATATTAGGTGTTTAGCAAGCATTTTTGGAGGTCCATTCGTCAAATGTCAACATTAGAAATGTTGAAAATCCAATGCAAGTCCGGACCTTTTTTAAGCTTTCAGCATTTTGGAAATACAAATCTATTGTTCATGCACGTCACTATTCATCTTCTTCCCCATTCAAAACTTCCCTAATTAGCCGCCTAAAAATCAAGCTTCTCCGACAATTGCCACCGTTGCCTAGGGGTTGCACGTCCCCGGTAATCACCGCTTGGGGTGGCACAACCCACGACTTAGGCACCATCGCCTGAGGCCGTGAACTCAGGCCACTAGATTTGGCCGTTTGAAGGTCAAATCTGGCAATTTAGGGCGAGATATAATTGTCCAACGGTTGGCAAGCAGGTACATCGAATTTAATTTTTAGACGAAAAAATAAAAAATAGTAAAAACCCTTTACAAATGTGAGTTTTAGTAAACAATATTTATACTAAAGTTATTTTCCAATGCTATGTGAGGTTAGAATATACCAAATGGAGTAACATTTCGGAAAACCCATTTACCTCAAAAGTATTTGCATTTTTTCAAAGTTATTTCCCCAAAACCGAACCAAACGGGCCCTTAGTCTTTTTGAAATGCTAAGAAATTCTCTCCAAATTCGCGACTTAGGTTCAAGTTTTTTAGCATGCAAAAGATCATTAACTATGAATCGCCACTAATCAATTTTTGGTAGGTCGATTAAATACCTAAGTAAAATAATTTTTCAAAAATGTCTTCTAGGCATTTTGGACTGGTTTTAACCTAAATCACTATCATACATATGATAAATGATATTAAACATTCAATGAATTTACATAAAACAAAGTTCAAAATAATTTTGAGTTTTTTAGACAAAAATTTTGATCTCAAGATAATCTTATGGATCAAATTAAATTAATTATAATAAAATTTAAAAGTTAAAATATCATCAAAGTAATAATTATAATAATTTGTTAAAATAAAAAAATCAATAAAATTAAAAAGTGATCCGATCTCTTCCGGAATCAAATTAGTAATTATAGTGATTTTTGGGCAATAATATCCTATCGGATAATGCCTAAACTATCCATGTAATCAACATTGGCATCAAATATTCCGATTTAGGCAATAACATCGAAACAAAATTTGATTTAAGAAAATTACCTTGATTGGATTTTTTTATTTCCAAAACGGGACCGGCGCCAAGGATTTGCGAACGGCGATTTGTGTCGGGGTCGGCTCAGTGGCAGCGGGCTCACGACCAATAAACCTGCGAGAATAGAAACTTCAAGGATCAGCTCAACTTAAGGACACAAGCTCAGCAGCAACTCGAGTCGGGGCTCTGCAGCACAGTTAGCTTGATGGGATAGGACACATGACGATCAGATAAACTCCGCAGGACAACGGGCGGTGCAATGGCAGCGGGTCGTCGCGGGCGGTTCGGACACGGCGGAAGCAAGACGTGAATCTCGAGCGGAAGGCAGCACTTCAGGGATGGTGCGACTTCGGCTCACGACAACTGCTACTTCGCTGCTACGTAGGTTCGGCAAGGCTGGGCTCGTCAGAACAAGTGCGTAACAGCAAGGTAGCTTGCTGGTTCGTTACTGGGTTGAGCGTTCCTTCAATGGACAGCTAACACCAATGGCACCAAGGCCTTGGAGGCGTGAACAGGGCTGCTCTCCAGATGGTGGACTTTTCCCTTCAAGGCCTCACCTCCATTAATATCTCCAAGAAATTTTGGGTACGTGAGGATCTCAAGAGAGAATGGAATTCGTAAAAGTCCGCGAGCGGTCCTCCGAAGCGGGAGCTTGCCGATGTTGCGGGTGCAGCAAACTTCACGACCAGCGACGTAACGGGTTCGTCAACACAGGCTAAAAATCAGCAAAACCGATCGTCACTGGAACAAGGAATGGCAGCAGTGGCGTGCGGCGCGTGACGAGGGATGGCAGCTTGGGCTATCGCAGCGAGACCAAAGCGGCAGCGTCGTTGGGAGAATGACCCACGTCGAAACTTGAGCAGTATGCCGCGTGGTCTAAGCCAAGGTTACGCCAAGATCTCCTCTTTCTCTCTATTCCTCAATTCTCACGTGTATCTCTCTATGCTTCCCCCCATGATTTCTCCTTTCAATTCTTTCTGGCAGTGTGTTTCTCTATGCTTTCCCAGAATTGTGGCCGTTCCCCTTTTTGCGTGAGAGCTCTTCCTTTTAAATGCAAGACTACGTGGGATCCCCAGGAAGAGAAGGTGATCTGCTTTCGTATTATGGATGCATTGAAATATATTCGTTTGATTTTTTTCCTTTCGGAACTTGTATCCTTAACCATGCAAATATATTTTTTTTTCCTTTTAAGCCCAAGTCACGTCCTTTCTTTCTTTTCCTTGAAATCCTCCTGCCACTATCCTTTCTTTCCTGCAAACACGAGAATCGGCCGTCGCGAATACTCGAAGGATTATGCTCATATTGAAATATTCTGCCGATTTTCTGTTTCTTTCCAAATTAGACTATGTAAAAAATGAATATTATCCACCGATTTTTATCGCATATTGCCAAAGACACAAGATTGTAATGGGATTTTCTCAAATTCAATATCTTGTGAAGATGAGCTCGTAATATCTCATTGTCACACTTGCCCTTTTCGAGGATATATGAATAGATTGCATGAATATACAAAAAATCCTCCATCATATCACCAAAAATATCAAATTGCCAATTCATTTAATTTTTGGTCATCGGAAAATAACGGGCTCTAAACAATCAAGTCAAATCCATCCGTAACCAATTCAATGCAAATGCAATAATAATAAATGCACCTAAAATTATATGTTGTGCAATTAATTTAATTTTTTTAGGGCTTAAAAATCAATTCCTAATGTTTTCATGAATAAATGACCGGTCGCTAAAATTTAGGTATCAACCTATATATATATATATATATATATATATATATATATATGTTATATTTCTTTATTAGAAAAAAGAAAAAGAAAACTTTAGCAAACAGTTGTTTCATATTTTTTTAGTTTTACCAAACAAAGCTTAACCCTCATAATAGCTAATAATGTTTTTTTTATATTCCCTAATGAAGCTTGTCTTGGGTAGGTAAATGACCCTAAAACATATTTTACTAATCTGATGGACCAGTTAAATTCATGTGAGAAGCTCAAATATGAAATTATTTACACATGGTAGTGTGGAAAATCAAACTTAAGGAGGACAAGTCAGATAGTTAGTAACCAAGGAATGCCATGGGGTTTTGCTCGGAATATTTTGAGAGACAACAGATATCTAATGATACTAGATATCTAATGATACTAGTTAAAGATCGTTTTGTATGAGCAACAATTACAGCTACTAAAAGAAAAAGATGAATGATGTGGCTATTATAAAATGTTTGACAAACACTTCATCGTTATAACGCCTTCAAAGCCATAACAATTTTTAGGAAATTATCTCACCCAACTTTAACGTGTTGCTATTTTGGAACATGTAGTATAAATAAGTACATTATGACACTTCATAGCACAATTAAAATTTAATCATAGCTACACCAAACGAAAGAGATTGAAACACTTGACTTATCAAAGTGTGAGACCTAAATAGAATTGCAGTTTAAATTATTTTGTGAATCTTGCATGATGCACAAAACAATAGTTCCTATTTGAGTAACCCCTTTTCTACAAAAGATTATGTACTACATAGTACTCCTATGTGCCCTTCACATTAATCCTATCTATTCTAAGCTATTATTAATAGAGATTCATATCTACTCCTAACACATACCTCCGAAGGCAAAACCATTTTTTGGCAGACATTTAATAAATGAAAATGTCGCGGCCCATAAATGATTAAGGAAAAAAATTTAATCAATTGAATGTAATAACTTTCAATAACCTCACCATCCGAAAATCATTATAAAATCATACTTTAGGGTCAAACCTTTTTAATTAACATGTTGTTCAAGATTTCCACTTAAAGCTTGATAGTGATCGAATGGCACATCTTTCAATATACCAACAATTCAAAAATCCTCGCACCATTTCGTTGCAATCATGATGTGAATTTCCCAGTAAAAGCTTGAGAGTCATTAGCACTGCTCTTAAGATAACTAGAAACTTATATGATCGATTCGTCAATGCTACCCAAAATTAAATCATCTGACAGTTACGTGACGTAAAATCGACACGTGATCAAACAAATAAGTGTTCGATCGTTCATCATACGCTGTCACCCATGCAATCGACCTGGAAAATGGTTTTGCCAGCCAAAGACCACAAGCATCCTTAAAACAGCTCCATCCTTGATGCGTCTTTTACATAGCTAGGAAAATCCTTACCTCCGCTAGGGTTCACATGACAATCGTTTTGTGAGTCCCATCAATGGAGTCCACTTGATCAATGGTGAGAGATCGATTCAATCCCACAGACCACAGTCTAGGAAATCCCCAAAAATAAATAAATGGAACGAATAAGGTGTGTACGGCCACGTGGGGCACAGCCGCTGGTGGGCTCGATGATTAATTCTATCAATCCAAGACGAAAACAATCCTAACAAAACTAAGGTCGCACCGCACAATAACAACTTCTGAACCACCACAAAACCCCATGAAAGCAAAAACAAAACGCAACAAACTTCATCAAATGAATCGAATCAACAAAATATAAACTTAGAAAAGATAGCAACAGACCATTTTCACTGAAGTTAGCGTACCACCAAAACTCCCTCCAACTTTAAGGAACATGCTCCTAGCCCACATGTACATAAAATCCCCAAAGCCCTTCTTCTCAAGAAAAGAAGGCAGAAAAAGATAAAAGAAATAAAGAAAAATTGGTCCTGGCCTTGTTGCTTCTATGTCCTACACCAGAAAACCCTTGAAATCACATAATTTCTACCCCCGGTGAAACCTGTCCCCATTTGAGGACCTTCCCCAGATTCAAAACCCCCACCCCACCACTGGTCTTTTCGACTGGTAACATTGCTTGGCCCCTCGAACCTTTTAACCCCACAACAAGGGAATGACAGCCAGAGAGAGGAGGACTGATTTGATGCTGCCGAAGAGAGCCAGATTGAAGGCGTCGCTGGTGTCGCTGATGCCAGTGGGGGCTAACCCTATGCTGCCACCAGTGAACCCTGCGGGCGGGGTGGTGGTCATGGTGCCAGGCGGGGTCGTGGTGGTGGTGGATGTAGGGGTGGTGTTGGTGACCGAGCTGCATTGGACCAAGAAATAACAGCGAAACCGTCAATGTCTGAGTAGATAAAGTGTGAGATATATTAATGTATAAGTGAAGTAACGTACTCAACTAATCGTGTATTGTTAACTGCAAGTCATAACCTAAAGTTTTAGGTGTCACTTGACTTAACCTAGTATGATGTAGACGCGAGTTTACAGCAAATGTAATAGCCGTATACCAAAGAACAGGCGTCTACGCATTCTCTAGTTCATTGACCCGAGATTTATCTATTGAAGGTCAGTCCGGCTCCTTGTTCTTAAAAAAGGAAGAACAAAGACCGAACCTTCCAGCAAAACTAAGCAAATGTGCTTAGCATTTGAAAACACTAAATATGATGTTTTCATGAGGTAGGCAAATAACGAGACGTTTTTCATTTTTATTATGAAGGGATGACAACGAAGGCATGCAATAACTTTTTTTGAGCAGCAGGGACCAACTCAGAATACTGCAAGTCTGCAACGAGCCAGGCATGCTCTCTGACTTGCTAATGAATTCAGCGCAGTGGTTGAGAACCCTTGGGGGCAAGATCTGCCCCTCACGCATCATGTTCTCAGACACCATTTCACCACCAAATCTGAAAAGCATCAAACACTGCTCGTGCAAGAAAATAAAAAAACCATAAAGCAAAGTTCTTTTTTGTGTTTTGGTGTCGTAAAATGGCAAACGACGACGACATAAATAGACCCATGAGAACTGCAAAAATTTTCGTTCTCTTTTTATCTTGGTGAGAGAGAGTGACTGATTATCAAACTTTGCGCATATTATCTCAAAAAAGGAGCTTTTCAGGAGAAAATCTGGGCCATGGATGTACCTTGGGCTTGAAGGGTAGACACACCCAGAGGGTTGATCTGCAAAAAGCCACAGTGAAACATTCATCAAAACCCATACAAACCCCCAGTCTCACAGAAACGTATCATCCGCAAGCAACATTTGCTGAAATCAGAAATGGAGGGTTTATTTCTCCTTTTTTTTTTTTTTTGCCAATTTCAACAGCATTAGAAATGCACATACTTGGAAGAACAGTCGAAGGAGTGGCGGTTCCGGAGAAGTCGCAGCTACCGGCGACCTGGCCTTTCCTCTGGAAATAGCTGTTCACGGCGTAGTTGCAGTGGTCCTTCACGGTGTTGGGCTGGTAACAAGAGCCGGTCTGAAGGATGGCCGAGCAATCGGCCCCGGCTCCACAGGCATAGTCCAGGTTCTTCTGGAGGGCTTGGTCACCGACCCCGTCTTTGCATATGCAGTACGTTGCACCTAAAACAGAAACACCAAAAAAGAAAAGGAGGAAAAAAAAAAAAAAAACAAAAACGATTGAGAAAACGCCCAACAAGCGGTAGGATGAGTTGGTTGGTGAAAAAAGACAGAGCTTTCAGGGAAAGATGGCCGTGGAAAAGATGGGTTTCTTTGAGAGGGAGGCAAAGGAGAGCGTGTAAAGATCAGAACTTTGTCACGCTAGCTATAACAGAAGACCGAGAAAAGGAAAAAGAAGGGAAAACGTGAGAACCCTTTCTGTCATTTAGCTTGCACATTTGATATCAAAAGGACAGAGAGAGAGAGAGAGAGAGATTCATAGGCCTTACCTGAATGGCCAGTGAGGGCCAGGAAGAGTACCAGAAACACCAGAACAGCCATTGAAGAAGGGTTTAAGAGAGCAGCTGCTGCTGAACTGTCGAGGGCTCCGGTGGAGCTTGAGAGCCAGATGGCTGACTGAGAGAGAGAGACAGAGACAGAGACAGAGGGATGGAGATGGAGATGGAGGGAGCTTGTATTGGAAATGAAGAGTTCTAGTTCTAGGAGGCAACAGAGGGTTCAGTACATTCTCTAAATAATAATGTAGCTCTCTCTCTCTCTCTCTCTCTGTTTCTGGTTTTTTTGTTTCTTTTTAAGGGATTTTGGTTTCTAGAGCAAACTCATCAGGTTTTGAGGATTTCAATGGTGCATCTTTATATAGTGATGGTTTTCCCTTGATGCAGAATTTATTAAATAGTGTCATGGGGAAGTGAGCAGTGCCATGAGAGAGAGAGAGATCTTGATCGACTGTCCTTTCAACGGTCGTAAACCCACTGCATGTGGTTAACCCAACCTCGGGTTTAGCCTTGAGGTTTGGGGGTTGGGTTTGGTGGGGGTTTCTCTGCAAGATGCCGGGTCCCACTTGGGAGCTCCGAGGTACTCAAGCCTGACCGACCTGTCGCTGTCTGGCATCACCGCCGTGTCCTTCATTTCTTTTTTTGTGGCTATTTTCTTTCCTGTGAAGTGACCCTAGAAGATCGAGCTTTCTTTTAGAACAAAACGACAAATCAGCAGAAATACTAAACTACGTGTATTGTAATACAATTCCGACCTTGTGATCGTATTATAAATTTTCAATTTAAAAAAATAATATAAGATTAATGTGTATAAGTTTGAGGTTTTTGGTATCATAACAAAATAGTTAAAGTAAATATGTCCCAATAGAATGAGTTTGAGTGCGTCGCAAAAAAAATTTAGGTAAATATATCACGATATGTATAATTTAAGATTTTTATGATATTTTTACATCTTAAAATTACCCTGGTGATACTAAGCTCCCATTCTCTTTTACAAAAAATAAATGAATAGAAAAACATTTTCTTAAAAATAGCTACTTATATTGTCTGTAAAAATAGACAAATGAGATAATAGTATATAAATAATTACATTTTTCATCGATTAATTATTTCATATAATAGAATGGGGATCAATTTAGGAGAATGTTCTCCAAAAATGAATTTTACTGTAAAACTTGGATTGTTGTCACCAGAAGTTTCGGAATACCAATCCTAGGTAGGTGCATCTAATTCGAATTTGCATGTCTATTTTTTAAACATTAAGGTGAAAACGTATGAGCAACAACTTTAGACTTCAAGCTTTAAATAGGCAATTCTTATGGCATGAATGATAACCATTTTGACCAAAAATTGATTTATGGAACATAAATATTCTTTGATAAGTTTCTAAATAAAAATACGCATTTAATAACGATAAAATATTTCTATTCCCGAAATAGAAATTCATTTGATAACAACACATAATTTTTCCCTCTCGAAGAAAGATATGGCGGGGGCGGTTTAGCAAAGACAATGACAAAGAATCAAACGGTAGCGGCGACGAATGGCGGCGATAGTGAGGCGGGTGGGGTGATGGGTGGTGAACGACGGGAGAAGGTCTGATAACAAAAACAAACGATAAGATGAGTTTTAATTTTCCATTTCTATTATAGAAATATAAAAGTAGAAAAGTTTTACTTTTCATTTCATTCCAAACATATTTATAAATTAAAAATCTGTTATAGAGATAGAAAAATGAAATTGTATTGTCAAACGGATTTTTATTTCATAAATAAGTTTGGGACAGAAATAAAATGATTTTCATGCGCGCCCTTAGACTCAAAGAGCTTCGCGATAAGTTTCTTGAATACCAAATTTAACTTGAGAATTCCAAATAGATTTTCAAATTTTCCCAAGAATCGCTCCAAGCCACTTGCAAAAGAGTCATTACTAGAGGAGATCAATGAGAGCTTGAACCGGGCTCAGATCAAACCTAATTTGTTGCTAAGACGATCAATATCAAAATGATTTTTTTTTTCGGGGATTGAGAGTGCCTGTTCAAGTTCAAACTCATCTAAATTTATGTTCTAGCCCTCGCGACAGAAGCTGGCGTAGGTGAACTAATGTCATCATCATATCCATGATCGCATTTAGTTTTTTGCCTATTGGCACCGACCATCCCCGGAACCAACTTTAAAGAGTGTTACTATATTTTCATTGTACAATAGGTACTGCCTTTAATAAAGTGATTGATGTATTTGGCACAAAAGAAATTTCATAGTGGTTAGCATCTCATCTTTTAGGTTCTAAGCACCAACATTTCGAGTTTAATTAGAGTCCTTTAAAAGGAAAAAGTGCACATCGTCGAGCCTTTTTTGGTGGTTCAACGAGGACTTGGATGAGGCGAAGAAGTAATTTGTCATGTATTGTCATTGGCAATGAGGACACTGTGCATTGACCCGAATTTCTAAGAATTAAAATGAATAAAATTGGGAAAACGATTTTTAAATTGCTCATTTAGCAAGGATGCTAAAAGGACCCTTTCATTGAAAAAAAATAAAAGAAAGAAAGACGGAAAAATCATAAAATATAGGCGATTCTTTATGGGATTGGTACATATTTAAGATTTATTTTAATGCTGAGCCAACTAGCCGTTCGTACTCAGACAATTTCTGAATTTCCATGGCTGTAGATAGTCCCCAGCACAGCCAAAGCCATATTTTTATATGTTATTATAAAGTGCAAATCCCGAATTTATGTCGCAAATTTGCTGTTAATCCTGTCATTTAGCATGTAAGGGCCCACGAGCTGTTCCAACTGAATGGACCCTGCCAGAAGGGATGGGTCCACAATTTCTACATGTTTTCCCAATTTCTGTCCTGGATTCACATTCAAACCTCTGGCAATACGAATTGTTGTAACATGCTAGACCAATGATTGGAGCCTTGATTTGATCGTTTTTGCTAATTAATCAGCGTGGCAACATGGTCGTATTTGGGCAAAATCGAATCGGTTCTGTTCCCAAGTCACTCGCATGTGATCGAAACAGGATTATGGTTGAATCTTGAAAGGTTGATTCAGCCTGAGAGATTAACAATCTGAAACTTTGCATCTTCATTTGTTATTTCTTGTTTCTTCCCCTCCAGAGGATGCGTACTTACACAAATATTAACCGAAAGGCTCGTGACGAATCGACCCAGTAGCTACAGTTTCATGATGATGTAGGGAAGTCTTCGAGGCAGCTCGGCTAGCTGGTATCAACCTGGGTACAAAAATTTGCTCATTTATTACCTTAAAAAAGGCATGGAGAGGTACAAGGAAATCAGTCAATCCCCCACGATCGGCGTGTCACTGAGCAGAGGCCGCTGCACCCTTCTGAAAAATACAAGGCAAAGAGTGTCACGGCAGTGCAGTAAAACTGGGCTGAGACTTGAAATTTTCGGCTGGATAATGGTGATATGCCGGCGGATATTAGTGTTGATTCAGGATCTCATTTGGCTCGACGTGATGGGAAAGGTGTTTTTAGATTGATGACGGAAGAGAAGAATGTCCTGAGCATTTTCCAGAGGCCGCAGCGCAATACTTCTCGCTTGCAGTCGAAAGATGTGTTGAAAACTTAATGAGAAGATGGTTACTCAACAGGATTTACCCGTTTCTGCTCTTCAATATTCGCCTTTATGAGGGAGTAGATGGCCACTCCAGCTATTGCTATTGCAGTTCCAATCCCGGTTTGAGAGGAGATCTTATTACCTGTAGTTTTTCAAGAACAGAATCTATGAGCACGAATGTGTTTGTAGTCCTGACACTAGTCAAATGCTAGCTAAATGAAGTTGAGGTGGAGAAAGTAGCGAGATATTACCGAATACAACAATAGAGAAACCGATCACAAAAACTCTCTTCAGCACATTCCCGACAGCGTGTGTAAGCGGCGCTACCCGTTCCAAAGTGTTAGTAGCAACCTGGACATAAAAGGCAACCATGTTCATGAGACATAATCTATGAGTACAAACATGATAACCACAGAAGTAAATGTTGTTTGGTTATAATAGTAGTTGGTAATTTCCAAGCTATAAAGTCACTTTTTAGTCACCAACGGGATTATGACAGTTACCAACCATGTTCAAGATGCATCAGCACAGAATTCTGCTCCGTATATAGGGCTATGGAACCCCTGAAATCTGTCGTTATTGCCCATGGAGTCTTTGAACTTTTCTTTATATAGAGAGGGAACTACTAAAATCAATTATTAGCCCTTCCAATCTTTTCACCATATTATGTTTTTCAGTTTTATTCTTTCCAAAACATTGAACAGCAAAGCTGAGCCCCGCTGGAGATCCATGCCATACCTGATTGTAGAGATGATAAAACATTCCAATCCAGAAAAGGTCTGACAGGAACTTGAAAAGACCCACTTTGGCAATGGCCTCCTTAAATCCGTATTGCATCAGTTGAGGGCCCTCAATCTGAAAGTGAAACAAGACAATGCTCAAAGGTTGCAGATGGCGCGATTAATTTAGAGAAGAGAAAGCCATTATATTCGTGGCTGATAGTCAGAGGATGATATTGCAAAGCAAATGAATTTGAAATCTCTGCTGTGATCAATGCTGATCACTTGTTAGAAGCTTACAATAACTGCTGGAGGGATGCAAAATACAAGAGCGATGATTGTTATGTAAGCATACACATTTGTACTGTCCATTCCTGTCTGCAGAACAGAAAGAAAGAAACTTCAATTAAAAAAAAAAAAGACTTGAGATACGTAGAATGTGCAAATAAATTCAAGAAGAGCAACTACCAACTAGCTTCCTTGTCAACTAGATGTTTTAACAACGAAACAATCAAAATGTAAGATGTGCTATCTTTACTTCCACGACAACTCACGCTAAAATGAATCAGATTGCTGAACAAAAAGCTTTTGATAGATTTCTCACCATTGCCTTCTTTGAGTAAATACTTCTGTAGGTAAATGCAACATTTGAGATCATTGCACTGATGAAGCCAGTCCAGTTGAAAGAAAGCTCAGTTAAAGAAGCCATCGACACACCTGAGACAATATAATTGATACCATTTATATAAAAAATCTAATCAGTTTCAACTACTTTGGATTCAAAAAAAAAAAAGGCAGAATAAAACTCAGGTGTGTCACACGCATGAGTAAGCATTAAGCAGCAAAAACTAAATCCACAACTAACCTATTACAACAGGAGCCAGTGATAGCCACAGGGAGAGTGGGATCTGGTGGCCCAGAATGAACTGAGAAGCACCCGCATTGAAGAATGGCTCAAGGGCTGTTGATGGAATGACAAGAAAAACAATCAATGAGAGAAATTACATCTCACACTAATCAAAAGAATTGTATGAGACTACAGAGCATTAGTTAAAGCAGAGGATCGCCTTGAGCACAACCCTTTTGCTGTTAAGAACTTAAAGTATCTAAGTAGCTAATAACAAGAGCTACTAGCACCTATGGTAGCGGTGTGCAGTTGAATGTCATTCATCCTGCTTATGCTAAAAGAGTGAACTTATGTCCGCAAACATTATGATCGTTTTTTTACTCTGCTTACCTTTGATGGTATGTGTAAAGGATACGGCAACTGCTGCAAAAGACACATTGGACATGACGTGTCCTAGGGCATGGCATATAGCAACAGGAGTCAGCAACGCTAATTGCTCCTTATCAATTGGCTGTTCAAGTGAGGAAAGCATGTCAATTGAATTTTAGTGGGACGATGTGCAGTGACTAAGGACAAACACTCAGAGCATTGAACTTACTGCACGTTTGGGCAGACCAACGGCCCAACTAACCAGACAATATACAACTCCAACGAGAAGATGTATGACAGAAACGAAGCTGCAGGAGGGAAAAGAAGCGTGATCATGCGTGGGAACAAAACACGCCAAAAATTACAAGTCTCCTCTTCTGGCATTATCATTGATCAAGCAACTGGAAATCTATATATGTTCCACAGAGGAAGTGAATCGGTGAGGACGACATACTATGGATACGGGAAATAATTATAGACCTTCTTGTTCAGTATGTTGAAGATGACATTCAAGAAGTACCTGCATTAAAAGAAAATATCACACGGTTATTTCCTCTCTCTTTTTCAGCAAGCGATCACATTGTTATTTCAATCCTCAATCTTCTTTGTGGTTTTCTCCTACTTCTAATTTTCACCCATGAGAAGCAGATCATCATAGTTCAGTGCAAATTACACTGGATCTCCGCATTTTCACTAAATTATGACGACCAAACTTAAAATGAAGGCTCGAGGTTCGGAGATTCTCAAAATAAAACTTCAGCGCTGCATTAATGATTGTTAGCAGGGAATAATGTAGAAAGAAGTCTTTGCAAGAGCATCTTCAGACCGAGTATTACTGCACTTGAGTTGGCAGCCTTGTGCTGATACGATGCAAGGACATGACGAAGATTCAATTCAACCATCTCAAGACCTTTTTAAGTGGACTATCATGACATTATGATACAAAACAGAATGAAACCACATACCACGTGAAGAAAAAAAAGCCAGTAACAAGTGCCGGGTATCTTTCTCCGAAGCTCTTGGATGGCTTTGCTAGCCTGCACTCAGCATCAACCCATATTCAGAATACCCAGAAAGGGTAAAAAGACCAGAATACGAACAGACAAAACACCCAAAAAATCCCATCTTTATCCTTTTCCCGCCCCTGTTCCATTTAATTCAGCAACAAACACAGAGGAAACAAAGCGGAACTAAAGAGAGATTCTCCCACCCATCGGGAACTCCGACCTCCCTGCCCTCCGCGTCCGCCGCCGCCGCTCTGGCGACCGGGGAATCGGAGAGACGCCGCCGTCTAAACGGCCCACTCCCGCCAGCAAACCTCAGAGGCTCCGGCGACGGCTCCGGCGAAGGCTACAAGGCAAGACGCGAGGCGTTGCCGGCGAAACTACTCCTTCGAGTCCTGAGCAGAACGGAAGCGGCCGAGGCAGCGCGGGTCGTCAGGTACAGGGACGACAGCCTGGACCCGGAGGCGCCGACCGACGGAGAGCGAACCGGGCTGGCGGTCGACGACATGGGTCCCGCTCAAAACGGAGAGAGGAAGCTGCGAAAGCGAGAGTTTTCCTCAAAGAAGGTCGCTAATAAAGGGCAGGGCAGAAGAAGGAGACAACGCTAACAGCGATGGAATCAAGAAAGTCGAGCTCGAAGCCGAGACGACTTATATAAAATAAAGGCAGTCGCGGTTCATTGATTGATTGATCATCTTTTTTGGGTGGAGTGCCAAAAGACATATGAAATAGTGGAGAGAGAAAGAGAGAGAGAAGCCATCGCTGTCAGAGAAGGAAGAGAGAAAGCATGGGGAGCGCCATCATGCCTGCCGTCTCCCGGCGAGGCCGGGCGAGAGTGAGGTCATGCACGAGCTCATCATCGGCGAGCGGCGGCGGCGGCGGCGACGGCGACGGCGGCGGTCGTTAACGACGGTGACGTCACGAGTGCTTTCGGTCCGTTTTTGCCGTTGGCGTAAGGTGTTGCGCGCGTAAGAAAATAGAATTCATTTTCTTTCTTCTTCTTCTTCTTTTTATCTTGATAGAGAATTTGCGCCGCTCTTACTTATATCTTATACCTTAAAAAACATATGAATGGATCATCACTAACTAACTGATGAGATCATCTACATCCGGATTCTATGTTTAAATCACGAAATTCTCATTTCTCAGTTTCTCTATTTATCAGTTCTTCTATTTATAAGATATCTCTTCATGCTTTGAACATCGTTAAAAATATGGGTATTAGCTTAGTTGGGTTACCTATAAAGTAAATTTGTAGTGCAAAAGCACTTCAAAAGTCTTCTATGCATAATTTCTGAGTGAATCGATTTTTTCCTCCAACAATCGATGGTCGAGCACGGACTGGGAATCTGATCGGACGTTTCAGTTTTTGCTTCTAGCCCTAGCAAAATGGGAACATGCACAGATGTAGTGCTGGATGGATAGATGCCAGGTGAAAACAAATGCAAAGTTCTGACTTGGTTCGCACGAGAAAGGCGTCTCCGAGCCAATCGGAGATTAGCACTCCCAGGTCTTGATTAAGCTTTTAATCAATTTCATCTCTTGGACAGTCAAAAATATATATTTATATGTATATATCAAATCATGACTTTTTTTTTGGTCGGTCAAAAAATGATGTTATATCACATGTGATTAAAGCGCCGTGAAAGAAAAAAGGGAAATCGTGGAAAGTTGTCATGTAACGGACGTCGTTACTTGACCACGACTTTAGAGAATATAAATATCGTAAAAAAACATGGAAAACTCCAACAAGTGGCATGAACAAGATCATTAGTCTTAATCAGTTGTTGGCTTTTGCCTGCTTTGGCACGCACGTCCGAAAAAAGATGGTCTACGGTTTCGTGCGCATGATCCATGACGTAATGTCTTCACATCGTGTCAATTTTGAACACGCTTTGGACCACCTACTGATTAAAACTAAAGATCTTGTTCCAACAGAGTTTTAGATAATTGCTGATTTGCAATAATTGACCGCTGAATAATATTCCGAAGCATCAACTTAGGAAAGTACAAATTTAATTAGGGAATATGCTAAATAAAAATCCAAATTGCTCTCGTTTTTCTCAAATAAATACTTGAAGTGGACATTATTTAAATAAAAACTTGAAACGGCTATGTCAATCTCAAAGAAAGTCCAGAGTAGTTGTGATTATTTCAAATAGGGGTCTAACCTTACTAGTCGGCAAAAATTTCTAGCCAAACAAGAATATTTTCGTCCAAATACAATTTAAATTTAAATTAAATTATATTTAAAAACAAAACAAAAAACAAAAAACAAAAACAAAGGCAAGAAGGTTCCCTCTCGCTTGTGGTCATTGGCCCATCATTGGTGGGGTGGCAGCGATGGCCAACAAGGTCGCCAATGGGGCGGCGACGAAGTCCTCACCCTGGGGCAAGGGCCACTAAGCCTACGTGAGTGTTGGTGGCCCTCGCCCAGATTTGGAAGAGGGCCACCACTCTCTCTCGTCTTTAGCGAGGGCTATTAAAAGACGAAATTACCCCTACCAAACAGTAAGTGTAGGCTTCTTGTTTGAAATAAATTATACTTTAGATTATTGTTTAAGAAAATGAGGGTACTTCATGTCTTTATTTGATATAATGTCCACTTTAAACCGCTATTTGAGAAAATGATAGCACTTTAGGCTCTATTTTGTAACCGGCCAAATAGTAAAAATTTATATTATTTTGTTCCCAAGAGTAGTTTTGGAACAAAACTGTGTTTGATAAAATTTTTGTTCCCGGAAACAAATTTCTATTTTTTTGTTTTCGAAAGTAGATTTGAAATAGAATCAAGAATAAAAAAAAAATTAATTATTGTTCTCGGGAATAATTCTAAAATCAAGTGAATATTTTCTCTATTTATTTTATTTTTTCTTGTTCTTCTTCCATTTTCTTATTCTTCATCTATTGCCACCGCTACGGTTGTCGTCTGCCACCGATTGCCGGCAACCCATCCAGCGAGCTCGTCGGAGTCAAGCCCAACCACCGGCGAGGCTCGCCCAATCCTGGTGAGGCTTAACCAACCTCGCCGAGCCTCGCCCAGCTGCCGATGAGACTTGGCCAACAAGGGCCGACGCCGGTGAGGTCACCGGCCCTCGTTTGGCGGGTCGTCGGTTATCCCAAGGCCGGCGACCGGCCACTTGAAGAAGAAGAATATGAGAAAGAAAGGAAAAAAAAAGAAAATAAAAAGAAAAGTAAAAAAGTAATAAAATTATTTAAAAATTAAAAGAAAATGATTTGGAGTATAAATTTTGAGAATTATACCAAACGTAATTCTATTCCGGGAATTGAAATTTTAGACACTTATCAAACGTCTTAAAATGTTTAGAAATTGTTCCTATGAACAGAATAATAATAAAAAAATCATTTCTAATCATAAATTGTTATTGAGAACAAAAGCGTCACTAAATGCACCCTTAGATACTTATTTGGAACTTTCCCAATTTAATTAGGAGCAAAATAAGTTGAGAGTTCTTTTTTTAATATATATTTGTTGGTCATGGAGTTTTTAACTTTTTGGGTCGATTTTTGGTCCTGGAGTTGAGTTCAACAAGAGTACTTTTTGCAATATTAATGTACAGTCCATCGCATGTACCGCTCTCAAGAGATAATCCTTGTGAATAAACTTATTGTTATATATTTATACTATGCTCAGCATTAAATGGAAGGAAAAATAATATAAATTGTAATTAGGGGTGAGAAAACAAGCCGGTTCAACCCAGGAATTGACATTTTAAATATGGGTTCACAAGGGGATCGATTCGGATCTTGGTTCTATATCACAAACCGGCTGATTCTACTCAGGAATCGAATCGGCTCATCTCTAGAATTAACCCTAAGTTCTTTCTCTTATATAATTCTATTAGTCTTGCCGCCGCTCTCTCTCTTGACTATCGCTCTCTCTCATTTCTTACTCTCCAATCTCCTCCTCTGTGGTGGCTCGCCTCCACTCCGAGGTATTGTCTCTTTCGTTTTCGATGAATAGTAATGGCTTTATGATTCATTCTATGAATATTCACTCTCTTAGGCATGTATGATTCCAAGTTAAAATCTAGATATCTTTGCTCGCGTGATTAATTATCAAAACAGAATCGACACTAGATTTTTTTCCCATGCTTGCAGTTATTATCATGATTTTTTAAGATCTTCCCAAGAGCTTGTTTGGATCTATGTGCTTGGGTGTGGTATTTGTTTAAGAGATTGCTGATGCAAATCAATATGGAAGCTATCATATTGAATTTAAATTCTTACTGGATGTTTGCAGGAGATCTCCCCCACGAGATTCTGACACTGCCCCTGCCCCTGCCCTTGCACAATCATGAAAAGGAACAGAGGAGTGAGGTGTGCATTTCAATGCCTCGTCATGTCTGCTCTGTTTTTTTATTAGAACATGGAATTGATGGAACTGCTTATCCTGCCCAATCTTTTCTAATATTTCACTCAAATCTTCTCGGTTCCATGCAAAATTCCTTTTTGTCGTCTAATTCGCCATTTTATGCTGTTGTACCTTCTACAGCCGTAGACAATTTGAATTGTTTCCATCCTCAATACATTTAGGCTCTGTTTGTTTCACGAAAATTTGATGCACCTATCGCAATCTTGATTAAACCATTCGATGTCATATCTCGGAAAATATTGAGTGGGTTAGCAAGTTATGCAAATGGATATTTCCCATAAGAACAAATTTTGCAATGAGATTAGAGATCTAATGTTTATTTAAGCTTTGTTTGTTTTACGGAAAATAAATGATTTAAAATTTATTTTATTAAAAATGGCCGCTTGTATTATTTGAACTAATTAGTCAACCAAAAAATATTTTCACTATCAATGACAATTTATGTATAAATATTTTCATAAATAATGAAAACATTTTTTGCTCTTTGAATTTTGCAAAAGAAACAAACGATCATTCTTAGGAAAAATATTTTTCAAAATCATTCATTTTTTGCGAAGCAAACAAAACTTTACAGCACTCGATTCTATTTGCAATCTTATAAGCTAAAATGATATACCGGTTCTTTAGAATGGAAAACTTTTTGTTATAATTGAATGTATTTGACATAGTATTCTCAAATATAAATTTCTCTCTTTGTATTTGACACGACACATATTGTACATATGATGAAATGAAAAAAGGGTTGACCTTGGAATCGGTCAGTTTAGTTATAGGGTCAACGGGTTTTATCCCCGGCTGCAAAGATTGAGAACATACTCGGACATGGTTAAAAAAAAAAAAAAGGCCCATTTTCAATCGAACCGGGAAACCCTAAACCCAAGAAAAAACAACAGAAGGTAAAAAAGAAAAAAGAAAAAGAAATGAATCGTCTTGCTCCCGATTTCTTTTGAAAATCTGCCGATCGCTTGCGCAGATTCATCGAGCCGATGGCCGGCGGAGGCAACGGCGGCGGCGGAGGCAGCGGCAAGTGCAAGGAAGAGGAGCAAGACGGAGTGTCGGTGCATTCTCCGTGCAAAGCGCCCCTTTCCTCTGCGTCTTCTCTCCCTCAGGTAAATCTCCGTCGATAGCTCCATTCGAGTGCGATTGGTCGCCGTTCCGTTGCTGGAAACGGGTTCTGATTCTGACGTCCGATCGTTTTGCGTCCGCGAGCAGGAGCAGTCGCAGGTCGAATTGGAGCTCAGGCTGCTGGAAGCTCTCGAGAGGTACCCTCCCGCCAAGTTGCAAGGTGAGTCGAGTTGCGATCGTTTGCGCTTTGCGGCGCCCGTTCATGGTAGTGGCGAAACGATTGCGGTTCCGTGTGAATGTGCAATTCGAAATGCCTGGGCATTGAGTTCTAAGAATGGAAGAAAAAGAAGAGGATGAGGCCTTTTGGGTTCGAGTCCTTTATGATCAATATGCGAAGTGCTTCGAGTGTTTCAGTTTTTCTACATAAAAATTTGATTTTGACAGTGTCGGCGGCGCCTTTGCTTCTCGGGTCGAGCGAGAAACGAAGGAAAAGTGAGCTCGAAATCATTCATCATGCTTCAAGCATTGATCGTGTTGCATTTTGCTTCTGACTGATTTGGTGTCTTGCACATTCCTTACTGACTGCAGTCAGCTAATTTTATCCAACGACAGTTTATCTGACCTGCTTTGTCTGTTTCCTGGCAATTCGGTTTTCTTTGGAATGCTGCATCTGCAGTTCTTGTAAATTATAGTTAGATTTTCTGTTAGCGTGTGTGAAATGCAGGTGCAGACATTAAGGTTCATTTCCTTTTTGAAAACTTTGTGTTTATCGAATTGGTTTCCAATATTTAAGGGCTAAACAGCTATCACTTGCAGGTATACATCGACACTTCGTCCTTTATGGGCTGATGGAGCACCTGCGAAGAAGGTTCTTTCCTCTCATGTATCCCTTTACCATTGCGTGTTATATGTTCAGTTCATCTCGCGAAATAGATGATTCTCTAGTTTTTCCAAGTCACTCATGATATGCTCACTGCTTTTTCCAGCTTTGACCGTCATTTCTCTGCTGACGAGGTTTTACAGCTGCTGGATCGTTTCTACAACTTAGACATGCTGGTACTTGTTCAATTTAAGCAGCCCTTTTTCTTCTGTACATTCCTGACCATTCATCATGTGAATGCTGCTATGAAGCAATGGCAAAGTAAAGTTTGCTTCTTTCTGCGATTGATTTGACAGAAGTTCTTAAACTTAATCTGAAAGGCCAGCACCATGATTCCATAGATATAGAGAGCTATGCTGGATGCATGTTTTTGTATGCCTGTTGGTTCCTTTCCAAAGATACGGAAGCATGTTTGTTGATATTGTTCATTGCCCTTGTGTTCAGAAACCAGATGAGGATGAATCTGACATTCTAAACCAAGAGGAAGATTTCAGCTTGCCACAGAGCTATTTCGTCAAGGAAGAGCCTTAAGCCCGTGAAGGGTACATTATTTTTTTAAATTCTGGAGACCTTCTTAGTTATCATTGCCCAGCATGTTCATGGGACGAATTTGTCATTGCTGTACATACTTATTCCAAAATTTGCGAGAATAATGTTACTGTTTCAATGACCGATGTAAGGCACATATTTGAGCTTTCGTTTCCAGTTTGCCAATCTATATCCGTTGTTTTTCTTTAGCGTAGGGTGCTTTATAAGCTCTTATTTGACGTATCAGTGCGAAGAATGTAAACTATGCATGTAAAACAGGTTTTTCCTTGGCCGATTCAATTGAAAGCGAGACAGGATGTAGGAGCATCAGCCGGCAGGATGGGCCATCTCAAGATACAAAATGCATGTAACCACTTGCAAAACGAGATTTTCCAGTTTAAGGGACTGAAAGGCCTAAGGGTGGTTGTGATTGGACTTCTAGGGAAAACTTTGAGAAAATATAGGTTTTCAAAATACATATTGCGTTTGTTAAATTGAAATCTGAAAGTCAATTATGAAGTACTGTTGAGTAAAATAGTGTTTGGAGAGATTAGATTTACAAAAGATTTTTGTGGTTAAAAAAGAAATCATCAAAGAAAAATAAAAAAGTTGGCCAATGAGGGCAGGTGACCGCTGGCGATCAAATTTGTCGCTGGCGGCAGACATCTGAGGTTGCAAGACCTCATACAGCCCTCGAAGACAATCGGTGAGGGTTGCCTGGGGTCGGGCAACCCTCGATAACCACTGGCGAGAGTCGCCTGATCGTGTGACCTCAAGCGGACCTTCACGGAGGTCACGACGACCTCGACGCGACTCAAATTTGGGTCATTAGGGGTTGCGCGACCTTAGGCGCAACCCAGATCGACCTCAGGCCGCCCTTCACGGAGGTTGTGGTGACCTAGATTTGGGTCACCGAGGGTCACGATGACGGGACTCGCCAGGATCGCGTGATTGGTCGGTGACTGTCATCGAGGTAGCCACAACCTCGCCGGCATCTCTCTAGCCCGTCGCCGACCTATCGTAATCACACCACATGACTCAATGGAGAAGAAGATGAACAGTTACCACATGACTCAACAAAGAAGAAGATGAACAGTGAAACACGAGGTCAAAAATGGAAAACAAAAATTGATGGGGATAGTTTTGGAACAAAATTTTTTATACTAAATCCTAGGAGGCCTTCCGAAAATGTTGAAAGGCCAAGATAGTTTAGGACCTTCGAAAAGGCAAACATTTCTTAAGGTGGGTTTCAAAAATTCTACCAAACACTTAATATTCGGCCAAATGAGCTTGGGACGCCCAAAGCTCCTTCACAGAGCAGGTGCCAAACACACCCTAAGAACTGGACAGTCGTTTCCGTGAAATCAGCCAATTAAAAATTTCCGCTTGTGCTTGAAGAGACTATTTGTTAAAATATGAATGTCCAAGTTAGATGGTGAGGATTTGTTGAGCTGCCTCGTTAGCCCTTTGGGTGGGTGCAAGTTCAGCCGTGCCTCGTGAAAGTATGCACGAATCTATCCATCGATTGACGAGAGTTAATCCAGAAAAAAGGTGCCCATCCTTTTTGCTGGACCCTCAAATGATCGTCTTCAAAAGGACACAGAGTCGTTTCACTCAAGCTGAGTGGCAGCACGCCCTCAGGGAAACATGGTTCTTCGTCACATCCTGGTAGGATCGCTTAGACGCGACAAGAGGATATATAAGATCGACCGTTGGCCACAAGTTGCACTTGGCCTATAGCGTTTTAAATTTGAACCCTGAAGATGGTACCTCGGGATAGAAATGCAATTTAATCTAAAAAGATAGAAACATGATGCAAAAGCCGGGGAAGAGTTGGATGATGACAAATATAAGATAACCAGAGTATTGAAATCCGGAGTCTGCGTTTACATGACAAGCGTCGAGTAAAAACATGAACAGCAAAAAGAAAATGTCAAGAGATGTAACCGAAACTGAGGTGAAGCAATCTGCTACACTTTTGCTTTGGGCTCGGAAAAACTGCTTGCGGTTTCCGCATTGTCTGCTTGGTCTGCTGGAGAAGAAGAAAGACTGCATCCATGGTGCAGCCTAGTCATTTAATGCCCGTTTCTTGATCACTGAGACATTGGTCAGTGCTGCACAAATTCAGAAGATGTTATTAGCTGCAATAGATGAATGGGTCATGTGGATACCAAAAATTGTTCTCTAAAATGAACCTCGGGTTCCGCAGGTTTAGGTTCTTCAACTTTGATGCCATCTTCACCTGCATAGAGAGAATATAGATGAGAACCTCAGTTCTCAAAAGGACATGAATTGACATCCATGCCATTTTCTTTTCCAATTCTCTTCAGTTCTCCCGAAAAAAAAAAAAAAAAAAAAGTAATTTAAGTGATGAATCCTGCGTCAAATTGCTGACCGGTAGGATACGCAAGGGTCACTTCCTGGTCCGCCCAATTATTAAGAATCAGCTAGAGACATCATTTATGATATGTTTCTGTTATTTATAATTTGTCAGATACCTCCATCTTCAGGCAAATCAGAGGTCCAGAGAGTCAGGTTATCTCTCAATAGTTGCATAATCAGGGTGCTGTCCTTGTAGGACTCCTCACTCAACGTGTCCAACTCTGCAATTGCTTCATCAAAAGCTTGCTTGGCTAAATGGCAGGCCCTGCACGTACCATCGACGTATCACTACAGCATCCAGAGGTGGGCCTTCCAATTGAGTGTCCCTTCAGTCAGTCAGTCAGGAATAAGTACCTTTCTGGAGAATTCATTATCTCATAGTAGAAAACAGAGAAGTTGAGCGCAAGGCCTAGACGGATTGGGTGGGTGGACGGGAGTTCTGTGTTTGCAGTGCTTGAAGCAGCCTGTACAGAATGACAATGGAGTTGCGTAAATGAGAACAGTACTATGGATGCTGTATTGCAGTAAACTGGCAATGTATTTATAACCAACGTCAAATCAACGTGCCTCATAGCCTTTCAGAGATTGCTCTGCAGCCTCTTTCCTTTCCTGGTCAATCTTGAACTCAGCAAGGTAGCGGTAATAGTCCCCTTTCCTAAATTTAGACATATAGCAAATTCATCTATAAAGTACAATTATACATAATTTTCTTAAAACTTTTACACGTCATCTCTGTGCAGACTTGTAAATGGCATTAAAGTTGATGACATAAAGAATCGAGGAGAGTGTTGACTCTATTAAATGAAGGTGGACCACATGTCTAAACCATTTCAAACCAAAGCCATCTCTTCCATCCATTTTTCTCTCAGAATATGTGACTTTTTTTTTAAGCTCGAAACTGTGAGACTGACATGAAATGAGGCAGGAACAGAAATTGCAATACTCGAGAAACCCACTTCGTTCTCTCGTAATATGACTTATCGGCAAGAAGACCGCGTGGATTGGATACTGTAGTTTCAATCAATTGAGCAGGTACAAAATGCACTTTCAAGCAAAAGGACTCACATTTTGTAATAGAAAACAGTGGCTTCTCCGGCATTGGAGGAAGGAATCAGGTGCTTGTCTATGATGGACAGAATGTCATTGCAGATCTTGGAGAGCTCCTCTTCTACCTTCTGTCGGTAGTCCCGGACCAGCTTGACATTGTGCTCATTGCCCTTGGACTCTTCCTTCTGCTCAATCGAGGACATGATGCGCCACGAGGCTCGCCTAGCCCCAATCACATTCTTGTAGCCAACAGATAGGAGATTCCTCTCCTCCACGGTCAGATCTAGATCAAGCTTAGCAACCTTCTTCATGCACTCTACCATTTCTGCATCGACCACATAAACAGTAAGAAATCTCGACGAAAATGCAATTCCCCTCGTAGCTTGCCTATCCCAAGAAACAGAATCCCACATGCATCTCAGAAATCTTACGAAGTTCGTTCATCCAAATGGAAATTTTTGGGTCATAAGCTCAATCCAAACAGGAAGGACATTGAATCACAGCCTCACGGCGCAATAAATTTGCGACATTAACACTTCCTCACGGATACAAGCCACATCTCCACACCAAAACATATACATAGCCAAGCTCGCCATGCATTTACCGCCCTTGGCCCGCAGCCAAATCAAAGGAAGCAATTTATTCTCGCCTCGCCGCGTTCATCACGCAATCGCGAAATCTAGTCGCCTGGTAATTCAACACAAACATTCGAACTTTTCGACATGCATTCTCCGAACATATGCTGGGAAGCATCAAATCTAAAACTAACGACATTCTCAAACTTCATTAGCATCGCGCTAACCTCTTCTGCTACCATTTCATTCGCGCACACAAAACCAAACCAGCGCGGAACCAATCGAAATGCGGGAAATGCGGGATCCGCAAAGAGCCGCAATCGTCGAGGAAGCGCCGTCGCCGGCTCCCATTCCCGGAGACGTTACGGAGATCGATCGAGCGATTGACAAAAAAAGCAAAAAAAAAAAAAAAAAACACACACACACACACACTCACACACACAGAGACAGAGAAGGAAAGTGCGTCACCGTCGTAACGTTCGGCCTGTTCGGCGAGCTTGGCCATGTAGACGTGAGCGTCGCGCTCCTTCTCCGACGACATTGTTTGTTACGGCAGGGAGAGAGAGAGAGAGAGAAACAACGGAAACCAGACGAGAGGAGAGGAGGGATGGGAGCGAAACGGGAGGCAAAGCGCGAGAGGTTGGGATTTATATGGTGTTGAGAGGAGGAGTGCGCGAGTTTTGGAACCAAAAACGGATCTCGGGCCGTTATTCCGGGGGGAGCAGAAGGAAGGGAGAAGAAGGCAAACATTCACGAAATTAAATAAAAACACAGCGGGAATTGCTTGTCATTTCGTTTTTTTTTTTTGCTCTTCTTTTTATAGCCAGAAAAATGAAAGATGGAGGAGTACACTAATCTCTTTTCTTCTTCTTCTTTTTTTTTTTGCCACTTTATTTTTTCTCTCCGCGAGGCTGGCTTTTTTTCGGAAATTTTGCAGTCATTAATCTATTCAAAAATTGTAAAAATAAATTGATCTATATGAGTTATGAAATGGAAGTCCTCATGTTTGCTCGTGGCAGATATGCAGAAAAGAGAGAAAATTAGTTGGAAAATCCTTATCTTATTGTATGACGGTTAATTTAGTCCTAAAATGTTCGATTGTGCCACTTTTTTCGTAAGCATTTTAATAATTTACCAATCAATCATAAACTTTTCGATTGTAGCACAATATATTCATAAATCTTTTAATGAAGTTATCAACGGTTAATGACAAAAAAAAAAGCCTTGATTTGCAAATTAAATAATTTAGATTACTTAATTGCACAAATCAAATAAATTAGAGAATTTCACTTGCACAAATAACTTGTTGATTATTCTATAGCACATTAGGCAAGAATTAAACCAAACACGTCCTTACCCTAAACTTTTCTTCCCAGTTTCCTTTTTCCCCTATCTTTATCACCCTTATCCAGCGGATCGCCATGTACCCGAAATGTAAAGACTTAAAAAAGCATAGCTCGTTATGGATCAATATCACTTTTTTGGCTCAAATGAGCATTATATGATAATCATGTCAAGGAGCAAAACTTATTAAAGGAAGACTACGAAAAGAAAGTTCACAATTTTCAACATATTTCATGTAATGATTAGAGATATCATTTTCAGGGCAGATCGGTTTAAGGCCAGTTCCCCGTTTATGGAATTAGGAACTAATCCGATTGACCTTGAGGGCGGCCGAGTGTTTTACTTTTATTTTTATAATATATTATGTCGCATAGATGGATATGTAGCTATACTTCTAGGTGTTCATTAAGGGATTTAATCATTGCAACAATTAAGCATAATTTCCGCGGGCATTAATGAAATTCAGCACCCTCAAACGACAGGTCACCCATATGAGGGACGGGAGGAGAACGCGAGCCGACAAGAACGATGAAGTCGAGAAACCGACCGTATTTTGGTTCCGATGGATGCGTAAGTTTCCTCCACCGGCTTCGCCAGATGAAGCAGAGTGCCTCCTGCGTTGAGCAGCAGGGCGCGTTGTACGCTCTCTTCGCATCCTTCCTGCATCTGCAAATCGCGAAATTGTGAAAAAAAAAAAAAGTTGTATTGAATTTGGGCGATTGAGATTAGAATCTCGATAAATTGAACTCAAATTGCGCGATTGCTTGTCAAATCACAGCTCTAATTTTAATTTCGAATTTGTTTGTTTCACAAAAAATAAAAAAATTGGAAAGTATTATTCAAAAAACAATAGTTTGTTTCACATAAAAGATTGAATAAACAAAAAATAAATTTTTGTCATCCACAAAATGTTTAGACAAAATTATTATAATTGATTAATTATTTCAAATAATATAAGCGATTATTTTATAAAAAACATTTTTCAAATGGTTCGGTCGTTTTTTATAATTTAATCGGTTTGGTCAGTTCTACGTGGGAAATTTCTTAAAACCATTTTGGTTCCACGCAGAATCTTGCTCGCCCCTATGGTTCACCTTTTCTTCCCATTCCCCCCACCCGTATTATTTCCTTTGAACAGTCCAATCGTGATCATGACTTTCATTTAGAAAACCTATGGCAACAATAATTGATCCTACCCCTAGACTTATAATAGATATATATATATATATGTAATTGGACTTTGCTTTCTTGGGCAAAATATAATGACTAGTTCTAAGAATCCAAATTTGGAAATGCGACGCAATCGCTCTTCTTGACCCCATCGAAAAAGTCCACCGCCCGAATCCCATCCGTCACATTCGTCATCCAACCGGACCCGATCAGCGGATCTAAAATCCTCCATTTGGCAACCCCCTGAATTATTTGCTTTTTGCCTTCGCTTTTGCTCAAAGCTGTCATTAGCAATAAAATAATAAATCAATGATCGGAAAACCCCCTAAAAAACAGATGGACTCTGGTCGGGGACAACTCGAACCCATCATCGCGTCGCCTCTGACGGCCGCGAATCTCAGCCGCTCGTCTCGCTCGTGCGCGGAACCCACGGTGGCGATCTGGCCCGCCTGGGGCCCCACGCCCACAGTGTCGCCACGTGTGATTCCGTCGTGCGCACGAACCCAAGCTGTCCCGCCGTACCGTGTCGTGTAGGTGTGGCGCAGCTGCTGGTGGAAAACAGACTTGCATTGTTCGATTAATTATGTCTAACGGGTCGCCCAGGCCAGCGTTGAATATTTAAATGAAATATCATTATACGGGCGCTTTTCATGATGTCATGCATGGTCGATATTTTACAAACCGAATTATTCCAAGATTAATATAAAAAAAATCTTAAATTGATACATCCATCTCATATTTACTCTAAATTTTATTTTTTGTGTCGTAAAAAACTCATATTAATACATCCATACCTTTTTATTTCAAAATTAGTACACTCATATCACATCATCAAAAACTAATTTTTATGTTATGAAAATCCCCATATTAATACTTCCGTGCCACATTTGCCATAATTCGATACACTTGTATCATATTTATTGCAATTTGAAGATTTTTATGATATAAAAATTAGTTTAGAATGAATGTAAAATTGATTCGTGACTGTTAAGATATTAGCTCGTTATTCTATTGTGTTAATTGTACTTAACAAATGCTTCATCATACTGTTATTGAATTTTGAATTTTGTCAACCGAGTCATGTTTATCTTCAACGCCCTCGTCGCACGTCTGACGAAAAAATACATAGCACCATGAAAATCACAACATCTTAATCGAATTAGATCCTATCATGTTCCCAGAGAATTGATTAATGAGATCGTGATTGATTTAATCAATTAAAGAAGAGAGGGTTAAAAGCACGAAATGCCACGAAAAAATGCGTAGCGCCGTGAAAATTGCAGTACCTCGGTTAAATCCATCGTGTCCCGAGGGAACTAATCAACAAGATCGCTGATTCGATTAATTAAAGAAGAGTGGGTTAAAAGCACGAAATGCCAAAGCCAGACAAACCGCAAACAACATTAAAATAACAATTATTCCCCTGCCGCAGCTCCCATCGCATTAAACTAACCAATCAAGTACTTTTTTTTTCTTATTTATTTATCTATTTAATAATTCGAGAGGAAAAGTGAAACCAACGAAAATGCCCTGGTCCCGTTCTGTCTAAATAAGCGAGCCCCTGGATCTGGATTGGGGAATTCCAAGG
This sequence comes from Eucalyptus curtisii, assembly GCA_017140595.1. Classification (NCBI taxonomy): domain Eukaryota; kingdom Viridiplantae; phylum Streptophyta; class Magnoliopsida; order Myrtales; family Myrtaceae; genus Eucalyptus; species Eucalyptus curtisii. Next base: position 32,526,729 of record CM029500.1, read on the forward strand.
AAGAAGACGGAAGAAGAAGACGAAGAAGTCTGCAACGCATATATAACCCTCTCTCCTCTCTCTCTCCTCTTCTCTCCTCGTCCTGCATCTGCATCCAAGACCAGAAGAAGAAGGAAGGAAGGAAGGAAGAGCTCGCTGTTGCGGCACTGCACTCGCGCCTGGGCAATAGCGCCATTGCTCGCGCGCGGTCGGGTTGCGGATTGAATTCCCGAAAGCCTTTCCGATTCGAGCGAGCGGCGGCGGCGGCGCGTCGGCATTTTTTTTTTTTTGGTTCCCGAGCCCTACGCGGCGGCATTGGCGGAGCTCGAGCGCGCCGGTGAGTGCTCTGGTCGCTTGTTTTACTCGATCTGATCTGCGCGGATTCCGTCTCGTCTCGGGATCTGGACGGCAATGCGGTTCCGTGATGGGGCGGTGATGCGTTGATCTGGTGGTTTTTTTTGGTGTTCCGTTAGCTCAGGATTCGGTGGAAGGCTGAATTGTTGGGAGTTGGGGGCTTGCTGTGTTGTGTCTAGTGTGATATGATGTTCTGATTTTCTTTCTTCTTTTTGTTGTGTTCGTTTCGAGAGGATGAGTGGCGTCGGGAGCTCCGATGGAATGGTTAGGATTTGTTGAATCATTTGACTGTTCTTTGCAGGAGCGATCTGGAGCAGAATTGGCATTGATTCGAGCTTTTTAGAGGTTTCGAGATTCTGAGGACAAGCTGTTGGTGATCGAATTGGGAATTTGGGTTTTTGTTGTGGGATTTTGTGAGTTCTAACATGCTTGTGGACTTAAGGGAACTCTGATTTCAGAGAGTCTGCTGACCTCATGTGACTGATGGCATAATCTAGTGTCGGAGATTCGTTCTCTTTAGTTTGCAAGGCACAAAGGGGGAATGCTCAGATGAACTGTGAGGTACATGGTAGTGTGTGAAGTGCATGTTATTCATGATAGGTAGCGGATCTTGTGCTTTCTGGAGAATTAGGACGACAAAAATTGGTGATCTAAGGGACTTATAACTTGGGGTCTGAACCGGCTTGCACAAACTTTGAACATGAGAAGCCCCTTGTTGAATAAGCTAGCTCTCGTTTTTGGCCCAAGGCCACCAATCAGTTGGTTAGTCTTGTGCCTTATAAGTGTGCTAGCACTCATCACTGTCCTGGGATCGTCTTCTTCAAATGCATTTGAAGCTGCAACTTCCACTCCGGCACCTGACGTCTATATGAACTATAGAAAGCTAAAGGAGCAAGCTGCTGTTGATTATTTGGAGCTAAAATCTCTTTCAGGGGGTGCTAGTCGAGTAAAGGAACTCGGTCTATGTGGCAAAGAGAGGGAGAACTTTGTTCCCTGCTACAATGTCTCTGCAAATATGTTGGCTGGATATAAGGACAGGGAGGTGTTCGATCGTCACTGCGAACTGTCAAGAGAATTAGAACGCTGTTTGGTTCGCCCTCCAAAAGAATATAAGATCCCTCTCAGGTGGCCCGCTGGACGGGATGTGATATGGAGTGGAAATGTGAAGATTACAAAGGACCAATTTCTTTCTTCTGGAAGCATGACTAAAAGGTCCATCTTCTCACTTAAGCTAGTCCTTGAGCTAATAAGCTACTCCTGTCTGCACAACCTATCACTTTATCCAGATTGTAGTGATTTCTTATAGATCTTTCATGAATTTGACTCACATGCCTACGTTTATTTTCTTGACCTCTCTAGGATGATGCTGCTAGAAGAAAATCAAATTGCTTTCCACTCTGATGACGGTTCAATCTTTGACGGTGTTAAAGACTATTCCCGCCAAATTGCGGAGATGCTAGGATTGGGAAGTGACACAGAATTTATCCAAGCAGGGGTAACTTTTCTTTTTATCTCAAGATATCACTTTGATACATATTTATTTTATACCTGAGATTCTCCAAAGTTGGTTATAGCATGATTTTTTATGCATTGGCTTTTAGTGTAGTGCTAAATTGTAGTGGCAACTGTGACATACCGTAAAGGTTCTTATTCCTAGTCATTCTTTCTAAAATTCCCACTTTTCTGCCCGTAGTCCTCTTTTTGCATTTGAAAGGGCATTAACATATAATTGTTCCAATATACACTTTGCAGGTGCGTACAGTGCTGGATATTGGTTGTGGTTTTGGCAGTTTTGGGGCTCATTTACTATCTTTAAAGGTCATGGCTGTTTGTGTTGCTGCATATGAGGCAACTGGTAGCCAAGTCCAAATGGCCCTCGAGAGAGGTCTTCCTGCAATCATTGGCAATTTTGTTTCTCGGCAACTTCCATATCCTACGTTGTCATACGACATGGTTCACTGTGCTCAATGTGGAATCGTTTGGGATGACAAAGGTACTTTTTTATTGGCTTAACTAATTCTGCTTTTTCCTTGTTAGTTTTCTGTAGTCTTTTGAGCTTTACTCTTTTTCTATTAAATATATTGCTTAACTACTATGGTTAAAGAAATTTCTAGCTGTATCAACTGCTATAGTGATTATTTCCATTGCCATATTGGCTTTAATTAGTTTATGGTCTCTTGCTCTGTGATTAGCAAAAGTCTCTCTGGAAATTGTAGGAGCCTGTGGTAGGAGCTGATTATTCTTTGAAGGAATGAGTTAAAACCTGTGCAGTGTAAGATGGCATTTGTTGAACCATTCAGCATAAGCTATCATCATGTTGAGCAGGTCCGTTCGATGAATTGGCCTATAGAATAGCGGCAAATAAGCTTTAATGAGGGAGTGAGATTGTTGTCCAAGTCCCTGTCTGTGTCTATGGCACAACACCTCTCTTCATTGACCCTTTAGGGTCACCATTGAATACAAGAAGTCCAAAAGCCACAATCTAGTACTGTGCTTGAGCAAAATTTCTTGTTTTTAATTGTGAAACCAACAGCTCCGCCGAGGTCCTTTTCAAGTTTTTATCCTTTCCATTTACTTGTTGGATTTTGTCCCCCCTCTTTAAGAAGCCCAACAGTTCAGGAAAACAGCAATCTAGTATTTTTTAATCTGAAATGGAGCTTTGCTCCTGGACTGTGAAGAAAGGGATGGTGGTTGCTCCTTGTTTGGTTTGTTGGAGACAACCAGTGCAGCGTATGTCCTTCACTTGCAAATGGTAATTAAACTATGGAGGTGTGTGGGGGCAGCGATCACAGGCAGAAAGCCTTTTGATCCAAAACGGTGAGATTTTAAGGTCTAAGGATGATGAGCAAAAAGGATTCATTTTTGAGAAACTGTTTAACATTTATAACAATGACCAATCACAGGTTCATTTAGGTTTACTTTTTTCTTCTTGTGTGTTATTGATGTGTCAAGTTTGCTTTGTTAAGATGCTGGACTGTAAAGGTAAAAAACTGATATAGGTGGAGCTGAGGACGTTGTTGCTTGGTTTTGATGCAAATGGTCATATCATGGGAATGACATGGCTTTTGTTGAACAAGTCTAAGCTAAATAAACCTCCAATAATTCAAGAAGACATAAAATTAAGAATTTCTCTAGTAATCTTGACTTAGTATGCATTATGTTAGTAAATGCTTAAATGCTTTCCTTTTAGCTCGCAATAAGCTGTAACGTTATTTGGTGGAGCTAATTGCTGACTCTCATTTTTCGAAGCAGATGGGGTTTTCCTTTTAGAAGTAGATCGACTGCTGAGACCTGGAGGTTACTTTGTTTTAACTGCACCAGTGATCAAGGTACAGGGAAGTTCGAGTACAAAAAAGGAAAAAATGGTCGTTCCCCTGGAAAAATTTACTGACGAAATTTGTTGGAGTTTACTCGCTCAGCAAGATGATACTTTCATATGGCAAAAAACTGTGGAGACAAACTGCTACAAATCTCGGTGAGTAGCTTCTGCAGACTTATACTGATGATGTTTTCTTGTGAGATCAGTTCTCTAAACTCCACAAGTTTAGTTGGATCCTTTGTCGTCTATTGACCTTCTCCTTTATATTCTAATAGCAAGCAGGCTGCCATACCCCTTTGTAAAGGACAGGATCTTCAATCATACTATCAGCCCCTTGTTTCATGTATTAGTGACGTTTCCAGCAAACACTGGACTTCCATACAGAATAGATCATCTGGTCCATATTTGAGTTCGGCAGAGCTTGAATTACATGGTAAGCATTGTTCCATTTCTTTTCCCTCTTTCTTGCAGCCTTAATATTATTCGACCTTGTTGACAGAGTCCAAATGCTGAACCAGTTATTGATCATCCTGTCATTGCAGGAGTTCAACCTGATGACTTTTTTGAGGACCTGCAGTACTGGAGATCATCTCTGAAAAACTATTGGTCTCTGCTCACTCCTTTGATTTTTTCTGACCATCCAAAAAGGCCAGGAGATGAAGACCCATTACCTCCATTTAACATGGTTCGGAATGTTATGGACATGAATGCTCATTATGGGGGCTTGAATAATGCGTTTTTGGAAGAAAAGAAGTCAGTTTGGCTTATGAATGTTGTGCCTGTTGGAGCCCAGAATACACTGCCTCTCATTCTCGAGCGAGGTTTTGCTGGGGTTTTACATGATTGGTAAGTATGATTGCGGGTAACTTTTGATATAAAATAGTCATAAGCTTCTCTTTCTGGAATCAGGATTGTCTTACCAACAAGTTCTGTTTATCCTGTGGAAATGCCGAGTTTTCTTTCTGATTGTCAATTGCCATTATTTAGAAACAAAAATCGCCTTTTGCTATATCTCATCATTCTAAATTTTGAAATTGAGATGGTTGTAATGCCTCATAGCAATGGTGATATTTGTTACTCCATCAATGTTGCTTTGCTTGCTTCCATTTCAACCCACCTAGATATATCTATATGTATTCTTGTCACTCCATCTATATCTGTCACTTTGCAAATGTGTCATTGAGTAAATGGTCTGTGAAAAGTTATGATAATAAGTTTTTATTTGCTCATGTACTTCTTAAAACTCAAAATACTTTTTATTCATGCTTTCTGGGGCTTTGAAAACCTAGTAATTATTTTGTTCCATGCAGGTGTGAACCGTTTCCAACATACCCTCGAACCTATGATATGCTCCACGCAAATGGTCTACTTTCTCATCTCAGTTCTGAGAGGTGCAGCATGATGGACTTATTGTTGGAAATGGATAGAATTCTGCGTCCTGAGGTAGCTTTTTCTTTTTTGGTCTAAAATATACCTCATTGCTTTTGCTTGAATGTATAAAGAATATCTTATTTAGTTTATGCTTTGCTGATCTAAAGCTGTTCGTAGCTTTCTTTTCTTTTTTGTTCTTTCTCTGTAAACTACTTAATGCAGCCAGCCCCTTTTGCATGTCTCTACAATTTTAATTCTTGATGTATTTCAGTATGGGTACTGCAACCTAGTCTAATGCATAGACTTTAGTCATCTTATATGAGTCTTCTCATCTGACAAGTGATTTTTGATATCTGACATTTGATACAACTCTAGGGGTGGGTTGTCCTATGCGACAAAATGGGAGTGATAGAGCTGGCGAGAATGCTTGCTACTCAGATTCGGTGGGAAGCTCGTGTGATTGACCTTCAAAATGGCAGTGACCAACGGCTACTTGTTTGTCAGAAACCTTTTGTGAGAAAATGATCGATTCTGCTGTGGAAAGGTTTTCACCATCCAAGAACTGTACATTGTTTTAGCTCAGGTAGTCCTTATCTCCCTCTTATCAAGGTCAACAATTTGCAGACTAGTTATCGCAATGATTTCTTGATATTTATTAGTAATGCCACTTTACATCACGGCCTTAGAATGAATACAGCAGATGCATGACTGTCATCAGTTGCTACATCAGCAACTCAATGTATCACTCTTTGGCATCTCATTGAGTACCTAGATTAAAATTCGCCTTCGTGCTGCTGAATGACCTTTCTTCGCCATCCTCAAGCTCTGGTGTGGTGATTGTTATGTTTGAGGAAGCGCAGAAATTATAGTCACATATCCTCACTTCAGTTATACTTTTGTTTAGGCACTCATTTTCAGAGAGAAATCTACGCATCGCCTATCGAAGTTGGTTAACCTCACCGGACCGGATCTCTCCTTTTCAGGTCAACACTAGAGAGTGAACCATCTGACGGAATCTCCACGTGGCTTATTCTTCAGTCGCGAAAAGAAAAATTGGACATCGGCCTCGGCTGAATTACTTGGTGTGCAAACTGTAGATCCAGGGGTTTGGCCGGAAAAGTAGCCGCATTGAATTTTGTTCATGCATCTGTAGCAATTCATTCATCCCGTGTTTCTCATTTTTTTTAGTTTCCAATTTTTTTTTCCACCTATCAATTTTGAGATTGATAATTGATCTATATGTTTGTATTAAACTCTCTCTTTTCCTGATATTTTTTGGATACCCCAAAAAAAAATTGAAAGTTGTAGGAACCCTGGATCAGCAGGAAAATGCATAGAACTTTAACCTAAAGGGTCTTCTTCATGAAAAGTAAAAACTGCTGGGTAAACAATAATCGAAGAGTACATCACGAAGCAATTTGATAAAAAAGCTAATTAGTGGAAACACATTTGAAAAGTTGCGATCCATTTAAGCTTTTTAATATTTTATTTGTTTAAAATTAGAAAAAAATAACGTCCGCAACTAAATGTCGACAATGTAAGAGAAATATATTAACAAATTTATAAACAAAAAAAAATTAGCTAAAAAACTCAAATGGAAAAAAATTACATTTAAGTGCACTCATTTTTAATTAGAAAAAAGTAATTTCATTATGATGAATGTGATGGTACACACTTCAAGGAAAAAAAAATTTCATCCTTACTATTAAATCATTATTGTGGCACGTCAGAAACTGAATCATTATTTGAAGTTCTGCCCACCTCATTTACATCATTACCCAAATTTAATCTTGACAATAATACACATGCCGAGTGAATGACAAGGCAGTGAGAACGATCTTTTCATCTCATAGGTCATGGCAGACCGGTCTAAAAGAAACCAAGAGAATTGCATTAACAAGGGTTTCCAAGACAATTTTCTTATAGATTTGAAATTACCATAAGTGTACGCATCGTTCTATAACAAATCAACATGCAGACCACGTTTAAATACGCTCGACCAAACACAGGCCATTCCTTTATACTTAACCAATGAAACCGAAAAATACAAAGCCAATACACATTCATGCAAGTTAAAGAACAAAATCTCACAATTTGCTCCATCCAATGCTAAGACAAGACATCCAAGTATTCACTCTCAGCAGGTAGTTACAATTTAGAGCACAGCCATTAACAAGTTTGAGCACCTAGAAGATTACTTGAGAAATTATTTTAGAAGAAACAAAATTGTGAAATTGCTTGTATCAGAACTGTTCGAGTTCAAGCAGCACCTAGTTCCCGGTTCAAATAGTCTACAAACATCCGCTTGGCGCTCTCTGCATCAGAAGGCGGCGGTCGCCCGCTTAAACTCGTTTGTCCTGTCAACTTAATGAAAGTTCGTCGGAGCCTTCGTAGCTCCGGCAGCCCAACTGATCTTGAAATGGTAATAGTCGGCAATCCTACGCCAACAGAGATCCCATTTGAAGGGCCTCCCAGGGCCTGGGATTGTGCTTCCACGATTGCGCTGATCACCTCCTGTGTTGCCCTGTCCAGCTCGTAAAGCGAATTCGCTTCCGAAAACCGCGCGTTCTGCGTAGCAATGGTCGGCTGCAAAACCTTGATGTCTCGTGATTTTGAGTCCACCTTTTTCGTCAAGTATGAAACAGCCTCTGTGATGGCAGCAGAAGAATTAGTCACTCCCTCTTTATGCGGCCATAGTTCGAACAAAGGAGAATCCCAGCGGTTTCTTCTATCTGGCCTCTCAAATCTTCTTGCCAGGTCCTCAAAAATCTTATCGTTGTATGCAGCTTCTCCCTTTTCCCTGCGTTCCTCGTTCCATTTCCGACAATGCGTTTCCTCTGCATCACAGAACACAACGCAGTACCTTATACCGGCGGCACGAGCCAAGCACCAGAGCTCATACCTATAGCCCTTGATATTGTTCAAAGAATCCACTATGACGACGTCTTCCTTCGACAGTGACCTGTCCACTTCAGACCGGAGGACTCCTCTTAAATTCTTCTCGGCAGGCATATCGGCATAGCTCTGATTGCGATCGAGGTGGAAGGACCCTTCATCAATTATCCTAACAACAGGCTTCGCTTCCAACTCCTTAAGGGCTTCAGCAAGGCAAACTGCAGCTGTTGACTTCCCGCTGCATGGCTGCCCGCAGATCACAACCAATGCCATCTATCAATTGATGCTTAGATGGGTCTCCTCGGGGAAGTGCTTCCTGCTTATAGTTCAAACTATCAGTGGCTTTCACCCACTTGAGCCACAAATACCTCGCTTTCTCTCGGGTGTTTATTTACACTAGAAACAAGAGGCACAACTGATAATGACATGCATCTCCTAAACCACATTAAAAGAAGTCTCACAGCATTTCACAGACATAATTCAACTTCTACTTAGAGAATTCGTTAAAAGGGATAGATAACCTCCATGTAGAGTTAACCATAAAAATGTAATCGACAGCAGTATTGCTGAACAGCAATTCTCTCCGAAATGGATGATATTCCAAGAGATGGCCACAGCACTGTCGCTTCCCTCGATCCCTAAACACAAAACTAGTTCTAATAAGCAGAGCTCATCTTCATGTTCGCTGTTTTGTAGCTAACAGAGACACAACGTTTAGGATAAACAACAAATCTTGTATGCATGGCAATGCATACTGAATTGCCAATGGGTTGATGAGAATCAGGGGACATCTCAACCAAGTTTACGGACCGAAATTTCGCAAGATTCCTGATTTTTTTTTTTTTTAAAGTAGAAAACAAGGACCTGCGACTAGCGCAAAGGACAGGAATTTCTCCCCAATCGGTTCCAGTAATCCGCATCCCGCCCAAAAACACAAAGCAGTATCGCAAAATACTATCGACCACTTATCAGTTTCGACAAACAGAGAAGGACCCACTCGAAAACCCTAACTCAGACAGGGCGAGAGTCCATAGAGCAATCTGCATAAACCAGGAGCAAAAAGAAATGGCCGAGAGCCGTACCGGGCGCTGGAGAAGAGACCGGAAACCGGCGCTCTCGTTTCTGGGGATGAAAGAGGGAAAGCGCATCCGACGAGAATTCCTCCGTCGCCGAGCGAATCTCCCCGATCCTGGCTAAGTTCCCGTTCTCCTCCGCGGCTTCCGTTCGCCTTCCTTTGTTCAGTTCTCGATCTATGTATGTTGACTTCGCCGCGAGGAGGCCCCCTCCTCTCTCGTCCGACGCGAAACTGTTGGCCGAATCTTGGCCGGAGCTTATCGCCGCCGGCGGAGCTTCACCTGCGGCTGAAGCTCGCTCCTTTTAGGGTTGCGTGGAACGGAAGAACGAAGAACAGCGTGACGAAAAGGGAAGAGAGCAGGCACAAGCACTGAACCTGATTCACCTGTTACATTAAAATTTTAACGATACAATATATATATATACACACAAATAATTATAAACTACATTTAACCCGAGAAACTAATACAAATTATTTGTCAACTTTGATCTAATGTGTAATGTCAACTCTCGTTTTAATTTTATCTAATGTGATTTTGAATTATTCATAAATATTCAGTATAGTCCTCCTATTAGCTCAAATGGCGAATCAAAAGTTATTTTGATGAGGTGGATCAATATTCACTGAGTTGAATTTTTTAAAAATAGTGACTCAATGTGTTTCATCCTCTTATCCATCTATTTTAGACAAGAAAAAAAGAATTAGAAGTTGACATGTAACTTTTTCTATTTTTGGTTCATCGTTCGGAAGGGATTGAAAGCTGCATCAACAGAGTTTGCTAACTCAAATTATTAGATATGCAATATTATACATTTTCATATAGTTTAGAAATTAAATTGAACCCTTACCGATAATTTAAGAACCACGTTGAATAAATAAAAATTGTATAAACTACTTAATATATTGAATTAAAGTTTATGAACTATTTGTGTAATTTTTACCATATAAAAATTATGTGAACTACTAGAATGGTTTTGCCTATCTTTCATCTAAGTTGACATTGGAGAAATTATTTAATAATAAGGCTTTGTTTATTTCACAGGAAATAACTCCCAAAAATGTTTTTCGGATTTTCCGATGTTCGCTTCACGGAAAATAAACTAACAAAAAAAACATTTTCTCGCAATGGAAAAATCTCTTTCAATAGTGAGGAAAATGTTTTCTACTTTTTACAAATGGGAAAACAATTTCCACTACTTTTCTTTCACCACTCATTTTAATTATTTTTATCTTTTCCTTTTTCTTTATTATTATTCTTCTTATTTAGCTAGGCGTCGGCCATTGGCTTGCTTGAGCTCGTCAAACTACCGTGAGGCTCGGGCCTCACCAAATTGGCGACGCTAAAGCATTGCTAGAAGGCGGGGAGGCTTAGGCCTCGCAAATCGGCTACTCTCAAGGCGAGGCCTGAACCTCGTCCTATGGTGAAGCTCGCTGATCGTCACCATGGCCAGTGATCGATTGAGGAAAAGAAAAGAAAGAAAAGAAGAAAAAATAATTAAAAATTCGATATTAAAAAAAGAAAATATAAATAACAGAAAAATATAAATATAAATATAAATGATCAAAATGAGTGCGCGGAGAAAAATCAAATCAAATACTGAAAAGTGGAAAAAAATTTCATTTCATTTTCAGGTTCTAATTAAACATCAGAAAATATTGTCATTTTTTGGAAAAATGATTTCTTAAAAAATATTGTTTTAAAAATACTACAATTTTCATGAGACGAATGGAGGTTAATTACTAATTTACTTTCTCAACTCAGTCGAACATTGCATTGTTGGGCCTTAGGGAAATAATTGGGCCAATATAGTTAGCGGTTCGATCGAAAAGGCCCGGCCAGAATTGAAAAGCAGGGATGCAAAGACATGTGGAGGCACAGGTGGAGATGACTTCGGCGACTTTTGCTCGTTCTAGTTCAAAGTCGGTCGATCATGATCCATTGTTGTTTTGTTGCACACAGTGAAACTGCAAGTGGCTGAACTCTGTTGTCCCTCGGCTCTTGTCGCTTTTGTTCACTCTTTCTCTCGGTCACCATTGGCATATGATTGGTCGACATGCGTTTGTTTGTTTGTTTCTTTTTCCTGAAAACGATGGAAATTGCGCAGGACTTGTCCGGTGTTGCAATAATACAGAGATATTAGGGGTTTCTGGAGGCAAGTGACACGGCCCGTGGACGAAGCATGATCCAAGACCATCCGTGATGATGCTATGTCACACACAAGGGCTTGTCCACGCGAGCAGCCCACGAACGACCCTTGAACGATCCACGATTAGCCCATGCGCAGTGCAGACAAAGGCCCGTGCACGACCTGTGAGCAATGCTTGACCAGCCCATGTACAACCCGTGACCTGCCCACCTGCTCCATGTTAGGCGGCCTTACTGACCCGCCCTTGCTTCTGACACACGCCCATGGGCTTTCCCAAGGGCTAGGAGCCGTTGAGTGGCATGCTGTATAGACTTGTAATGATGGCCATTGTTCAAACTCAACCGTTGGATCGGAGGGATGATCAACAGCCGAGATACGACCCGAACTTGTATAAATAGGGGTCCCTCCCTCTCATTGTATTCAACTCGTTCTTAGAAAATACACTTGCTCATTTGTGCTGCCTACTCTTGTGTTCATGCGTGTGTGTGAAAAGGCTGACTTGGGATCACAAATCCTAAGGCCATACGGTGTTTGATCGATCAAAAACGACCGACCCATGACAAGTGGTATTAGAGCTAGGTTCCAAGCGCAATGGCCGATCCTCGTGCTGATGTCCCGGTTGTGCAAGGCGATGACCGAGAATATCGTGGGCATCCAGCCGAGAAAGGCACCCGGTCAAAGAAGAACTGTGCTGTCTCGAGCTCAAGGGATCCAAAGGATGATCTAGAGAACCGAATGATGGTCCTAGAGGAGACCATCACGGACGTCCAAGCGTTGATGGACGACCTGAACCAGATCGTCGATGGAGCGGAAGCCTGTAGGGAGGAGTTCTTGGCCGAAGTGCAAGAACTCAAGGCCGGCATGGGAGAGCTCCATGTTGAGGTGCTGGGATCCCTCACGCACGAGTAACAACAACAGGATGAGACTTGGGAGGCCGCGATGGTGGCCATGCGCGCGGAGATGGCTGAGCTGAAAAGCAAACTTGCCGAGCTTGAAGTTGCACGTGTGAACGGAGTGATCACCTTGCAACTGCGTGCCGATGCACCCAAGCTGAAAGAGTTCAAGGGCTCACGAGTGGCAAAGGACGTGGACAACTTCTTGTGGTACATGGAACGCTACTTCTAGACCATGAGAATGACCGACGACGTGATTCGGGTAAACACCGCAGCCATGTATTTAGTTGATGATGCGTTACTGTGGTGGTGTCGTAGGTCGGATGATAGGAATGACAACCTTATCATAACTTGGGGTCCGTTCGTCGAGGAATTTCGGCGAACCTACTATCCCGCTTATGCGAAGGAGGAAGCTCGCGGGGAACTCAAGTGCCTAGAGCAAAAAGGTGGAGTCTGCGACTATGTGAAACGGTTCTCGGAGCTACTGCTCCAAATCCTGTCCATGACCGAGACGGAAGCATTCCATCAGTTCATTAGCGGACTCAAACCATGGGTCAAGCAAGAGCTCAAACGGTGCAATGCAACGGATCTCATAACGGCTACTTCCGTGGCTGAGTTTTTATGGAAGACAAACCATCATCCTCGGCCAACCCAGACTCTCGACTGAGAGAAAGGGCCAATGGTGGGGGAGATCGGAGCCGGTACAACCATTTGGAAAGGAGGTAAACCACCATCAGTCCCTCCTAGGACTCAACCCGAGTTGAGCCATGGAGGATACCATCGCAAGGTACACACCTACAAGTGCTTCTTTTGTGACAGTTCCCATATGGCTAAATTGCCCGAAAAGAGGAAAGTTGGCAGTGTTGTGCAAGGAGAATGAGCCGCAAGAGGAGGCGTGGTTGGGATCGTTGCGGATCCTTGGGTCGATCAAGGCCAAGAAGGCCAAGGAGCCTAAAGGGATGATGTTTGTAGATGTAAAGATCGGTGGTACCACGATGAGTGCGCTCGTGGATACCGGGGCGTCCGATCTCTTCATATCCAAAGAGGCCATGAAGAAGCAAAATCTTCCGGTCGAGACGAGTGACGCCGGTTGGCTCAAAACGGTGAACTTTAAGAAAGTCCCGACTAGCAGCATGGCTAGGGATGTTGAGCTGCACCTTGGTCTATGGACCAGCAAAGAGGATATCGAGGTAATCCCCCTTGACGACTATGATTTCGTGCTTAGTTTATGATTCCTTGATCGGATCAATGCGGGCGTTAATGCCCTTCGCAGATTGTATTTGCATCCTAGATAAGCGGTGTCAATGCATGGTTCCGATCTACTGCGAATCGGGACGTGATAGGAAGAGGCTATCAGCCATGCATCTGTCAAAGGGGTTACAGAAGGGTGATGTGACCTTCTTGGCAGCGTTGAATGAGGAGGGCGCGGAAGAAAGTGAGGTACCAGGAGAGGTGGACCGAGTCCTCGACGCCTTCCAAGATGTGATGCCGCCTGAGCTGCCCAAGAAGCTGCCTCCTCGGAGAGAAGGGGACCATCAGATCAAGCTTGTACCCGATGCTCGACCGCTGGCCATGGCACCCTATCTCATGGCCCCGCCCGAGTTGGAAGAACTAAGGAAACAACTCAAAGAACTGCTCAATGCAGGGTATATTCGGCCATCTAAGGCCCCGTTTGGTGCCCCGGTCTTGTTCCAAAAGAAACATGACGGATTCCTCTGCATGTGCATAGACTACCGAGCGTTGAACAAGTTCACCGTCAAGAACAAGTACCTGATCCCTCTTATTGCAGACTTGTTCGATCAGCTTGGGGAAGCCCGATGGTTCTCCAAGCTTGATCTTTGATCGGGATACTACCAAGTTCGGATTGTCGAAGGGGATGAGCCGAAAACCGCGTGCGTGACCCACTACGGATCATACGAGTTCCTCGTCATGCCTTTTGGCTTGACCAATGCGTCGGCTACGTTCTGCACTCTCATGAACAAGGTACTACATCCGTTCCTTGATCGGTTCGTTGTAGTTTACCTCGATGATATCGTTGTATATAGTCGGACGCTCGAGGAACACGTCGAGCATTTGAGTTAAGTTTTCCAGATCTTTCGGGAAAATGATTTAAATGTGAAACGTGAGAAGTGTGCCTTCGCACAAAAAGAAGTCCATTTCCTTGGGTACATCATCGGGGGCAGACGAGTGCGAATGGACGCGGCCAAGATCCGTGCCATCGTTGAATGGGAGCCACCGACCAAGGTGACGGAGTTGAGATCCTCCTTGGTCTTACGAACTACTATCGGCACTTCATTTGGGGGTATTTGAGCCTCATCCTGCCACTCACGAACATGCTGAAGAAGGAAAGGTCGTGGGAGTGGATGGATCGGTGTCAAGAGGCGTTCGATCGGCTAAAGCGGGCCATGACCGAAGAGCCGGTGCTCGTGCTGCCCGACCACACCAAGCCTTATGAGGTAGAAACCGATGCTTCTGATTTTGCTATCAGTGGTGTCTTGATGCAGGAAGGGCATCCGATTGCCTTCGAGTCTCGAAAATTGAACGATACCGAGCGACGATACATGGTCCAAGAGAAGGAAATGACTGCGGTGGATTGCCTTTGTACGTGGAGGCATTATCTCTTGGGATTGCGGTTCGTCGTGAGGACCGACAACGTGGCCACGAGCTACTTCCAAACTTAGAAGAAGCTCAACCCAAAGCAAACTCGGTGGCAAGACTTCCTGGCCGAGTTTGATTATGTGCTGGAGTACAAGCCTGAAAAGTCCAATTCTGTGGCGGAGTACACACCATGGCACTCGTCGAGGATCAATATTATTGGCCACACATGCGGGACAACATCAAAGCTTATGTGTGGACATGTCTCGTGTGCCAATAAGACAAGATAGAGCAACAATCTTCGATGGGGCTCCTTGAGCCGTTGCTTATCCCGGAACGTCCATGGGAAAGTGTTTCCATGGATTTCATCGTGAACTTGCCAAAGTTCGAAGGGTGTCAGACCCTCATGGTTGTAGTGGATCGCTTCTCCAAATATACGACGTTCGTGCCAGCCATGAAAGATTGCCTAGCCGAGGAAGCAGCCAAGCTATTCCTCAAGCACATCGTCAAGTATTGGAGCGTACCACGCACGATCATGAGCGATTGCGATCCTCGATTCACCAAGTGGTTTTAGACCAAGCTCTTCAAGTTGCTGGGGATGAACCTCAACTTTACTACGAGCATGCATCCCCAAACCGACGGACAGACATAATGAGTGAATGCACTCCTAGAAATCTACCTCCGGCACTACGTGAGCAACACGCAAGTGAATCGAGCACGGCTGATCGACGTGGTTCCTACAACTTGTAGCGGAGTGAGTCCACGAACCAAAGCTCGTTCGAGATCGTGACCGGACAACAATCACTTACATCGAGCATGATCGCCTCGGGGTATTGAGGAAGCAACCCCTTCGCATACAAGTTCGCAAAGGAATGGGATGAATATGCGAACTTGGCGCGAGTGTGCCTCAATAGAGTCGCGAAGTGCACAAAGAAGTGAGCCAACAAGAAGCGACGGCACGTGGAATTTTAGGTCGGAGACTTGGTGTTGGCTAAGCTGCACTTGGTCCTTCGGTACCGTGACGTGCACAAAGGGCTGATCCGTCGCTATGAAGGCCCCTTTCGAGTGTTGCAGCGGATCGAGAAGGTAGCATACAAGCTGGACTTGCCGACCAAGCTCAAGGTACACCCCGTGTTCCATGTGAGTATGCTAAAGCCTTTCCATGCGGACAAGGACGATCTGGATCGAGACGAATTACAATGAGCGCCCCTTGGAGCAAAAACATCCCATGATCGGGACATTGAATGTATCATGGCGGATTGGATCATGCGGAGGAGATATTGTGCGTTAAAAAAGGAATACCTTGTCTGATGGAAGGGCCTTCCTGAGAGTGAAGCAAGTTGGGAACCCTCCGAGGGCTTGTTGCAATTCAAGAAACACATCGAAACTTTCCATGCCACAGACGTGATAAGGGTGTCGCTCGATTAGGTGGGAGAGAATGACACGGCCCGCGGACGAAACATGATCCAAGATCGTCCGTGATGAGGCCGTGCCACGCACAAGGGCTTGTCCACGTGAGCAACCCACGAACAACCCTTGAACGATCCACGATTAGCCCATGCACAATGCGGACAAAGGCCCGTGCATGACTCGTGAGCAATGCTCGGGCAGCCCATGTGCAACCCGTGACCTGCCCACCTGCTCCATGTCAAGCGGCCTTGCTGACCTGCCCTTGCTTCTAACACACGCCCATGGGCTTTCCCAAGGGCCAAGAGCCATTGAGTGGCCTGCTGTATAGACTTGTAATGATGGCCATCGTTCAAACTCAATCGTTGGATCGGAGGGACGATCAACGGCCAAGATACGACCCGAACTTGTATAAATAGGGGTCCCTCCTCCTCATTGTATTAAGCTCGTTTTTAATAAATACACTTGCTCCTTTGTGCTGCCGACCCTTGTGTTCGTGCGTGTGCATGAAAAGGCTGACTTGGGATCACAAATCCTAAGGCCGCATGGTGTTTAATCGATCGGAAACGATCGACCCGTGACACGAGCATTCGTCGTAGAACCGGGATCACTCTTTCTTTTGGTTTCGGGATAGACCCTAGAATCGAACCATATTGGTCGGTCCTATCCTATAATCTATTAGACCGATTTCACCATAAATTGGAACTGATCTTGTTTGATTCAATTTCAAGTTCCAACATGAGAACCAATCACTTCTACAGTTTTCAAGAGTCAAATAATAATTCTCATAGATGACACTACTTTTAAAATTCAACTTTGTTTGTTGAATTGCCACATTGAGTTTAAGAATGGATGTTCGAGCAATTTGAAATACATTGGTGCAATGGCTAGGTGCTATTACATCCTTAAATTTATAGCAAATTTTCCAATCAAGTCCCTAATCCTCCAATCCCCAAAAAATTAAAGCAAATGTAACAGTCTGGTGCTACCCAAAAGAATAATTTCATTGTCCATCATACGTTAGCTTCAATTGTCCATAATCGGAGAGGGGCGATTTGGTGGGGAAAGTTCTGTAAATTCAACGACTCAGTTGCAATAATCACAAAGTTCGAGGATTGCTCTGAAAAGAGTGTAGTTTCAAGGATCAAATGTACACTTTCCCCAACAGAAGACTGCACTCATCAAATACAATTTTTTATTTTTTATTTTTGTCTTCTTTTGTTTTTGGTGGCTCAAACGAATACTTGGTATTCGTCTGAGAATTTTGCCGTAAGGACAAAAGAAAAAGGTGTAGCATGCACGCGAACGAGTATGGCAACATGGAAGCGACCATTAATCTCCATTATCTTCCAAAAAACAAAAAATATTGCTTTCGAGCTGAATAAATAATTTATACGTTTCTAGAAAAAGAATTTATTTCTGTCATTTACTGAAACAGAGCGGCAGAAACGTTAGGGAGTGATTTAGCCTAAAATGACTTGGTATCTAGAGGGGGATTTCTATCTGGAAGCAAGCTTCTGGTTTCTTCGTTGCCTTCTCTGTCTTTGATAATGCTTAGAAGTATGCTCAAACTTGGGCCATTTTTCAATATATAATTTATGCAATTAATTTTTATGATTTAAAGCCGAAGGAAAATGTTTTAAAATCTCAATGTGAATACAAGGCTATGTACAATAGTTACAAGCAGAGAGAAATAGTTATAATTGCCTGTGTATATCATGATTCGTGTATGCATAATAGAATTTGGCTATAAACTACGGTTGGATATATTACGAGAGGAATATTTAACAACGTCTAAGTATCACGAATTCTATACATGAAAAAATTAACAATCCATCATCAAATTTGTGAATTAGAATGTGTAAAATGCAACATAAGTATAAAGTAATTATATTAGTTAAATAAATAAGAAGAGGTTAGCCAAAAACCCTAGAGATGAAATGCTTCTTTAAAAAGGTACTCTTGTACATGAAAAAGGAGTAGAAATGACAAATATGTAGAAAAGGAATGTGATGAATGTATCTTCTTAATACTTTTAACTATATGAATTGTCTTCGATTGCGAAGTAGGTTACGTGACCGTCTTCGATTTTAAAGTAGATTACGCAACCATCTTCAATTTCAAAGTAGATTACACGACGGTTTATTTTAAAAGACGTTCGTGTTCATGTTTTATAAGTTAAGAGAAGCTTCAAAGTTTGGATAAGGAAGGGTTATTAAGATTGATCAGCCACTAAATCACAAGGAAAACAAGTCAGATCATCGTTTATTAAAGGGATTTGCAGGAGTTTCTAAAGGCAGTTTCTGAAGCACCGTCGTAAGCAACAGTTTTCTATCAAAGTCAATTTCAAGTGGAAAAACATGGAACTGCAACCCATGCGAAACTTAGACACAGTCCTCATTAAAAACACCATATTTCAATTTTTTCTACCGACTTCCTTATCGAATGAGGTTGTCTCTAAGTTGAGATATTGATGCAGTAATGCCTTGAGCCAATCGGATTAATTCTCATCAAATCCATCCCCTTTTCACACGTTTTAATAAGATATCAATAAATTCCACCGTAATAACTCGAGGTTTTAGGGTAAACGGTTTTGCACTGGCATTCGATTTCATGTTGGCAGCATTAGAGATGGAACTCTTGACTTCGATTCCTTAGTACCTCATTTCACCCAATCATGGGTTTCGCTTTCATTACCCGAAATGGATTTCAACTATTGATGCAAAGACGTTCAGTGGGTTCGCTCGCTGGCCTTCATCATCAGATTGGCTTTTGTGCGACGCGGAGTGTTAACATATGAATATATTCTTTGTTGTCAAATGGCTTAGACATTTAGAGTTAAAAAATAGAAGTTGTACGTCTCAATTCAAGTACATCATCCATTAGGACATGAACAAGATAACCTCTTTCTTCTCAGATTTTATAAGAAAAGTCAAGCGTTGTTCTAGTGGAAATTGTCTTGGATTAAGAATGCATCAAAAGCAACGATCCAACGGAGACGAATCAGGGTTGATCTACCTTAAAAGGAAATGCAACCGCAGGAAGACTTCAGAATAAGAGCAAGACATCACACATGTGGTCAGCACCTGTCAGATGGGACGTTGCTTCGATCGCCTCCCATCGGATTCCATGTCCTCGATTGACAAAAGCTTTGTCGAAAAACGAAGTCAATGCGCCATTTCACGTCATTTACTATGCAAATCTTGATAACATGACATAGCTAGAATATGAGATGTTTTATTTCAAATTTTCTCAATCAATTCAACAATATCCACTGAATTGAGTTGTTATATGAGTTTGGATTCAAGAGAATTTCAAACTATATAACAGCTCGATTCGTTTCTTTGTTTTCTTTTCTTTTTTTAGTACTATAGTTTATGTATGATCGGCTCTTTCTCCTCCCATTACGAGGTCCACCGACTCAATCACTAACCTCTCTACTCTGAAACGAGAGAGATTCCATTGAAAGAATCATCTGTCAGCAGCTATCCATCGGATGAACTGATGCTCCTCAGTAGCAGTAGGATCACGGACATCCCGCGAAATGGAAGAGCGATGCCAGGACCACTCCCCTGATCTAATCATCACCGAAACTTCCGTTCTGAAGATCCGATACTCCAACAAGGTTTTTGCTCCCCATCTTGTTTCCGGGAATGGAACTCTATTGGTGTAAGGTACGCCATTTTCTTTCCCCCGAAGTGGAAGTAATGAGTGCGAAATGCTGGAAGGTCGGCACGGGGGGAGAGATGGGGCACATGTGAAGCCAAGATGGAAGAGATGGGCAGTAATCTAAGAGCAAAACGTAGGCAGATCCGAGGACAAAGGGATTAAGCAGCACCCAAAAGGTGGTGGGGTGGTTGGGTGAAGGCTACTATGCTGATGGATGCCGCGAGAGACGCCCACGAGAAAGGCAAAAGAAAAGAACAAAGGCAAAAGAAAAGAACAAAGGCAAATCTGATGTTTCACACGGCTCTCTTTTTTTTTTTCTCCCTCCTTTTGGGCCACCATTTATTAAGAAAAAGCCGAAAACAAAAACACATTCAAATTATGTTTATTACGACACATTTGCTCTGAATTTCTTTGACATAAAAAATCCCAAATTATGCTTATTATGACACGTTTATTCTAAACCTTTTTTTTATAACATAAAAAAAATCCTAAACTTGTGCTTATTTGACAAATTTACCTTTCGCTAAGATTCTGTTAAATATTTTTTCAATTTCACTTTAATAACGTAGATGCTATGTCAAAACTGTTTGCTTTATAGTATCCATATAGCCAGATTTTTAACTATTCATATAAAAATAAATGTTTGTACAAGTTTGGAATTTTTTGATATTACCAAAAACAATTTAGGTAAATTTGTCACACTTACCATAATTTAGGGTTTCTGATGGATTTTACCATAAATATTTTCCTTTTTCTCCTTTTTGTATAAAAAAAAAGAAAAAGAAAAGAAAAAGGAAAAAAGGGGGTGTGAATTCAAAAACTCAAAGCCGCACCACATTGTCAATATTCCGCCTCACCACAGCACGGCACAGCGTAAAGCCAATCTCTCTCTTTCTCTCCACCACTTCTTTGCATACTGTCTCATTTAACTTTGACCCCCTCCCCCACTTACATCATCGACCTACCGACCATCCCTCTTCCTTCCCCCTTATAAATTCGTAATCATAGCCTCAGTTCTTGCCGAGTTAGATTCACGAAATCCGACCATTTCTTCCACAGCCTCTCCCATCTTTTTCCTCTCCCTCGCGTCTCCTCCCTCCTCCTCCTCCTCCTCCTCCTCCTCCTCCTCATTTCTCCTTCCTTTTCCTTCCCGTTCACGACGGCTGACGGTCACGCTTTGACCCGAGACCACACAACCGGCGAGAGAACTGCTGGCGATGGAGAGGAATCGTCCTCGTGCGGCGGCGGCTTCTGCTATGATGGCGGGCTTGCTTGCGGGACTCCTTGTCCATGCATGCTGTGCCGACGCCATCGGCCGTTCCAGTTTCCCAAAGGGTTTCGTCTTCGGCACCGCCTCCTCCGCTTTCCAGGTCCTCTCCCTCTTCTTTTTCGCTTGTACTTTGGCTTTCTCATCAATTCATGTCATGAATGGGTTTATCTCCTCCATGAATGAATCTCAACGCTCATGCTTCATCTAATTATATATTCGAAGGCATTTCATTCACGCACTGCATGCGCGCTCAATCTACACGAGCCCGGTTCGCCGCGTAAGAGGTCCGGTCCGGCTCGATCTCACGTGAGACCCATCAGATTTAAGAGCTCGGGCGCCTTAGGCTCGTCTCATGTATTTAGGAGGAACGACATTAAGCATGTTCACGGGGACGCTCCCTCGGGCATGATGCCATTCGCGCCCTCTTATCATCACGTGAACCAGTCTTTGTGAAGCTACTGTACACAGAGAGAGCGATTCTTGTCACACTTTTTTCTTTTTTACCCCTGGCTGTGAACGTTTGGAGGAAAATTAAAACATTCCCAGTTGATCAATCATTCCTTTTGCGTTCCCCGGCGAAAGCGATGGGCTCCTTTTGTCGTAGCTTTAGCTCGGTGTTCTGACATCTAGGGACGAAGTTGGACTTGAGGAGCCTGAGGCTTTTTGTGCTTTAGCGACTGGAGTCGGGCGACAGGACGGATCCGACCAGTCACGGATTGCGAGAATATGGCGCGAATTCAAGGCGAGATTAGCGGCTCCTCCCTCCCCACCACCTCGCACGTTCCGTAGACCGGAGCGAAGTCACCTCTTTTTGGAAAATTGAAGTAATTATGCATTTTTAAGATGTTATATTATATCATGAGATACCCACTGCTCAGCCAATTCACCCACTAGATTCTCTTCCTCGTGCAGCTTTATTCCCTCCTTTTGCTTTTGACTAAATATGGAAAGTTTTTCACCAAAATCCATCGAATCAGACAAGAATTGAGTATGAATCTGATCAAATATAAGTCACTTATAAACGGATCAAAATAAATTAAATGAATTGATTGGAGCTTGATTATTTGCGATATAATCTAAAATTAATTCGATCAATCCATTTTGACGGTGTTAATATGGAGATGTGACATCCTATCATCGGAATTAACGAAGGCTCTTGACCTAGTATTCACGGTAGGTAGGCACTTTAATGCAGGCCGCCGGATTAGTCGTTTTTTTTTTTTTTTTTTTTTTTGTGGGGGCAGGAATTTAATGCTAACAGCGTACTTGGAAACTTCGTTGACTTTGTGAAGACCTGGAGCGCCGGTTTTCTGATTCCGACTGTAACGCTGGACACATGATTTTTTGTTTTTTTGATTTTTACCAGTTTGCTTTAAACGTCGAACTTAGGATTTAACGCTGTTCCCGGAAAACATGTGTAACAAGTGGTGGGGAACATGTTATATTCTCATTTTGATATAAAGTCTTCGAGAAAAGTAATTTCTTTCCCCTTTGGTCGCACTTTAAAGTTATATTTTCATGCTAAGTTTGGTATTTTTTTTTTTTAATTCCATCCAAAGTTTGGTACTTTGAATTGCTGTGATTGACGCTGAGCTTGTTTCGTTTTCGTGATTAGTACGAAGGAGCTGTGAAAGAGGACGGAAGGGGACCATCGGTTTGGGATACCTTTTCGCATCAATTTGGTAATATGATAATAGTATTTTTTTTTCTTCTCATTTTATCTTAGTGATTGATTCTCTGTGAGTGACATAGTTTAAGACCAAATGATTAAGATGCCCGGTGAAAAAGCAAATTGACATTATTGTAATGTCTAGTTTTTCGTCGAGTTCAAATCATTAAGCCCATTTGTTGGAATTATCGGGAATAATAAGACCGACGGAATGGAGACGAAATCACCTTCCCCTTTATCGATTCGTGTTTGGTAGTATGGAAGAAAGGTGCTCTCGTTTAACCAAACACAGGATCTAAGTGTTTATTTATGTACATGGGTAATCCGCACAATTCATGAATCATGGAGTTGTGTATTGCTTCGTTGGCGTAATCAGTAACTTGCATTCGATTGGCTCCAGGTAAAGTGATCGATTTTAGCAACGCGGATGTCGCCGTGGATCAGTACCACCGGTTTAACGTAAGTCTCTCTGAAAACCTGCTAGGCATTTTTCATGAGAAAGGACATCGATAGACAAGCTGAATCCAAACTAAATACCGTGCAAGCATTTACCTGAGCATGTTTCTCTGCTTATGAACTCCAATTCAGGAAGATATTCAGCTCATGAAGGACATGGGAATGGACGCCTACAGGTTTTCGATCTCCTGGTCTCGCATCTTTCCAAGTAAGAGACTAGCTTCTACATGCTTTTGGACATTGAAGTTGTGAGTGATGATCACCGTTTACCTCGTTCTGTTGAATTTCGGCCAACTGATGTCATGCTTCTGCGATTTAGACGGAAGCGGCCAGATCAATCAGGCAGGAGTCGACCACTATAATAATCTCATCAACGCATTACTGGCTAAAGGTAAACACGTGACGTCCAGTACGAGCTCAATCACGAGCAAAAGCACTGTTGTCATGACTTTCCTTTTCAATATATTTTAAGCAGAGTCAAGAGTTAGCCATCAATTGGTTTTTTCCCTTTTCTCACCGAAGTTTCTGGCATCATCGCGCTTGAAAAATTTCCAATAGTTTATGTAGTGCGCATGCCGTATGTCTTCGGTCGGCATATAGTATTTAAAATGGATGCATGTCCTTCACTGTAATGGCAAAAAGCTGAAGAAGGGAATGAAGCAGAGCATATTAAATGGGTGTGGTCATCGCATGCATAGAATTCATCCAAGAAACGAATGGACTAACCACAGTCGCCTCTCTGATAATGCTGCAAGAGCAGGGATCGAACCATACGTGACTCTATTTCACTGGGATCTCCCGCAAGCTCTGGAAGACAAGTACAACGGATGGCTCGACCCGCAAATCATGTGCGTCACGCAGATTTTATGCTTCACACGATGAACATATATATGTATTACCAACTGAAGGACTCAAAAGTGGAACAGAGCCTCGAGGTTGACCTTTTTCTTTTGGTCACTATTACTGCAGAAAGGATTTTGCGACATATGCCGAGACCTGCTTTCAGAAATTCGGGGACAGGGTGAAGCACTGGATCACCTTCAACGAGCCGCACACTCTGGCAATACAAGGATACGATGTCGGGCTTCAGGCACCGGGCCGTTGCTCCATCCTTCTTCACCTCTTCTGCAGGGCTGGGAACTCTGCAACTGAGCCTTACATTGTTGCGCACAACATCCTGCTCTCACATGCCACCGCCGTCGATGTGTATAGAAAGAAGTACAAGGTCTGTGTCTTAAAATGAAAGTCATTGTATCAACATTCCAGTTGCTTATATCTTCCTTAAAAGACTAAAGTATATCCTTATCGACCCCTGATGCGCATTCCTAATTTGAACGTCAGCATGCCGAGTTACTAAGCTGTTTAGTTATCCTGTGCAGCAAAAGCAGCATGGATCAATCGGTGTAGCCTTCGATGTGATGTGGTTCGTACCAAGAACAAACTCAACCGATGACATCGAAGCAACTCAGAGAGCCCAAGATTTTCAGTTTGGCTGGTAACAAACCATAGACACTTTCCAGGTTTAATAGATTTAGGAAGATAAATCCTTTTGAATGTGTGCGAGCAAGATGTGTTCATGAAAATACTATAAGTACGAACTATGCAAGTAAAATATCGGGGTCATGAACACTATTTGTTTTTCATGGTAATCGCAGGTTTATTGAACCGTTGATCTTTGGAAATTATCCGAGCTCCATGAGAAGTCGGGTGGGAAGCCGCTTACCGGCAATTTCCAGTTCGAATCTGCTCTTCTAAAGGGGTCTTTGGATTTCGTGGGTATCAATCACTATACTACATATTACGGCAGCAATGATACGTCCGATGTAATCGGAGTTTTACTTAAGGACTCCCTCTCGGACTCTGGCTCTGTCACTCTGCGTAAGTAACCCTTCTTAGCATATCTGGAAGTTTTAGTTGTTCGGGTCTTCTCTTTTTTAATTTTGGTGGTGCTAAGTTATGTTTGCTGCTGTTTTCAGCTTTTAGAGATGGGATACTCAATCCAATTGGAGACAGGGTACGTTAGTTCCCAGCACAGCAAGAAACTTTCAATTTGATTAAGGCAAAGATCATTTAGAATGAAGTGTATCGTTCAAATGATAGCTTGTGATGTATTTTTAGCAATGCATGAATTTCTCTCCAGTTGTTTTTCTAACTAAAACTGTCATGCGGATGTCAATTTGCAGGCGAATTCAATATGGTTGTACATAGTGCCTCAGGGGCTCAGAAGTTTAATGAACTACATCAAGACAAAGTACGGGAACCTGCCTGTTATTATTACCGAAAATGGTAAGTCCGCCGAGCTTTAAAGAAAAAAGGCAACTAGCATACAGATGCTACATCTTTCTGTAATATCTTCACTGAAGTTGAAGGTCTTCTTAATCCAGTCATGACTTACTGAAGAAGAAAAGATGCTCAAATCTGTTGCCTAAGTCTGTTCTAACTTGGATCTTTGCAGGTATGGACGACCCGAACCCCCCACTAATCAACATCAAAGAGGCCCTCAAGGATGAGAAGAGGATCAAGTATCACAATGACTATCTCACCAACTTGCTGGCCTCCATCAAGTATGTTACGAATGTTACCGTGCGCTTTCTCTCTTTTTATCAGTCGAAAGTGAACTCTTTCTATGTCGTTCTTTCTAACATTTTGCTTTATAACCAAACCAGAGAAGACGGATGCAACGTGAAAGGGTACTTCGTGTGGTCTCTGTTGGATAACTGGGAGTGGGCGGCCGGATACACTTCGAGGTTCGGCCTCTACTTTGTGGATTACAATGACAAGCTGAAGAGATACCCCAAAGACTCTGTTCAGTGGTTCAAGAACTTCCTGAAGTCTACCTAAACAATTAATGAAGATGAAGGACGCGCCACAGTGGATACAGTGCCTATTCATTATCTTCTATTTCTGTGGAGACACATGATTTCATTACACCACATTGCTACATCTCAATAAATTTCAGAAATGTTTATGTTAGAAAAGCCAAAAGGCAAAAAAAATAAAATAAAATGTAAATGGAATTGAAATAATTGCTTTGTTATTCCGCATATCCTTTTCGCCTGCTCTCGCGATGGCTCCTGCCTTGGTGAAGTCTGAAAATTGATGAACAGCATGCTCCGACTTGAGTCGCTAGGAGATCATAGATGGCATTAGCGCCGCGGGCTTTCCATAATTAGTCAAAACTCTTTGCCCTCATAGGTAAAACCAAATTTCCAGTCAGCCGGCGCGACATTATCCGATTGGACCATCTTGCCATTGCTAGCATTAGCTCGAAACGCACAAGCTTTGTCCGAGCAACTGCGCTGAGCATTGCCAGTTCTGGCTCCAGTTCTGTGCCATCTGTATCCATTCGGATCCCGAACCCCTGAGGACATCGCCGGTTCCTCCCACATCGTACACCAAGACAAGAATCCAATCCGAGTTCCCCTAGAACTCAAACTTGACACCTCCCGACCTAACACATCGGGCTCGGCGGTATAAGATAGGGACAAAGCCCGCCTCGTAGTTGGTGATCTCGCCGAACATGGGCTGTGAAACGTCAAAGTGCTGATTGGGCAGGTCGCCCCAGTTCTGTCCGGATACGCGGCTCGAAGGGCATAAATTGGTGGCCGTGATGTGGATGGTGTTGTTGAGGGCCTGAGGCACCACCTTGGAGAGCTGTGGCACTTGATCTCATAGCAGGCTCCACAAGTGAGGCCTCCATGGAAGAGGACTCTGCTTAGAGCGGCTGTCTCAAGGCTATACCCAGTTGCCATGGTGTTCCCATAGCCGCAGCTTCCATCTGCATTTTACATGTTATAGGGATGGACTCAAGCACCAAGATACAGCGTAATATTGGACATGCTGCAATTAGCTACTCGATAGTTTTGGCAAGCTCTACAGCTCAATTTTGTCGAGGTGCATGCGAATCTTTCGGCGTATTCGTGAGATAACGATAAAATGAGAGCGGCATGTTACCACAACCTAGAACGCAATACTAACTTCTCGTGCTATTTCGCTCCCCCTAATTGCTAAATGTGCTATCTCTAATTTAGGGTGAGTCGAGAAAGAAGCCAAAGTATGCCGAAACTCAGTTTTCGGGACTGGCTCATGAAAAACAACGAGCTGTTTTACCCGATTGCTACTTTCTTCGGGAAAGGACATGTAAGGCGTGTTATGATGACGAGAGACGCCAATGCAATCGAGCGCGAGTGTGTTTCGATATCCATTTACGACGACCTTGTTGTCTCGTTGAATTTAGTCTAATAACAAATTTGCCCAGAAAACCTCCCAATATCCCACATTTAGTCGACCACGACGAAACTACCTGAGACTCACTCATTGTACCAGCGCCTTTCATGTCTCCATAGCATGTAGCGTGTGCTGAACTCTATCCGCCTTGGCTCGCGACAGAGCTCACGAGGCACAGAGCCGCGAGCATGATCGAAGCGACATTTATTGGACCACCCACATCAACCTTTTTTCCAACGATCAATTCTTTTTGGTACCTAAATGAAATCACAAACTTGCAGAGTTTCTTATACATGGCAGTCGTAACAAGCAACAAGGAGCATCCCGGTAATGGAATCACATGTTTCTTGGTTCCTTTTGAATTAGATTTCACAGGAGGCATCACATAATTCTACAATGCAGAAAGGTTTGCATTAGAGTTTCCGTTCATGAGCAACTTTCTGGATCTCAAGACACTTCAATGCGGTCAAAGCGAAAGTCATGTCGACTTTTGGACGAGATGTTCAGCAGCATTATGTGGAGGGCCTACTCCTTATACATGTATACGTTAACCCTAATAGATCAAATTCTGGAGGAAGGACAATTCTTTTTTTCTGGCTTTCATTCCATCGAAACCGTCTAAATTAGCCGTCGCTTCTTTGTTTAATTCGACAAAAAAAACGGCCCTTTCTTTTAATTAATTGCCATTCTTTGAAAAATATATGGAAAAAAAATCCGAGATGACCCCAAATGCTCATATGCATGATTTCAATGATTTTTTTTTTGCGAAAACTAACATGTGACAAGAAAAAATTATAAATAAAAGTCGCTTCAAATGTTTTTTTTCCCCTATCACAAACATTCTTGCAAAAGGGAACTTTTGATGGCATGTAACTTGGACTAATACTGTGGACTCGGTTCCTCGTGCCATTTCTGTCTTTGTGCTTTCGTTTTTTGGAAGGTAACCATGCAGACTGCATGCAATACATCTTTTCCTTGTTTTCCGACAAAAAAATATGTAACCTCTAAACGCCGGTAGACGGGTTTATGCGTGAATCTAGTGTTTCATAGTCGTTAAATCATATTATCTTATATTGCACTATGATTGGATTCACATGATTCTAATGCATCTTAAAGTCTTCCCAAATATATAAGTTGGAAAAGAAGCACTGCCGACGAAAATTTTTGGTTAGCCATTTCTCTCTGGCTCCTCACAAAACATAATCTCGAAGCATCAAGAACTCATCGAAGAAAAAAAGAATAGACAGAGAGAGAGAGAAGAACATTTGTGCATGGAAAAGCTGACCAGAAAGCAGATTTTTCTTTTTTAAAGACTATCTAGTGGGCTAACCTAGGAAAAAGTCAAACGGCTTTTTTTAGTCTATCATGCTATAATTCTCACTTCATTCTCAAACTTCAATTATATCCTCTTGCAAAATGAGAGAGTGGAAAATCAAATTCCTTACCTCCCCTTCCCAAATGGGAAGAGTGGAAATGGCTTATTAGAATTGACATTTTTATCTTTTATCATGATGCGTCCCATCTTTCTCCTATAGTTGCCTCCAGATCTACGCACACATAGAACTCCATCATCTCACTATGCTCCTACAATGGCAATTGGGTCTGCTTGTGGGATCAAATCAAACACATCCGACGCGTGGACATTAGTGGATCCATATAATGTGGCACGCCATGGCAGATCAAGTGTCATTGCTTTTGGTTAAGCGCATTAGATGATGATTTGACGTGGGCAGCCCAGAAGGGGAGACCTTTCAATGGCAATTTGACGCGCGACCCACGAGAGTCGGTGGAGGGCCCTCCACGAAAATTTTGCAAATGAGAGAGAGAGAGAAAGAGTGTAGAGTTCAGACATGGCAATTTAAAGACGTACTAAGGTCCATCAGAACCCTATCACTACATCGCTTCTTCAGTGGCGATTGGGTCTGCTCTGGGATTAAATCAACACATCCAACGCGTGGAAGGATTCGTGTAATGCGGCGCGGCACGCCATGGCAAATCAAAGTTGTTATCGCTTTCGGTTAAGCGCATTAGATAATGATGATGATGATGGTGATGATCATTTATGGTGGGGAGCTCGGAAGGGGTAGACCTTTCAATGGCGACTTGACGTGGGACCTGCGGGAGTCCGTGGAGGGCCATCCACGTAAATTCTGCAGATTAGAGAGAGAAAGAGAGAGAGGGAGAGAGAGAGAGAGAGAGAGAGCGCAGAGGGATCTTGCTGAGTGGAGGACAGGGACGTTCGTAATGAACCCCATCTTCTCAGGGATAATTATTGGTGGGGCGGAAGGTGGCTGGGCGTCCCTGTTGAGTCCATCGCATCAACAAGTGAAGAGTGTCATTTGCAGAAAAAAGATCAGACGAACGGAAATACGAAAAGCGGGTCAAACAGGATAAGGTGGCCCGATCGACCCCAATGCTTTTCCCCCCAAATAGAAAATGCAAAGGGCACTTGGCAGGTCAAACCAAGAAAGAAAAAGGTCATCAAGATCTTTAAATTTGTACTATGTGGTAAATTTACTTCAAACTTAAACCTATATTTATATGATATATTTATCTTAAAATTTAGAAGTAAATATATATAATACGGGTATAAATATAAGGTTTAACCTTAATTTGAGATTTTTTAATGTAAAAAAAAAGTTTGAAATAAATATATTATAGTAGGCATAATTAGGGTCTTTTGGTAGTTTTTTCCCAATCAATAAGCCTTAAAACTCGACAAAGTATGTATGCCTACAATATCAACATACGTAAAGCACTATTACAGATACTAAAACATTTACAATTAAGTTTGTTAAATAAGAATTTGTAGTTAAACGAAATGATTGAGCATGTTCACATAATCGACCGCTGTTTTGACTTATCTTCCTGAAAATGATGTTCGGGCGCATGATGGAAGGGGAAGAGCATCTAGCAGAGCAGTCTACAAACCTTAGCAAACGCAAAAATCATTAAGGCGTGGTCAATGGTGGTTCCACAAGTCATGATGGCGAAAGAAGAAAGCGAGAACGTCGAGGAACAAAAGGGCAACAAAGCACGTAGCAGTAAAAGCTTTTCAAGAGCTAAAAACCCAATGTAAACACGTCAAAAGTTCCTATCATGGAGGAGTCATGCACAATAATAACCTTAACAACCATAATAATAAGGATGATTAAGATTATCATCGTCATCATTAGTCAATCCTGAGGAGCACCGGAGGGAGGGTTGTTGGTCAACTGGTGCATGCACCTTCGTGAGGGAATATTGCGACAGTGCAGCTTGGATTTGGTCGAGGAGACAATGGCACCAGCCAACCGTTTCATCATCATTATGTCCTATGGGAAATCTGTGTTTCGTTTTCACCGCGAGTCTTATCATCAGTTTTACCATTTCTTTGTTGTCGCCCTCTACTTTATCGCTCGATTCTCGAATGCATATTAACGTGCGATTCAAGTTTGCGAAATGATGGCGATGATGACTTAGTTATTTTGCCTTCAACTTTTTGGTGAGCGGTCGGGTCTAGCGATCTCTGTCCTCCCTATCCTTGAGTATACACATGCTCCAGCTGTCGGATGGTGAATAGCGGCCGGGGCTATAAAAAATACCCCATTGGTTCGGTTCAGATGATATGCATAGATAACAGGCATCATCAAATCATGATTCGGTTCGGTTCGAGTCATACTAAATTGAAATGAACCAAAACACATTGAAAACGCTTCGAGTTTTAGTGAAACAATTGAAAGCTCTAAGGAGAAAAAAATCCCCAGATTCGTTTTCATCGTCCATCGCTTCTCTATTTTCTTTCACCTGCTATTGCTTCTTCTTCCTCACGCATAACTTGCCGTCTAATCAACATCTCTTTCTCTATCAACTTCTTCTCCACCTCCTTGCAGTCTCTCTACCTCCTTTGCCGTCATACGGAGGAGACGTGCTGGGAGACACTGCAGGCGAAACGGGGTTGTCGGCAGCGTTCACCGCGTCATAGTACGACTCTGTCGCACCCTCGTCAGAGGACTTCAACCTGGCCAAGCCGCCCCTTGAAATGACACTTGGGGTCAGCGATTCCCACCTCTTCAAGTCCTTGTGAGCTGGCCCCCTCATGTCGATGGCCAAGGACTTGCCTTCTTTTGTCCTCGCATCCTCCTCGCTGCCGCCGTTGGCATCCTCTTCATCTTCTTCTTCGTGAATTATGGTTCAAGCAAATGGATAGTTGGGATTTTTTTGGGGGTGTTCATTGAATGAGGTTAGCCCCCTCTATGAGGTAAAGAAGGAACGAAAGAAAATAAAAGGGGCAAAAGACGAAAACCGACGTGAACTTGCTTTGGTTCGGGGTCAATACAAGCCACGGTTTGGGCCACAATAAACATACAGTGTTTACGTATGATCCAGTTCGGGTATTACTAAGAAGTAAGAACCAATCTGAACCAAACCATTGACATCCCAAATACTGGTTGTATAGACGCCGGATAAATGGAGAGGAAAAGTGTGCAGATTGCAGATGCTTGTGATTAGAATGATTACCTTATGAACTTACCGTATCAATATTTGTCTTCACAAAATGAAGACAGACGAGACAGACGCAAGCGGAGAACGAGAGAGAGAGAGAGAGAGAGAGAGAGAGAGAGAGAGAGAGAGAGAGAGAGAGACTTATTCAACATACAGTTTCTTTGTTCAAAGATTAGGATATAAATAAGATCCATCCCATAGTCCCGCTTAAGCTTCAAACTGATTCGATCCATGAGATTATTTCGTATTTTGTACTTATGGGGTTTTATGTGTCTATAAGTAAGTTTTATCGTTTTGAAAAAAAGAAGGGGAACAAAACACAGTTCTCCACCCAACAAAGCTAACACGTTACGGTTTCACACGCACCTAGCCTTAAGAGAGACCGAAGGTTAGAACCAAGAATGATATTCAGAGACTTACAATGCATGTTGGCATATGCAAGAATTACAAAATATTCAGAGATGTCCGTTCGAAGTTAATTCTTCTAGCTTAGCTAAACTATGGAATGGTGATTACATATATATACATGATCTAAGTATCCCTTGATGTAGGTTTCACATATGCTACACCAGCGTTAATTTACTACATTCAGCACCGGAACTCCCATGATCGCAGTTCCCCTAAGGTGAGGTCCACGAATGCATGAGAAGATGAGGACTTATGCTCCCGAAAAAACCTAATAGTTTCTCTTTCTACAAGTCACCTGGCTAAGTTCATCCTGAATCAAACGAGGGTTTAGGCAAATCACGGGGGTAAATAAGCTTGAACTTTCATTCTCAAATATATATCTATAGACCAAATGACAATGTGGATTAGAGTGTACCATATTTAACTTTTCCCCATCACCGGTTACGCATTC
The DNA here is from genome assembly GCA_017140595.1 of Eucalyptus curtisii. NCBI lineage: Eukaryota > Viridiplantae > Streptophyta > Magnoliopsida > Myrtales > Myrtaceae > Eucalyptus > Eucalyptus curtisii. The sequence goes on from CM029500.1 coordinate 32,559,399, forward strand.
CCGGAGGCACAATGTCCCCTAACAATCCCTGGTCAATGTCTGCCAAGTTATGCACCTGCAATGCACGGGAATCTCCAGACGAAGAACTCGGCAATTGGGTTGACCTTAAATAATTACTGGGAGGATGAGGAGGAGGACTTATTTCTTGAGGAAGCTGAAATGGTGGATGGTCCAGATGTGTTGCTAGAGGAGCCAAACGTCCACCAACAAGGCCAGTGGCATCGCGACTAATGACAAATCCGCCTCGGGGGAATCCGGCACTGTGATGGCAGTGTTGGCCTTCATACGTTGTGATCACGATGGTAGGATCTTCAGAGGAGCGTTCCACTCGTTTCTTCACTGTGCATCTGCTATTTGTGCACCGATAGTAGCTCCTGAATCAGCCCCAAACAAAAGTGAAAAAATGAAAATGACGGGATTTTACGTGGTACTTCAGCAAAGAAGGAAAAAGAAAACACAACTCCCTCTGTTTCTTTGGGTAAATTAGTTTTGCCATCTCGATTTTCTGCTCTTTCATGTCCCTCATTTGGGTTTTTCCCATGCGTTTCCAGCCTAAGGTACCACATTGTTAAGAAATTCCGACAAAAAGGAAAAAAAAAAAAAAAAAAAACATGGTAAAACAAAGAAACTACACAAAGCCTTGTGTTCATACATGGATATGCGCATGCGCACAATAGACCACCCTATCATGTTTGACAGTAATACACATTGCATCAACGCTCTTGTTGCTTACGGTCAATGAAACGACACGAAGGTGAAATTTTACGAGCAGCACACTTTTTTACACTGATACTGAATAAAGTAAACTAAAGATTTACACCGCCAAGGGTCATCTTGTGGATGATCTCACAGAACATCAGAATATTAATATGTATTACTGCAAAACAACAAGAATAGAATTTGAATATATGAAAAGACTGCTTATTTAATCAATCAATGTCTGTTCCTCAATTTTTAATTAATATAAAAGTGGAATCTAATTCCAAATTCAAATTTTTGTGAGTTCTTTTCTCATTATATTTCATTTTCTCTCAAATTTGAAATTTTCATTTTTGTGCTGTATAATACGAAAAATCAGAACATGTTAACCGATTGGCATTTGCAATCATTCTAGGCAGCATTATTGATGTTGTTGTACGACTTATCCATGTACATGGACAAAAGTTTTTAGTGGCATTCATATTGTTTTAACCTATAGCATAGACTCACTAGTTCAAATCTCGAGAATTACATTAAGCGGCTTCTTCTGTCTTTAAAAAACTCTCTAGAGTTTTGCATAATCTATTCACATTGACCAATTTTGTTCAATACATAAATGGCTACATAGTATACAACCAATAGGATATAGCAATTCCCAAATTGTTTTCTCAAAGAAAAAGGAGGTATTTCTTCCTACCAAAGTGAAAACAAATAAGGTAAATTCCTCCTCATGGTAAATGTTAACCATATGACTCTTTGAGTTCCTCTTGATTGCTTGAAACAAGTTACTTTCCCCTTCTCACCTTTCACTCTTTTCGAATCACCAAAAACAGATGGTTTCCAAATAACTCTTAAGAGTTCGTTTTCTTTCTATATCTTCTAACAAAGCAAGCATTGGCCAAGATGATGAACGGGAAGAACACACGCTTTGTCAAATAGAACAAAAAACTAAGCCACTTGCAAATGGTTAAGCGGAAATTTTGGTCGTTCTGATAGATAGAGATGGCTCCCTCATATAAGATTATTGACTCTAGAGAGGGAAAAATAGAAAAAGTTAGATAACACTCTCATAAAGCCTCACCGTTATTATTGAGTCATCGTGATACTTCCCAAAATCCAAATTATTAATCAATGGAGGATTGTTAGAATAGTAATTTTTGACTACTAATAAAATATAATTTGCACTTCTAACTAATATTAATAGTTATTAGTTATATATAACTATTCTATTCCAGACATATATTTAATTAGCGGGTCGGTACTTTTAAAGAAGTATAATCTCCATAATAGTCATTCAATGAGCCACATTATGTCGTTTCACGAACCAAACGAACTACAAAAGGAAAGCCGTAAAGTTCTTAGAAAATGTTGGCAAACCGAACTGTGAATAAGAAACATTGAGGCGACAAAATGGCATGGTAGTAAGCATACCTTGGGTGCGGGCTGTTCTTCACGGCCTTCTGTCCATACTTCCGCCAGCGGTAGCCGTCTTCAAGATTGTCGACCTCGCTCTTGGTCATGAATGCGAAGCGCGGCTGCCTAATCCGCTTCTGGCCCTTCCTCCGGACCTTATTCCTGGAAGAGGGACATTTTTATCCATCTATTGAATGACTACAAGAAATTAAGGGGGGAAGATAATCTACAATCTACCCCCGGAAGGTGAGCGAAGAACGCGTAGATTCGAGCTAAAGGATTCAGACTTGTTTGCATAGCCCTTCTTTAGAACATGCATTAAGCCAGGAAGTATTGCTCTCTAATTGATGTCAGGTTCCAAATTTTTAAGAATCCCTCATTCTTCACATGTAAATTCGATCTAAGCGTCGTACAGAAGACTCCGATTCCCAGCGGAAGAGATGCAGCCAATCGTTCGAATGAAAAAATAAACCATCTCAGGCCAGCTCAAGAGAGGAACTTCCCGAGTAGGCAAAGAAAAGTAAAAAGGAAAAGCCGGATAGAGTAGTTCTATGGACGAGGGTCGCGGCCATTTTGATGGGGGGACGAAACATCATCCCAGCATCGTAGGTAAATGAAATCTAAGAAATGTTCCAGCTCCCCGCGACTGAAAACGGATTCGAATCACCACAGCATAGACTGAAAAAAAAGGGGTGCAATGCCCTCAGATGCGCGAGACGCAATTCGGGGCGATGAAGAATTGCACGCGTGTAGCACATGCCCGAACACAACCACGCTCTCAGCCCAATATTAGGATGGTCGACAAAAACCTAGTTCACTTACAGAAGGAGAAGCCAAAAGCACCAATGATCCAAGCACGTCTACCCAAAACGTGCTGACAAGAAAACCTCAACACCAGCAGCCTTTGGCACGAGGGGGAAGGGGGAGGAGGAGGAGGGTTATATCTTTTCGAATAATGTAAAGTTAAAAAGGGAAGGAGAGGCAAGTTGGGCTAGTTTCAATACATGCTCAGGAATCGACGCTGGAACATGCCGCGGAGGAGAAATCCAGAAAAATCTCGAATGGACGAGACCATCTCCAAATGATCGAAATCCTCAAAAAAAAAAAATTACGGGTCATTCTTTTTTCCCCCCCCCAGTTATCCTCCTCTCGCTTCGACACCGCGTGAATTAACCAAAAGAATTTCACTTTCCGAAAGAAAGAAAGAACGGGAAAAGGAAAAGAAAAAAGAAACCAGAAAGAAAAAAAAAGAAGGCGCGTCCCCAAACTCTTTTGGGAAAAAGTTGCAGCACGCCATTCCCGCCGCAATGACGGCGGCGTCGGGGGACGTGATTAATGCAGCATCGGCCCCGCCGGTATTCGGGCGGTATCCCACCCAGAAACGCCCGCGGTATTTCCGCGTGGAATTACGAAAGTACCTCCCCCGCCCCCAGCTCGCAGAGGAGCTGGAGCCGGAGGTGGGAGATGGAGATGGAGATGGAGGGAATGGACGTCGGGGCGTACGGACAAAAAGGGAATTGCACTCCCTCCCAAGCAGATATTTGGAAATGAATAGATTTATAGACGATTCTACCAAATCAGCGGTTCTGAATCCGACTGACTCGTTCAGTTCAGTCCCCCTGGATTTTGACCCCTTATTCCCTTCTCTCTTTTTTCGCCTTTTGCCATTCGAATTGGCGTAATTTACGACTCGGCCCCAACCATCGGCAACCAATTTTTCGGAAGCTTTTAGAAACCCTACGATGTAACTCACGGTGTCTCGGACGGCGACGGCGGCGGCTTGCCCCCGGAGCTCCCGGACTTCTCCGGCGGATCCTCGCTCGCGCTCGAGTCCGACGCGTTCGACGTCGACGCCTCCCCTCCGGCCGCCGATGGATCGGATCCCCCGCCTCCGCCGCCCCCTGCGGCCGAAGAGGCTCCCGCCGGATCGAAGGCCCCGCCGCCGACGCGGGGGCCGGGTCCTCCCGGCGGACCGCGCAGCTGCTCGTCGTCGGGGTGGAGGTTCCATCCGAACTCGCTGAGGATGCTGCTCTCGGTAGCGCCGGGGAAGTAGACGCCGTCGGGGTAGGGGCCGAGGTGCGGCCAGCTGGAGCAGCCGCCGCCGCCGCCGAAATCGCCCCCGGTTCTGGCGGCCTGTCGTCGTCGTCGTCCATGACTGCTACTTCATCCGAGGAAGGGGGAGGGGGAAGGACGATTCTAGAGAGAGAAAGAGAGAGAGAGAGGAGAGAGGGAGAGAGAGCTAGGGTTCGGATGGACGCGCGGTTTCGGTTTCGGGAGGGGAGGTTTTGGGGGGAGGGGAACTCGGGTGGCGTCAGTGCATTAGTTGCTTCTACAGAGCGTGGAGAGAGAGGGAGAGTAGAAAGAGATGGAGAGATGGAGGAGAGATGGAAAAAGGAGAAGATGGGGAGGGACGAGGAAAAGAAGGGGGGATGATCGCCGTCAAAGTGAAAGAGGATGGAGGTTGAATTTTAGAAGAGGAGAAGAATGATGTACGTGAGAGAGGGACACGTGATCGCTGGCCCCGACCCCACGCGCATATCTCTCTCTTCCTGAATTTTTATTCCCTTTCTCTTGGCCCCCCCCTCGCCTTGTTGTCTTAAATTCCCCCATTTTCTTTCCATTACATTTCCTGATGAAAGCATTTTCTATATTAATAATAAATTATATCTAAATATTTTCGTAAACGACGAAAATCTTTTTGATTCGTTTTTTCTTAGTTATACGGACTATCATTTTTAAGAAAATATGGAAACGATAAAAAGGGGGAGAAGATTTCAATAATATTAAACCTCCCCCCATCTTTTGCTTTTGCAAAGAGTTTCAAAGTTTTACAAATGGTTCTATCAATAATTGAGTATTTCAAAAGATTTCAAATTTTGAGTTTTCGAAAGCCAAAGGCGTGAGTTCTGCAAAATACATAGAAAGCTAAACGCGAAAATTATTCCAAAAGAGTTCATGCATGAGCTAGAAGATGGAGGAAGCTATGGACCTCCCTGTAGCATACACATTAACGCATCGTGTATGAGGAAAAACCATAGCCAGCAAAGTTTAATGGACAATTCGTTCTATCCATTCTAAAATGGAAGATTATCTATGACAAAAAAAAAAAAGCGAATCTCGATATGCATAAATGTCCATTCAGATAATCATCAAACGTACTAATATTCTTATGATGCGTCATCAAGATTAACAAAAAAAACCCGGGTCGCTTTGAAAAAATGGACAGATTATTCGATTCAAGAGAATTCGATCCCGGTCAAAGATCCGGAAAAAAAGAATTTAGGCCGCCATAATCAAAAAAGGATTTGTTCCATATTATCATCCTTTCCAATTAGGCGAGAGAGAATTATCGAATGGAAAAAAGAATAACGTACACACTTAAAAAAAAGGAATATGTTAAAATACATTAGCGCGAATAAATCATCCGCATGATTGTTCCGCACGCCAAGCGTGGGTGGGCCCAGCATAAAATCTTCCCTTTTTTTTTTCTTCAATTAAAATACCGGCGCTTTTTTTAAATTTTTAGTTATTTAATTATTATTAATGTTAGGGAAGATTTGTCATAATCCGGTTCTCGATTGACGTGGAGGTGTTCAGCCCTTCCGTGGGATTGACCTTTTCTAATTATTTCGTCCCCTCCATCGGTTCGGGTTCAGTCCAGTGGGAGCGAGACACGTGTCGAATGTTCGGTCTAAGTTAGAGCACGATGGGATTTATTTATGGCATCCGATCTGGGCCGACGTTTTCCGAGACGACATCGTCCTTGGATTTTTTTTTATCCGCATTGGAGTGTCTACGGTAGGAATACGGTAGAAACGTATGTATGTTGATGACTGCTTGCTAAATTATGTGATAATTTTTGTAATGTCAGTACACATTAATATTTCCCTAGAAGTCATACACTCTTATGAAACGATGCCATTTAATGTCGAAAGTGATTTCGAGTGACGTTTATATCGTACAACCCCACATACTTTTGTCATCAATTATAATAATTGGATCATTTTTTATTTTATTTTATAGTTTCCACCTTTTATATATGTACCACCAACCCTCACGAAAGCGAAACGCACGTGTGTAATTACTTTTTGCAAAAAATTAGCACTTTGAATATCCATAGCGCCATGATATATTATGTGTATTCTGAACACGGTTAAGATGTAAAGTGAAGGAGAGTGATTTACGATATGAAATATTCAAGGTGGAAGTTGAGGTTAAACGAGGTTAAATACACGGGTGAAATTGAGGTTGGGGGATAGGTGGAGCTGGTGGGGAAAAAGTTTTACTTGGTCCAAAGCTAAGCAAAAGTCCAATTAGCCCAAATTGCATGGAACTCAAAGGGAGGCCACCTACCCAATTCCTGGCTTAAATAGTAGTACAGATATTATTCGCTTTTATGCACGCGCGAAGTGGTTAATTTTTTTTCACTCTTCGTGTAACATCATAGTAAATTAATATTAAAAATGCATAATTATCGGATGGAGAAATAAAATATCTAACATCGTTGTTGTTTTACCGCTATGTGGAATCTTTTCTAGAAAGTAAATATTTAATGAATATTTTGCGACACATCCGATTACGTCGATAACCAATATTCATTCGAAATTCAAAAAAAGAAAATGGGAGACAGATGAAGTTGGTAATCGCATTTATAAAGAAAGCAAGGGATTACACCTGGTGGAGGTAGTTGACTTTTTGGCTTTTTTACAATTTCTAATCCTTTATTTTGACCAATTTACTCTATTCCCTTTAAGGCTAAATTGCTCTATAATATTAAAATGATATGCAGACGAGGTTAAATGTTAAAGTTAAAAAAGCAAAACAAAACCCACGTTTTTCTTCCCTATATATTTATATATACATATATTATATTACATATACCTTCTTTTCTGTCTATTATTCCTTTCCTAACTCCATGGTATTTTTTTTTCATATAAGCACATTAATAAGATCCAAGTTGGATATAGCATGGACCAAGTTGAGAGGCCGATAGGTTTTCCGATTCCTTACGCTTTTGAAATGACACGACAAACACGAAGGGCCAGGTCCCATCATCTTGATTGGCCCCCCCGTCTTTTGGCTTCTACTTAGGAGCACACCACTTTTTTTAATGCATCTTGTTCGGCACAATATGTACTGAGTGCGGGAACGGATCTGGGATTGAAGATCTGAGGGCAAAGTTTAGTGTAAAGAATTTAATTTTCATATAGCCTTTGTCTATTTCGTAAAAAGCAAATGATTTAAAAAAATATTTTTCTAAAAGTATCACTTATAAACGAATGAATTGAAAATGCTTTTGTCGTTTGCGAAAATATTGAATTATGAATTAGTGCTGATAATGAAATGATATAAGCAATCATTTTTAGAAAGATGTTTTTTAAATTATTCATTTCACACAAAACAAATGGAACTCAATCTTTTAGTATTGATTCCTATTTTGATGACAAAAGAGTGGGTTTTTACTTGGAAAGACTACATGTTTTTGTCAATGAGATAGAAAACAAAGGTTTGGAAGATTTATGAGTTCGGAATTTTTCTTTATTGGATATGCCCTTCATGAATTTTGGATTTTTTTGGGTAGCGCGGATGCTAGTGGATCCTCCATAAAAGACAAGCGTGCGAAAATTATGTACTGGCGCCTCTTGGAAGTCCCTATCAAATCGACGTAATTATTCACGACGGTCCAGATAGAAATATGACAAAAACATATGAACACGGGCATGGATAGAAATTTATATGAAAAATGCTCCGAGTCAAGGCCGAGGAACTAACCGGATATTCTATGGATGTTTAGGTAACTGGGGTTTCTCCGTTCTTGTTCTTGAACAATCGTAATTCGAACACCTTAGAAACTCGGAATTTACTAATTGATGGTATCTGGCAACATGAGATAAATCGGAGTTAGCTGCGGAAGAATCCTGAAATGTCCGACATAGCAAACATACGTGCCAAATGCAGCTCTGAAAATATGAGAACAAGGAAGGGACTAAACTTGTTTGATAAACCAAAAGGTGCATAGAAATCACTCGGAGCCGGCGGGGAAAGTATCATAAAAGCAAGATTAAGACTCGATGAGCGCACGCATACTCAACTAAATCATGAGCTTTTACTTCATACGCAAGTCTAGTTCGCGTCGTCCACTTCTAACTTCGAGCAACTCTTAAGTTCAGAATTTCATCAGACCTTGGCGGACCGAGTTTGGCAATTAGTGTCGTGACATGGCCGACATATTTCGATGCGGTTGCAAAGTACACTTCATTAAAACAAAGAAAGTGAGTGAAGATATCCTCTAGATCTTGGAAAAAGGAGCCGGTCGGATCGTGTCGATTTCGAATTTCTCTCCATGAATCCCCGCGTCGACTTGCTAGGATCACACCCCCACGGCGTGTCGCGAATGGTTTCTCTCTCTCTCTGCCCGATCCGGGTCGGGGACAAGATATTGCGGCTCGCGCCAGATCGGATGCCTGAGAAGCCCGCCGCTCGATCGGGCATGAGAATCCGATCGGGCCAATCCCACTTACTTTATGCAGACGCCCAAAGGTTGCGACTGTTGAAAAAAGAGGAGTCCTGGGGCGCATGAGATGCAAGCACGAAATTTAGAGAGAGAAGGCCCGGAACATTCCTTTTTGATATATATATATATATATATTGACTTAGGGTTACGTATACTTTTCTACTCCTTAGTATTGATGTTCATGGGATTTGATCCTCTCGCTTTTCTTTCTATTTTACAGTCCTTTTTTGACTTTCTTGATTTGTGCAATGGATTCTTTCTTAATGCGACAAGATTTCGTCTCGTGGCGCTAGATCAGCAAGACTACTCAACATGGCCCAGGCTAGGGTAGCATTTTGAAAATTGGACCCGATTGGCCGGTTCGATAAGGAATCGACTTGACCTTAAGTCCAGCTCATGGCCCCGTGTTCGGCATGGTTAAAACCGTTTAACAACCTAAGGAAGGGAGAACAATAATTGTGCCAATTTGCGTAAACCTAGATCAAATAGGCCCTTCAACTGATCTTTTGATTTTCTAAATAGAAAATGAGATTGTAGGGCTTGAGATTCGATCTCCTCCATCCTACTTGGACCGACATGCGCTCATCAAACCTTGCTAAGCATCACCATATGATTAGCGAGTCTCTCTTGTATGAACGCAAAAATCTTAATCATGGCATTGTGGACCCTTAGTTCATTACTTATCATCGGGGTATGTCTTGGTCGAGAAGAAAGGGAGCATAATATAGTTTGTGTTTACCCCTCGTTGGCTGCTTGTCCTAACAGACTCCATCGGTTATTGACATTATAGAGTTAGATTGAGGATTTCTTCTGGTTCAATCCAAAAATAAGATATAGCTACAAGAATACTCCAGTATTCAAAGTAGATAAACAACAATTCCTCATGTGCTTAGGCCGTTGTAATTGGTTGGAGAAGAGTTGCCCCAGGTGAGATTGAGGATGGCGATTTTATAGACACAATGTTTTCATGCGTCCTCCTTAGCCCATTAAGGGGAGCAGCCATTTCTTTTGAGTATGGATGGTTTAATACATTCACTCTAGAACAATCATATGATGATGAGATAAAGTGATCTGGAATTTAATTGAGTATGGGTTCTAGATCAGATCTCGGAAAAAGAAGTAAAGAGACATACTTCCTACTTCCTACGAAAGGCCAAGGCAATCGATAGAAAGAACTCTTCATTAGAGCTTTAACAGTTCCATCAGTCGAACCGGTCAAATCCCACACTAGCGAGCCATTTGGTATAACCTCAGAGAAGGTCGTCGGCGGGGGTGATCAGTTGAATTAGTAATGGGGTCATATAATCGTGTGACCAAGTGGGGCCCATTGAATAAGTTCTAACCTTTGTTCCTATGGTTTAGGTCATTTGTACTCGGGCATCTGTCCATCCTACGTTTCACAACTAATTCCGTATTCAATTTTTTGAGATCGCCTCACGCTTCATTTCCAATGGGTCTTTTTCTGAGGTTGTTGTCCCGTGAACTCGTCTCTATTTCCATTGACAAAGAAGAACCATGCTTTTTAAATATTCCAAAATGTGGGTTTTCTAGAGCATCCAGAATTGTTTGGTTGGACCATGTTTTCTTGTCCGTCTCGAAAGACACAATGTCGACCGGCGGATGACATAATTTCCGTAAATGCAATTAGTGATTTTGTTCGATAAATTCGTGTCGTTTTTTGATTGCCTGCATCAGAGCATCGTTGGGACCGAGTGCATTTCGCATCGGAACTCCTTAAATTAGACGGTGGAGAGCATCACTAGGCGAACCGATGATGCGGAATGGAATCACATCGAAAAGAAAGACGCAAAGTTCAGATGCCATGATCGAAAAATCGAAAATGAGTATATGCTAATGAGTGGTTCGATTCATTAGCAAAACCGTTCTCTCTTTCGTCTGTCTCCGATTCTCTAGAGTGGATGGTACGAAAATTCTGTCCGTTATCTTATTCGTCCCCCACGCCAATAGCTTAGGGCGGGGGTATTTGGTGAGTCAAGTTAGTCGAGTCTCGGCACCAACCTGCACATCAACGGGCGTGGCCAAGCGTTTGCGTACCGGCAAACACGACTTTCTCGAACCCTCCCGCTCAAGCGATTTCCGAATTGGGCAGAACCGGACGACTCAGTTGATAACACAACAGAGATCAGCTGGATGCTCTAAGAGATTCGGGCACTTGACATCTTTAAAGAGAAGAATTCTATGATCCGAAGTTGAATGTGTGGATGCTAACGTTTGGATGTATGAACCTCGACCATTGTACTTGCCTGCTACTCTCGATGAGGCTGTACTTGGTAGAATTGGTCTGGTCAATGGCAAGGGTCGAGACCGATTCCTCCTTTCCTCCGCTCTGACTTATGATGGAATAAAATGCCAATATTGCATTCAAATACTCTTCAATAGTCTATAATAAATTGGAATATGAAAAAGGGAAGATATAGCTAGAATAAGGCAAGTCCCTCTATTTTAATTTGCCAGTAAATAGTAGAGATAAACATGCCGGTCGTACTTGATTTTCACCTGCCACTTTCACTGACTCTGGGAAAAATCAAGGAATCCAAATGGAAAGATGAAACACACACATCCGGAGCGAAGCAAATATTGGGTAGGAGTAAATCTTTTTAATTGCACTAGTGCGAACACAATCATCGATTTTAGAATGAAAAAAATCATCCAAAATGTCTTAAATTTATTATATGGTGGCCAATTCAGCCATAAACTTTTCAATTGTACATTTCACTCTTAAATCTATTGTACGACAACTAATGCAAGTTTAAACATTTTTAATTGTGCTAGTTTAATCATAAAGCTTTTAGTGATTTGCTGATTTTGTCATAAACCTTTTAATGATTTGCCCATAGAGTGCTTTAATGATTTTCAGTCAAAATCAGCTGGAACGACTATATTGGCTTTCGATACAATATATTTAGAATTAAATTGGTATAATTGAATCTTTTAGAATTGAATTGATCATCGTATAAAAAATTATGACTTTTTGGATAATTGTCCCATTTTGAAACCCATACAAATTTCAATTTGATCAATCTAAATCATATACCTGAAAAACCTAAAGTAGTATTTTCTACTTAAAATATGTTTCCAGGAATATGTAATTGTCCTTTTCAGGAGGATATGTTTCCTACCGGACTCTATGGGATAACAAACAAGCTGATATGATTGTTTCCCCAACTTCGTACTAGAAAAAAAAATAAAGATTTGGGATGTGCTGTCATCCACGCGTTTGATAGCTATAGGCGTGAAAACAACCACTGATTTATAACTATCTCCAAACAGTTACAAACAACAATTACACATAAATATTAATAAATTTGAAAGAACAAATAACTTCTTAATCCTTTCGGTGGTTACTACTTAGAAATGACACAAATCCTAAATTAACGGATATGGGCATAACCACCTAACGGTTATCTTCGTGTTTGATTGCTCGCTGTCAATATCGATGATTTTGTCGAGAAACTAAACAACTCTTGTTGATAACTTGATATTATGCCGTCGATGGCTTCACTAGCAAATTGCCGATTCTCTTCACGATATCAATAATTATATTCATAAATGATCAAATAATGCTCTCATTAACTAAATCTATCACTTGTTGATAACAATAATCAAAAGTTGATCATTTTTTGGGGGCAAAGGGGGTTTGGTTAGTCGAGTTAGTCAAGTTAGTCAAGTCTCGGCACCAAATTGCACACCATCGAGCATGGCCACGTGTTTGAGTACCGGCAAACACAACTTTCTCGAAACCTGCCACTCGAGTCATTACCGAATTGGGAGGAACCAGGTAACTTTGCTAATGACACGACAGATTTTATCTAGAGGCTCGAAGAGATCTGGGCACTTAGCATGGTAAAATAGAAGAATTCTACGATCCAGAATTGAATGTACGAAAGATAACGTTCGTATGCATGCGCCTCGACCCTTGTACTTGCCCGCTCCTTTCGATGAGGCTGTACATCGTAGAATTGGTCTGGTCAATGGCAAGGGTGAAGACCGATTCCTGACTGACGATGGAATAAAATGCCAATATTGCATTCAAATTTTCTTCAATATTCTATAATAAATTGGAATAAGAAATAAGGAAGATATAGCTAGAATAATGCAAAATCCCTCTATTTTAATTTGCCATAAAATAGTAGATATACACAAGCCGGTCGTACTTGATTTTCACCTACCGCTTCTATCTAATGTGGAAAAAATCAAGGAATCCAAATGGAAAGATGAGACGTATACATTCGGAGCGAAGCAGATATTTGCCCCGAAGTAATCACAAACATAGATTTAAAAACCCATCTGAATTTCAACATCGACGATTCAAATCGTACACTTGAAAAACCTTACTAAAATAGATCTATTTCCCATGACTATGTAATCATTCAGTAGGATATGTTAACCTCCGGATTCTTAAGGGATATTAAACAAAATTAGCAAGCTGATATGGTTGTTTCCCATACATCGTACTAGAAATAAAATAAGGATTGGAGATGTGCCGACATTAATGTGTCCAATAGCTATAGGTGGCGAAAACGACGACCTATTATTAAAATGACGATGAGGACGATAGCGACAGTGATGCGAATATATTCGTATTGGACGGCACCGGGACGTGAAATTGACGACGGAGCGTTGCATTATTATGATAGCCATGAGATTAAGCAAAGGAGCTGGAGGGGGACCACGGGACATCATTCAACTTGAAGCAGATGCACTGAATCTTGATCAAATTCAATCATAAAAATTTTCCGTTTTAGTAACACATCATCATTGCAATTTCTATAGTGGAAAGGCCATATGGTGCACAGAGATGCCCCGAAAGCGACCCGGATAGTGAAAAATAAAAGAGAAAGGTGAAAGTTACGAACAGATGAGTTTTCCAGCTCCTCTGAATCAGGAAAATATTCTAGATACAATCGGATCGTGTGAGCCTGACTCAAATAGAGCGATGGATGAGGTGAGCCTGATGTGGGACCCGCCCGATCCGACGGCGCCTGCAATATCCGCCCCGAAGCGCGACGGGGTCTATGCATGAATCCGAGTGACAGAGAGAAGAGAGACATGTACCTAATTGTTGCAATCATTCGTTTAGCTCTCATCCATCTTGACTTTGATGGGGGGGTCTGATGATTGCACTTGGGCTAGGCCCAAGGATTTGAGGGAATAGTGGGCTTACGGGCCGCCACGGCCCAGAGCGAGGCCCATGATAAATGCTGAGTAGTGTTCATTCGTAGACCCAGATCAAGATTAAGCTGATTGGGATGGAGAATACCATATTCCTCATTATGAGCGGTTTAAAAATCCACAGGAAACTTATCCGAGTTTCCGATACTTCGCTCCTCCATCTGCATGGATTGATCTGGATTCTGTATCACCCGACGACAATAACACTCCGATATGCGCCATCGTCGGTGTAGTGTAGTCATTGTTGTCGTCATACTCTACGGTTTCCTTTTCTACTACATCCGGAGGCGATAGAATTTCTTTTTTTATTTTTATTTTGGAGGGTTTATTGAATTTCTTCTCACAATACATGGACAGTTCTATGGTAATTGAGAGATAGATTCTCAACGAATTATAACTCTTTGCATTTTTTTGTAACTTCCATATAAAATTCGTAAATCGACCAAGTAATCAACATACATGATAAAAGAGCATTCCTGCTCTTGGTGGAGAACCCTTTGACGGATGCACTCTATTGTAACCTCATATTTCTAAGAAAGTGATTGGGACTAAGCCAATTGGCGATACTCACAAAAAAAAAAAAAAAAAAAGGAGAAGAAGAAGAAGAAGAAGAAGAAGAATGGACTATTTTTTTCGCTTTATTGGGTCGATCTTTCGTACTTCAAACAGAATAGGGAGAACTATCAGCCCCTATCCGAAATGAAGTGCTAAGGAAGGACATATCTAGAAAGTGTTCCGTGATTGAATGAAAGCGTGTTGTGACCCGAAATCTTTAAAGTCCAACAATCAATGGATGGGATTTATTTTTTTTTCTTATCCAACAGTCACGAGGGATGGAGGATTAGTTCTCAAGAATCCTTGGAGGCACCCATCATAGCAGAGTAAAAAAGAAAATTGTTGAGATTCATAATTCCCTGTTATTATTTCAGAAAAATTTCAAATCGAGTGATTCCCATATTTGAATGTATTTTGGCATGATACAAGTATGCACGTACGTGTAATTGCACGTGTATGCATGCTTCTTAATCTAGTTCATTGTTGCGAGTTGATGGAAGAAATAACTTAATTAAATAATTTCTGGTTAACGACTATTTAATTTTTTGATTGATGGATCGATCAAAGTAAACTTCATGAATAGGACATATTGGACATATAGTTGTTCAAATCAACAAGAATTAGCAGCACAGTATCTAAAACAATTTGGATTGACTTCTAGGAAAATTATCCAATGAGCCCTGAACCTATTATACATATTTGAATTTAGTTCTAATTTTTTTTTTAATTTTGTCAATGTTGCCCTAAATTATTTTTGTGAAATTCAAATGTAATCATTCCGGTTAATTTTCACTTGAGAATGATGACGTGACAATCTAATTATCGTCCCTGTCTTACATGACATAACTCGCATCTAACATGGAAAAACTTAAGCAAAACTAGGTCGTTTTGTATATCTTTTTCCTATACTTTTTTTTTCTTTATTTTGTCTTATATAATTCCTATTTATTCTCTCTAGCAATTGCATGTTGTTGAGCCCAAAGAGTCGGTGTAGTTGAGATTCGTGACTAAAAAAAATGTAATTACTGTACATTATTAAATGACAAGAACATGAGTCTATTTACAATTTTACTTGATTACTATTTTAAAGTGGCATAATACCAATGACAATCAATCGTATGAAAAATATCTCTAGCATTCTCTTCACACTTAAAGTCTGCATTTGGTGGACTATATATAGCTCCAAATAGGATATTTATCCTATCCGATGTTTGGGAGAATACAAGGTTCAGATATCTCAAGATAAAAAAATTTCATTTAAACGGTGGGATAAAACCGAATAAAATATCTAATATGGAAAAACTAAGGATAAAAGGGCAAAAAAAAAGGAGAGAAACATGATGGACTCACTTCACTGCTCATTGCTCCACGTTAACCCTGTTGGAAGTTTGTTTGTAAAACAAACTAAGTGCATTTCTCTTTATCCCACATAAGAAAAAATGGGAGGAAGTGGGCCAATTTATAAGTGTGGGATTTCCTTTGTATATCTAAAAGAATAATATGTGGTGTGGGCTAGACCCCACCATATCCGCGTGCGGGTGCACGATTTTGGTATGATTATTTGGCGCACTTAGCACTAATCCCTTTGTTATTTTATTTTTATTTTTATTTCGTACAGTTATCTTATTAACTTTAATCAATTCAAAGGTTTTTTTGTTGTTTATTGAGAATTTTCGGAAATTAATTAATTAATTAATAATAATTTCGAAATTTTATTTATTAAATAATAATATTATTTATTATTCCGAATTTTTTGTTTGTGTCTCTTCAAGACAACATTTGAAAAAGATACCCGTTCAGTTTGCAATATTTCCCGAAGGGTTGCATTTGTTCGGTTTTAACTTCTTACAAATGGACGCCTTTATTCATTTTGGACAATTTTCGAAATGATATGTTTGTTCATTTTCGCAACTTTTCACAAAGAGTTGCCTATGTTTTTTAAGACTGTTTTATATATACATGTCAGATTGAGGAAGAACGAGTGTGATCATTTTTCATCTTTTCGAGTCTTCTTTCTAAAAACTACAGCCATCATTTCAATTGTTTCCTAGAGAGATCCTGGAGAAATACTAGAATTATTATCTAGTATTCTTATTTTAAGATGTTGTATCCTGGAGGATACTTGCCAGTGACAATTAGCAATTTTGTGGGGCAAATAAATCCTTAAAGAAAGTGATATCACGCCTCAAAGTCTGACTTGATTACTCTAAAAATTCGACTTTATTTTTATTTTTATTTCGTACGGTTATCTTATTAACTTTAATCAATTCAAAGGTTTTTTTTTTGTTTATTGAGAATTTTCGGAAATTAATTAATTAATAAATAATAATTTCGAAATTTTATTTATTAAATAATATTTTTTTTATTCCGAATTTTTTGTTTGTGTCTCTTCAAGACAACATTTGAAAAAGATACCCGTTCGGTTTGCAATATTTCCCGAAGGGTTGCATTTGTTCGGTTTTAACTTCTTACAAATGGACGCCTTTGTTCATTTTGGGCAATTTTCAAAATGATATGTTTGTTCATTTTCGCAACTTTTCACGAAGAGTTGCCTATGCTTTTTAAGACTATTTTATATATACATGTCAGATTGAGGAAGAACGAGTGTGATCATTTTTCATCTTTTCGAGTTTTCTTTCTGAAAACTACAACCATAATTTCAATTGTTTCCTAGAGAGACCTGGAGAAATACTAAAATTGCTATCTAGTATTCTTATTTTGAGACTTTGTTGTATCCTGGAGGATACTTACCAGTGACCATTAGTAATTTTGTGGGGCAAATAAATCCTTAAAAAAAGTGATATCACGCCTCAAAATCCGACTTGATTACTCTAAAGATTCGACTTCATTGTTTTACCCAATTCGAAGCCATATTTTAACAACCCCGCTAGGTCTGTACATCTTAGTCGATCTCTCTTCTCGCCATTGGCTCACCACCATTACCCTCGACCTTGAATGCCATCACCTGCTTCCAACTCCGTCACGCGCAACTATTCAAAGCCTTGATTTCCTCCAACAAGTTTTAGTCTTCTTCTTTTTTTTTCCAGCGAAAGACCCCATTCTATTTGTGAAAAATTTCAGCACGTCATTGAGAGTTTCAATGAGTATTCTCTTATTTTCAATCATGCATTCTTTTTGCTCCGATCTGAATAAAAGGATGGCAGAAGGAGAATTCGTCTTCGCTACCCATTTAATTTGGTGATGATGGGTCATTGAAACGGGATTGTTTACCCGAATCTAATTCTGTCTATTGGGACTTTTTGGGTGTACGTCTCGTCTCTATTTATTACTCTGTTCTACGTCATCAACAAATTCACGAGTTAACAAAATTGTCATTTTTATATTTTCTTTTCATTTTCAATCTTAGGCGATGGTCTTTTTAACTCTGGTTCAGAGAATAATTTCATAAAGGAAACAAAGCACTTGAGTTCAGCCGTGGCGGACTCGAATATTGATTTCAGATATTAATCCATGTCACGTGCTGGACAATCATGGCGACAAATCGTCTACTCTCTTATTCGTGTCTACAAACAATGTCAAATATTGATTGTGTCGTTGAAATTTGAACGATGCATGGTGACAAAGCGTCTACTCTCTTTTACGACATTAGAGATTCGATGCAATAAATAAGTTTTATGTTGGAGTGCTTATCGAATTACTTCTAATAACACATGATAAATTTTGTAGTCTTATCGAAACTCATGTTATAACGATTTATACTCTTTGCATTTTACCGCAACTGCTATAGGATGTTGTAAATCGATCGAGTAATCCACATATATGATAAAAAGAGCGTTTCTGCTTGTGGTGGAGTAATCTCTGACAATTTGCTCAATCATTGCCTCCTATTCCTAAGAGAGCAGTTAAGATTAAGCCACATGGCGATGCCCACAAAAAAGAAAGGATTATATATTCTCTTTTTCCTTTTTTTATGTGGGCCTTCCGTACTCCAATCCATGAAGGGAGAATTATTAATCCTTATTTGAAAATAAAATGCAAAGAAAGAACATATATATTAAGAAAGTAGTTCTCAAATAGAAGACACAGAGTATCGTTAAGAGGGAATTTGCGTCTAAAATCCACGTTAAAGACGCTAAGATCTGGACTCAATCCCTTAAAAGCTATAATTCTTTTGAATTATGAGTTGATTAAATATCGACCGTTTCATAAGATAGAGATATATATATCAACAACCTAACGCCAAACTTCTATTTTACAAATACCATTTACGGTTCAACAAAACATTTTCTCCATGGACAACGCATCAAAGGGCGAGCATCCTCTGCCGCAACATCTCCAAAATATTTCTCCTTAGTTATGCTTCCACTACGTATATGTCACACAAGCTCACATACACTAAGTTCGGGAATATATCGTCACATTATAATTTGAGCAGAACGCCTATTCCAACCGTATACTGCACGGAGAAAGATGGCTACGAGCACGCATAGACTCTCAAACTCAACGGAAAAATCGTAATCATGTCACTTGATAAAGAACTTGCAGAGATCACACGATTCTTCATTGTTTGTTTGTATCCCCAAATCATTTTATTGATATCGAATCATGGCCGTTTGATACGGAATATGACATTTTCCCGACTCTTTGTCCCGTTGTCTTCAATCATTCATCTCACGTACATTTTCACAATCAAGAAATTGGCGAGTTGACCGAAACACACCCACCCATATGGGGGAAGGGCAAAATAAATTATGTATAATATTCTAATTTTTCGCCTCCGTTTCTTGCGCAGCAAATAAACAAAAATTATCGTCTATATTGCTTACGAAATGATTTAATGAAAAATATTTTCATGGTTCACAAAAAAAAATTATATATAAATTGTTGGTATTGAAAAGAAAAAACTTTCATTAACTAATTATTTCAAGCGATCTAAGTGATTATTATAAAAAAAAATTCCAAATAATTCGTTTTCCTTGAAACAAACGAACCTGTAATTAAAAAAAAAAAAAAAGAGCACGTTTTAATTGCAAATAAAGTTAGAAAGCATATAATGGAATTTGTTTCTTGATTGAGGAAGATGAATCAAAAACTAAGAACCGCATCCAATCGGTTATAAGGATCTTAGGTCGATGATTATTTCATTTTTGCATAGATGAAATAAATATGATACCATTGAATTCAATTCATCAATGAAAAATTGCTAGTGTCTTAGTTAAACCTATTTTTCATGGTTGAGGTTTAATGTGACATCTTGATTTTTTGCTCGACAAAATAACGAGCTCTCTATTGGACTACGCCATTCGCATCCTCGCCGTGACATCACCGAGTCGCCGTCGCTACCTTGTCGTTAATAAACTTTGCTGTTAATTTCCAAAGCATTGGCCTTTAAAGAAATAGCTTTTAAAAAAATAAAATTACCAAGACTATTGAATCTTCTTCAAGGTACTCCACGTTTGAGTGGTCTGTTGGAAGATATGCGGAATTGTCCGATATCTTGATTGATTGTGTTTTGTGTATTTATGTCAATTAAATATTAGATTTAGATCTAGATTGATTATTAGATCAATTTTTTCCTTGCACATAATACAACTTGTATTATTTATTAGATTGAATTGTACATTCAATACATATTGGAATACAGAAAATTCCCCTATGACATTCTCTCTGTCTTCTTCCTTTCCTCTTGCCTTTCTTTATTGCTTTCTTTCATGGTATCAGAGCTCTCAGTCTCGACTCGCTTCCCGCTCTTGCCGAAGATAATTTCCAACCTACAAAAGGATTGATCATTCGGCATTAGAAAGGCATACTCTTGAAGGAAGAGAATTTTAAATACTTATTATGAATCCTCAGCAGGACTCCAATTTGGGTGCCGACAGCAGGAACACCGGAGGAGAAGACATTCCACAAGTTCCGCAGCACCAAAATCTCCCTGCAACAACCTCAATATCCGATCAACTATTAATTTAGGCCCAACCTCCGCAACCTTCGCAATGGCGGCCCATGCAGGCTCAGACCCAGTTGGGGCAACCCACGACGGGCCAACCATACCAATGGATTCCATATCCACTTTATTTTGGGCCAAACCCAATATCATCACTGCCTGGTTTCGTGGGCCACCAAAGTCACGATGGGGGCCCGCTAGTCACAAATGGGGCAAGCCCAACCATCGGGATAGAGCAGACGGGCGGTTCAGGCGACTCGGGTACGGGACAAAATCCCTACCCGAGATATCTCAATGCGGGTCATCCGATCGGGTCGGGCAAATCGGGCCAAGGGACGAATCCCTACCCGAATTTCATGCTCGGATTTCGCCCGTTCCAACGGCGGCGTTCACCGGGCGACTAGGCGGGCAACCCTTTGTATGTCTCCAACGCCGACGGACCGGAGCTTCGGATCGATAAACCAACAACCGACCGGAGAGAGATCTATTCGAAGTGGTCACAGGAGCTCCGGCGGGCATTGATAACTAAGGATAAAGATGGTTTCCTCGATGGAACCATCGCAATCCCCTCTGATGAACGCCTAGCCCGACATTGGCGGAAGTGCAATCACCTCGTCCGAACATGGATCGGTAATTGCCTATCCCCAGAGGTCGCGGCTGGGCTTCCACCCACAGAGGATGCCAAAACCATGTGGGAAAACATACGAGAAATGTATGGTAAACTAGATCAAGCGAAAATTTTTAACCTAATGCAGGAAATCAGCGAACTCAAACAAGCAAACACGACGGTCACGGTCTGCTTCAACAGATTATCGTCTCTGTGGAATCAACTCGAGGCAGCGGAAGAAAAGCTTGAAGGGCCAGAATCAACCCTCAAGCAGTATAAACAGATCAAAGAAAGAGAAAAGGCCACGAGATTCCTCATGATTCTAAACAAATCATACCTTACGTTCCGATCCCAGATCCTAGCCATGGATCCCATGCCATCAATCGGACGTATCTTCCGATTGGCGATGCAGGAGGAGAGTCAGCGACTCACATCAACCGAACACACGAGGAACAGCGAGAGCATCGCTCTCGCCGCCCGCGGTGAACGAAGAGACGCGGCCGCCAAGACTGCTTCAACCCTAGCTCGCGAAAGAAAGAACCCTTTAGGGTTTGGCGACGCCGATCCACGCTCCTTTAAAAGGGACGGATCGAATGGCCCAGATTTCACGCGAGGATCAGACGGCATCCAAGGGGGCGAGTTCGCGCCCGGATCGGACGGCCGACAGGAGATCGCGATCAAAGGAACGGACGGGCAGATCTTCGCCACGTCATCCAGAAATTTCGCAAAGAATTTTAAAGGAAAGGGTAAATTTTTTGCGATTATTGCAAGCGTACTAATCATACTATTGACAGTTGTTGGAAATTGCACGGGAAACCGGGTGATAAGGGGAAAAAAATTTCCACAGCCTATCAAGTCACTGGACCAACCGGTCCAAGAATTGATCAGCCTATTTCAATTGGCAACTCATGCAAACATTACAGAAAATGGATATTTCCAACAAAGGGGGAAATTTCTCAAGTATTTCACATTGCCTAATTAATTATATTTCCAGAAAGGCATGGATTATCGATTCTAGGGCAAGTGACCATACTATATGCGACAAGGGATTATTCTCAAATATGAATGAAAAATTAGATCATCCTGTCTCCATACAATTACCCAATGGCAATTTCACTTATGTCAAAGTGACAGGGACAGTGAATCTCAGTCCACAAATTGTTCTCCGAAATGTGCTCTATGTCCCAGAATTCCAGTTCAACCTCATATCTGTGTCTAGAGCCTGCAAAGAAAATTCATGCCGGGTATTTTTCGATACTGACACATGTTTATTTCAGGCCCTTTCGATCGCGTGACCGATGGGCTTGGGTAATCTCTACGAAGGACTCTATTTACGGACGGATTTTCCAAGTAATTTCAATTTTCCTTGCAATAAGAAATCATTGTGTAATTCCACTACCAATGATAGAAATTTTACTATGCACATGAGATTGGGTCATAGTGCTTCCTTTCCATATCCTGAGTGTTCTGTTTGTCCTCTTGCAAAGCAATCAAGAACACCATTTCCCTCTAGTACTTCATGAACTAGTGACGTCTTTGCATTGATTCATGTGGACATTTGGGGACCATATCATACAATCAATCATGATGGTTCTCGTTATTTTCTTACAATAGTAGATGACTATTCTTGGGCAACATGGCTTTTCTTGATGCATTCTAAGAATCAGGTCGTTCTCACCTAAAGAATTTCATCCTACTATCTAAGAATCAATTCCAGAAATCCATTCAGCGGATACGTACTGATAACGGGAAAGAATTTTTTAGTCATGAATGCTCCTCATTATTCAATTCTCATGGCATTCAACATGAACATTCATGTGTTTATTCACCACAACAAAATGGCGTGGTTGAAAGAAAGCATCGACATCTACTGGAAGTTGCTCGTGCCTTAAAATTTCAAGCGTCTATTCCAGACAATTTTTGGGGTGACTGTCACTACAGCAGCTTATCTTATTAATCGAATGCCTACTCGAATCCTGAATGGGCGAACGCCATTCGAGCTGCTTGTTTGGAAAGAAGCCGAGTTAAACCATCTCGGGATCTTCGGATGTCTCGTTATATCGCAACAATGGGATCTCGAGATAAATTGGGCCCACGTGCACGGCGATGCATCTTTATGGGATATCCCAATCTACGAGAAAGGATATCGGGTTCTTGAGATTTCAACGAAAGAATTCTTAGTCGATCGCGATGTGATTTTCCATGAGAATATTTTTCCATTTTCAAACAATGCATCTCCAAATGAAGATCAAGCGACAGTTCCCAGACATCAGTTTTTTTCTTATTAGGCTTCTTATCAAGATCTCTCCTACATACCAGTGACGCAACCAAGGAGTATTGATTATTCTCCCCAATTTATTTCGCCAAGTTCTGATGCACACTTGACCGCTTCAGAACATATTCAGCAAGATGCAGAAGAAGATTCCATTGCCAATATGGAAATACATGACACCGCACCAACTTTCTCACAAGAGCCATCACAATCTACAACCGGAGTTGAGTATCCTAGACGGTCCGGACGGGCTACAAAACCTCCAACTTGGACAAAGGATTATGTATGCGCTGCTCACAATTTCTCCGGGTATTCAACATCCAATCTCCTCCTATGTTTCTTTTCATAGATTATCTCGGGAGCATAGATGTTGTATTAGTCGTTTATCCGACGACAAGGAACCGTCTAGTTATGACGAAGCATCCACTCATCCAAAATGGCAAGAAGCCATGATGGCGAATTGAAGGCACTTACCGATAATCACACATGGGATCTTGTTCCATTACCACATCATCGCAAACCGATTGGATGCAAATGGGTCTATAAGATCAAGTATCGTGCTGACGGCTCTATTGAACGATACAAGGCAAGATTGGTAGCTAAAGGATTTACCAAAGAGAAGGTTTTGACTATCACGAGATGTTCTCTCCAGTTGCCAAAGATGTCACAGTACGTTCATTCTTAGCTGTTGCTGCCATTAATGACTGGAATCTACACCAGATGGATGTTCATAATGCCTTCCTCCATGGTGATCTGGATGAAGAAATTTACATGGATATTCCTCAAGGCATCCGGAGACAGGGGGAGAATAAAGTGTGTCGTCTCCGTAAATCCCTTTATGGATTAAAACAGGCATCCAGACAATGGTACACAAAATTTGCTAGTGCTCTTACAACAGCTGGCTTTAAGCAATCCAAGCATGATTATGCTTTATTTTCACGTATTAAAGGTATGTCATCTATCTATCTGATGATTTATGTTGATGACATACTTGTTATGGGAAATGATAGAACCTCTGTAGAGAATTTCATGCTACCTTTCATATTAAAAATTTAGGAGCACCGAAATACTTCCTTGGAATTGAAATTGCCCGTTCTGACAAAAGAATTTCCCTGAGTCAGCGGAAATTTATATTAGAGATCATATCGAGGCGGAGTCTCTCGGGATGCAAGCCAGTTGTAATTCCCATAGAGCAGAATACTAAGCTGACCACCGCAGACTATGATAAAGGAATATCTCAAAATGATGATCCCATACTCAGCGATTCATCAGGCTATCAAAGACTTGTTGGGAAGCTTATATACTTGACAATGACTAGACCTGATATCTCATATGCGGTTCAGACACTTAGCCAGTTCATGCATCAGCCAAAGTGATCTCATTTGGATGCAGCCTTGAAGGTCGTGAAATACTTGAAGAAATGTCCAGGACTTGGGATACTTCTATCTAGAAAGAGCGACTTAAGGATGTCAGCATATTGTGATGCTGACTATGCAACATGTCCCATTAGTAGAAGATCTCATCCTTGGATACCGTATCAAATTGGGAGAATCTCTTCTTTCTTGGAAGACCAAGAAACAGCTCTTGTGTCTCTTTCTTCAGCCGAAGCAGAATATCGAGCTATGGCTAAGGCTACATGTCAAGTAGTTTGGATACGAGGATTACTCAAGGATCTCGGAGTAGAAGTGCAAGGATCCACGAAGCTATATTGTGATAATGATGCGGCTCTTAAACTTGCATCTAATCCTATAGTGCATGAAAGAACCAAGCATATAGAAGTGGATTGTCATTTCACACGGGAAAAGATCCAAGAAGGAGTAATTGAGACAAGAGGAATTGGGACAACGGAACAGCCAGCGAACATGTTCACCAAGCCCTTAAGTCAGAGACAATACGCATACCTACTAAACAAGCTAGGCGTCTTGGACATCTACAAGCCACCAGCTTGAGGGGGAGTGTTGGAAGATATGCGGAATTGTCCGATATCTTGATTGATTGTGTTTTGTGTATTTATGTCAATTAAATATTACATTTAGATCTAGATTGACTATTAGATCAATTTTTTCCTTGCACAGAATACAACTTGTATTATTTATTAGATTGAATTGTACATTCAATACATATTGGAATACAGAAAATTCCCCTACGACATTCTCTCTGTCTTCTTCCTTTCCTCTTGCCTTTCTTTATTGCTTTCTTTCATGGTCTAAGGGATAAGGATCCAGCTAGCATGAATTGAGGTAGCTTAGTCAAGAAATTGATGCATAAGAAAGAGACAATGGCCATAGAAGGCGCAGCATTGATTGAAAAAAAAAGAAAAAAAAGAAAAGGGGGCACGCAGGGAGAGATAAAGAGGGAACCAATAATCTCCTATCTGCACGCCCTCTTCAGCTCCTCCAGCTTCTTTCCCCACTTCTGTTGTAGCCGTGAATCAGAGAAGACAGCAAGCGGAAGTAGCAAAGACCGTCTCTCTCTCCGTTGCAGCTACTTGCGTCACCACCGTCGACCTCGCCTTTGTTCCGCCAAGCCGCCGCCACAAATCACGAGGACCGAGGCATGTGGATATCCTCCGTTCTATCCTATATTGATCGTTTGTCGTGTGACGAGAATAGTTTCGTAAAAATCCAAGAACGTTGTTGAGATTTTCATTTAATTGAAGTTTCAACTACGTTACTCGTTTAGTCTGAAGTTTCGACTACGTTACTTAGCTACATTGTCGAGTTTGAAATAGTCAAACTTGCAGTTAGGTCGTAGAGGCATGGATAGTCGATTTTTGGCACGTGCGAAGGCCGGAACGGCAGAAACTTTGAAGGAAATTCGTGACTAGGGTGAGGGTGGGTTCGGATCTAGCCCGACCCAGAAGTTTGCTAATTTTGTACCGACTTATGTGGTGAAAATTTCATGGGAAAATCTTCACGAGAGTTGTCCTTTATTGACTGTTATATGACATACTTTAATTTCAGAATTTTTGGATTTCATATGATAATAGTATATTGGAAAAAACTTCAGGATTCAAAATCTGTTTTTGGGTCGCTGGACCGACCTCTTTCTGCTTTTCATTTTCTACAGATTTCTCGGTCCAGAATTATAAAATATGTTCTTCACAAAAGTTGTAGAGAACATCCCAAGCTACCACATACTAAATTTCCATAATTTTTCGGTCTCAATTGGTCAGTGAAATATTTATTTTTCTACTCAATTTCGTCCTAGAGATTTTGACTGTTTTGAGCCCGGCTCGCAAAAATTATTTAGAACTGTATGAACTGAACTGGATCTTGAGTTTTTCACTAAAGATGTTCCTTTAGTTCTTCTCCACCTCGTACTAAATTTTCATAATTTTTGGAGATCGATTACCTAGACAATAGCCATTGACTCTAGAGGCGTGCGAGACGGTTAGTTTGGGCCTAGAATGTGAGACCTTACCCACGGTTCACTTAATATATAAATGGATGAGTTTGTATTAGTCTAAGAAATGAAAATGACTGACGATTTATTAGATGCATGCTTGAATCCCTGAATGGTAGTGGTGTTAACGTACTTTTAATTGAATTATGGAATTGCTGCATCATGGTTTGAATGTGTGACTGAGAATGTCATCGATCCTTGGAACAACGATGCCCCGGGTTGTAGTAAGGATGCCTGGAGGGGTAACTGGTTCCTCCAGATGCCTGGGGGTGTAACGCGGTTCCTCTAGATGCCTCGCGATGCCGGATGGGTGCGAGATGCCCGGGGGTAACGAGGTTCCCCGGAAGATTATGGCAACATGAACTTGTGTTGATTGTGACTTTGGTATTCTTGAATCGAACTATTGGTCATTTGTTAGGGAAAGTTATTACTTATATTGATCAACCGTGTATTTTGAAAGGTTCTCGGGTAACCTATTGTGTATGTGATTTACGAAACTTTCTATGGTGATCGATTTGTGTGGTATAGACCGGTGAACTTTCTACTTGCTGGGTTGTGACTCACTACTTGTTGACTTCATATTTTCAGATCATTAGAATGTCGATCCCACCTGCCTCCTCGATAATTCGCTATGGGGTGCCAGTGAACTTCGCTTGGGAGGAGGACAGGTTCACGGACCCCGATTTCTCGAATATTATCTTCATTCGGATCAAATCGAATATAGTCGTTGACATAGGACCCTTGACGGGGCAGGTTACCCTTGAGTTCATCAGGGTATATGCTCGCGTTGACGGACATATAGTAGGTTTCACTTCCACTGTCCTCTGAACGGTTAAGAGGCGGAGACAGCTCAACGACATAGGAAGGAGGTAGGAGGGAACAAGATTTTTGGAGCTCGAAAGATTTTGAGGACATCGGGAGCCACTATTAGACGATACTTGTATAGCTAGGTGGGGAGGGGTGACCGACCTAGAGTCCAGTATAGTCAATTTAGTACTGACCTTTTATACTTCCCCATAGCACCCCACCTATCGTCTAATGTACATGTATAGCTAAATAAGAAATGAAGTTGCCCTATTGCAGAAAATCATGTGTAGCCCAGAATTTCCTTTAGTCCCTTACGCTTCCACGTACTTAAGAAAAATTAAAATGAAGAAGATATTGGCGATAGTAGTTCTATAGTAGCCGTGACATGCTGGGGTCATCACACTTAATGATTAGCCAACTATAATAGATATAGTAAAATAATAAGATATGCATTATATCTTGGTAATGGTAACATTAAATTGACATTTTCTCTCTATGAAGTTTTAAGAAATATACTATTAAATAGACAAGGCATGTTCATATAAATATTTTTCTTCCAAAAACAAAAAGAAGACATACAATCTTATTGATGATATATCTGAATACGATAGACAGGTATCGATAATAATAATCCAAATGATCAAGCGGCACATCGATCTTATGCCTCAAGTAACGCAGGCTTTTGGGTTCGATTCTTACGAATGTAATCACTTGGATTTTGATGACCTTAGAGCACGAGATTCTATCTCATTCAAACTTGAAAACGGATATACTACCAACGTAAGTAGAAGAGTTATAGATAATTGCATATTATCAAAAGATCTTATCTTTCTTTTCTTCTTTTTCGTTGGCAAGACTTATCTTTTAATTAACGTAAAAAGCCATGCGGAGTAGTGTAATCTCAAAATTTCAACTCCAAAAAATCCAATCTGGGATTTACGAGATTCCCCTTTAAATCTAATAGAATAATCTCGACGTGATTGCAGAAGTTGGTGTCCAGTACCAGAGAGAGAGAGAGAGAGAGAGAGAGAGAGGCCACAGAGGCCACTTTGTCTCAGAATCTCTCGAGACATGGCGGAGTTCAAGGCGATCTGTTGCTTTGCGGCGGTGCTCTCGTGGCTTTCGCTGTGCCTGGCGAAAGACGTGACGGTCACGGTCGCCGGAGTGACCGACGTGGCAAGGACCGATGATAACTTTGTATGCGCGACATTGGACTGGTGGCCAGTCAAAAAGTGTGATTACGGTCAGTGCCCTTGGGGGATGGCCGGGATCATCAACTTGGTATGCTCTCTCTCTCTCTCTCTCTCTCTCTCTCTCTCTCTCTCTCTCTCTCTCTCGCATTGGCTTGGAATTCATGATGCGTGTCGATTGTTATCGTTGCCGGATGAAGCTGCACGGGAATATTGAGTATGTTTTTCATGGTTCTGTCGTCTTTTTTGCCTTTGCAGGATTTGAAGAACAAGATCCTGTCGAATGCTATAAAGGGTAAGTTACACCAAGAGCACAACTGAGTTCTCTAGGCATTGGAAATTTTATGTTAGCTTTTTGCTTAATCAGACAGCTTCTGAAGGAGTTACTTATCGATGAATTTAAACTTCTGCTTGAAGTTGAGAACTTTACAATATATATAGTTCAGCTTACACGGAACCCAGCTTTCTATAGAGCAAATTTGATTATTGATGGTTGACAATCCATAGGAGAAAGGAAGTACCAAGTGTAGTTTTTTTATAAGCGAGAAAGAGCTTATTTATCTGATTTGTCGAGCCGCTGGAGAAACGGGAAGGTGCTGTTTTGCTACTCTAGGATCGAACAACGTGCTCCTCGATCTATTGGTATTGTTCCGATAAGGGCTTTTCTGTCGTGTGGCATTACAGCTTTCAATCCTCTGAGGATCAGAGTCGGAGGCTCGTTGCAAGACCAGGTCATTTACAAGGTCGGAGACGCGAGACCGGTGCGCAAATGCCCCCACTTCAAGAAGCGACCCGACGGCATGTTTGGGTTCAGCCGGGGTTGCCTCACGATGGACCGGTGGGATCAGCTAAATGAGTTGTTCAATGAGACCGGGTAACAATTTCTTCGCCAATATTCATAGGCATCATCGAACTTCTCAAGCCGCAAATGAAATCCTAGAGGATAGAAAGAAGAAAATCTCTGAATACTAATCCAATTTTGCTTCGCAGAGCTGCATTGACTTTCGGCTTGAATGCTCTCATCGGAAGGCACAGGTCGCCCAATGATAGCGACCATTTCATCGGTGACTGGGATCCACAGAACGCCCGCGATCTCATGAGTTACACCATCTCCAAAGGATACAAGATCGACTCATACGAACTCGGTAACTTCAAGCCCAAGTCATTGTTTATATACTGTTATTAGTATCTGTTTATATAACCTGACTAAACTGTTCTGCATTTTCTTTGATCAGGCAATGAGCTCTGTGGATCTGGGGTTTCTGGAAGAGTCGACGCCGACCAGTACGGAAAAGGCATGATCGTGCTGAAGAAGATCGTTGAGGAATTGTACCCAGACCCGGCCACGAGGCCAAAGGTCTTGGGTCCGGCTGGATTTTACGACCAGAAGTGGTTTGAGACCTTCCTCCAGGTCTCAGGACCCAACGTAGTCGACGGTTTAACCCACCATATATACAATCTCGGTGCAGGTACAACATACTAAGCCATCAGGAACCTCCAGCTCGGTATGACTTGTATCCTGCAAGTCGAGGATAAAGTTCATCACCACATTTCCTCCATGCAGGTGTTGATCCGACTCTCATTGACAAGGTTCAGGACCCGTACTTCCTGGACGAGATTGCTCAGACGCATAAGGATGTCATGAGAACCGCAGAGAGATTCGGACCATGGTCTGGCCCATGGGTTGGGGAAGCAGGCGGGGCTTATAACAGCGGCGGCAAGGACGTGTCACACACCTTCGCCAATGGATTCTGGTGAGGAACCTTACGGAAATAAGAGAATTGCAGATTGAGATGGATTACGGAACGAAGTTTAACTTTGTGTTCATGAGCGAAAAAACAGGTACTTGGATCAATTGGGCATGACATCCCAGTTCAACCACAAGGTCTTCTGCAGACAAGCTTTGATTGGCGGAAACTACGGTCTCCTCAACACTACGAGTTTTGTCCCGAACCCGGATTATTATGGGTCAGTAGATCGCCTCGGCATGAGCAATTAACTTTGTCTATTATACCTTTGTTGTCCGATTATGGCACGATTCTCATTTTCCTTCTCAACTGCATAATCGATCCTGTTCTATTCAATCAGCGCGCTCCTGTGGCATCGCCTGATGGGGAAACATGTCCTTGCGACGATGCACGACGGTTCTGCTCATTTACGTGCATATTCTCATTGCTCGAAGGACAAGGTAAACTCACTTCGGAAGGTCAAGCACGCGTTGCTGGCGACAACCCCATTTCTACCAATAATTCTTCGATGCACATTTCTGCTTAAATTTTCTGACCACTGAGACATATTTTTTGGTTCAGCCTGGCGTGAGCCTCATCCTGATCAACATGTCAAACTCGACTTCCTTCAACGTGTCGGTCGTCAATGACCTGAATATCTATCCTGCAGTCGAGCAGGCTTGCGGCGGCAGGCAACCTAGAGAAGAGTACCATCTGACGCCGAAGGACGGGGACATCCAAAGCGACGTGCTGCTCCTGAACGGGATTCCGCTGGAGCTCACTGAATTGTCGGACATACCTGAGATGAAGCCAGAGCTCGTCGACCCATCCTTGCCAATTGCTGTCGCGGCCGATTCGATAGTGTACGCAACCCTCAGGGACTTCAGGGCACCAGCATGTGCTTAAGAAGTATCCTTCCCAAAAGTCTCCTGGATGGACAAGTTCTAGTGATGAGAAAAGCTCTTTAGGCATCGTTTCCTAGGGTTTAGATTAGCCGGTTAAGCGTTAGACGTCGTTTCAAGTTTAAGAAATCTTGTCAGTACCCAAAAACTTTTTTGTTCTGGTTGGTATACAAAATGTGGATTGTCCTCTCGCCGCACGTCTCGTGGTCCGAGGAGTTACTGTTTCTTGCGCATCATTCGCTTGCGAGTCCCGTTAACATATCCAGCAGAATCAGACTCGGACTACATAGGACAGAGGCGGTTCTTGCACAGAGCAAGCCTCGCTTCCGGTTCGCGTCCTTGAATGGCGCAGGAAGGCATTTCGAGCAACCGAGCTTCCCGAGACACAGACCTTAAATGACTCGGAGGGATGATGCACCGCGACGCCAGGGCGGAACCCGCTTTGGATCCCCACCCTTACCCATTCAAGAAAGATGCCAGGATTTCGTTCTAGTGAGCTCATCGACAGCGAAATCCGATTGATTGGATTGGGCCGGGGTGTCCGCTAGTCCCGTTCTCTGCGGGGAATGTGGGTTTGCCTCTTACGCCTCCCTAGAAGACAAAGCTGGGACAGCACATCTCAATAGTGCAATTTCGGGGTGTCGCTAGGATGAGCACATCCTCGCGACACTTCGTCGTTAGCACTCGAGCTTTGACTCTTCCTATATAAAGCTTGAGGCAACAGACCCGTCACCCAAGAATCGCACGGAACCAGAAAGGGATGCATCTCCAATAGGTGATCTGGCAACACAGGCGGTGTTCGTTTGCCTCGCGCCGCGATATTAGCGCCTGTGTTTTCAGGTCACCCCTTCGAGATGATCGCATTCCTTCCCTTTTGCGCATCAATAACAGCATTATCAAGTCAATTCAAAAAAGGTAATCAGGTGTCACCGAGAGTGAGCTTCGACGGCTTCTATGTATTGTCGAGATCGGGTGATTCGCATTATTCAGGAATCCATTTTCGTGGTTGTTCTTGAATTCTTTTTCCATTTATATAATAATTAATTTCTAGAGAAGTGTACTATAATTAACATGTAAAACTGCTGATTTTCTTCGAGATCGCCTACCCGTTTTGTCGGGCCTGCTTTTCGTACGAATTCACAAGTTCGCGGTCCAATTTCCACACGACGATTATCAGAACAGAACGGCCTAGCGGACCGATTCTCTACAGACGTTACCATCTGTTCGCGTATGTGCGCACAGGCACAGGCCAATCAGAGCCGCTGGAACGGCTGACCTTCGGTCAAACGCAGAAAAGCACTCGCCTTTCGGGAGAAAACCCCTCCCGGCGGCCGCATCCCCCGAATCCCCTACGCGCCGCCATGGAAATGGAGATCGATTCCGCTCCGAGCGCGACGCCGGAGCAACGGCCGATCAGGGACGAAGACCTCTTCAGAGCCGCCGAGGGCGGCGATCCCGCGGCGTTCAGAGCGCTCGCGCGGGACCAGCTCTCCAAGGCGCTCTCCCTCCGAAACGAGGACGGTCGGTCCCTCCTCCACGTCGCCGTTTCCGCCGGCCACGCCGAGGTACTTTCTTCCTTCTTCGCCTCCGGAAATCCAGAGAGGTCGAGATGAAGTGCTTCGCCGGAGACATTGGTCCTCGCGTTTTTTTTTTTTTGTCGAATCGTTTTAGGTTCGCTAGCGATCGCCACAGTAGGGCGCGAGAGTGCAGTTCGATTAGCCTGAGTTGTTGAGGCGATAGCCTCTTGGACCAGAAGTCTGGAAGAAGTAATTCTTTCCGTAGTTCCTCATTGCAGTGTGGATGATCTTGCACCGGCATATAGTCTCGATTCGGATTTTGTGCCGAAAACTCAAATGTGCAAGCGGGGAATATGGATAAATGTCTTCAAGTCTGAGATGTGGATAAACTTTGTGACAGTTCCTGTTACCAGCAAATTTACCAAAGATAAGATGCATGGGAAGCAACCATGAAAATTTCGGGTCGGCGTTCTCAGTAATTACATGGTTTATCACTGTCTAAAGTTTGAGAAGCATTTTCAACATTGTCGATTACATAGTGTAATTGTATAATTACCAAAATCTGATTTTGTTAAGTATGGACGGCTGCAATCTACATATGCAGCACATTAGTTTTTGAAGATTTTGAAATTTTTTAAGTCTAGAGAGCATGCTTATTGTGCAAGGCTGTCATAGTTTTGATTTGCGTATTCAAGGGTACCATGAGCGCTTAGGGCGCCCATAATTTTTGTTTTGTGATAGCCTATGTACGATTGCAATCATTCTTTGCTCAATGGATATTCTAAAAGATCGCGTAAATGACAGCATAAATCATTAGATTCACGCATTTGCAGGGCTTGTTGTGAAATACGTTTGGCTGTTTCTTTGTTCACGATGTTTGTTTAATCCATTCACTAGATTGCTTTGTGTTGAATTGTTTTCCATTCGACTGGATCAGATAGTGGATATACTGTCAGATGCTGATCAGTCAACAAGTGTGATAAACAGCAAAGATGAAGAAGGTTGGGCCCCGCTTCATTCTGCATCGAGCATTGGGAATGAACGGATTGTGGAGATCTTGTTGAGGAAAGGCAAGTATGTCTGCGAGTTCCATGATGTGCCGATGAGTCTGAAAACAGTTTTAAGTACACAGACATGCTGATGGATTTGTGTGCTTTCATTTCCGCTCTTAATTTGTTAGGATAAATCTTCTATTGTTAAAACACTTTTTGGTTCTCTGAAGTTAGATAAGCCTTTGAAAATCGAAAGCAGTCTGAAGCCAATTCAATGAAATTTCAACTGAGGATCTATTTCTTTGGATGTTGTGTAAGCCCTTGGTTGGTATGTATCCTATAGTATCTCCAGCTTGTGAAGTGGAGTAGTGCCAGGAAATTGTTACAGGGTAAATGGAGAACTTGAGGATTCTTTTAATCAGGTTTCACTGTTAAGACACCATTTCTTGCTGAATTCAATTGGAGTACTCAGGCTTTAGTGTTGTCCAGACTCAGCGTTTGTGGTAGGGCTTGTGAAAAACACTAATTCTATCTATGTGGATATGGTGAAAGAATTTATATGCTACACTTAGACTATGTAAAACAATAAATCACACAAGCATTATGGATCTTTTGGCATGTGTGTGCTTCATTCTTAGTAACTGCTTCATGCTCACATTTCAGTGACCAGGCTTGTGAATCAATATTGTACACAACCTTTGTATACTGTGAGTGGTTGGTCTAGCTAGAGGAAAGAGAAGGCTGCTTACTGTTGTGAGTGTAATCGTGCCTAACCTCAGTAGCTAAGGATAGATGGCACATTATCATGCCAAATTCCTTGTTGTGTCCTTTTATATAAACAACCTTTGTTCAGTTCCTTCCATACATGCTGGAGAAAGAAATGCCCCTTTTCGCTTTTCACTTGTCTTGACATAATTTAGTTGTCACATGATGGTGATTCTTTGCAGGAGCTGATGTTAACTTAAAGAATGATGGTGGACGCACTGGTCTCCATTATGCCGCCAGCAAAGGATGGTTGAAAGTCGCTGAAACTCTGATTTCAAACGGTGCAAATATCAATGCAAAGGATAAGGTCAGTAATTGCACAATTGACTTCCTCTATACATGTTCGTTTGAACTGAAAACATTTGGTGTTGTTTATTTTTGGCGTTCATCAATTCCTTGACATGTGTAGCTTTCAGGTAGGGAGCACACCATTGCATCGTGCTGCCAGCACAGGGAAATCAGAAATGTGTGAACATCTGATCGAGGAAGGAGCTGAGGTTGACCCTGTTGATAAAGCAGGCCAAACGCCTTTGATGGCTGCAGTAATTTGCTACAATAAAGAGGTCTGACAAGTAGTCATGCAATTTGCTTTGTTTTGCACTGAATTAAAGGCTAGGTACAATTTGACGTGTATATCTGCAAACTAGTTTATACATTCATATAGATAGCCCTGAGTCCTTTGGGCAGTTACTGGGATTGATAAATTAGAGTCAGCTAGATCCCTCCTTTAATGAGAGAAACTGAGGTGGGACGAGGCTTTTCACCTTCCTCCTGTCCTAGCAACCTTTGAATTGGTCTGTCAGTTAGAATCACCGATTAGGCTATTCATATTCAAATTTGTAAATAACCATACGTGTAATCCTGCTGTTATTGCTGGGGCAAAGGCTTGCGGGAGCTTGAACCGACTGAGGTCAGGCTTCCTGCTTCTAAGTTCGAGATCCTCATCGGACCATTTACTTGTTTTATGTCGATTTATTCATGGTTAGGTGGCTCTGCTGTTGATAAGGCATGGAGCAGACGTAGATGTGGAAGATAAAGAAGGATACACCGTGCTTGGCAGGGCATCAGTTGACTGGAGACCAGCACTCATGGATGCCGCGAAAGCCATGCTCGAAGGATGATCCCTTTTGCAATCCGATTTCCCTTAACTTTTTATAGCGAATTGTCCAAAGTCGGAAATATTTAGGCAAGTAGACAGCAGAGAGTCGTATCCTGATGTTTCGATTCGCTTGGCATTGTGTACTTTCTGAATATAAAAATCACCCTTTGTTCCTGCTTATGATTTTCGACCCTGTTATGTTGAAGAGAAGACCCGGAGCTCTCTCTTCAATGAACTACTGTTGTTGCTCGGAATGAATAGTTCATTAATTTTGTGCTATGAAATGAATTTTTGATAAAGTGTTAAGAGGGTTTCATTCTGTTAATGATACCATGTGTAAAATCGATCAAATTGTAGTTCCTGCACGGGAGTTCGTGATTTTGTTAATTGTGTCTGGACGCGTAATTTACATAATTCGTCAGATTGATTGGTCCAAAACTTTTTATTATTGCAACTTTTCCGTCGAATGAAGAAAAATAATATAGAAATCAGCTTTGCTCATGAGTAGGCAGAGAGAGAGAGAGAGAGAGAGAGGCTACTCCTGAAATCCCGGAAAAGAGAAGTTTCTCCGCCTCTTATCTCTCTCGCTCGCTGTCGCCCAAGTCATGGGCTTATCTTTGCTCTCACCTCTTGCGACCCTGCACTGTAAAATCCCGTCCAAAAGCAAAGATGAACTCGCAAATGGCGGCGCTCCCATTCTGTCCACCAAAACCTTCTCGGACGCTTCTCGCTCCTCTTCTTCAACACCTTCTTCTTCTTCCTGCGTGTCGTCGTCAGCACGTCCCGTCCGCCCTCTTCACCGGACCGCCCCTCTCGCTGCTTCGCTCGCCATCCTCCTGTGGTCGAATCCAGGTACGGTCACGAGCGTTCTTCTTCTATGGGTTCGTTTGCCCTTGACTCGAGGCGGCGTCGTCGTCTCCCGTTTCGTTTATTTAGAGCGATAGCATTGATTTAGCACCAGTTTTCATTGGGTTTCTTCCGAAGAGTAGTTTCTGCCGAGCATATTCGAATTTGATTCGTACCCTTTTCGTCTTCTGCATGCTGCACGTCTGGTCAATGGGATGGAATTCCCAGTGTTCGTCTTTTTTGGTGGGGGGATGGTTATTGCAAAAGGGGAAGTGTGTCTTGGAGCTTCTACTGTTGAGAAAGGTTAGGTTGTGTTCGCAGATGTGCATCCATTACAGAAGGCTTGCGCGGGCCGCCGTACTTGGTATGCTAAGTTTCTGGATAGTGGATGCATCTAGACTTATGAGGTCCCATTGGTCGATTGTTCGCCTTTTTTGAAGTCTATGCAACTAGGTATGTGCTTCGTTTTAATGACTGTGGGGGAGAAGATGTCGGTGCGAGCAGAATCGTGTGTAGAAGATGTGGGTATGCATGGTGCACTTGTAGAAAAACAACCTCGACTGGTGTTTTGGTCGGGCATGCATGCGCTGAAGTAGTATAGCTTCTTGTCTTATTCTTGTATAGCTTCTAATATGATTGAAGAGTCCGGTGTGCTCTTTGCACTTCTTGAATTACGCCGGGTTTCGCGCGTGGTAAAATCGCGAGGCGCGTGCGATCGGCGTATGTAGAGGATTAGTGATGTGTGGATGTTGAACCCGAATTTACATTTATATTTTTCCTGCCACTGCAGCTGAAGCCGGATTTCTCTCTGGATTGCCTGGAATAGAGTCTGTGCCTGGCCCAGAATTGCCTCAGATTGAGTTTCTCGAGCGATTCAATGGTAATTATCTTCACTTCATTGCATACTCTGTTTTGTCCCCTTGACCTGGCTAATGCCGCGATTAAAAGATGTCGAGGTGTGCTTTGGCAGAAGAGAACCAGAAGAAGTACGCAGAATTTGATGAACGGTTCAAGCAGTCTCCTCTACTCAAGAAGCTGCTGGAGAAGTCGGAGCTCAATAGAGAGAAGTAAGCTTTCGGTCCCGATTCTCTTTCAAAATTCCATAAATTGCGATCACTCGATGGTGAAAAAGGCAAGGTAGGGTTGGCAAATTTGTTGTGGTCATGTGACGATGAGTAATGCTAGGTGTAGTGGTGAACTAAGACTAGCTCAGAAAATTGGTATGTAAAGCGAAGTGACGAAAGTATGCTGCAAATCAATCTTGGAAGCCGATCTTGTTATGTATCGACATGATTATATGCTCAAGTAGTAAATCATCACTGCGGTTGCCTTCACAAATCAGATCTGTCTGAGGCAGTTGTGTAGATAATTGGAGGGAGAGAGAGAGAGAGAGATATGGATTGATGAGCTGATGAGAGGGAAAAGAGCTTGAATCACTCAGCCAGTCATTCTGGTGTTTCCTTCTTTTCTTTATATTTCGTAAGTGCAAAACCAATTTATGTTCACTGGGCTGTCTCTATTAGAAGCAAGCTCTCTCTTTCTCATAGACAGTATCCACGTTTCAGGAACAAGCAAGAGATACAAGACAAATACTGCATCCGCGGAGCCGAGTGGGGCGTCGGAGATTGTTCGGCGGAAGGTATGTCTCCGGAAGAACGAGAAAACTTCATTGCCATGTTAAAGCAGAAGGCCGGCGTAAAGTGAAGGAGTCCAACTGGAGATGAACGACCCCGTTAACCATTCAGGTCATCCTTGTTTGCTCGGGCCACCCGGATTCACCGCAAACACCATCTGTTTTTTTCCCTCTTCCTTCCCTGTAGTGCGTGATGCGGTTCTGATTCAGTCAAGTAATAACTAGTCATGTGTAATGGTGATGAGCTCATCATAGCTTTTTATATATACGCTGCTTACCGAGCTTCAAGTCATGAATTCAATGCAACTTCCTCCAGCACGACGAGCTGGACATGCTATAAGACCACCATCAACACTAAACGTTTCTCTGGCTTGCCAGTCCAGTACCGCATGCCGATCGAGTTCTATATCATTTCGATCTATATCATTTTTAGGGGTGAGCAGTTCCAGCCACCTGGAACTTTGAACTTACTTGTCAAAATAAATTCCTTAAATTTTTGAAATCTAAAAGTTACCTGGCATAATAAAAAATTTGGAGTTTATCTTATCACAGATTTGAGGATCGGTTTTAAGATCTATTTAAGTTTTACCTATACTTTTAATTAAACGATTGCAATAAGTCACCATATTTAATAACTATCATTAACTATAATCCATTGATCACAACTTATGTTTAGACACACAAAAATAGTCATGGATATTGTTGAAAATGAAAGCATAGACTAATGAGCGTCAGGATCATGCAAAGATGTGAAACAAGGAAAACACATAGACTTTTCTAAGTTTCTAATTTGGGGAATCTAAAACTTATACTGCATGTCCTAAAACGTTGAATCGGACCGGTTCCCGTTTTATCTTAAAATCATACCTGGCCCTAATCATTTCCCTAATGAAAATCACAATCTCTTATCGAATGTGTAATCCATCGCGCCGGCGGAGCATTACAATTAGACAGGCGAAAGGAGCCGTGTCCGACCATGCCTCTGTTTCTCAGCCTTCATGACCGAGACCGAGCAGAGATTCGATTCGCATATGCTTTTGCTGAAGGCGAAATGAGGGTCGATCCCAATTCGGCATAAATCGTTTTACAGCTAAATTTGCGGATGGACGTGGGGAGGAGGTTCCCTAAGAATATTCCCCATGATTCGAAGCGACACCTCCCACTTGTTCCGACGGGAATGGGGCTCCTACGCTGTAAATGATCCAGTCCTCGTCACGCATTTCCATGACGCTTGTGTCACGGGTCGGTCGAACACGAACGATCAAACACCGTGCGGCCTTAGGATCGGTGATCCCAAGTCAGCCTACTCACTCACACGCACAACACAAGGGTCGGTTTGCACAAAGGGCGAGTGTATTTCACTATGAACGAGCTGAGCTCGAATGAGGGGGAGGGACCCCTTTTATACAAGTTCGGGGTCAATCTCGGCCGTGGATCATCCCTCCGATCCAACGGCTACATTTGAATTCGTATCATCATTACAAGGCTACCAGCAGGCCACTCGAGGGCTACGTGCATGGGGAACTCGCATGGTGCGTGCACAAGTCGAAGCAAGATCGGGGGCGGCATGGGCGGATCGGGATCAGCGGGTGCGTGTCGAGCCGCCCGACACGGAGCGGGTGAGCAACTCCGGATTTGTGCGGGGGCCGATCACGGGTCGACCACGGGCCGTTCGCGGTCGTGCATGGGTCGTGCGGACCGATCAAGGAGTCGGTCGGTCGGTCGATCGTGGATCGGTCGGGGACCGGGTCGGGACATCGATCGATCGGGCGCTCCCGGCCTACGCCCGGTGCGTGACACGGCCGAGCATGGACGGTCTTGGTCGTGCTCGTCCGTCGGCCGTGTCATTCTCCCCCACCTAATCAGGCGACGCCCTCGTCGCGTCTGCGGCATGAAAGGCTTCGATGTGCTTTTTGAATTGCCACATGCCCTCGGAGGGTTCCCAACTCGCTTCACTCTCGGGGAGGCCCTTCCACCGGACGAGGTATTCCTTCCTTGGGGCACGATATCTCTTCCGTATGATCCGATCAGCCATGATGCATTCCACATCCCGATCATAGGAGGTCTTTGCTCCAAGGGGTGCTCGTTGTGATGTGCCTCGATCCGGATCATCCTCGTCCGCATGGTAAGGCTTCAACATGCTCACATGGAACACGGGGTGTACCTTGAGCTTGGACGGTAAGTCCAACTTGTAAGCTACCTTCCCGATCCGCCGCAACACTCGAAAGGGGCCTTCATAGCGACGGATGAGCCCTTTATGCACGTCTCGATATCGAAGGACGAGGTGCAATTTTGCTAGCACCAAGTCCCCTACCTGAAATTCCACATGCCGTCGCTTCTTGTCGGCCCACTTCTTCGTGCGCTTTGAAGCTCTATTTAAGCACGCCCGCGCCAAGTCCGCATGCTCATCCCATTCTTTGGCGAGCTTGTACGCGGACGGGCTACTTCCTCGGTACCCGAGGCGATCGCGCTCGGTGTGAGCGGCCGTTGTCCGGTCACGATCTCGAACGGGCTTTGGTTTGTGGACTCACTCCGCCGCAAGTTATAGGAGAACCGGGCAACGTCAATTAGCCGTGCCCAATTCACTTGGGTATTGCTCACATAGTGCCGGAGATAGATTTCCAGCAATGCATTCACCCGCTCCGTCCGCCCATCGGTTTGAGGATGCATGCTGGTTGAGAAGTTGAGATTTGTTCCCAAAGCAACTTGAAGAGCTCGGTCCAAAACCGTCCGGTGAATCGAGGATCACGATCGCTCACGATTGTGCGCGGAACACCCCAATATTTGACGACGTGCTTGAGGAATAGCTTGGCGGCTTCCTCAGCTGGACAATCCTTAGTAGCCGGCACGAACGTCGCATACTTGGAGAATCGGTCCACCACGACCATGAGAGTCCGACACCCTTCGGACTTGGGCAAGTTCACGATGAAATCCATCGAGACGCTCTCCCAAGGATGCTCCGGGATAGGCAACGGCACAAGGAGCCCCGCGGGGGACCGTTGTTCTATCTTATCTTGTTGGCAAACAAGACACGTCCGCACATAGGCCTCCACATCGTCCCGCATATGCGGCCAATAGTATTGATCCTCAACGAGTGCCATGGTGCGGTGGATTCCCGGATGACCCGCCCATTTAGAGTCGTGGCACTCGTGTAGGATCTCTTTCCGAAGCTTCCGTGGAGCGGCACATAGAGTCGCCGTCCTTTGGTGTAGAGGAGATCATCCTCGAGCCAAAACCGCCTCGTCTTGCCCTCTTGAGCGTATCGAAGGAGGGCTTGGGCCGTCTGGTCATACTTTAGCCCCTCTTTGATACGATCTCTCCACGGACAATCGGGTCGGCTCATCACATTGGCCAACTCGAGCTTCCTGCTTAAGGCATCGGCCACGGAATTGGATTTTCCGGGCTTGTATTCCAGCACATAATCGAACTCGGCCAGGAAGTCTTGCCACCGAGCTTGTTTCGGGCTGAGCTTCTTCTGAGTTTGGAAGTAGCTCGTGGCCACATTGTCGGTTCTCACCACGAACCGCGATCCCAAGAGATAGTGCCTCCACGTACGAAGGCAATGCACCACCGCGGTCATTTCTTTCTCTTGGACCGTGTACCGCCTTTCGGTTTCATTCAGCTTTCGCGACTCGAAGGCAACCGGATGCCCTTCCTGCATCAAGACACCACCGATAGCAAAATCAAAAGCATCGGTCTCTACCTCGTATGATTTGGTGTAGTCGGGCAACACAAGCACCGGTTCTTCGGTCATGGCCCGCTTCAATCGATCGAACGCTTCTCGGCACCGGTCCGTCCACTCCCACGGTCTTTCCTTCTTCAGCATATCCGTGAGTGGCACGGTGAGTTTCGAATATCCCCGGATGAAGCGCCGATAGTAGTTCGTGAGTCCGAGAAAGGATCTCGGCTCCGTCACCTTAGTTGGAGGCTCCCAATCAACGATGGCACGGATTTTGGTCGCGTCCATCCGCACTCGTCCGTCCCCGACGATGTGCCCAAGGAAAGGACTTCTCTTTGTGCAAAGGCACATTTCTCACGCTTCACATATAAGTCGTTCTCCCGAAGGGTCCGGAAAACTCGACTCAAGTGATCAATGTGTTCCTCAAGCGTTCGGCTATATATAACAATGTCATCAAGGTAAACTACCACGAACCGGTCAAGGAACGGATGCAGTACCTTGTTCATGAGAGTGCAAAACGTCGCCGGCGCATTGGTCAAGCCGAACGGCATGACGAGGAACTCATATGATCCATAACGGGTCACACATGCTGTCTTCGGCTCATCTCCTTCAAAGCAATCCGCACTTGATAGTACCCCGATCGAAGATCGAGCTTGGAGAACCATCGGGCTTCCCCGAGCTGATCAAACAAGTCGGCTATAAGGGGAATCGGATACTTGTTCTTGACGGTCAGCTTGTTCAACGCCCGATAGTCAATGCACATGCGGAGGGATCCGTCATGCTTCTTTTGGAATAAGACCGGGGCACCGAACGGGGCCTTGGATGGCCGAACATACCCAGCATCGAGCAGCTCTTTGAGCTGTTTCCTCAACTCTTCTAACTCGGGCGGGGCCATGCGATAGGGAGCCATGGCCGGCGGTCGAGCATCGGGCACAAGCTCGATCCGATGGTCGACTTCTCTCCGAGGAGGCAGCTTCTTGGGCAGCTCGGGCGGCATCACATCTTGGAAGGTGTCGAGGACTCGGGCCACCTCTTCCGGTACCTCATTTTCTTCCGCGCCTTCCTCCTTTAACGCTGCCAAGAAGGTCACCTCGCCTTTGCGTAGCCCCTTGGTCAGCTGCATGGCCGATAGCATTTTCCTATCGTGTCCCGACTCGCGGTAGATCGGGACCATGCATTGGCACCGTTTATCAAAGATGCATATGCAATCCGCAAAAGGCATAACACCCGCATTGATCCGGTCGAGAAATCCCAAACCGAGTATGAAATCATAATCATCAAGGGGGGATTACCTCGACATCCTCACGACTGGTCCATGGGCCGAGGTGGAACTCTACGCCCCTGGCCATGCCGCTGGTTGGGACTTCTCTAGAGTTCACCGTTTTGAGCCAACCGGCATCCTTGGTCTCGACCGGAAGATTCAGCTTCTTCGCGGCCTCTTTGGATATGAAGAGATCGGATGCCCCGGTATCCACTAACGCGCTCATCGTGGTACCACCGATCTTCACGTCCACGAACATCATTCCTTTGGATTCCTTGGCCTTCTTGGCCTTGATCGATCCAAGGATTCGCAACGATCCCAACCGCGCCTCCTCTCGCGGCTTGTCCTCCTTGCACAAGGCCGCCAACTTTCCTCTTTTCGGGCAATCACGGGCCATATGGGGACCATCACAAAAGAAGCACTTGTAGGTGCGTACCTTACGATGGTATCCTCCGTTGCTCGACTCGGGTTGATTCCTAGGAGGGACCGAAGGCGGTCGGCCTCCGCTGGGACGATGATACCGGCTCCGATCTCCCCCACCAATGGCCTTTTCTCTAGGCCGAGACTCGGGTTTGGCCGCGGTTGTCGGCCTATATTCCACAAGGGACTCGGCCACGGAAGTAGCCGTTGTTAGGTCCGTCGCATTGCACCGCTTGAGTTCTTGCTTGACCCATGGTTTGAGTCCGCTCATGAACTGGTGGAATGCCTCCGTCTCGGTCATGGACGGGATTTGGAGCAACGGCTCCGAGAATCGCTTCACATAGTCGCGGACTCCGCCTTTTTGCTCTAGGCGTTTGAGTTCCCCGCGAGCTTCCTCCTCCGCATAAGCGGGATAGTAGGTCCGTCGAAATTCCTCGACGAACCGAGTCCATGTGGCGATAGGGTCGCCATTCCTACCATCTGACCGACGTCGCCACCATAACAGCGCATCATCAGCTAAATACATGGCTGCGGTGTTTACCCGAATCACGTCGTCGGTCGTTCCCATGGTCT
This sequence comes from Eucalyptus curtisii, assembly GCA_017140595.1. Classification (NCBI taxonomy): domain Eukaryota; kingdom Viridiplantae; phylum Streptophyta; class Magnoliopsida; order Myrtales; family Myrtaceae; genus Eucalyptus; species Eucalyptus curtisii. The sequence continues at coordinate 32,603,373 of CM029500.1, forward strand.
GGAAGTATCGTTCCATGTACCACAGGAAGTTGTCCACGTCCTTTGCCACCCGAGAGCCCTTGAACTCTTTCGGTTTGGGTGCATCGGCACGGGATTGCACGGTGATCACCCCATTCACGCGTGCGGCTTCAAGCTCCACGAGCTTGGCTTTCATCTCGGCCATCTCCGTGCGCATGGCCACCAACGCGGCCTCCCAAGTCTCGTCCGTCGCGTAGCGGTTCGTGCGGGATGGACCCCAAGACACCTCGACACGGAGCTCTCCCATGCCGGCTTGGAGTTCTTGCACTTCGGCCAAGAGCTCCTCCCTACCGGCTTCCGCTCCATCAACGGTCCGGGTGCGGGTCGTCCACCATCGCCGGACATCCGTGACGGTCTCCTCTAAGACCGTCATTCGGTTTTCCAGCTCCCCTTTGGGTCCTCGAACACGAGACAGCACGGTTCTTCTTTGACCGGGTGACCTTCTCGGTTGGTCGCCCTCGATCCTCACGATCGTCACCTTGCACGACCGGAACATCGCACGAGGATCGGCCATTGCTCTAGGAACGATTGCTCGATACCACTTGTCACGGGTCGGTCGAACACGAACGATCAAACACCGTGCGGCCTTAGGATCGGTGATCCCAAGTCAGCCTACTCACTCACACGCACAACACAAGGGTCGGTTTGCACAAAGGGCGAGTGTATTTCACTATGAACGAGCCGAGCTCGAATGAGGGGAGGGACCCCTTTTATACAAGTTCGGGGTCAATCTCGGCCGTGGATCATCCCTCCGATCCAACGGCTACATTTGAATTCGTATCATCATTACAAGGCTACCAGCAGGCCACTCGAGGGCTACGTGCATGGGGAACTCGCATGGTGCAGGCACAAGTCAGAAGCAAGATCAGGGGCAGCATGGGCGGATCAGATCGCAGTGCGTGTCGAGCCCGACATGGAGCAGGTGAGCAACTCCGGATTTGTGCGGGGGCGATCACGGGTCGACCACGGCCGTTCGCCGGTCGTGCATGGGTCGTGCGGACCGATCAAGGAGTCGGTCGGTCGGTCAATCGGGGATCGGTCGGGGACCGGGTCGGGACATCGATCGATCGGGCGCTCCAGGGCCTACGCCCAGTGCGTGACACGGCCGAGCATGGACGGTCTTGGTCGTGCTCGTCCGTCGGCCGTGTCACTTGCATGGCCTCCCCATTAGGCGATAAAAGATCGTAATAGAAAAGGCATTTTTTCGGCAAATGTATAAGCCTTGTAGGGTCCATCCCACTATTTGGTTCCAGTCCTTTTTCTAGTGCTTAGCCAGATTGCATACTTTACAAAATAATTACGAGCCCACGCGTTTGGCATCACAGGAATCAGCATCTTATTTCTTTTTATTGAGCATCATTCCATCTTATGCCTAATTCGAACTGTCTGTGATATGAAAGTTCAAAATTTGTGTAATCTTTCGAATCACTCAAAATCAATCATATATATAAAAGAAACTATCGATTCAAAGTGTAAAGTACAATCTCAATAAAATAAAACTTCTTATCCCAAAAACAGAATAAGATAATATTTCAAGTTTAATAACCCCCAACTCCAAATTTAGTCCTGGCCATGTGGAAAAACAAATCACAAAACAAAACCTGATTGCACGCAATGTAAGAGCTGTCCTATGCACAGGGATTTCTAAATAAAATAAGTTAAAATAAAACAGAAATCGACAAAATAAAAAAATAATAAGAAAATCCCGTAATTGCGAGATCGGTCGCTTTCGCGAAATCCGAAAATCACTCAATGTCGCCATTCCGCTCTGGTAAGGAAGAAGCATTCCTGCCTCGCTCGCACCTTCATTGATTTTCGCCAATCATCCGCATTCAATCATTCCGGCTCTCCGATCTCGCGCCGCCTCCGCCGCGCCGCCCGGCGCGATAGCCGTCGGACGGGTAACGGCACGTCGTCCGGTCCTCGGCGCGCGCAATTTCGCTCGCGTCGTCGTCGTCGAGTTTCGCATTGTCCGCGTCGTGATTTCTAGAGATCTCGAGTGCCGGAAGTTCGCTGTTTCATTCGATGACCGCTCTCGATTGCCTGATCCTGATCGCGTGCTGCGCGTGCGCGCGCGTTTGTGATTGTCTGCAGGGATGCGGGGATTTTGACTGATCGGCATCTGGAATTGTCTGGTCACCTCTGGTGGGCGGGTGAGCGCGGTTGGATTGACGGTTAGTTCGGAGATGGAGGGGGTGGGAAATTGACGACGCCGTTCGATTTTTCCTTTCTCTCTCTTTCCGCGGAAGGCGCCGGTTCGGCGGCGGCGGCGGCGGCGGCGGAGGGGGAGGGGTTTGCGATGGAGAACGGGAGGAATGTGGTGAGCCTGGACAAGATTCCCAGGTGGATCGACGTGGAGAACGGGTCGTCCATCGATGAGGAGAATGGAGACGCTCCGTTCTATAACCCGTACTTTGGCGATCCCCTGACGTCGGTTTCCGGGGCGGATGCGGCGGGCAACGGGATGATTTCTCGGTTTCCGGTGGACCGCGAGGTTAACGAGAAGATATACATCTGGAGGGGCACCCCGTGGAATCTCGACGTGGATGCGGTCGTGAACTCTACGAATGAGGTGATCAACGTACTGCGTGCTCCCAGTCTTCGAACATATTTACTAGGCCACAAATGGATTGCGAATCGCTTTTAGGTATGCCTAGGTTGTATTAGATGCAATTCAGCTATAAAGCAACCTCCGCCCTAGGAAATTCAAAAGCGTTGTTGGATAGAGATCAATGTTTAGGTCTACTTTTGGATGATCCTACACCTTTGCTGAAAAGTAATACAATGAATGATTCCTTTGCCATTTAACTACCTTGAAGAATGCTTTATTTACATGATTTTGAAGTTGTTGCTGCTTAAATTGCTTAAATTTTGCATGAGTCAAGGGATACTCTAATTGGTCCTTGCTTCATTAACTGGAGAAGGGAAGCATTAGCAGCCAGTTAAAGCCAGCGAGAGATGAAAATTAGATTTGTGAACTGCACTGTAGGTATCTGAATCCTATATTAATATAAGCCTATGACATTACATACACCGTGTGATTTTGCAGAAGCAGTAGTGTATGTGCGATTATATAAAATAAAATAAAAAGTCTGAAATTATAATTACTTTGGCTGTTTGCAGAATTTGGATGATGCACATAGTAGTCCTGGTTTACATGCTGCAGCTGGACCTGATCTCGCAGACGAATGTGCTATGCTTGTGAGTAATTTTTTTTGCCCATTTTGATGTTCAAATTACACTATATATGATGTTAGCATGACCTCTTCTGGAGAAATGTTGCTGATGCAATTGAAGTAGCATACCAGCGGAAGCATTTAGCTTTTCGTATAAATACGTGAAGAACATTACATTTGGTTGCTTATTTTCTTCATGAAGTATGATCAGGAGATCTCCTTTTGTGAAAAGAAAAAGAATTGCAGGGCTAGACTGACCCATATCTGGCATTTCTTTTGTGATCCAGGGTGGATGTCGAACAGGGATGGCCAAAATTACAAATGCATATAACCTTCCTGCTAGGTCAATACTCTACTGACCTTTTACATTATTGTCTTCAAGCTCTTGGTGAAAAATCGTAAAGAATTTAGAGTAGAAACTTGAAACATTCTCCATATGGGTATCAAACTCACAGAGAAGCTAAAAGCAGAATTTCTTCTGGGTTCTCAGGAGGGTGATTCATACTGTTGGTCCAAAATATGCTGTAAAGTATCATACTGCCGCCGAGAATGCTTTGAGTCATTGCTACCGGTCTTGCCTCGAACTTCTCATTGAAAGCGGACTTCAAAGGTTGTTGGAGATAAGTTTTGCTGAATTATAGAGTTTTCTGATTTGTTATACCTTTCTTTAGGTAAAAACTCAACTAGACTTCATCTTACATGAGTGACATAACCATGCAGCATTGCTATGGATTGTTTATACACAGAGGCAAAGAACTATCCACGGGAACCTGCTGCACATGTCGCTCTAAGTGAGCCATCTATCCTGCATCTTTACCCTTATGATAGGCTTTAAAGTTTTTTTTTTCCCTTGGTACTAAGGACAGATTTTCACATCCCTGAAGTATGCTTGTCTAGGAAAGTTTCAAGATTGATCATGGCATTTTATTCTATTCCTTGCAACTTAAAGACATATATATCTTTAATTTCTTTCCTCAACTTAATATCCCTGTTTTTTAATTTTCAGAATTCTTTATGCTTTTTCCTGTTCCTGGGGATGTGGTATCAAGGGGTATTGAGTTGATTCTGTCTGGATATCTCTAGAAAAAGATGTCCAGTTCAATATTTTTTCCCCTCAATTTAGGATAGTCTCTGCACTCACACATGCTCCCCACAAACCCAAAATCAAACCCCCCCCCCCCCCCCCCCCAAAAAAAAAAAAAAATCATAATAATAATAAAGAAAGGTAGCTATTGGAAGAGTAATGATAGTGTCATTAATCATCATACTGAAATGGGGAAGCTGCTTTTTTAGAGAGAAATCTCCGTTTACTCTTATCTAATTCTAATTGGGACTTCTTTTTCAAATTTCTCTATCTTCACAAGGTTTAGGAAATTTGGAGGGATGCATTATTCTGGTATATCAACCATGCAAGAATTTTTGTAGTAGTTTAATGAGGAGCTATTTATTTGCATTAGCGGTGCTGCATATTGTACTATAAGAAGCAGTCATGTAATAAAGTTGTCTTGTTTTTTATCAGGAACCATTCGTCGTTTTCTTGACAAGCAAAAAGATGAAATCACAGCTGTTGTCTTTTGCACAACTACTGGATTTGACACTGAGATCTACAAAAGGTACATAGTACTTGTCTTCTTTCATTGATAGAGGTCGGATTAAAAGGATAGGTATATTAGTAGTGTGGATTTAGGCTGTCTTTTTTGTGGTAATTTTGGTTTATGTTGTCTTAAGTTTTTTTCTTTTTTCATGTAGATTGCTCCCTCTTTACTTTCCTCGAGATAAGCATGAGGAGGAGGTAGCCATATCAAAGCTTCCTGCAGAATTGTGGGACGAGAATGGTGAAACGGTTATAGATGAACGTAAAATAAGAATAAAACCTTTGCCCAAAAAGGCTTCTAAAGATCCTCCTCAGGCCCCAGTTGATGTTCCTGTCAGCAATGTTGGTTTGGTGAGAAGGTTAGTGGGCATAGCATTTGACTGCCAGACAAAATGGTTTATGTTTTAGTTTTTTCTAGCAGCAGAATTAGAAAACTCCATTGTGATTCTAAAATGTTTTTAAGGGCATTTGATCACGTCATATTTTTTTTTTTTGAAAGTTTGGGCATTGATCATTTTGTGTGGTAGGGTTAAAGAATAACATGGTAAAGTTTACGTGGGGATCTGTTAAATGTAGTCACTTATAGGTGCCATTCATTTGAGGTCACTTTTAATTTGATTTTCTTGATTCGCATTTCACTGCTTTGATAACATTCCTGTGATTTTATGGTGATATGAAAGTGACGCATAAGTGACATGGAGTCTGACTTGTCTTACTTACCCATTCCCTTGGCACATCTTGTCTTGATGTTGAGGTGTTAATCTAGCACAGGTTAAAGTTTTGAAGAAACCGGAAGTATCATGGGTATAAACAGGCATTTCTTCTTCCCCCATTATCTGGAAGTTACCATTTATCTTGGCTTTTCTCATTGGAAATGAAAAATGATTTGGCAACGAGATGCTTATTGAAAGCTGATACCTTTGCTGCTTGTATACATACCAATTATGTTTATCGTCCATGGTTGCTGTTCCTTTACTCTTAGTTTTTTCATTTCTCCTCCAGGCATTATTGCTTTCGATTGATTATCAATGCAAAAGGTGGACCATCCAAATACTAATGCAATTTTTCATAAGATGAGGGAATAATATTTCGCATTTTCTGAAAAATAAGACTTTTACTTGAATTTCAGAGGACAATATCTGTAAAGGAAAAGATTAATCAAGCAATGTAAAATGGCTGTTGGAAACATCTGACATGAGTGCTCTTGCTTTTTCATGTGAACCTTGTCCTCTGCTGCTTGTTTAAGATATAAACTGTTGAGAGATAAGACTAGAGATTGTTCATCTCCAGGAACTCATCGTATTTGGCTTCATATCTGGATCCTGCTTTCATGTCAATAAGTAAAGATCCAGACCAGAGGAGGAAGGAGCAGTGGGATAAAAATGTTGAGGTACGAAGGGGATGGAACTGGGCCAAATTTCTTGGGTTTGGTGACCTTGCAGGACCCTCTTTGACTCCTTCCGAAGAGTATACGCTTCATTCAAGTTACCTCTCTAAAGCTATTTCTCTTAATCTCTCTGACATTGCCGACATGAAAATTGTGTAAGCATCTCTTCATTTTCCTTTTCTGCCTCCTCCTGCATTGCATCTAATCTGTTCAGATTGTAGTCAGACTCGCACCTGAATCATGTCAAATTTCTAGCTTTTGACATTCTTTTCAATGACAATTGTAATAATGTAGCGTAGATGGTAGCAGATCAATAGTATAAGTGTCTTGATATCATTACTTATGAAGCCGGAGACGGCTCATTATTTCTTGGTTTATTCTCTTTCACTGGCTCATGAACCTTATGTTTGGCTGGCTTTGATTGGCACTTCCCAGTGTTCACTCGTTAGTGTATATCTAAAAGGACCACTTTTTGTTCTCAAAGATCATTTCTGTGCAAACGTCCAAGTCTGCAAGATTGCGTGACGATGTTAGGATTAATTATTGAGGAATAAACTTTGGTGCATATTCTTTTATGATTAAAAGTCAGTCTAACTTGGTCTTATGTTTCTTTATTAGATACCGTGGTGGTGTAGATAGTGAGGGTCGCCCTGTAATGGTGGTTGTGGGAGCACATTTTCTTCGGCGTTGTCTTGATTTGGAGCGATTTATTTTCTATGTAGTAAAGGTATGAAAGCTCCAGTTGCTTCAGTTTTAGAATTATGCTTAGATTTAGTCATATTATTTGGTGATGTTCTAAGTCTTGACTAAGTGTTTACTTCTCTTGGGACCATGGCACTGATCCTGGTTTTGCCTAGTTTGAGTTATCTGCTCACTGTGGAGTTTCTCAAAATGTTAAGGGAGGACACGTTTATCCCAAACTTTTTTGTGACACCAAAAATCCGAAATTATGCCCACTGCGACACATTTACCTTCCATCACCCTTCCATCCAAAATCACTGTTAAAAAGCTAATGTGGATCCAAAGTGGCACTTTTAGGGGCAAGTGGCTCTCATGTGGGATAAAAAATAAAAAATATAAAGTAAAAAGAAAATTGCATTGTTCTTCATCTTCTCTAGTACTTCGTGAAGTATTATTGTTCATCGTCTTTAATTGCTTGGCCAAACTCCTCCGGTGTTCTTGCGTTGCTGCCTACTGCTACCTGGACATCCAGCAGCACCTGGTTGGCACTTGCCTGACCACCTGCGAGCCTCAAAGATCGACGTCAGATCCTCAAGCCAAGCTTCGAGCTCAAGTGGCCATGGCGGCTGCAAGCTTCGAAGCTCAACCTTCAAGTTGCTTCGAAGCTTGGCCTTGGCGGCTTGAGACCACCTGCAAGCTTCGAAGGTTGAGGTAAGATCCTCAAGCCAAGCTTCGAACTAGAGCGGTCATAGCGGCTGCGAGCTTTGAAGCTTGGCCATGGCGGCTTGCGACCACCTGCGAGCTTTGAAGGTTGAGGTCAAATAAGGCAAGCTTCGAGCTGGAGCAGCCATGGTGGCCTGCCACTAATCTAGTGTTCTTGAGCTTCCCACTAATCAATGCGCCCAACCTGGCCCTGGGTTTATCCTTATTTTGCATATTATTGATAGTGTTCCCAGATGTGAGTTATTCATCAGCGTGCCTAAGTAATGAGATTTAAAGTATTGCCAATAGGTCAGATGTTTCCAGTCTTGAAGCTTTGTTTTCTGGACAAGAAAGTACTAATCTTCCTCCCCCATGAAGACGATGAATAGTGCAATTTTTTTCTTTTTTCTTTATGTTTTTTCTTTTTGCGATGTGGCACTCGCATGGCGCCACATTAGAGCCACTTGTCGCTAAAAGTGCCACATCATATTCACGACAGTTTTTTAATGGTGACTTTGGACGTAATGAATGGTAAATGTGTCACAATAAGGATAGTTTGGAGTTTTTGGTGTCACTAAAAAATTTTGCGGTAAATAAGTCACAATAATGTGGGGTTCTTTTGTGGCTTTTCCAAAATTTTAGTGACACAAATATATTGTCAGCATTGATGGGAAGTAACCGCTCAGGGAACAAATCAGTGCTCAAATTTCAACATTTCCTATGCTGCAGGCTCGAGTATTTGGCATAGTAGGACTCCCCAGAATCGTATCTTGGTTATGTTAAGGGCCTTATTGCTACTATCTGATATTTATTTGTAAACCAATTGGCCAGTAGTATGAACGATTTCGTTTGGGTGTCATTAATATAGCTTTTTGACTTTTCTTTTACGCATCTTATTCATAATTCTTAGTAGTTGTTTCAAGTTAATTCAGTTTTGAAAGCTGAAGAAGTTTCTTGCTCATTAAATTTCAGGAGTTTGAACCCTTGATACAGAAACCTTATTCTATCATTTACATCCACTCGGCTGCATCATTGCAACTGTGAGTATCCCTATGATCTCAGTAGCATAACTACCTCATGATGATAGAATTTGCCTGGTCAAATTGCTTTATGTTTCAGGGATGTGCTTTTCATCCAAGAATTCCTATGGCTATTGCACTAATTAAAATAAGCTTAGGAATCATCTCCATGATCGCTGGCTGGTTGAGATCAAGAGCTTGCTATGAAGTAAACATTAGCAAGAGAGGGATGAGATAATCTTTGACTCATCAGATCATGATAATGCTAATGTTGCTCCTACCCTGTAAAATGGCTTGATATCTTCAGTTTTGTACTTTTGAAACAGTTCAAGGTTATTAGCCCCTCGACCTTGCAAAAAGCTCCAATTACCTTCTTTTGTTTCATTCAGGATCACCAAGAGCATAGAAACTGTATGTTTAGTCATCATCTGATATGTGAGGAGAGAGCAAAAGAGTATTTGATAGTTGCAGGCTAATTGTTTGTATAATTGTATTGGGAGTCTGGAAATCACCTCTTTGGTTGGTTTAGACATTTTGGATATTTCCTGCTTGGTGTCTCTCGCCACTGTGCTAGAACCTACCTTAACCCTGTCCTGTTAGATGTTGACTTAAATTTTTTGTTGTCATTCGATAGGGAGTAACTTCTGGATGAGACTATATAAAACTTCTAAATGGATTTATGCACGAGAGAATAAAATTCTTCTGCAAACAGACAATAACTTGAACAGACATATACTGCTTTCAGGATAATTAATTTCGCGCAGCTTTAGCCATGATTACTATAGTTATGACACCATGTCTGTTTAATTAGTGTAAGTTACAACACTTTGGCGATCCGACACTAATTTCTACTTCATGCTTCTTTCTGGAATAAGCAGTATACCAGATTTGGGATGGATGAGGAGGTTGCAGCAGATACTTGGTCGTAAACATCAGCGAAACCTGCATGTATGCAACTCGTGAGTTACTTTATTTGACCAAGTTTACTGTCAAGCAATGCCAATTGCTATCTGTTTCCCTATGCAGGCATTGTATGTTCTTCACCCAAATTTGCATTTGAGGGCTTCAATTTTGGCACTGGAATGGTTCGTTGACAATGTGGTATGTCTGAATCTTTAGTGTTGATGCCCCACGTAGGACTGATCCCTCTGTGGGAACCCAATTTTATGCAAGGCTCTCAATATTTTACTTTTTAGGTGTGGAAGAAAGCAGTATATGTTGATCGGCTGCTCCAATTGTTCAGATATGTTCCTCGTGACCAGTTGACTATTCCAGACTTTGTGTTCCAGTTGAGTGTTCATTGCCTTTTATTTCTATTGCATTTTCTATTTATTACAGATGGATGGTATTTCATTTCATCATTATTCCTTGTTGAGACAATTGAGGGCAAATCTGATTTTGAGAGGTTAGAAACGATCAAGTTGCCATACATTTGGTGATAGGCTAAGATATGTTTTCCTCTAAACACGATCCGCATCTGCCACTATTGCGCCTATGCATTTTGAAGTGGAAATGAAATTTTCATGCTTTAAATAGCCTCGTTATTGCAGGCATGATTTAGAAGTGAATGGAGGAAAGGGCCTTATTGTGGATCCTGGGAAAAATCATGTACAGCAGCAAACATAAGCACAGCCAATTTTGCACCATTCTTTAGGAGATAAAAGCCGGCCTCAGCAAAAGCAATCGAGTTTCTTTTTGCCTTTTACGCACCACCATGCATTGCGAAAAGCAGGTTAATTTCTATATCACACACCATCATTCTTTTCACTGTCGTGATTTTTTTCATTCTTTGCATCTCTTGTATCTTAAAAAATATTTTGGGGCACTTCTCAGTACAGTAGAAATAGTAGAACGAAATCCCCATTTCTTTTTCTTCCTCGCTCATCGGGACATCTCGGACAGCATGGAACTTGGTTCGAGCTTCTGAAGAGATCGATCTTCTAATTGTATTTATTAACATTATTGCCAGAAAAATGAAATTGTCTCTCATGTCTGGAGCATTCTTATATTCTTTCTCATGTCGATTTTCACCCGAGTATGAAGACCGCGAACTTGGCAATTTTTTTCCCCCTTGATCGCGTCGGACGATTTACCGAGATATGAGAAAGAAGGTAGACAAGTCATGGGATGATTTGAGTGAAACCATGAAATAGATGGTTCAGTTTGGTAAGTCCTCATGGCGCAATGAGCAAAATGATAAAAATCGAGAAAGAAAGGGCAAGAGATGCAATGTAAACAATTCATACCATGAATTCACTGGCTTACATTGATGACTGAGACAAGAACGTCAAAAAGGAGTTTTTACACTCGAAAAGACGAGAGTTACTTACTATGTCAATTTTACCCGAGAAATTAGATTAAAGAAATCGCTCAAAAGACCCCAACGTATTTACTAGATCAAATTTTCAAGTCTTACGCAAATGCTTTCAATATCAAAAGCATAATTGGGGGGGGGGGGGGGGGGGCTAAAGATGGTCGCAATTTCTCTATTGTTCTTTAATTTAAATTTTAATTAATTTTCGATGGATTAAAAAATCAATTAAAAGTATATCCACGCCATATTGAGCAGGTGAATTGTCTCCTGCTGCTTTCCTTTTAAACTTTGGATTTTTTTTTTTTGCTCGTTAAACTTTGAATTAATACTATAAAAAGATCTCAAACTGATATACTCGTGTCAATTTTACACTAAATTAATTTTTTACAACAAAAAATCATCAATTAATACATTAACGACAAATTTACTCTCCATTAATTTTCGTTAAATTTTATCTTTAAATTGATGAGTTAAATAACAAGTAAAATATCGGTTAAGGTAAATTTGATTTAAGATTTTTTGTGATACTAATCCTTAAACTATTTATTTATATGGAATTTTTGTTTTCTAAGTTATGATCTCTCCATCTGTCATTTCTCCCGAACTCTTGTACAGTAAAATACTCCTTTTCGATCACGGGAGAGCTGTGAAGTGGTAATGTCAAGAATTTTTTTTATTTGCAGTTTTGCACCGGGCCAAAGGGAAAAGCTATTTTCTCGAAAATTAAAAGGACCGATTTTTACTTGGTTATTTGTGCGGACGAAGAAGCTCGAGCTCGCCAGAGCTGCCCCTGGCTTCCTGGTGAGTGCTCCTGTTATCAAAAGTTCTTCTTTGAATTGATGCGATTTTTGCCCCCTTGCATTCCGTACGGATTCTGGGTTTTGCTTCCCATTCCGTTCGGTTTAATCACGGCTCCGTTTGTTTCCCGGAGGAAAAAGAAATGGGTTTGGTGTAGAATGTGAAGTTACCGTCGCTGGTGATCTTTCCTTAGGTTCTTGGTTCCGTTTCTTTCATTTCTTGGGTTGATGTTTAAGGTTTCTTGATTCAGCCAGAATGTAACCGGAGTTTTGTAGTCTTTCGCCTCTGTTTGTTAGAATCCGAGGATGGGTGTCGTAGCATTTGTGTAGGTTTGGTATGTGTCGGGTGGGGTTCTCGGCAATTGAGTGCACTCGAGTCGGTGATTAATGGAGGAAAGTAGTCGAATTGTGATGGATTGAGGCTTTGTGGTTGCGTCAGTATCGGTTTCAGCTGCCTGTGAGACCAAGATACGGCGTTGATTCGCTTTTAGTTTGAAAATTAGTTGAATTGCAAATGAAAAATGATAGAATTCTCTGTGCAAACACGGCTGGGCTGTAAGAGTCAATTGAGAGGTGAGGTGATTTTCGCATGGTCTCTTACATGGTTTCTTTTAGACTGCAGGTACAGAAAATTCTGCGTGACAGACCAGATTAGGTGCCACACTTGCCTTGTGTAGCCAAAAGAATGCTAGCACTGTCGCTGAGCCCTGCGACAGCATTGGTGAAGAGTGGAGTTTATGCAACAGCTTCATCATGCAGGAGGCAATTCGGCTTGACAAAGAGAAAGTCTCATGAGTGTCGGTGCATGCAGAGTTTTTCCTTTTCTGCCAACCTTATTGTAACGAGGCAAAGAGAAGTTGCAGTCAGAGCTGGATGGCTGTTTAAGGGGGGTGAAAAGGGTTTGGATGCAAGCGCAGAGCAGAGTGAGAGTGCCAATGAAGATATACTCATGTTCTTTTTCCAAATGGACCTGGGAACTCGTGTGCAGGTGTTTCAAGTTCACTTAAGAATTTGAATTGGTGATACTTTAGTATCAGACTGCATACCAGTTCCAAATCACAGTTAGTGGTATCTTATATGTCATTGCTTTCTTGTTTAGTATGAATAAGGCAGTTGTTTTTTATGAAAAATGGCCCCTGTAGTACATTGGTCATTCTGAAGGGCGTTAGAAAACAGTGTGAGAAATCACGTGGGTTATTTTAGCACATTATGATAAAAGTAGCCAAGTGGTCTGGTGATATGTCACCAAAGATTTTGGTTTCAGAGGTCAGAGATTCAATATCAGGAATATGGGATGTATGAAGCATGATTTTTCTGATATGCTTAGTTGAAGAAATCACTGATCATTCTGCAACTCCATCGTTTGCTGAAAAAGAAAATCTTCAAAAGGACGTTTGATATTTAGATCTGTACAGTCTGTAAAGTAGTACTGCATTTTCTGACATTTGAATATTTCTCAATATCTGTGTTGTCATATGGCAGTATGCGCTGAATTTGGAGCAGTACGATATTGCACAACAACTGAGAAACAAGCTTACTGAGGTTGAATCTTTTCTCTGGTTATGTATCAGTTATCTTAATGAGGAATTCTTATTCCATTGATTGAATATAGGGAAGAAGAATATTAGTTGTGCAACATTTTTTTCATTATGACCTTTTAGACTCTTTCATCATGAACCCTGTACATTGAGTTCAGCCTGTGCCTGTGCGTCCTTGTACTGATATGAGCGAGGCATACTTCTTGGAAGGTTGAAGCGGAAGTTATCAAGCAGCAAGAAGCTAAAAGGGGATCCTCTTCAAAGAGTGAAGCTCAAGATAAGGCCATAAGCATCATCCGTTTACGGTTAGTTTGATCTATCTTTTTTTTATATTCTCCTTAGGGTGTTTTAGATTCTCCTCCCTCCTAACTTTATGTACTTCAGAATTGTATCATTTGCTCTGATGCAGTGCAGATTTGCAGAAAGCAGTTGAGAGAGAGGATTATGCATTAGCCTCTAAGTTGCGAGATGAAATTTCTACTTTGGAGGCAGATTCATTGGCTGCGTCAGCCAAAGCTCTGGCTTATGAGAATGCACAATATGCTTTTCGTTTGGGCCAGAAAGTGAAGCATAAAGTATTTGGTAGACGATCTGCACACCCTTCATTATATTGTCATTTATCTTTCACTTTAATTAAGTCATGTGTGAACATTTTCAATTCAGGTATGTAAAACTGGTTGCTACCAAAATAAAGTACTTGCTAGAGGAATGTGTCACATGAGTTTCCTATTAACTATGCGCTGTAGACGAATTTACAGTAGCAAATGTCAAGCAGATTGCTAGTTCTCAATTTTTTTGTGTGTCAAGTATGTCGCGCTAAGAATCTAGTTACTTCAATTTACGTTTCCTTCAACCTTTTTTTCGCCTTATGCTGATTATGTTTCTGAAAGTTCATATTACGGTATCAGGATATCGAGCTGTTGTCTGTGGAATGGATCCCGTGTGTTGTGAATCAAATTCTTGGATGGAAGCTGCCCAGATTCAGAAGTTGGCTAGAGGTTCCAATCAGCCATTTTACCAGGTTATTAGTCTATTGGTGGTGCAATATCACTGCACAATGGAATTTCATGACTCTTTCCAATAGTAATTATGAGCTTATGGTATGGTTCCCAAAATACAATTGAGAGAAGCCATATAATGTCTTTACATGGGTGTAACCTGGATTGAGAGTCTTGGTGTGCTCAAATCAGCTCTTGACCAACAGACTTTCCTTTTATGTGCATATTCCTCCAAACAAAAGTCTTTTGGGAGGCAAGTCCAACGACTTTCTTGCCTATTACGTGAGGCTTTTTTCCCCCCCATGAACTTGAAACGAGATAGCTGGCTCCATGCTAAGGCATTTGTTCAGACTTTATTTTAGCTAAGTCATGCTCCATTCTAAAGTATGAAAACAAATGTGTTTGCCAAAAAGAAATGAATTGCAGTCATCTTCTGGCCAAAAGTGAAAAGATTATCTGATTAGGTGTTGATGGGACTAATTTTCAACAGGTATCTAGATATGAGTGGTCTGGTGTATATTTCTCCATGTTGATAAGCAGGCTTGCAGCATGTGGAGATTGTGAAGCTTGGCCTATTTTTCTGAGTAATTTGCATCACCTATCTAACACCATTTCAAACTCACTTATGTGATGAAATTAAATAATGCCGCACAAAGAACAAAGAAGCAAGTATTTGAAGCTCAAATAATTCTCCTTATTTGAAGTGGGGCATGAGCGTTGTTGTTGTTAGCTTTGCAGCTACTAATTATCTTTGTTGAATATCCAAAAAAAGGCATGTGACATATATTAAGTTATAAGAAGGGTTATATTGCCAGTGAGTTTCAGTTTTGTGCAGAGTCTATAGAACAACTGCGCATTCATACTATTGTAACCTCTGCCATCGGCAAAGTTACTTCTCCAGCTGTTTCCTTAATCTCAAATGCTTGAACAAGAGTTGGTAATATGATAGGTTT
The DNA here is from genome assembly GCA_017140595.1 of Eucalyptus curtisii. Lineage (NCBI taxonomy): Eukaryota > Viridiplantae > Streptophyta > Magnoliopsida > Myrtales > Myrtaceae > Eucalyptus > Eucalyptus curtisii. The sequence goes on from CM029500.1 coordinate 32,618,550, forward strand.
AGTGGATATCTTTATATCAGATGCTCAAACGGGAGCATTTTTGGTGCCTTACTTCAGTTACTCTTCTTGTTCAGGTTTTGGTTGATGTATACGAGGATCCGAACTTACTAGTAACATATGGTACTGCTCAGTTATATAAACCACATTCAGTTAAGCAGTAATTGATTTTTGTTGATGGCATCTCATTTATGAAGTACTTCTGCTGGTCCTGGTCTGTCCCAATGCTGTTGTTTCTGCTCTTGATGCATCCTTGTTGCCTGCCCACTGATGAAAACGTTGCCTTATGTTGCAGTACCTGAGGAGAATTTGGTAGCTCCTGACCAGCCAGACAAGGTAAAGTGTGTGTGCTTGGAATCATGCTCGCACTGCATATTTGATGGCCTTTCAATTGATTTGTGTTGGCTACTCTGATTTATCTGCAGGATAGGTTTGACCATCCCTATATTTCCATTTTGTTTTATGGGATGGATGGCGCTGGAGATTTCATCCCAATCAAGCAGCTGCGTGAAAAGTACAATCAGCCCCGTCATGAATTGCCCGTCAATCCAGAAGATCAAAAGGATGGAGACAATGCCTGAATGGGTGATGAGGAGCTGCTGCTTGCCACTGTATCTATCCATTCGTATTCAGGTGACTGAGACCAAGAGTCAAAAGTCATTAATGCAACATTAATGAACTCCTCAGTGTCTTGTCACCAGGTGATCTCACTCATAGAGACTCTGTCTTCGGCAGGTAGCTTCATGTACCTCGAGCGGGCATAGACCGTGTTAATACGGAGCTCCCAGTGCTGCAGGTGTCATACTGCGACCATTGGGGTGAAGTAGGATGCTTTTTGCTCTTAGCTTGCGGTTGTTTCACTGTGAGTAACTCTGAATGGCGTCGACAACATTGGTTTGCTAGTTGCTTGCTTGTATGTAGTTACTACTTGAGCGTCGGTGCTATCGTGTTAATGAGAAGTAACTTATTTCTTCCAGACTGGAATGTCGAATATCACTAGCTTTGCCAGAATTAGTATGTCATCCAGAGCGCGAATGGTTGTGTGTGCATCATGGAAAGTAAATTTAACAAATTTATGACAACCTACGTTTTACAAGATTGCAAAATGGGTCGTGTTTCTTTCAATTTAGGAAGCACTACCATACATTTCTCTACCTCAATTATCAGCATTTGGACTCTCAGAAAATGTCGAAAGGGGAACAGGCTTTAGCCGTTAGATCAAGCTCCGGATTAGGGATGCGGCAATGCTAGAATGATCTATAAGGCAATGCTAAAGGCTTTGATTAGAGATGTCAAACTCAGATTAGAGTTATCAAACTCAAACTGACAGCGCTCCTGTTATCCTGTGGCCACGTTTTGGAAATCATGCCAAAACTTTAACATCTTAAACGTCAGAAGTCGATAACGCAATCGTCTATCCTCATCGACCCGATGACACGCTGCGCGTAATTGGTAGTTTCTATTTTATTTTTATTTTTTTGTCTGGAAGTTATCCGATGACAGCCGATGCACAGATGCGGTCCTTTTATCTTTTATACAGCAATTTGTAGTTTCTATATATTTTGTCTGTCTCCAGAATCCGTCTAAATTGAGGTTGCAAAACCGTCGTTATTGTTGTGGTCCCTCCATTTTGATATTCAGAGCGCAACTAATTATTTGTAACGATGGGAAATGTGTGTGTGTGTGTGTGTGTGTGAGAGAGAGAGAGAGAGAGAGAGAGAGAGAGATTGAAGTTTTGAAATTTAATTAGGGCAAATTACATTTAAAAAAATCCTAAATTATGCTCATTGCAATATATATATATCTCAATTTTTTAACCAAAAATCCTTAAGTTGCCCATTATTATAAAAATTCTTTCAATTTTTTGTCACAGAAAAACTCAAATTTATATATGTGATATATAAATCCTCTATTTCAATTTCATCCAAAGTATATATATAACAATAATATAAATTTGGACGGAAAAAAAAAATTTAGGGCATCTGTTTCATAATTAATGAGTAAGTTTGGGGTTTTTAGTAATAAAAAAATTCGAAATATTTCTATCATGGTAGATATAATTTTGGGCTTTTTATGGTGTTCGCTCATGTAATTATATATGACGAGAGAAAGCAACGCATTGGAAATTATTATTAAATTTGGTCATTTGTTTTTCTTTCCCCTTTTGCTTGAAGAAAATCCAAAAAGAGAAGGCTACTAGATGCCCAGAAGAGAGGGACAGATAATTTGGGGGGCCCACCCAACCAATCAAATTTAGAGAGAGAGAGAGAGAGAGAGAGAGAGAGATCGAGGTTGGGATTGGTGGAGAGAGAATCTGTTTGGTTGTGGGGGAACTTTTGACCGTTGACCTCCAAATGAAGGGAACGACCAGATGCGATCTTCAGACGCCGACAGAAACGCATCTTCTTTTCTGACTAACCAACATCCTCAGATTCCCTCCACCAGTTGCCTCCCTTGGTGTCCCCCACGCGCCTTCCTCCCGCGCGTCACCTTTAAAGAAAAATAATAATTTACTAAAAAAATAAAAAAGAACTTCCATGTACACAATCCATCATTATTCATTCCGAAAATACATTATGGATTTGTACGGCGACGAGATAGTTAATTATTTTACATGTCTATATTTATATATATCGAAAAATTAAAGATGTTTCACAGTAAATGGTAATTAGATTGTCAAAGCACGAGTTTTGAAAAATGTAAAGGAGAAAAATAAAGAAGTTGCTTCGAACGAACTTAATTGTGATTCCCGCATTAATGGTCCGCCCAATGAAGATTTGTCGGGCGCTCGAAGAAACATGAAGTTAACACGACCTTAAAAGTTTGGCCACGAAAACTAAAAATCCCTCTTTGCCATCTAAGGCCTCGACAATTGCTTCATTTGTTTTACATGGACTAACTCTTTCTTGTAATAATGGCAAACATATATGCATCGTGGATGGAACAACCTGGATGAGAATAGGGAGTGATCCTTGGGATAGGTTAAAGTAGATAGTATCTCGAGTGAACTAATCCATGGGTGTTATAATGAATATCTTAAAAAAAGTAAATCTCAGAGTGCAAGTTGGAATGATTTAATTGGATTTCATCCAATGCATGTTCTTCTGATAGTATAGCAGAGCAAAGTACTTCTGAAAATCGTACGAGATTCTGAAAATCGCTTAGTCATCGAACGCATTTGATCCATCCTAATGTTCCTAAAAAGGAATGCTTATGGTACGCTAGGCAGTCGAGGCATTGGCACAGGGTAGTACCTATTCATGGAGGAGTCGCACTCAGCAGTCGCGGCTGAAGCTGGGTGGGTTCACACCATCGCACTGGGTTGGCTCTACGCCAAAAAAATCGATCGCATTACGTTCTTCGTACGATGCATGCATATAGTAGAGAGCCCAGCAATATTACACTCGAAACAACCACGAAAATCGGACAGAAAATAACTCCAGCAAAGCAAAACTGTCTTCAGCAAGATGAAATTATAAGACAGTCCAGCAAATGCTTCGACACAAACTTAAGCACTCGTCCTGTAATATACGTTCCATGGTCCAGATACTGTTCACCTCATTATGTTTCTTACATCAGCAGGACATTACATCCCAAAACGCAACATGCAATAGTCAAAAGGCCATGGCTTGACCTTTAGTATCGAACAGGCCCTCAATGCTGTCCTTACTGCTGGATATGCCTCTCCCGTTCCAACGCTCTCATATACAAAAGGACAGGTTTGGCACATCGACCGCAGGTCGCAGGAACTAAGATAAATTACATTCATGATGCCGAAAATCAGCACTGCCTTTGCGAGAATCGCTTTCAACAGGGGCGATCATGAGCTACCCACCAGGCACTTCCTTCCCAAGAAAACTCAGAAGGAAAACAAGAAGAGATGGAAAAACAAGAGGAGAAAAACACAGGCATGGCAAACTTAACAATGCCAAACCCATCCTCAAATGTCGGGTAGGGTCGGTTTCGGACAGCAGTCTCTTGCTCTACTTTACCCTTTTTAGTCCGGTCCCTTTCTATGATCTACACAATAGTAAAGAGAACGGAACTGAAACAGCTCAAAAGAAAAATCCCACCAGAAAAAGTTTCTACAGCTTTCAACTCCAACTTCCATGTCTTAGCATCCTGTATTAAAGTCTCGCCGTTCATCCAGGCATCACAACCCAATCGGAAAAGATGAAACAAGTGAATCGAATCGCCAAGAGCCAGTACACTCCTTCATTACAAGAAAGTCATCCACTGAATCCAAGCACATGGTCTTCTACTGTGGCGACAAACAGTGGAGGCGCGAGCGATGAGATGCCAATGTTATCCCAACAAGAATACCGCAGCATTATTCACGAATAATACAAAGTTTGGTAGCCAACAATAGACTCCACGGAACCAAATTTTGGGGAAGAATGTACAAACAGAATCCTCACGACCATACCATCCCTCCATCTCCCAACCATGGAACTTACTCTGGCATTCCATCTTGAGTAATTAAAGCGAGCCTGTTATCAGGATTATGTTAAAGCAAGTGAAGGAGGATTACCAGCTGGACATCTTTGCCGACGAGGTCGCCTTGTAGTCTTTCCCCATCCAGTTAGGCTCCTCTCTTCCAACCCGACTCCCACCTCTATGTTGTTCAGCTGCTGTATCAACGGAGCACAATTGGGACCCACAGATGTTACAGCAGAGAGGCTACCAGTAGACCGCCGCCTCCCTCTTGCACAGCCAGTTCTAGAGTTCCTTCTCGTCAATCCAGATTGCCACACATGGCCAGTTGCTCTCATAAGCCCTCCAAAAGTCTGAAGATCTTCAGTTACTTCATGTCGAGAAAGAGAAGCTAGGCCCGGAAGGATATCCCTCTGGAAGTCCCTCCGCTGCCTCCCTCTTCTCACCTGTCCCCGCCGGGGACGACTTGGTGTCGAAGTTGCTGCGGCAGATTCATCGATGTTGAGGGTTTCGGGGATGAATGGTTTAGGCAGGTATTCGTCCGACTTTGTTTCTGTCAATTTCAGTGTCATGGACTCGAAGTAATCTGTCTCTTCTGATGAGGAATCTTCGTCATACCGTCTGTTTATAGCTTTTGAAGCAGCTTCTAGCCTGCCCCCCATACCATCTCCACAAGAGAGAACAATATCAGCAAACCAGTTGAGTGGGTCCTCCAGAGACTCAGGTGATCTGCTATTTATCTTGTTCAGATAATTTTGATGGCTGGCTGATGAGATGGCAACTATCGTCTCTGCTGCTACTTTCACAATTTCATTCTGTTGATGTCCATTTTCCTGCTGCGAGGAAAGCATAGATCTTTCACCTTCCTTTTCTGCAGCTTCTACATCAAAACTGATGTCCTCACTCTCTGGAACCAGAGGAGCCTCCAGATCTATCCCAGATATCCGCTTTCCATTGGTACAAGTAGTGGAAACCGATGGCATCGCAACAGTTTCATCATCACTCACACATAGATTCAAATCAATTTGATGCCTAACAGAGCTCGCGGTTGAACCTATTCCTTTCTGCACGGCAGGGGTTTCTGTAGGAGTCGGCTTACCCAACTCAGATACAGAATCACAGGGCAAATTAATGTCGAGTAATCTCACTTTCTTCTCTTTTTCCACAACTTCACCTTCAGACATACGAGGAAGAGATGCAGATGGTGAGTTAAGAGAAAATGAATCATTCTTCGAAATAGGCGGCTTATCGAATAATGGAAACCCAAGAATCTTTTTATTACTTGACAATGCAAATGCACCAACATCACTCCTCTTAGCATCAACTTCATTGGAACACAAGTCCGATCTTGTACTCTGAGATAACATTTGAGTCAGACCTTTTCCAGCTTCCTTATTGCTGGTCAGGCAAATAGATGATGAAGGTTGATGCAAATTTGATCCTCTAGAATTCAGATCGCTTCTCACAGTGACCTCATTCTGGCTAGCCGTTTTAGCCATCAACCAAGGCAGCATCACAGCATGGTCCTCTCTTTTGTTCTCTGCATCTGTGATTCCACCCCCATGTGGCAGAACCAAGCTACTAGATGTACCATTTCCAAGTACTCTGTTCAGATCTACCTCTCTTCCAGAGTTAGCATTAACAGAAGTTGAACATCCGTCATATTTAGCAGAAGCGCGATCGACAAAGTCCTTTGAGGGTAGCTTCCTATCGCCAAAAGACTTAACGTGATCATAGCTAAGACTGGGGAAGCGGCTGGTTAGTTCCTTGGAATCCAGAGAAGACCCACTGCTAAAGCCATTCTGATTGAGCAATTCCTTCCCAAATCCTCTGTTGGGTCTAACATCCCTATCATGCCACTTGTCACCATAGATTGCATGGTTCCGATCTCCTGGATGAGTACTTGCACTGTTGGTACTGGATGAAACTATGCATGGATGCATTTGAAATGTAAGTGACTTCTGGCTTAATTTGCCTGCTTTTTCCAAAGATGACATTACCGATTCTGGACGCTGAGCATTTACAGAGGTTTCTATGCTACAAATGGTCCTCTCCCTGCTTTGACTGACTGTGCTTTGATCAGTTTGATTGTAAGGAGCGTCATGGACTTCATTGCGCAAACCATGGATATGGAGACCATGAGAAGTAGATTTCTTGCCCTTGATGTCCCCTGTGGACAAAGAGATCATTGACTCCAGAATTGCAGCCAAAATATATAAAAGATTATAAAGTGAGAATGTCATTCAACTAAATGCACTTGAACCTACAATCTTACCATCCACACGCGCATATTTGACATCTTACCCACAACAGCCACGCACAAGTAGCCTGTCTAATCACGATAGTCTATATGCACATTCTCTAGCATTTCAATGATCAAACCACTACTTGAAAATCTGCTAAAACAGGAGATTTCATTAATCACTGCCAAATTTATTTTGGAGGCAACCATTCCAGGTAAGCAACCATCTCTGTAATTGTAGTCTGTATAACAAAAATCACCAAAACCAAAGAAGGCCATCTGACATTTGACAAAGCAGGCAAGCATACGGAGAAAGCAGCATGAAAATTATACAATGCAGATGCTTTTATCCAAGAAGAGAAAATTTTAAAGATAAAAAAGTAAAAAGTGAGAAAAGCATGAGAAGAGAAGCATAAGCATATGCAACAATAAGCCTGATGGCTAGACCAAAGAAAACCTTACCAGCTTCAAGCATGTGCGAAAACAACCCTCTTCTGTTGCTCTCGCTGACCTGATGTAAATTGAATAGAGTCCCATTATTGCTTCCGCGATGAGAGCTTTGAGCATCATCATAAGGTAAGCCTAGATTGATTGATTTTGGCTTAAAAGAGTGTTCCTGAATACGGCTCTCCCCATGAGGCAAACCGTGAGTCTCAAGATCAATATATGGTGAGGCATTAGTTTCATCAACCTCAATAGGTTGATTCAGGTCAGCCACGTTCAATTTTTTCGCATGTAAACCAGACTCCGAAGCATGTCCCACACTATCGGTCTTCCCACTATCTCCACGAACAATATTTACAGCATTGGGAAAGCCAAATTTACAATCTTGATTAGGAAAATTTGACATTTCTTTCCCACAGTCAACCTGCTCTTGATCATCAGTGTCAATGTACTCATCAGCTGGGAGTTGAAGGTCAATCATTTTTCTCCTAACCTTTGAGGGTCTGCAATCAGGCGCCTCAGAAGTCTTGAAGATACCTCCATTTGGAGAAGCAAAGGGAGCCGGTGGCGTGCTATGCCCCTTCATAGAATTGATGGGAGAATGGATTCCTTCCGTAGATAGCCTAGCATAATTGGGGTTTGGAAAGGGGAAGTTCGGGATTTGCCATCTCCGAGTGTCTTCTTTCCTTCTAACTTCATCCATCAGGTCCTTCTGTATGTTGTACAGACGGTGTAGTTCAGACAGCTGGATGATTGACAGAAACAATCAATTTCTTAGTCCACGTGTTCCCAAATTGGGATATACTCAAAAAATTCAAAGCAATGCGTGACCACAGTTTGGAGCTATAATCCATGATTTCTCTAATGCGTTGGCCAGCAATCCACAATTTATCGTAAGTTTCATTCAAGTAGTCAAAATTCTTTAACCAACTGCATGAGTGAAAAAGGCCAAAATCGCTTCTACATGCCTTATCTAATGAAAGGCTCTCTAAGCATGAAAATTAAACAAACCAACACATGTTTGTGAATCAAGTAGTCCATTCACGTTACAAATGAAGATTGAAAACGCAGCATATCAAATGAAAATCCAAGTTAAAATCCAAGTATATCAATAACCATACCTGTTTCTTGAATATGGCCTCCTGCTCAAGCATTTGTTGCTTCACCCTATCTTTGCCGAATCCAGTATAATTATCTGCAGCTGTCCCCGGCAAAAAGCCATTGTAATAATGCCCATTCGGCAAGGTCCTTTCTCCATTAAACAGCGACCAGCTACAACTGTTAGAATCCTCATTCAGATCCCTCATTGAGTGATGTCCAGGAAGATTGCTTTTCAGTTGGATTTCTGTTCCCATCACTGGCAGTAGATAAAAGAACACTTTAAATAAATAAGCAGAATAGCAAATTAAGGATGTAGAGTTCCCAAGAGAAAAGGGGAATCGAGATAAAATCCGAGGACAGACTAGTAAAAGGAAAAATAATTATCTGCCATACCAAAAGGAGAAGAGGAATTGACTAAAGCTACATACTTGCAATAGGAAATCCCCATAATCAACTTATAGTAGAAAATTTACACGCCACACCAACAAAGCACACAATAGAGAGAGAGAGAGAGAGAGAGAGAGAGAGAGAGAGATTTCCACTTATTCTATATCCAGTAGAGTATTCAAAAAGTACAGATTCTACATGGTTAGCCTCCCTTAGTATAACGATAACTAGATTCAATCAGACTTCAGAATCTTAGATGGACAGAGATATCGATTGCTACCAATTTGGAATGGAGATTTCTTAATTCCCAAGAATCTCGAAACTTTCATTCCTTAGATTCTTCCGTATCTGAATTTACATATTTACCAAATGAGATGCAAAAAAGTTTATATTGTCTGTCTAGAGAACCACACTCATCAAAATTCCAATGCAACCCGAGGATTATCCCAGAAACAAGCAACATTACCTCTCTATCCCCATTCCATTATCTAACTATCTCTCAGGTGAGAAATGTGTCCATCCAGTACTAGAGTTGCAACACAAAAGAGTATCAATTATCTTGATCTGGGATCAGGCTGAACATTAAACAATCGACTATATACCTTATTCTTTCAGATGCCATTGGTTACTATTAATCGGGTACAAGTTGATTGAAATTGCAAATTAGATTCCACAAGGCATTCCCATAGTATGTGCCAAACCCAACAAGCAGAACTTACTTTGTCAGAAAGAAATCAAAGAGCAGAACACCAAATTCCTTGGGAATGGCCAAGCAAATGGAAAAAAAAAATTAGGGTCCAAAAATCAATCAGTAAATAACTTGGTGAGACAAATATTAAAAATGGTCCAAATATGTTACCCACCATTGTCTTCCCCTTTCACTTCCCTTGGTGCAGGTGTGTACAGGAATATACGAAAATGGGCCGCACAGAGAAATGCAACTTTTTAGTAAAGCACTGTCTGAAGGATTCTAAAAGCTAAATCAGCAAAGCATATTTTTATCATTTCTGGATGCCGCGAACCCCAGAATTCAGAGAATGTATTTTGCAACAAACTTAAAATGCAGTGCCTAAGACTAGACTACGAATGCATGCCACAAATTTCCTCAATCTACAGAAGCACTTCAGTTCACCATAACTGCACTTCACTCACTTTAGAGTAAGTGAACACACTCTCCCACTACCACTAGATCATCCCCACAATCTCTTTACCAATCCAAGCAAGAATCTGGCCACTTCTTATCATTCACTCAAGTTCTTCCACGAAATCTACGAAATGACATTAGCCGTATCATTAAAGAGTCGGGCCACATTTCGGGGAGATCACTGAGGCACTGAGCTCAAGTGAAGTCTATCATTGAACAGCCCCTCCAGGTACTCTTTAATTAGTCTATCAAGCATAAAAAACTCGAATGAGGCAACAAAAGATAACCCCACGGGCACGAGCCAATTCCCACTCGAAACCGATTACGAGGCGCGAGGAATTACGCCCACCACGCACGCCCGCCCCGAATAATAGAATTACACAAAATTAACAGCAGAAAGTGACGAATCGACTCTGAGGCTCCGTCCAATTCGACAGAGTGGCAAGTCAGGAATCAAATGACAAAGGCGAATCCGTACCACGAACCAAATCAAAGGGCCTCAAACTACGACCGAAGAAAAGGGGACAAGAACGAGATAACCAAGAACACAATCAGCAGCATCGGGGCGGAGACAATCAAGAAAACGAATTCTGCGATGAGGGGAGGAAGAATTTTTACCTCAGCGCAACATGGTCTTCGTCAGCTCCCTCCTACCGCAAGAAATCATCCATGGATCCAATCACTCCAACGAAGCCTCCACATCAGACGAAGCGAACGGGAAACAAAAATCCCACTAAAAGAAAAGGAAAAAAAAAAGGAAAAAAAAGGAAGAGGACCCAACTAATAAGACAGGACAAAGGGAGGATAAATAAGCTAAAAACTGAAGATTGGAGAAGGAAAAAAGGGGAAAAACGAGAAAAGCCAAGGAATTTGGCAATTACACGAGAAATAGCGAAGTGGGCAACGTTCGCAACAACATTGGACGAGCTTAGATCCTCATCACTCACACTGAGGAGGAAGACGAAATAAAAAAATAAAAAAGAGGAAAGAAAAGAATTTTAAGGGAAAACGAGATTTGGGGGGGAGCTCTCGATCTGCTGGGCCACTGTCGTCTCTCTCTCTCCTCTCTCTCTCTCTCTCTCTCTAGTCTCTCTCCTCTTTCTCGGGCGAAGAAAGGAGTTTTTCGTTCTAGAGAGAGGGGGAGGGGTAGAGAGAGAAGGGAGGGGGAGGGGAATGATGAGAGAGAAAGGGAGTCTTTTCAGAGAGAGAGAGAGAGAGAGATCCCAGATAAGAAATCTTCACACAAACAAACGACCTTCTAAGAACAGTGACATGAAATTTGTCAACATCCGGTCTCTTTTTATTCTCTGCTTTTTCTTCACTCCTCCCCTCCTCCTCCTCCTCCTCTCCCCCTGAACACACCCCCTCTCTCTCTCTCTCTCTCTCTCTCTCTAGCTTCTCTCTCATTAATTATCTCTTCTCTCCTTTCATTTGCTGTCATGGCTTGCGCCCTTGTGATTCATTATCATTATAATAATTATTATTAGGAGACTAAACAGGGTAATTAATGTATAGATATATTCACTTTTCCAGGGGAAAATATTCTTTTTCTGGGTCTTTGTTTTTTTTTTTTTATGTTTAGAGGAAACGGGAAAAAAAGGGAAATTGTAATGCGTTTCTAGATTCTCTCCACCTTCCTTGCTTTTCGTACAGGCATTAAAAAAATCATTGAACAAGCTTTAAAAAAATCCCGATGAAAAGAAATTTGTCAAAACCCCTTCTCTATTCAATGCTCCTTCTCCCTCCCCCCTCGCGTTGCACGTTACGAAGCATGCGAGTTTCCAAATCCAAAAAGAAAAAAAGAAATTACAAAATCGGATTTTAGCATTTCTTTTTCTTAGGAAATGGTAAAAAAACAAATTGCCCTTCGGCCAGTGTCATTTGGATACTTATTGACATGACCCACCCGTGGAATTTGAAACCTATTGATTGCACAGAATTTGAAACCTATTGATTACACGATTACAATATGTTTTTCCAAAAAAAAAAATATATATATAGCTAAATAAAAGACTGTCGAGCTTTTGTTGACTATAGACGCATTTCACACAATTTCACAATTCGTATCAAATTTAAGAGAGAAAAAAAAAATTAAGAACTGAGATTGCAATTAACTTAATGTTATATATATGCATTCCTTTCAAGTTTTTTATAGATGCAGGAGGTCGCATGAGATCACTTCTTTTCATTGACAATGGTGAAAATGAGCTATTAGCATCAAAGAATCATGAATACGGCTCATTCTCAACAAGTCCATCACCGTCAGTGCACCACGATGCTAGTGGGAACAAAGCCGAGGTTATTCCACACCATGACAAAGATCAGATCTACGTCGCACACAAACCAAGGCTTGCTGTAATTGATAAGTAACTCAAAGGTTACAAACCATCGACCATAAGGTTTAGACCACTTGGAAGTAAGCCCCATGCCACCAAGCTAAATTTCCACAGTGGTAATACAAGACGAATACGACTCGATGCACCAGGAGCACAAAAAATAAAAACTTCGCCACTCATGATATTTTGGTATTTGGAATCTATCCGGTCAAAAAGAAGAAAAAAATCCCTATCCAACATCTATTTCATTTAATAAAAGCAAAAAAATAATTATATGGTCTCTCGCGATTTTTCGAAAATGCATATGGGTGGTTTGATTTATCCGATGATAATCGATAAGGTGAGTGAAGACGATATGCGGATGGTTGGCCGATACGACAACGGACACAACCACCTCGCGAGTCGCTGCCCCCCCCCCCCCCTTCTTTAAAAAGCTCGTCGTTAGTCGCTATGATAAATCTAAAATTTAATTAGGGCCCAATCCCCATTAAAACTTCCACTTTAAGCAGGGTTTAAAATCCGGTTTTAATACACGACCGGACAGCCGGTGGGCCCCGCCCGGCGTGAGCAGGATGAGGTTTCTTTTTTCCTCTTTCCCTATATATCTATATATAATATTTTTTATTTTTAAATTTTTTTTGGGGGGGGGAGGGGTTTTGATACCGGAAAAAGATGCCCTGGGTTATGGCCGTAATTACGGGGGAGGGGATCGGTGCTGACGCGTCGCGCTCCCATTGGGGCGGCACTCCTGTTTCCCCAACGGCGGAAGCCTACTTTAGTCGCGAGATCGCTGTTTTGCTGCGTCGTTTAGAAAGGCGATTAGTGGGGGGGGATGGGAGAGAAAAAAGTAATAAAGAAATGGACGCAAAAGATCCTCGGACACGTGGCCGCTTTTAGCGGACCATCAAAAGATCATACGACGCGCGCATTCGGAATGTCTCGAGTCTCGACGCTTTGTCCACCACCGTGTGTTCGGATCTTTCCCCCCGCCCCCTCTTTTTTTTCTTTTTCTTTTTCTTTTTTCCTTTTTTCTTTTTTTTTATTCTTCTTTTTTTCCACACATGTTTGCGTGCCGTGTTCCTTTAATGGGTACGATCTGTGTTTTACTTTCGTCGGAGAAGTGCAGTCGTCAATCTCTGCCGAGCTACCGAGTTTTTTTTCTGTAATAGGTTTGGATTTTGATAATCTGAATGTTCCCGTTTGAGCGAGCACTAGTATGTCGGAGGACTTGAGTTCGATCGTCTCAAAAAAGTCACGAGGTTCTCTTCTTTAATAAGTCGGAAAAGGGTCGGGATTCGTTTGAATTCCGTGCAACTACGTGTTCTCGATTTGTACCGTTGATAGAAGCATTTCGGGTGCACGTTCTACCATTTGGCAAGAATTAGGGGAAGGATTTTGTCGGTTCAACCCGAAAGTTTAAACTCGACAAATAAAATGGATAGCTTTAACCAACAAAATAATCCCTGACTCTAGTATCATATTAGAAAAACTTAAGCCGACAAGTCTATGACCCAAAAAAAAAAAAAACAAAAAGATAAAATGGTTGATGAAGAGAGATCACGTGAATACAGAAAGTATATAATTTATATAGTCAAGTAATGCGGTATACTTTAACGCTATATCACTTTGGAAATAAAAATTTTCATTCCACAAGCACTAATTAAACGTGAAACGCTAGAATTAGATACATTCAAAGTGGTTTCGATGAATATTGCTCTTTGATAAAAGTTACATTGGAAAGTGAATTGATCTCTTATGTGAATTGGCCTCCTGAGATGTAGGGATGAGCAGCTTTAGGGTTGGTCCAAGTTCTCTAGAACTATGGATCCTACCAATTGGAAGCGGTTCTCAAATTTTTGGATCTATAACCAACCATATACACCTTAGAAGCTAAAACTTACCTCATCACATGTTCCAAAGTTAGTTTCAAGAATTACCGAGGTTTCACCTATATTATCAATTGAACTATTGCAATTAATTACCATCTCTATTTATCATTATTTGCCACTACAATCCACTACCACAACTCACATTTAGACGCACAAAAAAAAATGAAAAGTTAATAAAATAAAAGTCACGATTATGGATGTGGCGGAAATGGTGTTCATACTAGTAGTTCAAAATAATACATCGGAATACCGAAAGTTCCGTAAATACATAAAATAAGAAAAATACAGAGACTTATTTTAAATTTCAGGCTCAATAGAGACTATCTTGCATATCGTGAAATCAAGACCTAAACCCATTTCCTTCGATCCAATTATCCAATTCCCAATTTTATCATGAAACCATCTTCGCCTCTTCTGAAATGTGTCAATGTATGGGCGGCACATGTTGCTTAGCCATATTTTGTGGATCTCTTTGTTTTACTTGTCCTCGCTTTTTGTCATTTCAGTCATCATTTTAACTCGCTAATTTGAATCGCGAAACATCTGCTCTTCTACCGCATTCGGGGCTAAATGTGGACCAGACAAGATCCCCTAACTTGATGCCGTTGCTCGCCTCTCTCCTCCTCAAGTTCCCCCCCACGCCGACAAGGACGGCTACCCTAGATATTTCTTTCGACAATGGTGAGATTACTATTACATAATTTTGATCCCTTCGTACAATTCCTTTTGTTTCGGTTAGATAAAAACTAACTTTTTAACCCCGAAGCACGTGAGTAAAAGGCTGGACTATTATTTACAACCAACAAAAGTTGAAATTTTGTCATCTCAACATCTCGGGGTATTTACTATCTTGTATAGAGAAACTTTCTAACTAACGACAAACTAGTGAAGATACAATTGCGGGTTCATCAATCTCGAAGGTTTAAATCACGGGCAAAATGAGCAGTTGTAACTCAATTGAAATACTCGCGAGACACTGTTTGGCAAGTTAATTATACCGATTGCTTGTCTCCATCATGTCGTGTTAGAATATGGAGATGAGGATCGCATATTATCCAAGCATGATATTTGTCAATTTTGTTTTTATGAGATCCAAATAAGCTCATGAGGATATTTACCATTTGGAGGTGAGACATCAATTTTCATTTCCAATTAGGATTGTCATCTGCCGCGGGCCACCACAATCTAGCTATAGATATATCTCAAAGGTGAGATACGAACCAAGCAAACCTAACCACATTTTCATGTAGAAAATAGACTTTTTCCCCCTTTTTTCATGGGGGAGAGAAGATGGCGTTTTCGCGATATCCTATTCGATTGATTCCGTCGTCTCCATAAAGTACCGTGTCTTAATTATCTTTTACCGTTGAATTCAAACCTTATATGTATTAACCATTTAGCAGATATCGCCAATGTTTATAATTATTTTATTTTTCGTTTCAATGGTAGAAAATCCAGAAGTCGCCGCTAGTTTTATTTATGGCGTGTTCTCTGTTCGCACCAGCTATATGTACGTTTTGGAAGTGATTTTGCCCCATGTGGGTAGACTAGGAACATGATCAGCTCTGACCTTTGCCCAGAAAATCAAAAGTCAATTAAAGAATTGGATGCAATATTCCCTTGGCAGAGGAAAAATTAAATAAAAGATTTATTAATGATCAGATCTCAATCGTTTTTTTTTTTTTATTCTGACTGGTGTCCGGATATGTGATTAAAGCATGAGCTCATTTACTCCAAATCCGATGGCCATCGATGGTAGCAAAGTCAAAGTACTCGTTAATACAAGGGACAGAAATAGAAGATGATTCAATGTATTTGCCAAGTAATATACAATTACAGAGCCCCCAAAGAAGGTAATACATACTTACATTTCATGGATTAGGGATTTAAAACTTCATTGTCATAAAAATAATGAAATTGCCCAATTTAAATCGCTTAAAATAACTGGTAGTGTACTTTGCCGTCTCGTGCTACTTTCATTTCCAAGGGAATCGAAAGAGTTGTTTATTATCAATAAGTCAATTCAGTAATTTTCAACCAAAATTAACTAGAAAAAATATATTAATGAATCGTCAAAAGTTTTAGGACTAAATTAACCAATTTATAAAGTTTTATGACCGAATTGACCATTGTACTATAGGTTTATGACTTTATTAGACAAATATCCATATATTTTGCTATCTTATACTACCTTTATTTACAGTTATATCGAAAGAGATTTTTTTTTTTTTTTAACGAGCCTCAAATCCCCAAAAAAGATAAAATCATTTAACGTACTTCCTTGCATCTATAAACTTATCCAAAAATAGGCACCGCATTAATTTACAATCGAATCGAAAGAGTTTTGCTATCCGAAAATAGATTTAGGACTTTATTGTAAAATGAACCCAACCATTTAGATAGCAAAGTATCTGAATATTTTGCTATCTTATGCTAAGTTTGTTTACAATTGTATCGAAAGAGTTTCTTTTTATGAATAAGCCTTAAATCTCCCCTACCCCCCAAAAGAAAAAAAAAATTAACATACTTTCTTTGCATATGTAAACTTATCCGAAAATAGGCATTGCATTAATTTAACACCGAGAGATGGCAAATCGAACCAAACTGTTTAGGTGATTTTCTTAAATGAAATTAACGGTTAAAATTACAAAATCCTAACGAGAAACTCTTTAATTTCGGGGAAAAAAAAAGCAATGCACACGGCACAGATCGAAACGTATCAAAGGGGCTGAGCAGCTAGCATCCAGCCGTTCTGTCCACTTGCATCGATGAACACTCGAGTTTAACAGCAATAAGGAGTTAATTAGCGAATCTATTTTCCTCTCGGCGAGGGGGGGTAATCCACTCGTCGTCACGAACATTGACTTACGAAGGGGATCCGAAGTCAACTCTACTCTCGGCTCGAGATCTAGAATTTTCCAACTCGACAAAATTAAGGAAAATATCTGGCTGGCCGGGAGCGAGAGAATCTTTGATTACGCGGGCATTTAAAGGGGGGGACAGAGGTTGACCAGACCAACATCCGAACGAAATGAAACAACGTTCCAAAACCCAAAACCCAACCCCGACGGCGACGCTAATGTCAATGTGGTTCATTCATTCGACACCGATCGATCCAATTATATATGAAATCTCGATTTCAGTTGAATTTTTCCAACTGACAACGATACTCCAACAGCGACATTAATCGGAGCGTAGTACGGAGCGTAGGACGGCACCGCTGAAATCCCCCCCCCAAAAAAAAATAAAAGAAGAAAACCTATTCAAAAAAAAAATCCCATCGGCATTTTCTTTCCACCAAAAAATTCATTCCCACAATAAAATATAAAATAGACCTAATTATGAGTCGGGAGGCATGTCGAGGCCATTGAGACCGAAAGCAAGCTGGGAGGCCCAAAGCAGGCGTCCTCACCTAACATGCCTCCGGAGAAGGAAATATATGTAGCTGTGGTTTTCCTTTTTTTCATTCTAATCATCTGCAACTGGCAAGTATTTTTATCTCGAGACTAATTGGTGTGATTTTTTTCTTTTCACGCTGCCGGTATGTAATATACCATAGCGGGCTTAATTCACTAAACTACCCTTAGTAAGTTCGATCTCAATTCTACCTCAAACTTTTTTTTTTTAATTGGAAAAAATCTCGAGCTTTCACTATAATCTGAAATTTGCTGTCGGTGATGATTTTTTGGACTTGGGACAAACCTGAGACTAGAGCAAAAATTGATTTTTTTAATAGAAAAATTGTCATAAATGGTCTCTCAATTTTGAGTTGATGTATAATATGATCCCTGAATTTTTAACTTATTTGATATGATCCATGAATTATAGTGTAACGTGCAATGTGGTCATTACACTTTTAATCTACTCAATATAATCCATACATTTTCGATACATGTTCAACTTAATCTTTAAATTATATGAAAATGTCAAATGTTATACCTAAATTTATATTAATGGAATGGTAACATTTGAAATTGAACCTAAAGTTTGGGATCTCGAGTATGGATTGGACAAGACCCATGTCAAAACCCAGACGAGCGGCCCGAACATGAGGTCGTTCGCGATCGTTTCGATTTGTAGAATTGACTCGAAAAATTTACCGAAAAAAGAAAAAGGTCTACTGTGGAGGGAGAAGTAGGGAAGTCTCTTCTATGCGTAGCCGGTCGTACCAACACGAGTCCTATTTTCTTTATTTTTCTTTTTCAGTTGAGTCCTTCTTCAAGGAAAGCTCCAATCCTTTTCATTTTTCCATTAAATCATTCGGCCACGATCCGTCCGATGTGTACCACCATTCTCTTATTGGCACGTAAAAACAAAACCAAACCCAAAAGAAATATTTTAAAAAACCCGGAGAATTGACAAGTCGGAATCTGGATCGCAAAATGACCCATTTGCCCCTACAGGATCGGATTGGGCGGATATTTTTAATAATTAACCACAATAGGGGTTTTTTTTTTTAATAATTATTATAATAGGGGTTGTTGAAGAGACCATAAGACCGAGGAGGGAGAGGGACATGATACGAGGTGGGGCCCGCGTCATTATCGAGGGAGACGTCTTGCTTCATCGGCAGCAGACGGGGTTGGAATGGATTGCCAGTCAAGCAAAGGAAGAGGGAGGAGGGGTTTATCTATTATTAATCAACTCTCTTATAAAGGCAGATATTTTTTTCTTTTTTTTTTCCCTCCCTCTTTTTTGGGTTAGTGGCCGTGTAGACATCACGATCTCGATTCCTACCCAATGTTCCATTCTCGGACCCAAAAGTTATTACAAGTGGAAAAAATATATATTCTTTTTTTATATGTATTTCCGGTCGTAAGTGGATCGTGATCAATCGAATTGGAGATGCGGGTTTTAGTGTTGGCAATTTTTCTTCCCCATCCTTGATTGGAGAAATTTTTTTTTCTCTTGGTCGGTGTTTCGTTCGGTGGGGGGACGACCACCGAGATTGTCCGGAAAATTTGCTTGAGGGAGGACTATTTTCCCGAGAAAATCGTTTTCTTATTTCCTGATGTTTCAATGACGGAAAATTAATTCATATATAGAAAAGTATTCTCCGCGAACCGAAAACAACAACCTTAAATTGTATCGAAAATGACTCTCTTTTAATATTAAAAGCCCACCAAACAAATGAGACAACAACCATTTGATTCTCATGGAAAAAAAAAATTCTCCTTATCATGAAATTCAGATGTAGCTAATATTCCTATAAATCGTAACTAGCTATCAACTGGAGACATCACAGGGGGGTTGGTCATTTGTTCCGATCAGAGACGGTAAGGGAAAAAGGGGAAAAATCGACCCCGTGGCTGGACCGACCGGAGATGAATGTTCGGCGGGGCCGCCGCTCCGATCGGAGACGGTGGCGGGAAAAGGGAGAAGTCGCCCCGGTAGCTAGACCGACCCGGCGACGTCACGTCGGGTCCGGACGTTGGAAAAGTATAACATGGGAGGGTGGGGGGAGGGAAGACCTGACCTGACGGTGGTCCCCTGGAGAGAGAGAGATAGAGAGAGAGAGGGAGAGGCTTTTCTGCATGGTCGCGATCATGGGAAAATATGTGGAGCTTTCGAAAGTCCCCCCCAAACTAAGTGGAAAGATTTGGCTAAAACTAGATGTGCCGGGCCCCACCGCGCGCACCCGAGGGGAAGGAAGGGAGTGTTTTTCTGCCCCCCTTCCTTTCGAGATTAAGATCCGATCCCTCCCCGCCCGAGAGGAGAATCCCCCCATTTGACCCGAGATTATTTATTAGCAGAAAAGGTTAAAAAAATATCCATGAGGGGGCGTGGGATTCGCGTTGGCGCATGAATGCGACGGGGGAGATCTAAGACCCCGGACTCGTTCGCTGCAAGGATTCACCCGCAATGCGTTCCCCCTAAGTTTTCCAAAGCTTCCCTCTGAAGAAAAGCCTCGTGCACTCACTTTTTCCAATCCGTTTTATTTCATTCTGTCGCCTCCTTTTTCTTTCTTTCTTTCTTTCTTTTTTCTCCCTTCCCGGGTCGGGGGTAGGGTCCGGCTTTGGATCGTTGACCCGGGTTCGGGATTTCCGGGTTCGCTGGTGATCGACGCTGCCCGAGATTTTTTTTAGTTCACGTCGAATCGGGTCTTGGGTCTTCTTCTTCACGTCACTCTTTGCTGTCGAATTTCCTGATTTTTTGGGATATATGTGTATAATTCTGATCGGAATGAATGGCGAAGAAGCTAAGGTCTAAAAGTTGGTTTGACTTGAACAATGTCTGGGAAGCTTCAAGATTTATTCCTGTGACACTCTTTCGTGTCGGAAGCTTCAACTTCTGTGCATCGTACTCGCGCAGCAACGATCGAGATGTGGGAGAGCAATTCAATCTCGGAGCCGATGAATCCCTATGATTAAGCTTAAAAAATTTAATTTTTTTATAGACAGATGATGTGCGCGTGAGGATTCAAAAATCTAGCTTATTTATATATATGACACACCCGACGGCGATGGTATAGAATTCATTTACTATAATTGATATATAATTTCATAGGAGCTTATTCTTTTACGTCCATTCCTATAATTGGTTTTCATATCACTGGTGTATATTTTGGGTTAAATTTGCACGCGGCTGATTTTTTTTATACATAACCAGTCAATTAAAGACCTTTCTACACTGGAAACCTAATCCATCATCACAAGGCAATCACATGCATAGGCCAACTCCAATTTCTCGTGTTCACAATGGAAAATTGGGTTCAGCCCATATTTTCTGAAAATTCCCCAGAATTACAGAATTGTCTAGAAGAGCGCAATTTGCCGGCCATATGCTGCACGAGGATTTTTTCTATTTATTTATTTCCTCAAAGAGATATGAAAATAGTGCCGTGAATATTATGTGCGAGGGACAAAAAATAAAAATAAAAAAAGCATTTTTCCAGAGGCAAGAAGAAGACACGGACAACTTTTGGGCAGAGCAAAAAGCTCATTGGTCCCAGGAGAGAATCCTCCTAAAAAATCTATCGAAAAAAGCAAAAATAATATTAATAATATCAATAATAAAGAATTCACGGTCGGAATTAAAAACTAGTAGGTGGAATTATTTTTCCTGTCTTTGTTATTTTTTTTTTAAATTTGAATATTCAAAAAATTACATTGCATGCACTTCACAGTTGTTATCATCACCAGGCAACAATGTCAATAATTGCTATTCCCCCAATAGCTGTCACCGCACAAAAAGCATTGCCCTTCTTCCTTCCCCTCTTTGGGTGCCTCTCACATGGCCTCCCCCTAAATTTATAAATTTCACCTCACTTTGGAAGTGACTATTAATAAAGAAGACCCTTGAGGTATCTTTTGCTACATTTACCTCGAGGTAGCTACGCTGTCGTATGCTACAGGTCTTGAGTGTGCCGAGTTTCATGAACTGGGTTGGGACGATCCGGCATCAATGCAATGAAAAGAAAAAAAATCAACGCGAGACCGTAGATATGGCGAATCTTGAATTGAGTATAGAAGTTCAAACCCATTTCTTATTTAATCTAAAAGTTCAAGCCCATTTATTCGCATAAGAAATTGAATGTTCCTTGTGGAAGTTCGGAGTATAGAATCAAGACATCAGAAAACCGAATTCTCTTTGAACTGAGTCAAGATTCTCTCGCCCCCTATCTCTGCGCCCACGAATCTCTGGGCTTTTTCAAACCCATTTGCCTAACAAAACCAAAACCAAAACCCATGCTCACGCTTAAGTGCATCCAATGACGAAAATGCCCCTCGCCACCACGCAGGGTCACGAGATTGTTTGTATTGCAAAATAAACGATAACGCGATAATGAGTAATATGTTAGAAATTCTAATATAAAAAGTTTAAATTAATAGGTCAATGAAGGCTACGTGAATATAAAAAGTATTTATGATCCATTGTTAAGCGATGTGGGATAATATTATGACGTACTAGAAATAAAAAAAAAGACTATAATAAAAAAATCGGCCAAGCTAAAAAAATATAGCAACCATACGGATCGACTCAGTTGTAATGCAATAGCCTATGCCTTCAAATAGAGAATTAAACAATTGCACGATGAAAACAATTGGACTTGCAATCTTGATGATATCAAGCAAGGACGCGTGTTGTGAAATATACTATAGATACACACACACACACACACACACACACATATATATATATATATATATATATATATATATGTTGTTGACCCATTTTCCTAATGGGATAAAAATTTTAGGAAAAACGGCTAGTCTAGGGTTACACCATCCCGGAGCCAAAATACATGTAATGTAGAGCTGTATAGGTGGATTTGATGAATTTCATTTGAGTGCTACGTCGTTGATGACTAAATGTTAAACCTAATAAGAGTACATATCAATGTTGAAAGTTTACTGATTAGCATTTCGCTCATATGTTTTTTTAGCACCCGACAATGTCCTCATTGAGTTTGGCTTGATCATCCTCTCCTTTCCAGAATAAACCAATGAGAAAAGCAGGGGAAACATTAACGATCCCACTATTATTCATTAGCTAAGGACTTCAACATGACTTTAAAATCTCTAAACGATTTCTCAGATCCCAAAATCACGAGATATTTCAAAAATTATTGTACTTCTTTTCACATGTCAAAATTCAATATAACACTTGCATTTCGGAAAAGTTACGAAAAAAGCATACTTCAATATATGGGTCTGCATTCATATACAGTAAAATCCTCACGTATTCTGGATTAAAGAAAAAAAAATTAAAATGCGAAGTGAAAATGGCAGAAGGTAAAATACCAACATGCATAAGTCCAGCCAGGCGCTAACCAATGAGAATTCGGTGCCTCCGTCTGGCTCGCGTGACTCCCGAAAGATTCCGAGGCGGTCTCGTCTCGTCTCGTGTGGAGCCTTTTCTTTTTTCTTTTTAATTTTCTCGCCTTTTTTCCGGGAAAAAGTCCACCCCAACGATAAAAAACCTCGTGTCGCCTCCCTTTTGCGGTCTCATAATGACCGTCCTTTTAAGGAAAATGTCTCATGGACAGATAGATCAGATAGATGCTCTTGTCGCTTTCTTTTGCTCTGTCTTCTTTTAGCTTTCTGGGTCGCCGCGATCTCGACGTTTCGGCACGTGACGTACGGGTCGCGTTTTGGGCCGGGACGTGCTACACGCGCCAGACGAGGCGGTCTTTTGATGTTCGATGACGGATCTTTCCTGTCCAAGGACCGCCAAGTCGTCGCTAGGTTTTATCGTCGCCTACGTTTTCGGTCCGCGAGGGGTACGAGTTCATTTATTATGGTTTGTAACAGACCCTACCGGCCACAAATAGACTGATTTTTAGGCTCCGTGAGAAATATTTAGGGAGATGATATTATTTTAATGAGTCAGTAGAAAATATTTTTCTAAAAACATAAAATTCAAGAAAATCATTATCTTTTTCAAATTCTTAATTGAGTATTGGTACTTGGATCAAAAACTTTGTCTTTGGGCATAGGAATCCCAAAGCTCGTCACGAGCCCTTGGCAATGGAGTCGAATCCTTGACGCTCAAGCCTAAGTCCATCAAGGCTGTGACATCCCGAATTTTCAATTCTATTTTCAATAAATTGAAATGGGCATTTCATCTGCACGCATATAGTTCTTTTCCCTGAACTGATCACTCGTGGGATAACTGGTCTATCGGGTGAAGCCGTTAAGAAGTTCTAATGCATCGGACTCGAGAATTTGACCAGGAAACGACCTTTCGACTGAATTAATCTACAAGGGTCATTACGGCACGGTTAAAAATTCGAATAGAGGCCAGAGATAGGTCGACTCGACAGAGGCATGTGATCGAGTGTGGGTGATTCCACCAGATCGCACAATTCTTGTGGATCGACACTAGACCGGCTTTTTTGTCGTTTGGGTACCCTGTATCCGTGTTTGAAACCTTGAGATTATCCCGACAACCAAGAGTCGCCAATGTGTCAAAAATGTACATTGTGGCTTGAATTGATCAACCGCCGGTCAAATGCACGAAAATTTCTAAAAGCTACTCGGTAGATCAGGACGCGCTAATATCGTGCCAGAGTGAAATTAACCGTGAAATTGAGATCGAATTCAGAAATTGGAAGTCCTGGTATGTCACAAATCATTTTAGGAATATTGACTCATACCCGGAGGATTTTTTATGCAAACTGAGTTTTTCAGCAAATTAATCAATGTATGACTAATTTGGCTCGAGAAATTGGTAGGCTCGCTTTTGGTTGTACTTTTGAGATCTAAGATGGTTCTATGGACAAGTGAAGATGTGAATTGAAGTGTGGTGATGTCGGATTAATTTTATGGACTTCGATTGGGCTCAATTGAAAGAGAATTGATTGGAATTGAAGAATTTAATGTAAAAGATTTTATGCCCCGGCGGAAAATGAAATTGAACCTATTGGATTAAGGTTGTGGAAGGTTGGAGTTAGTGGATTGTGACATCACCTTAGGTCATGGTGGTTAGGCCAAAGTTAAAAATAAATTGACAAGTGTAAGGTGTAGATTTAATCTAAAAAAAGGGCCCATCACTTCCACCAATCACACTTCATCTTCAAGCTTGGGAAGAGAGAGAAAGGGGAGGGAGGAAAAGCTGCGTGTGGAACCAGCAGCTCGCCGGCCCGCTCGCACGCCCAGCCGGCCGCCCGCTCGCACCCAGTCGTCGCCGTCGCCGCCGTCGCACGCCGCCCCGCGTAGCCCGCACGTCGCTCGCCTCTCCGCTTCACTCCACCCTTGTCTGCGCGCCGTTGCCGTCCAGCTTCATCGTCCAGTCGCTGCCAGCCGTCGCCGGAGTCCCCGTCGCCGTCTGACATCGCCCTAGGCAGCCACCGTCTCTCCCCCACCGTTCCTCCGCCCGATTGAGCTCGGATTCGCCTCGTCTCGGCCTCAAATAGCAGCCAAGAAAATGGGTATGGCAGCGGACGTTTGGCCAGTTTTGGCCGGCTTCCCGGCCCCGGAGTTTAGGTTCGCCTTTGGAAAAGTCGATCCCTTCGTCGCCCTCGTCGTTTTGGTCCGCTCGGCTCGCTACTCGAGTGAGTTTAGCTCACTAAACTTTGATTAGACGGTTAATTATGCTTAGGGAGGTTTAGTTTATGTTAAGTGCTATTAGGTGGTTAGTTTAAGTTATTTAAGAGTGGATTAGATTAAGGTTGTGTTTTAATTTAAAGTGTGTTTAATTAGGGTTAAGAAGGTTTATTTTATAATAAGCCTTGATGTGACTTAAATGAATTTATTTTTGATTTAAACAAGTGTATCAAAATTATTGGATTATTTAATAATATATTATATTACTAAAATTATTAAAATATTATTATTTAATTAATTTTCATAATAAATTTAATTATTTAATAAATTCGGAAAATTTTGTCGGGACCAATTCTCGGAATTTTGCTGATCGCTGCCGTGTATTCGGATTTTGAAATTGATGGTTGGATATTACAAATTGGGCTTGGATTGTGAAAAATATGGATATTATTATTTAATTAATTTTATGAATAAATTTAATTATTTATTAATTTCCAAAAATTATTTCGGGACCCTAAATTCTTATAATTTCGTGCTGATCGATGTGTAGTCAGATTATGAATTTGATGAGTGGATTTTGCAAATTGAGTCTTGATTGTGAAAAATATGGATTTTATTCGAGAAAATCCTGTGTGTCGGGTTTTGATACCAAAATTGGATTTTAATGATTATATTAAATAGTGGGGTTTGAAAAGTGAGTTATCGCTTTCGATTCGGAATTAACGTACCCCACACACGTGAATAATTTCTGGAATATTTTTAATATGAAGAAAAATGGCGGGATCACTATTTTAAGTGGAAGCATTGAGTGGAATGCAAAGTGTCCTGGGGCCGAGTATGATTTGGCTGTGTGATAATTAAGAGGAATCGTCCCGAGCTATTGAGCCGGACTTGCCCCTATATGGGATGCCCTTGGCAACGGATGCGGGTCGCAGTAGAGGCTAGGCCAACTGGACCTATGCTCATTCGGGAATGCCGTTGACGTAGTGACGAAGCCACGCTCCAAGGGGAGGCGATGCCGGCATTAATGTCGTAGATAGCCGAATCGCGAGTAGGCTATGCCATTGTGTGGAGTGAATAATAATTGGATCGTATCTTGAGTGTTATTGACGGGTCGGATTATGGGACGGAATCGTGTGGCATGGTATGGGACGTGTCGTAACGATTTGGTCTTATAATCCGGGCTCCGTGGTCGTTTGAAATGAAAGTGTTGGCATTCTAATTGTTTGAATTCTTATTACTACTCGAGTTTGTGTGATACAAATTGTGCTAACTCGCGAAATGAATTAAGACGATGTAAGTCTTACGTGTGATGTGGCTAGGCCACCCGGGGTGTATTTTCTTTCTAATAGGGGTTTAGGGGGTTGAACTTGCTGAGACAATGTTTCACCCCGTTGTGGGCCAACATTTCAGGTCCCTAGATGGTGGTCGTGGAAAACCCGAGGCCACGGAGTCTGAAAAGGTGGAAACTGAAGGATCGGTAAACATGTTCTGCTAGTTGGTCTTAGGATAGTCCCCCTTTTGTAGAGCCGAGTCTATTTTGTAGACAGTCCAGTGTTGTATTTAAACCTATATGTTTATAAATGAGTGTTTGGTATTTTGATTGATTGTCTGCTTTTCTATCCCAAGTTAAATGTTGTCAGGGGATTTATTTCGCTTCCACATGCATAATATAATGAATGGGTCGGCGACGTATCCTGGGATGTCGCATATTTGATCGACCGCAGTGGGATGTGCGTGCGCTCGGGGTTCGGGGCGTAACAAAGGCCAAGCTTGGAACTTTAACGCTTTGCCCCGGGTCCATTAATTTGGACTCAGGACGGTGGACACAGTAACATCGAGATTGAGCCCGGATCCTTGACGCCCCACAACCAAATTAAAAAATATTAATATTTCAGATTTTTTAAATTATTTTGTTTATTTTTATTTTTATTTTCTTATTCCTTCTTCTTTTGCTAGTCTCCGAGCCTTGGCAACGATTAGCAATTGCCCACAGGAGCGAGCTCAACTCTTGTCATATCTCGGCTATTGGCCCTCACTCGTGCCTTGTTGTCAACGGTTTGCCAATGCCCAGCAACCAATGAATGAAGAGTCAAAGAAAAAAAAATTAAAAACATATTTTTAAACTACGAAATTATTTATGTCAACATGTCTATGCCACGTAAAACAACTAGTGTCAAGTCAACAATTTTCTGGTCAAATGAGATTTTCTTCACCAAATGACATAAAAAAATTTCTAGTTAATTTTTGGATTTCAGCAAAGTACTATAAAGTATTGTCATTTTTCTGAAACATGAATTCTCAAAAAATATTTTCTAGGTATGTTACATTTTCTGTGAAACAAAATGAAGCCTTTGAGTGTGTTTATTTTGCGAAAAATTAACAGTCCATAAAATATTTCCCAAAAAATAATTACTGAGTATCACTTTGTAAAAGTGAATAAACATAATTTATTTTCATTGCCTAAGAAAATATTCAAACATATATTACCGTCGATAATGAAAATACTTTTTATTAACTAATTGTTTCGAGTGATTATTTAAAATTTTTTTTTTTTTTTTTAAAATTGTTCACAGAAATAAATGAAGCTTTAAAATATAATGGATAATCTTTTGAAGGGTCTTCCGTGCCCGCAGCCATGACCTTCGTTATCGGGCCTACGGTGCCAGAACATCGGGACCTGGAGTTATACTCGTATTTCATGATTTTTTTTAATGAACATCAGAAAAATGATTTTCATATTATTTATAAATGCGATAAAATATAAGAATATTCATATTCCTCGAAAGTAAGTCCATTTTAAAAAAGTTTCCTTGGGAAAGTTGACCATCCGTTCGTTGAGAACATTTTTTGGTGGGAAGGAGGAGTAAAAACAAGGCGCAAAGCAAGGAAAGAAAGGAATAAAAGAAGGGAAAATGGACGGAAACACGACAAAGTGCTCGAATAAAAAGGAGGAGCATTGAATGGAGATGGATTTCATTCCATGTATCACGAGATTCGCGAATCCCGACCGAACTGAATCTCCCTATCGATCGATTGATTGTCGTCGTCAGTGGCTTCGGAGATTTTCAGATTCGTTTATTAGGACATCCACGATATCGCTGCCGTACGACGCTCGAGCGACTGCCGTTTTCTCTCGTTGAGTGTGCTGCTTTCCTTAAATAAAAACATCGATCAGATTCTCGAAAATCTGAGGCAACAGTAAAAGTGGTGGGGCGTCATTTAATGAGTGACTTGCCTCTTCTTCTGTTATTGTCCTTTAGCTCCTGCTTAAATGTGCGCGTGAAAGAGAAGCCAGCGTCGTAGTACGAATCGCTTTTTTTCGTCTCCAGATCCGTGTCGCGATGCGGACCGTGGGGTGATTACTCGGTGCATCGCGGTACGTCGCGATTGATATGAGGATAGCAAGCGCGATCGCGGCGGCCTGCCTAGGGCTGCTCGTGATGATTCTGGCCCTCGACGTCAAACTAATGTCCTTGACGAACTTGATCGGGATTCAAGGTATCTTTCCCGAATTTTTATCATCATTGGTTTCTCGGCTTGGTTAATCTATTGGTACGGTGGGTGGTGGATTGTAAAAGGAAATTACGAAATTTTTTTTAAAATTATTGTATGAATACCAATTCATTTCTAAATTTTGATTAATCTAATCATAAGTTTTTCGACAATTTGTTAATGTGATACGTTCGATTAATTTTGGCTACAAACCATTGGCGTGAACAATTTTTGCAATTTTTAGAATCTCTTTTTAAATTTTTTGATAATATTTTTCCTTCTTCCTTTGCTAATCGCTTGAGTCTTGGCCGTGATTGACAACCGACCGCAAATGATGCTCGGTGAGGTCAAGCCTAACCCGATAATGAGGTTGAGCCGCGCTGGTTGCTAGGTCTTGAAGAGGTCAAGCCTTGCCTATAGCTGGTTGTCGGCTAACGTTTAGGCCCAATCGGTGAAGCAATAAGGGAAAAGAAAAAATAATTCAAAAATTCATTTTTTTAAAGGTTGCAAAAATTATCCACATCAACGGCGGCAATAACTCACATAGAATAAATATAATATATATCAATAGTTTAGCCAAAATTTACCGTAATGATTAAATTAAAAGGGTTTGGAGTTGAATTGACATTTGTACAATAAATTTCTATTTGTTTCATAAAAAAATGTATAATTTGGAAAATATTTCTAAAAAAATAACTACTTATATTGGTTGAAATAATTAGTTAATGATTATTCACAACGATTTATGTCTAACTTTTTAATGGATAGTAAAAATATTTTTCATTCATTCAAATTTTGTAAGTTATACAAGTGATTATTAAAAAATATTTTTTAAATAATTTATTTTTTCACGAAACAAATATAGTCTAACTTTATCACTCCTTAATTTTCCCCGGACCATATGTTACGCACATTCCATATGCTACTGGGAACGAGGAATTTAGCATTGTCTTCTTTTCTTGCAGTGCTAAAGGGCTGCGCATGGGATGTCAACCCGAGGGCCTCGGCCGCGTCGTCGTCGGACATCCACGGATCGCCGGTCTCCTGCGACCGATCTCATGCCACCTACGACCTTTGCACCGTCGACGGCCCTGCCTTGATGGACCCTGCGACGGCGACGATCTCTTCCTTGGACCGGACCTCGCCGCCGCGCGCCCCGGTGAAGACCCGCCCTTACACGCGGAAGAGGGACCGGAGGGCGCTCTCGCGGGTCAGAGAGGTGACCATAGCCTCCTCGCCCCCGCCCAACGCCACCTGCGGCGCCACGCAGGTGGCCCCCGCCCTCGTGTTCAGCGCCGGCGGCTACACCGGCAATTTCTTCCACGAGTTCAGCGACGGTCTCGTCCCGCTCTTCATCACCGTCGAGTCCATGTTCCCCGACCGCGACGTCACCCTCGCGGTCGTCGACTGTCGTGACTCGTGGCTCCGCAGGTACGCGGACGTGCTCTCCCACCTCAGCCGCCGCCCGGTCATCAACCTAGACAGGCAGAAGGAGGCCCTCTGCTTCCCGTCCATCACCGTCGGCCTGATCAAGCATGGCCCGATGACCATCGACCCCAAGCTGCTCCCGCATCCGAAGAGCCTGCGCGACTTCGCCTCCTTCCTCGACAGCGTCTACGGCGGCGGCGCGGCGGCTCCTCCGCCGAGTCCAGAGGCCGGGGGAAGGCCGCGGCTGGTGCTGGTGAGCCGGCCGAGGAGCGCCGGGCGCGCGTTCCTGAACCTGGCGGAGCTGGAGGCCCTGGCGGAGAGGATCGGGTTCGAGGTTCGGCGATTCGCGCCGACGCGGGGGACGCGGCTGGCGGAGTCGTACAGGCTCGTGAGGGGGAGCCACGCCATGGTAGGGGTGCACGGGGCGGCGATGACGCACGCGGTGTTCCTGCGGCCGGGGTCGGTGCTGCTGCAGGTGGTGCCGGTGGGGACGACGTGGCTGTCGGAGGCCTACTTCGGGAGGCCGGCGAGGGAGATGGGGCTGGAGTACGTGGAGTACAGGATCGGGGCGAACGAGAGCAGCCTGGCGGAGGAGTACGGCGCCGACAGCGTGGTGCTGAGGGATCCGAGGGCGGTCGTCGGAGGGGAGTGGAAGAACATGCGCTTGTATCTGAAGACGCAGAACGTGAGGTTGGACCTGGGGAGGTTCAGGGCGTCCCTAGAACGGGCTCACGTCAAGGTCAAGGCGTTCATGGAGACTCGAGAGTCGAGTTAGCAAGCGATTGAATGGAGATGCCGGACTTGGTTGTAAATATTTCTTTCTTTTCTCGTACTTTTATAGGAAGGCGAAATCAAGAGCGGTGAGTGTGGTTTGAGAGTAAAACAGAACGAAATCGAAAGAAATCGGTCTAGTTCCGGATTTTAGAGTATATAAGGTGGGTTTGGGTTTTAATTTTTGAAAATTGAGAAGCCGGCTCTGAATGGGTTTTGGCAATGAAATATATAATAAATCTTTGTGTTTTTCTTGTACTATATCTTTGCAAAATCCCGCAAGCATTGGATAATGTGTAATCTAAAATCATTAGATCCAGCTTTCATTTTAGGGATATTCGTAACTAGGAATTGTACTTCGTTAATGCTATGATTAGTGGACTATAGCTCATTCCAATCGTACAACTTCGATGTTTACGTTTCGGGTACGGGTTTCGAGTTCAAAAAATTTGGGAACCAGTTCGGAAGGATAGGCTTCATATTCCAAGTAGAATCTGGACCGATCCTGAAACCGCCGGTACCAAAAAATCTGGAGAATTCTCGTGTAGATCCATTTCGATTAAAGATGCCAAGCCAAATTTTGGGCCGATGAGTCGCGCCATTACCGTTCTCGACAGGCGTGTTTTTCTCGTTGCTGGGCTTTGAAGGGCACGAGCCTTGTCCGGCCGGGCCCGGCCCACGAGCACTTCCCAGGAACTCGTTTTTCAAAGCAGAGCGGGAAGTCGCGAGATAAGAGCTCCAGGGCGATGTTCATACCTTCTCTCTCTCTCTCTCTCTCTACCTGCATCTTCTTCTTCACCAGACCAGCTATCCTGCTTCCGTCACCGGCGGCCGACCCGAGGGCCCGCCTCCGCAATCCCTCCGGCGGATTCCGGATCTGCACGCGGCGGCGCTCCGATGATTGCAGCTCACCGGAAGCTCGAGAGCAGCCCCGCCGGGGACGCCATCTCCAGAGTCCGGTTCGCTCCCCGGTCCAATAACCTCCTCGTCTCTTCTTGGGACTCTGTGAGCGCGGTTCCTCTCTCCCAAATTAATGATTTTTTTTCTTTTTTCCTTCATTCGTTTGGGATTTGATGAGCTGTGCTCTGCGCAGTGCCTCAGGTTGTTCGACGCGGATAGTTCCGAGCTCAGGTTGGAAGCTCCCTCCGAAGCCGCCCTCCTCGGTTGTTGCTTCCAGGACGAGTCTGTTGCTTTCGGCGTCGGGTCTGATGGTTCCGTGATGAGGTGAATCCGATTCGCGAGACCGTACCGGGAGCCGAGTTCTTTTTTTGCCTTTCCGTCTTCAATTACTGCGTTTTTTTTTTTTTTTTTTCTTTTGCCCATCTGTTGATGCTACTGGTTCGTGCGTTTGTGCCTCCTCGCTGCTCGAGCGAGTCGATAGATAATTTTGTGGAATTGGGCTTCTGAATTAGGAAGTTCAACAGCTCACCATCATCAGGAACTTGGATTTTCTTGCTAATTCGGGTGTTTGAAACTTAGTAAATGTTCTAGACTTAGGCTCGTGAGCGTGACATCTTTCGAAGATTTAGACTTTGCATGGTCTTGCTCTAAAGTATGAGCACGAGGTTGCGTCGATCTGCCCTTTGGAAGTTCTTGGCGGTTACTTCTTTGTTCCCTACTCTTTTCGTGCAGCCCTTAATTTTAGAGTCAGGCTTGTTGGGGTTGCTGACATAAATGTCTTGTCGGTCAGTACATTAGATTCCTAAACAATGTGTGGTTTAAGTTGTTGCTTGAACATTTGGGAGGAGTGATGACAAGGTTAATGTATGGGAAATGAGTTCTCTCCCTAAAAAGCGTGGTTTGCTTTCATTTGGTTATGTAGTTCTTCCATGGGGTATATTATCTAAGCGGTATAGCATCTTAGAGATGTAAGGGCAGTAATTTTCCTTACGTTTGACTGCCTCATTGGCTGGATTTCGTCTTTAGTAAGATCCTTTCCCTGAATCATTTTGGAAACTGGATATAGGTACGATTTGCACTCTGGAGCTCAGGACACGATTGGAAGTCATGCTGATATAGCAACCTGTATTGAATGCTCTGATCAAACTTGTAAGTTCTCAACACTATCTCACCCTTGATGTATCAGATACTGAACATATTTCTTCCATTAAATGTAAAAATCTCTTCAATGAAGTCATTTCCCTGGCATCGATTTATGGTGTGGGCTTGTAGAGAGGTTTAAATCTGGAACTTGAAGCCTGTTTTACACACGAGACATCTGGATCTAAATAATTATGTCAATAGCAAGTTTGTTGAAAGATTAAAAATCTTCCTTTGTGAAGAATAAGATGTTTCAGGCTCTCAGTTTTTAAAATCTCCTTTTCCTGTAAGTGGCACTTAGGGTGGAATGTGAATACGATTTTCTGTAAGAAGCTCAAATTAGGTTTCAACTCAACTTGCACGAAAGTTGTAAATCTAGGGGGACACAGGTTCCTGGTTGTTATGAAGTGTTCTTATTTCATCTTTAGCTTAGTGCTGATCATCAACTGTGAGTTTGGTATTTGACGGCCCATGTAAAAGAGAACTCACAGACAGCTTACTTCCTGAATCTATGCCAAGTGATTTATCCCCAGCACTTTTGGAGGTGCACATACAGGGACAATAGAGTAGGGCCTTCACAGGATCTGACAAGTAGCTAGCGAAAAAGGAGATCAAAATGTGACTTCAGATTCTAATTTTTCTGGTCACTCATAATCACAAGCTTTTCTTCTACTTATGATATTCTTTTGCACTTGCTGTTGTGTCTTGGTGCAGGTCAAGTGATTACAGCTGGCTTAGACAAAAAAGTAGTTTGTTGGGACATGCGCATTGATAAAGTTATTGCAAATTTAATTAATGTAAATGGAGAAGTGGAGTCCATCTCACTATCTGGGTGTAATCTAATGGTTGCAATTGGAAATTCAGCATATGTGTACGATTTCCGCAATTTAAAAAGACCCCTTCAATTGAAAGAATCACCAGTTGATGCTCGTATAAGATGCATAAGCTCCTGTGTTTATTTCAAAGGTATGTCTAAGGACTACCCTAGGTATGAATATGGCTTGAGTGTTATACCCTACGTGAGATCATGGAAGGAGTAACTTTGATGCTTTAAACACACCTTCGTGGTGCTGTCTGTGCAGGATTTGCCGTTGGATCAGTTGATGGACGTGTAGCTGTTGAGATTTCTCCGTCATCCAATTCAAATGACAGCAGGTCAGTAGAATGCCGCACTTCTTCAGCCGTCAATACTTGGTC
The DNA here is from genome assembly GCA_017140595.1 of Eucalyptus curtisii. Classification (NCBI taxonomy): domain Eukaryota; kingdom Viridiplantae; phylum Streptophyta; class Magnoliopsida; order Myrtales; family Myrtaceae; genus Eucalyptus; species Eucalyptus curtisii. The sequence continues at coordinate 32,652,443 of CM029500.1, forward strand.
ATGCAAACATTAAAACTCTAGGATTATAGGATAATTATATAAAGTTCCATTAAACTAAAATCTGTACTGATTGTTCTAGTCTGACAATCCACGTTATATACCAGAGCCATTGTGCATCAAATTCTCGGAAATGCACCATATTAGTGATCGACGACTTTTTTTGGTAGAAAAAGTATTATTTAATCATAATTAGATTATTTTACTATGAGAATTCCGAAATGTTACTGGATGTTGTATATGATTTTGGTTAAGAAATCCTACTTGAATTTTCTAGCATCAATACAGTGTAAAATTGCACTTGTCTTTTGTCTTACACTGACTCAAAGTTCCTTTTTTCCCCTTTATGTTTCTCTTGCCAGACTGTGGCATATGTATGGCTTAAAATACTGACATGTTGAGTTATATGGTCTGTTATAGCTACACATTCCGGTGCCATCCGAAGGCAAAGAATGGAAGAAATCACTTGGTATCGGTGAATGACATTGTATTCAATCCGCTGTATGTGAAATTCCTTTAGTAGCTGATCTTAGCAATTTATGTGAATTCATAGTTGTATGGATGTTTATGCAGGGGCTTGGGTTCTTTTGTGACTGGTGATGATGAAGGGTATGTGGCTATATGGGACGCTCGCAATAGGAGAAGACTATTCGAGGTGCTATTCATGTTATCCTGTATTCTGTCCCGGCGAATTAGTGAAATTCTTGTCATTACACGATTTGGTAATTAATTTGGAATGTGCCTCGGTGATACGGAGGTCAATACATCTACTATGATCAGGGAACTGATTTTCCACCTTGGTAGAATGTACTGTATATGTTCACCAGACATTTAAAAATGGCATTTTTATGATGGTTGAAGATTTGTTCTTGTCCATCTTATGAATTGTTGGCCTGCTGTATCCAGATTCAAGTTAAAAAGAATTGCATCATGTCTTGACCAATGCGTATCTGCACCTTGCCACATGAATTTCCTTCCATTTTCTGCTGTTTTTGTGCTTGCCCATTTTTTCTTTCTTTTAGTAGCAATGGGCTTTTTCGCATATCTCACTCTGGCATATTCTGCTTTCAGCTACCCAGATTTGGAAATAGCGTGGCGTCTTTGTCCTATAGCCATGGGGCTAGTCTCTTGGCAGTTGCGTCAAGCTACACATACCAAGAAGCTAATGAATTGTAAGTAGAATTCTTGTGTCTCACTGTTCAGTTGAAGATAATGGAGCTTGATTAAAGAAAAAAAGGAAATATATATACTTTTTTTTTTTTGGTCGAAAGACAAAAAGGATATATGAAAGGCATCATATTAGATAGAATTGTACATGCATATTGGACCTTAACTGTGCAAAAGAATCGAGCCGAAAAGCGACTGGCTCAGCTAACGGAACTTTCCCTCCTCTTATTTATGGTTTCCCTAGATGATATTATGTTTGGCAACCTAACAGCTAAAAGCATTCCATGTCTTGACTTTTCGTCAGTGGCAAGGTTTTGTAATCTGTTGTGCCCTTGTCTTCTCCTAGCAGAGAGGAACTTCCTGAAATACATATATTCGAAATGAATGAGCTTCGCCCCGGATCAGCTTCTGCTGGTAGTTCAGGCACCAAAATGCAATCTATTTGATGCCAGACATGGAGGTTATGGGAATTATCTACGAAGCGTTTGCCGTCAGTTGCTTGGACAAGCAGCAATCTTTGGCTTTTGCTATTGCTTTTGTTGTACTCTTCACGTGTTGTCCCGTTGTATCATTACTGTTCTTCCGGATTATTGATCAACATAGCGCGCAAATGATCGTCGTGTACCTCGTGTTTCGCTGTCCCTTGTTTACACAGAGACCTAGACAAATTTCAGAGAAACAATCTGAAATGAAGGAATGGTCTTCTAGCATTCTGTGTAACAAGCTACACATGGATCTTCAACTGGGTAGTTCAGTGCAAGATTTAGTTCGTGATATCTTGTGCTCTAGCTCTCAGCAAGTATGATTTCTCAATCCAATGGTTAGCAAATAGATTCGCGTCCACTCACGTGTCAATCGCGTGCTATGAAATTCGACAAACCAAGCAACATCATTTCGTCTTCGGATCTTGCATCTGAATGGACGTATGAAATATTAATTGGTACGACATTTGACAAAGTGAAGATCCTTAAAGAGGACAAAAAGGAAGAAAAAAAAAAAAACCCACTTTGGCCCTCACAACGGCATTGATTTGAGACTCGATTTTACGGAGCATCATCGATATCCAGCCTCTCATGGCTCCGACAAATTCAGACCTTCAATATGACATATCTCCACGCAGATCTTGAGATTAATTACGTATCACCGGCCTCGAGTGGCTTCGACAAATTTGGACCATTGACATGACATATCTTCACGCGGATCTCGAGAGTGATTACATATTTGAATAGGTTGAATTTGTGGTAAGTCGAACCAATCATGATGATCACAAGTGCTATAGTCGCAAGAAAGGAGGAGGAGGAGGAGGAGGATTTACTCGATTTCAACAGCAGCCCACGTGCGCTATTTTTAGCGGCTCCTGTTTCGCCTTTTTATCCTGCGAAATAGTGGAAGAAGGGGACGGGGGAAGATATTTTTTCCCTTTCGCTGGAAAAAGGATCCAACGGTGGAAAACCGACCCGATCCAAATCGAGCAAACCCTAGGGCTCCTTCTTCTTCCTCCTTTTTTCTCCTCTGATTTTCCTCATTTGCTCCCTCTCTCTCTCCTCTCTCTCTCTCTTCTCTCTGCGTTGCGATTCCAATTCGAGGGAGCCGCCATGTCGGACGAGGAACACCACTTCGAGTCGAAGGCCGACGCCGGGGCCTCGAAGACGTACCCGCAGCAGGCCGGCACCATCCGCAAGAACGGCTACATCGTCATCAAGAACCGGCCCTGCAAGGTCTCCCTTCCCCCCTCTTTTTCCGAACTCGAAGGAACGGCGTGCCGTTTCTCTTCCTCCGTCGCGTGGAGCCGATCGACTGATCGGTGTTTCGATTCACGTCGATTCCGCTATGTTTCGGTCGATTTTCTGCTAATCGTGCGCTAAAAATTTGCTTTTTCGGGGGCCTCCTGGTGCGTGATTGCTGTCTTTTTTATATTGCTCGTGGAGGAATTGGCGATTGGTTGGGGGTAGATCGGCTATTTAGGCGATCGGGAGGCGGTAATCTTCGCAGATTTTAGCGGTTTCTCTTGCCGACGCGCCGCGAGTTTTGGTCCGCCGAGCTCGTGTTTCGGTTTTGTTTCCTGATAATCATGATCCTTGTTGCTCTACCGGTTGGAAAAGTTCCCACTTGATTGTGTGTTTGCATTGATTTTTCTCTAGCAAAGGTGGTACGCCGGTACTTGTCGAGATATTTACGGACTGGCGTATTGAGACGGAGGATCTTGAAAACATGAAGCGAGTGAAATACTGGGGACGAATCTAACAGGAGGCACGAGCGCTGTAAATTGATTGTCTACATGATTTGACGCTTTGACCTAAAATTTGAAATAGTCAGAATCTAATCATTTTGTATTGGCACGAGTTGCCAACACAAATAATACCGTACGAATTACCACCTGTATCGAAAATCTGAACTTTTCTAGTCATATACCCCTCTTCCTGTCTTTGAAGTTTCTGTGCAATACTAATTTTATGAGCTGCAACTTCAACTATATTTTTTCTGTGCACGAGAATGTTTATGTCACCTGGCTAACTAGCATTTTTACACCAATGTTTGTTGCTTGCAGATTGTTGTCCCGTGCTTATGAGTTGTTTGACTTTGATTGGGCTATGTACCCACGGCCTTGGCTAATACCCTTTTTTCCAACTCTTTTGGCTTCACTGTTTTGGCTACAGTTTGTTCGCATTTGATGAGAAATTGTGAATTTTCTGGTCTGATGATCGGCTTTGTATGGATATCTCCGTTTTCACTGCAGGTTGTTGAGGTTTCTACTTCCAAAACTGGCAAGCATGGCCATGCTAAGTGTCATTTTGTTGGAATTGACATCTTCAATGGCAAGAAGCTTGAAGATATAGTTCCATCATCTCACAACTCTGATGTATGGATTTTTTAATTCAAGTATATATTCCTTATACTTAAATATATTTCCTATTTCTAATTAGCCTGATATCTTTATACTGCTTTTGTAGGTTCCCCATGTCACTCGTACTGATTACCAGCTGATTGATATTTCTGAGGATGGATTTGTAAGATCATATTTAATTTGGTTTAGTCTGCCTTGTTGTTTTAATATTATATGGAGCTGCTCATGGGGCTCTGCTAATTTCAGTTGAGTCTGCTGACTGAGAATGGGAGTACAAAGGATGACCTGAGGCTTCCAACCGACGAAACTCTGCTTGCACAGGTCAGTCTACTTCAATGTGAAATAGGATCTTGAGATTTTCTAAATCTTCTTCTTGATGGGTGGTTGGTTCACATATGAAGTCAACATTTCCATTTCCTGGACCGTTACTTCTAACCTATTGCAATCAGCCTTCTGTAAAGTAGTCTTGTGTCTGACTCGATGCTGTTAGTTTACATGCTTCTTTTTGAGTAAAGATTCTTCAAAAAGATCTCCCAGCAGCCTTTGTTACAGTTGACCATTGTGTTCTCTAGATATCCAGCAACCTCATAATTTCTTCTTTTTCTTGTTATGTCATGTTACCTTTTGTTTACTCATCACTTATTGGTGTTTATAATGTGTTTCTCCATGAGCTCCACAGATCAAGGATGGATTTGCTGAAGGAAAAGATCTGGTTGTCACTGCTATGTGCTCCATGGGAGAGGAGCAGATCTGCGCTCTCAAAGACATTGGTCCCAAGTAACTGTACCCTAGTATATTCATAATATGCTCAGAGCTGATGAGATGAAGGTGTCAGCTTTGCTTTTATGTTGGTTGGACAACTAGGGGTTGACGTCTCTGGTGATGGGTTAATGAGATGTGACCCCTACTTATAAGAAGCATTTCGGCATTGATTATTTTGTTTATGTGACACTCTTGTGTTCTCTGAAGAACTATGTGGATCATTTGCCTGTCTTATGGTGCGGAGAATGTTAATTACATGGCTGGCAAAGGCTGTATAGAGGCATTGTTGCACCGCATTCCTCGAAGTTTGTCGCAGGAGAAGTTAGTTGTTACCCGCTGCATTGCTGCCTTTTTTTTATTCTGTTTGCTGTATCTTTTGGCTGTATCTTTTCGCCAAAAGATAATGCAGGAACTTAAGTTTGGTGTTTTGGAACAAATGCCTTATCAATTGTTTGAAAGCTGATTTACAGATGGGCACCAGCTGGTGAGCCCTAGCTGTTTCCTTAACTGCTCAATGCAGGAAAACTATTCAGGCCATGATGCTAAAGAAAATTGAAAATTGCTTGGATATGCCTAATTTACGACATTGGCGTACCGGCTGATTTGGTGTGAATAGTTTGTAATTAGATATTTAAGTAAGTGGATTGCAATTGATACTTAGTAAGAATTGCCACATAATTTAGCATGTTTAGCAAATTAGATATAATATACACCTGAAAATGTCAACTGGTAGATGTGAACTCGAGTGTTTATTCTGATGAGGCTGTTTTATGTTTAGAACTGTGATTTGGTTCTACTACCATGAATGAGGGCCTAGGGAAATCTATGCTGAGGACGATACTGAAGCCAATTAAAGCTTTCAGTGGTGTTTGTATGAGAGATGTCTAATTAGCGTACGACCGGTCTGGCCCCTTATAAAATTTATAGGAGCTGCTGCACTTTTGGGGCTTGAGCTTCTAAAGTCGATCTTTTGATCGTATATGTCCTAATAAGGTAGTAGATTATGTGCAAAGATCGGCACTATACATCTGAATTGTTTAGATCGGATGGGGCTCTGGTTTTTCTCTTTTCAGTAAACCCCATTGTCATCTCGACCGTCTTGCTTAAATGATCGAAACTGGGTGGCGATTACTTGGTATTGTCTTGAATTGTGGGGCTAGGGTGTCCCTTCTCCTCAGCATCAAACGCACATCCTTGGCATCAAATTCGCTGCTATACAATCTGAAGCTGTTGGTCCGGTTCGGCCTAAAAGCCAAAATCCTCGGTACGTGGTGTCCTATTTGTGAATGCTGATGCCTAACAAGAGGTCCGGCGTAGGTGACACGGCATGGAGTGTCGGAATGTGTCATCATAGAGGTTCCTGCCCTCGAGTTAGGATCGTTGCCCATTTGCTGTGGGAAAAATATCCGAACAACTTACCCATAGTGCTCGTACCCAGATGCGCAGTTTGCCCCAGAACGGAGGCAAGACATGTGGAAAGGGTGTTTCGGTGGCCATCATCATCTTTGTCCATCGAGTTAATTCTCTAAGGAAGAACGATCATGGGGGCGATCCAAGATCCTCTCTCTCTCTCTCTCTCTCTCTCTGTATCAAAGTAAATCTTGAATCCGGGCCTACGTGGTGGCACGAAAGTAGTCATGGCGTGAGCGCAAATAAAAGCTCACTTCAATTGCCAGTTTGTCGTTGTTAACTGGTTGTACGGAACCCCAGCCCCACATGACCCCCACATCTAAATGCCCAACTTGGGGGCAATCAATCTTCTGCTCCTGGTCCCCAGAAGCTCTGCATATTCGTCCAACCTTAATATCCGGGCAGCTCCGAATATTTGAGCATGAGGATCTTCTTTAATTTTATTGCAGATGCTCCCCATCATCTGTCGTGTCAGTGGGAAACAGAGAGGAAGAAAATCCCTCATCTTAGAAATGGCGCTTCCACCTTTAGGAAAATGTTTCCACTTTCGAGACTCTTTTTTCCCCTTCTTTTTTTCGCCGTCGGGTGAACCGTAAAAAAAGAAATGCGCGGATGCCAATCAACTGTTTGCGAGAGTCCAAACGCATGCAACTGCACGATGTCATGCCGTCTGTGGCCGTCGCGATGATGTTGTGTGACCTGAATTTAGAGATTGTTCCGTGAGAACTTCTCGAACACAAAATCTATTGGATCGGATCCAAAGCTCTGTGAGCACGCCTACATATTTTAGTAGTTCAGAGATTAACAAGCCAAATGGCAGTCCAATAGTAAAGGCGTCCACTTCATTCAATTCGGTCACGCATTTTTATTTACGTTTTGAGTAAATTTCTGAACGGCTCATACTGCATTCCTCGAAGATTTTATGGGCGCCGGCAGCTGAGCATGACCAGACCTCCGAGTCGCAGGTGGTGCAGGCAACCCCACGGAAGGGATCGGTACGAGCTTGGATCAGAAGTGATCATTTCGAAATTCTCTCTCTATAGCAACATCAATCCCCGCACATCTCCTAGTAAAGAATTAGGGGAAATGGGCAACACGTTGTGAGTGTGATTTTTGCAGTAACTTTTACAGATTACACGGCCGGAACTAAGTTAAACTCCATGCATAAGCGATGACGGGCGATGACGGGCGATGACTTTAGCTCCGCCCCAAAAGTCCAAGCATGCCACGCCACCATTTATCACGCCCTAAGACTATGCGTAGGCATGTTCAATGAATGAAAAGAAAGGCCATTAAATTTATCTTGGAACAAGCCCTAAGCGGCTGCTTCCCTGCAACTTCTGGATGCTAATATATACATATATATATATTTTCCCCCCTCGAGAGTCTAACGTGCCCAAAAGTCCACTCGGGCATCGAAGTCGTCGGGGACAGGGTCGTAAATTCGATGGGGATGGGGGTTCCCAACTTGCATGGCATTCGCCAATCACGTTCCGCTTTGGGGCGCACGCTCTCGGGATATTTCCGTCTTCTCGAGAATTGTTTAGTATTTCGCAGTTTGATTCTGGAAAGTAAAGAAACTCGAACAAGGCAAAGACAATCTCTCTCTCTCCCCGATGCGTCGTGGACTTCTTGATTTTCCTTTCGATTCCGCACGACAAATACCCAAAAAGGTTAAACTCATCGAAATCTCGAAAAGTAGAGGGGAAAAGAAGGCCGAGCAGACATTGTTTTTCCCTGCCTTTCCAGACATAGAAAGTACGAGAAAACAAAAGGGATACGACCAGAGAGAGAGAGAGAGAGAGAGAGAGATTTTCGTTTCGCCAGTCAGGATGGCGGGCAACGACCAACCGCCGCCGCCGCCGCCGCCATTTCATGCCAGGCCAACGGCTCCCGCGCGCCCCTCGCTCTCCCTCCCCCCGCACCCCTCCGTTGACTCGCTCTTCGCCAGCTCCGGCGGCGGCGGCGGCGGAGGCGGTGGTGGCGGGGGCTGGCTGGCCGGGATGGGCTTGGGTCTCAGCCCGGGCCCCATGACCATGGTCTCCCACCTCTTCCCCGATGGCGAGGACTGCAAGTCCTTCTCTCAGCTCCTCTCGGGCGCCACCGCGGCTTCTCCCACGGCCCAGTATCTCGGCTTCTCCCTCCCCGCGGCCGGCAGCGCGCCCGAGAAGACCGCCGTCCTGCCCCGGGAGACTTGCGTTTCAAGCAGAGACGTCCGGATGGATTGGCGGTCACGCAGCCGCTGTTCGCCATACCACCGGGGCTGAGCCCGGCGGCTTTGCTCGACTCCCCCGGGACCTTCCATCCTGTTCCGGTAATCATTTTTAGCGTAATAGGTCTTGTGCGTTTTACTGTTTCCAGAACACATGGATGTTTACAGCTGTGGCTAAGCTTAGTTGGATTTCATTCGTCTTGCTGAGTAACGTTCGGTACAAATTTAGATTCATGGCTTGTAAGAAAGACAATGTTCCTCCATTAGTGATCCATGATTTGGCGAAAAGTCTCCTTTAATGATCAAGAGAGGCGCTAGTAGAGCTCAGCCTTTAATTGATGATCTTGCTTCGAACGCTGATCTTGATATGTAAATTGCCATTTCGGCTAACTTTTTAACCGATTGATTTCGCGGCTTTTGCAGGGGCATCTAGGAATGTCATACCAACACGGCTTCCTCCGCATGGGCACTCAAGGTTTGCAAGCTCAGCCTCATCACGTCCAATCCGGGCATGCGTCGGCATCTTCCTCGACCGCTGCACTATCCTTAGGAAGGATGCAGTTTCCGCCCTTTGCAGTGAGCACGTCGATGATGAACCAGCGGAGCTTGTCCTTGGAAGGACCGAAAATTGCCGAGTCAGAACCCATCGACTTCTCTCGCCCCGATCAGAGACCTCCCGTGTCTTCATTTGCCGTTGATAAGCCCGCCGATGATGGCTATAATTGGAGGAAGTATGGTCAGAAACAGGTCAAGGGAAGCGAATTCCCCCGGAGCTATTACAAGTGCACGCACCCTACCTGTCCCGTCAAGAAGAAGGTCGAGCGCTCTCTGGATGGCCAGATAACCGAGATAATCTACAAGGGACAGCACATTCATCAGCCCCCCAAGGGCAATAAGCGCGCGAAGGACTCTGGAGCTGCTAATGGCAGTTCAGACGTTGAGGAAAGTTCTCAGATTCCTCTTGGATTGATGCCTCAGGATCAGGACTCTAGCCAGGTCACACCTGCACAGTTCTCCGGGACAAGTGACAGTGAGGAAGTTGGCGATGCTGACACTGGAGCCGATGAAGGAGATGAGGATGAACCTGAACCAAAGCGACGGTACTAACACCAACAATACTAATGAGTATTATTAGTATTTCATGATAGAGCGGTTTTCATGGGATGCTGATGAAGACGTTTTCATTTTTGTGCTGCAGAAGCATGGAGGTAATGGCTCCGGATGCAGGATCTTTGCATAGGACCATCACAGAACCGAAGATAATCGTGCAAACGACAAGTGAAGTCGATCTTTTGGACGACGGCTATAGGTGGCGCAAGTATGGGCAGAAAAATGTCAAAGGCAACCCTTATCCAAGGTGTGATGATGACTTCTCTAATTGTCATTCGTTTATTCGAGCTGAATCAAAATTCCATCTGAGATAGTCCCTCCGTTCTCCCTTTTTCCTCAGTCCAGATGTTGTTGCTAGTCGTTATACTATTTCCATGTGGTTATGAACTGATTTTCAAATTGCGCAGCAATTTCCGATACTCTAATAGACCACCAAAGATCACCAGCCATGGACCATGGTTACACTGTCCTCGTCGATTATACTTGCCATGTCCCTCGCTTATCAAACAATATTTTCCATGCCGCATAGTGGATCATTCACAGTGAAATTCCGATCTTGCTGGACAATAAGGCAGCATGAACATATTTCTTGGAGCCTGAATATTGTCATTGATGTTACATAACAGTGAGCTATCACGGCATGCTAAATCCCTGGTTACCATTTTTATCTGTTATTTTCTATTTAGAAGTACGGATTTTGACAACTTTGAATTCACCTTTTGCACGAGATTTTGGTGAAAATGATTAAGTAAACAGGTGATAATTTAGGTATACAACTTGTCGTTACTGAATCCTGCCTGACCCTTCTGTTCTACTTCCTTCAGTATCTTCCTCGTCTGCAAATTTTAGACTATAAAGAAGTATCAGCATATGTTCCATAGGCTGGTCACACTGAAAATGATTGAGGCCACCTCATGCGGTTTTTCCTCTCTTTCGCGAGAGGTGGGTGTATGAAGTGGAATTCGTAATGCAGTTGAATTTGCGAGATCATTTTAGTGTTGCAATGTAAAATATAGCACATTTTACATTTGATGCTGTAAAATTAGAACTCCAAGCTACGCATTTGCAATGAATTGCCGCTTTACTTATGGTCACTGACTTTTTAATCTTCTCTCTTTAACACGCAGGAGCTACTACAAATGCACAACTACAGGATGCAACGTCCGGAAGCATGTCGAAAGGGCTTCAAGCGACCCTAAAGCTGTCATAACGACATACGAAGGCAAACACAATCACGACGTTCCAGCTGCTAAACCGAGCAGCCACAGCGTCGCCAACAGCTACGCATCACAATCAAGACAGCAACAGAATGCAGAACTGGAGAAGCATGCCGTGTTCGGAACCAGCGCGCAACAGCAGCTGACGTCCCGTTTACGTCTAAAGGAAGAACAGCTAACCTAGGTTTCCTCGCCTGTGACCCCCGGAATGTGGTGCAAGTAGCGCAGAGATATGTTTGTGAAGGAGGCTATGACGAAAAGTTAAAATTGCTTTGCTCGATTTTCCTTTTCATACTGGGAGGCTGCAGATTTTGGTCAATGCCAATTGCTCTGATTTTTGCACATATTGAATAATACATCGGGAGAAAAGTCCCGGAAAAAAGCCGCTCCGAGGGCGAATCGCCTGGGTCCGAGAGCTCCGGAGGTACTATTGTGCTGTAGTGTTAAGTGGTTAGAACCCGTAGGCTTTTTTAACATGACTTGATTTGAGATTGTTTCACCTGGCTGCGCATTCTTTCTGTACATGGAAACGTAAGTGCTGTCCACATAATTTGTTTGGGGTTGCGGATGACTCTTGAGTGAAATTTCTGGTGTTATCTCATTCAACAACTTGTTCTGAAACTCATCATATCCAGATGGAAGAGTTCATTCATGGCATTTAGAACGTGGCTATTCCCGAAGTGGTAAGCCCAAGAGGCTGAGAAACCCACTCCAAAGTTGGAAATCCAATTTGAGGTCACAATTTGAACTGCAGGCCCACCACTAATATTCTGCATCTCTCTATACACAAACTCTTGAACTCTTTGTACGACTATATATGGAATGGAACTGTTAATACACAGGTACAAGAAGCATAGAAGGTAAGAGAGCGAGTGCACAGAGATCGACACGTCCGTTTCAAGAGAGTAATCGACCTTCGTGAGCCGCTTTAATCATCTTCGAGTCGCTGTTTCGTCTAGGAACGGCATGGGCCAGACGAAAAAGCTAAATTGGTTTTATTGCAGGGGACCCGTTTGGGTTTGGTAGATAGATTGATGAAGAACAGGTAGGAGAGAGAGAGAGAGAGAGAGAGAGAGAGAATGGGACTGCGTGGGACCATAGCAATTGCTACATGGAAGGAGTTTGATCATCAATGGAGTCACATGCTTGCCCCAAAGTCGAATGATAAAAGTCATCCCCACTCAAATATTCCATGCTTTCGATTTCACAGTGGATGAGAGAATTGCCATCACTTCCGCCTTTAATTCCCACCCGATGGCCCTACAAGATTGAGAGATTAGACTTCTCTTTTTGTTTTGCATAAACAAACCTTCCATTCCATCGAAGCAATCTAAATATTACAAGGAGGAACTAGAGCCTACATTAAGATAATAAATTAAGGAAGACTCTGCCAACACTACAGTTTTGAACTCTAGATGGGAGATCATTAAAAAGAAAAGAAGATGTGGTTTCTATCTGATGAAAAGCTTATTTTGCATGCTTGTGAGTAACGACGTTACTAATTCTACTGGTCCACTTTGAGCTTCATCTAGGGTTGTTGCTAAATAGGAAACGAGAGTTTGAGACAAATGGATGAATATACTAAGGGCAAAAGCTCTTTTCTTGAATAGCATCAATTAACACCTTGCAATCGCTTTCAAAGATCGCTTTGTGGGTACCGAGAGACTGAGTAGCTTTGCAAGTCATAAGAATCCTCATCTTGTCCACACTTCGAAAACTAAGCCCCTTTTCGATCGTGCAGTAATACCTATGGCCCTTTTGTTATCCTTCCATACATTGAATTTTAACTCTTGATTTCATAGCGGAATCCAAGAATTTGTCCTTACCCTAATAGAATTCAGTTTCTTGCTTGGCTCAACTTTGTTCTTGTCCTGAAATATATTCGAATATTTCCATGAAATCTTGTATGACCATAAAGGAACTAGATAGTATGACCATGTAACTTTGCCATATTCTAGTGCAGAGTGCAGAGAATTACTGCATCGAGGGCAAAGAGTTTGTAATCCAATTCCATTCTTTATGATATTTTTGATGGATAAAGAAAAACGATTCACCATATCTTCCAGAAGTTTCAAGCAAATGAGATAATACCATGTGAACTTTGTCTCCCCAAAATTTGGGCTAGTGGTAATGTTGCGAACAAATGTACCAAATTTTCCTCTGAGGATCCACACAACAGGTAAGAAAGGCATGGGATATGGAGCAATTGAAACAAGTTGGCTCCACAATGTGAGACATTTACTGTTGTCCTCCACAACATCATTGCATACTGCTCATGAACTCCACCTTTCCAGATTTTGTTCCAAATTCTAGCTGACATAGAGAGATATTCCCCGATGGCAATACTCTTTATGTCAATCTCTTCCCGACCGAGCTAGGCTGGATCGGGCGGGAGACTTGTCGCCATTTTCAGTTTGTGACCTGACGAGTTCGTAAGAGGATTTAACAGAAAATATTCCATCAGTAGTTGGATGCCAAACCGGTTTGTCCACCCAAATGGAGTCCGGCTCATGGATTTGAAGAATGGGTTATACTGAGGCCGGGCGAAACGTTGGATTTAGACTACTCAGTTGTGGGGTAATATGGCAAAAAGAGCAGCAAAAGGAGACAGAGAGAGAGAGAGAGAAAGAAATATTTCTTTCCCTTTTCTTCCCCTTATTTTCTTGGTTGGAATGAAGATGAAAATCCAGGCAAGTCCACGCTGGCTCGTAGCGGCGTCGCTAGAGGTCGGGGAGACGGGAGACGGATAGCTCAGGCGGGGAACCCTCCAATCAAGTCGCTCCAAGAAGGTGGTGATGCCCGCTCACGGGTTCAAAGCTCTTGCTCCGTTCCGGACAAAAAGAAGCGGCGTCGTATCTGGTTTGGACGACGCGGGTCGTCGCCATTGGTGTAGAACACCGCTCTGCAACTTTACTTTGTACTTAATAGTAAAACCAGGTCGGATTCCTTGCCCAGGTCAAACGTAAACCCTCTCTCTCTCTCCTTATGTTTGTTTGGTCTTCAGCTCCTTTCCTGAGATCTGCAGATTCTCTGTTCCCCCAGTCCCTTTCTCTCCTCTCTCGTCTCGTGCTCTGCTGTTGCTTTCGCGATCCGCAAGCGTCGCGGTGTCTTTCTGGATTGCGTGCCGTCGTGCCGGACCGAACGATGTTTCCGTAGGATGAAACCGGGACGATGAGGTGCCGGGATGCCAGACACGAGCATGACCGATTTTTTTTTATTATTGTCTTCCTGTTTTTTTAAAAGCTCGAGAAATGACTTTTCCACGTGAAAACGCCATTCGAACCGGACAACATCGGTCATTTCAATGACAAAAACCGAAGTTATCTGTTATCTTGGAAACCACCCAAAAAAAAAAAAAGGAATTTAAAGTTTCGGGATGTGATTCTGTTTAATCTAATTTTACATAGCTGTGAAAAAAGAAAATCTAATTTTACATTGATTGAGGCAGAGTTCTGTGCCGAAAGGCCCAAACCCTCTTTTGTTTAAGAACACCTGCATTTTCTACTTCTTTGCAACGAAATTGACAGCGATTTTATGAAAGTTGTATTAAGAATTTAAAAAAAAAATAGAAGTCACTAAAAATTCTAAATTATATTAATCGTGGCACATTTACTCTAATTTTTTTTATATAAAAATTTCCTAAACTTGTATTCATATGACATTTTTCTTTTTGACTCGTACGTTAAGAATGGATACACAACAACTAGCTTAAGTTATAGGTATCAAAGGTTGGATCAAGATTTGAATCATGACATTCCCTTTTTGATTTTCTTGCATCTCAATTCAAGTGATTATGCCTATTTTCCAGTTCTCGTGAATTATCTTATGGGTGCGGGTTCGTCGACACCCCGTTTTCGCGTGCGATAATTGACAATACATGGGGGGAGTGCTAGAGTCGGCGTGCTTTAAAGTCGTTGATGGCATGCTTGCTAACATATTAAACTTTTTGGGGGAAAAAAATAAAACGATTCGTCAATCACTCAACATTTCTTTTTTCTTTTTGGGTGTTTTGATTCTAATTTTAAATTTTTCGGACAAAGGGTGTTTTGGGAATTTGGCGTGCTCTCAGACCTGTCCAAGCGGCGACAGAGGGTGATCCAAAGGAGTTAATGCCGTCGAAGTACTGCGTCAGTAAAATACAGTTGGCTTTTTGAAAAGTCCACTCACTTTTCAAATAATATTAAAAAAAGGTGCAAACTAAATAAAATAAAATATTCGACCAAAAAATAATAATAAAATAAAATAATGGATGGTCCACCGTAGATTTCGTGAAAATAAAAACTCAGGATCACGTACTTATCTTTTATTAGAAAAGGGTCCCAAATATAAAAAATAAAAATAAAAGAGGAAAAATTTAAATGTTAGGTGAGAGCTTCGGGCCAATCTGGCTTAAGGATCACGTACTTATCTTTTATTAGAAAAGGGGGCTTCGGGCTAATCTGGCTCAAGTTAACAAGTCATATTTTCTATTTTGATTTCCATACATCATTTGGAGAGAGAAATAGCACTAGAAAATAATTATTTCAAATTTGAATAAGGAAAACCATTCCCCCCCTTTTTTTGTTTGACTGTGATTGAGAGAGGAAATATTCTCATAATTTTCATTTTGAGTGAGAACGCAACAAATTGTTAAAAAGGGAATCGAAAATACCATAACTTGATATGTTTCAAATTCTATAACTTAGGGTGAGTTTGTCTAATTAAAAAGTTTTTGATAACGAAAAATATTTGGTGATTGGGGAATGTGATTTCATTTTTGTCAATAAAGAAAGTCATTTCTCTCGATCTAAATTTCTTTTTTTTAGTTTACGGAAAACTCTTTTGTGTACTGATTAGTTTTCGTCATCTAAATATTGAAAAGTCAAAAAATTATCTTTTGAAGATAGTTCCCTTTTTCAAAATAATTAAGAGAAAATTTTGTCATTTTTCTATTTGACGTTTGAAACTTTGCCATCTAATCCCGACAAGAAAATGCCAAACGCATCTTATCGGGCCTTTCAAAAAGACCCCCAACACAATCTCGTCACTACACTACCCACGACGCCCCATCAACCCTCTATCGTCCTTTTCTTACGTAAAGTCACTCTCCCCCTCTGCGATTTTCTTTTTTTCTCTTTTTCTTTGGGGGAAATAGATAAAAAGATAATGAAAAAAACAATGTTGTAGCTATTGATATGATATACCCTTTTCCATTTGCTCTTTTTCTTGCACGAAAGCATAATAGTATTTGACGACTTCAATCGTATTTCCTTCTTCTCCGGCGACCCATTTTCTTCTACGGGCGAGCGACAGGATTTCGGCAAACACGATGCACGTATTGGATAAAGTATCGAAAGACTCTGAGTTTTCTTTTTATTCGAAAGGACAATATTCCATAGCAATAACAACGCACAATGCCATAATATTTCAATAACTCTAAGCATTTCACATCGAACTGAGTAACTTTGATAATGAAAATTTACGCTCGCACCACATATAGGATGAGATTTCCACTTACCAATTTCTCAAAACATTTGGAAAACATTGTTGTTTGTCTCTTTGAGACCAATCATGTAAATTGTGACACTCATCTCACCTAACCTAAATTTGCTTATTTACATCGGATATTTTAATCGACGATCCAATATCGTTTATGGAAGAAACTGGTGGTCACTTTACGAATTAGTTTTTGAGGCGAGAGAAATGTAAGATTACCCAATATTGGTGAAAATAGGTATGTCGACGAGTTTGGACTTTGGTTCAATATTGTCGATCATCTTGAGTGAAGGTATTGGCCACCCAACACTCGCGCGGGAAATATAGGTTGTTGCCATTTCAATGCGGGCCTAACGTGCGAAGGAGGGATTATTAGAGTTATCTTGCTTCAATTGTGAAAATAGTTGGTAGTTAGTTTACAAATATAAAGGAAAGTCTTGTAAAAGATGTCCAAAACCACCCAACACCCATCCTTGCTTTCATCTCATCCTCCATTTAGGTACGGATCAACTACCCTAAATATAATACAAGAATTGATCTCATCTCACTCGCCATTTAGGCTTGGATCAACCACCCAAAATATAATTCAAAAATTGACCAGCTTGACTCTAACGATGGAGCCGTGTCTTTTCCCCCGAGTAGCAATTCAAGTCGGAGAAAAACTCCGTCCGAAGACAAAAGTGGTTGGGCAAGTTTCACATATTTCTTGCAAGCAATCCCTTCGGATCCAAATCATGGAGCAGATAGCAATGTCCTTCCTCCATAGAGCCTACGAAACCCCTCGACTGACTTTCCGCTCGTGACGATTTATTAGCGCCACATCATTGTTGCTTAAAAGAAAACTTTCCCCATCTGCGGTACTTTGCAATGCGTCCGAAATTTCCAAACTACGAATCGAGCTTGTGACATCTCCCCGCGATCGTGACCCGTGGAAAAATACACTAGGGAAAAATAATCCCGGTAGGGCCGACCGAGGACGGGGGTCGACCGGGTTCGGCTCCGCCATTGGACCGCCCTGCCCGTGATCGAGAGTACGGGAAAGGGGCATTAAATGAGGCTTTTTCGGGTGTGGCCTGCCGGCAAGCGGCGAGCTACCGGTGGGATGCGTTTGGTTGCAACTTCCCCGCCCCCGCCCCCGCCCCCGCCTCGTTCATGATTCACCCACCCTCCCTCCCTCCAACACATGGCACAGCTACAGACAAGGAACCGGGAAAAAGGAAAAGGTTAAAAAAAAAAAAGAAAGAAAGGAAAGGGGGCATGCCCCCCCCCTGTAATAATGCCCCGTTCACGAGCATGGATTGCGAGCCCCAAAACCAGACATCTCTCCCTTTCTCTTTCTCGGCAGTTCACTCACTCACAGTCCCCCAGGCTCCCTCTGCCCAAGTAAAAAAAAAAAAAAAAAACAGAGAGCTTTTGCAGGAACGAAGAAGAAACCAGAGGACCCTTTTCGATCTTTCGTCTCGCCCACCTTCCGTTTAGCTGTAATCTGGGTTTGTGGGTGGAGAGCACCCAGCTCCAGCTGCTTCTTCTGATCTCTGTTTTCTTCTAAAGTTTCAGTTTTTTTGGCTCCTGAACCGTTCCCGCAGTTGTTTTGGTTCTGTGTCTGATGAGACCCGATTGAAATGCCAATGCAAGCATCCGTTTTTGCCGTACCCTGCTGTTAAAAATCGTTGCTTTTGTTTTAATTTATTATCTTCCTTTTGCTTTTCCCGGAAAATGAGGGAAAGTGGAAGGAATCTCTTTGAAAATCAAGGAGGAGACAAATCCGAGTGATTAATGTTTTCTTCTTTTCTGGTCACCTACATTTTCGTCTCCGCATTTTGTTAGCTTTTCTCCTCCTGGTGTTGCAAACATTTGAAGGGGGAGATGAGAAAGCATGGATGGCAGCTTCCTTACCACCCTCTGCAGGTACCTCCCTCTTGGATTAGCTGTGTTCCAGAGGCGTGGCTTTTGCGAAAGATTTCTTATTTTTGAAGATTTTTCGCCGTTTTCTTGGTTGCATTGTGAAGGTGGTGGCAGTTGCTGTGTTTCTGGCATTGGGGTTTGCCTTCTATGTGTTCTTTGCGCCCTTTGTTGGGAAGAAGATGTTTCAGTACATTGCGATGGGCATCTACACTCCTCTTGTGAGTGAAGTACTTCACTTCTTTCTTTTTCGGCAAAGAATTTGTGCCTGCTTAATGTGCTTAGCTAAAGGGGGATCCAGATCTGTACCATTTTTGCTGGTTTTTTTTTTTTTTTTTAGCTGGGTGTTATATAATAGTCCTTTCTTTCATGATATGCGCCTCTTCCTTTCTTGGTTCTTTCCATTCCCGTATACATTTTTTCTTAGATCCTTTGGAGCGTGCCTTCAATTCGCAGCACTTGGCGTCACACTCGTCAAAAAGCCTCGAACTTTATTATGCGATTGACCTTCCAATTGATTTGACGATAGCTTGTTATGCAGACTGAACAGGTTATGGTTAACTTGTCCATTCGGTGGGTTGTCTGTAAATTTGAATATGTCAGTTCTCGAGTTAAGATTTGGAAAGCCTTCTTTGACTCTCTTTAAGTGGTTGGAGATTTCCATTGTTTTAGAACTGCTTTTGGGTGGGATCGTTATTTTGAGGTTGGCAAATAGAGACAGATGATTGCTTTGTGCTGCCGCCAATTTTTGCCCGGAGAAAGTTAAAGACCATAAATAGAAGGGTGCTTGTGAGGGGGCTAACTGGGTTGTGTGGGGCCACTGTTATAGAGCAACTGCCGGCTCTTCTGTATCAGCAACTGAAAGTTAGAGGTTGCTGGGTTGTGGCATGCCCTCTTGTAAGTAAATGACTGGCAAAACCTTGGGTTCAAGGTTGCTTGACATTGCAGCAAAATTCTACTATCCAGATGGACACATAAACGCTGAGCAAGATGCAGACTGACTTACAGCATAAATCACCATAAATTAGGCTTCTCTGCACATCAGATGAAAATTATTGTAGATGATGAAAGCAGATGCCCCACCATGTTATCATTTGAAGTCTTTCAACTCTGAATTTCAATGATTCTTCGCCTTTAGTTTAATATATAATGCATTGTCTGCTATTTCTGATCTGATCCAATAACCCCTCTGGCCTTTCAGATTACATGTGTTTTCGGTCTGTACATTTGGTGTGCCGCAGCTGATCCTGCAGACCCAGGGGTTTTTAAGTCTAAAAAGTATCTCAAGGTTTTAGATAATGGAAAGTATGTCCGACAAAAGGATTCCAAACTAGGAGGTGAATCAACTTCATCTATACATGATGCCAATAATGCAGCAGCTGGAGGCAAAATTCTTGACAAGGATGCAGAGATTGCGGCAGCAAAGGAGTCCACTGCTGAAGCTGAGAGGAACAGTGCACCGTCAAAGCATACCACTTGTTGCGCATTAGCATTATTTCCCTGCGCTTTAATGTGCCAGTGCTGTAGCTCGAGTGACGAATCTTCTGAGAAACACATAAGTGAAGATGGCATGTTCTATTGCAGCTTGTGTGAAGTTGAGGTTCGTTTGAACACTATTGTTCTTCGTGACACAAAATGGCCTTACATTGTTGATAATCATTCCCGAAAGTAGCATCTGCATGCATCAGTTGTTCCTTTAAGGAGTTTGCATCATAAACTTGTCAATTTGCTGGATCATAAGTTTATAGATGCATACGAAAGTTTGTAAGATCATAAGTTTACATATGCATCTGACAGTTATTATAAACTTATGTAATTCATATGATGTTCTGTTGCAGGTTTTCAAGTACAGCAAGCATTGTAGAGTTTGTGACAAATGTGTTAATAGATTCGATCATCACTGCAGGGTATCGCGAGATCCCCAATTATTGAGACATTCATGCACTCAATATTTTTCAAGTTGGAACTTATGAAATCATCTCACTTGTTGTTTTTTCTTTTTCTTTATAGTGGCTGAATAATTGTATTGGTAGAAAGAACTACAGGCAGTTTTTCACTCTTATGGTATCTGCTCTTCTCTTGGTAAGCAAGAATATATAAACATTGTTTCTATGTAAATCCTGTTTATTATAATGTCATTGAGATCCTGGCTTTCTTATCGTCCGTCTCCCATTGTCTCCAGTATGTCGGATGCTTCACTCTCCTGCGTTCTTGATATGTATTGCCATCATGATGCATTTCTCAATTTACGAAGTGTAAATCGAGCTGAAAGTTGTCTAATATGCATAAAAGCTGGATGGCCCTACATTAGCTCTTTTACATCTATAGAGTCTGAGGAGTTCCTGTTTGGTTTGCCATTTGTCTTAGGTCTGCATCATTTACTTGGTATTTACTAGACTGTTCGTCCAACATAAAGCAATAATAATTCTCACCTCAAGTGAACGTTACTTGAATTTGGTTTACGTTTTGGCCATACTGTGTCATGACTTGAAAATGACCTCCTGGGAGTCTTTTGTTTTGTTTACTTCATGTTAAATAATTATTGACTTGTAAATAGCTTGATTTTGCATCTTGGCCTTGAGACTGCAGCTTATTCTGCAATGGTCTACGGGTATGCTCGTGCTTGTATGCTGTTTTCTCGAGAAGAAACGATTTATGGTGGATATTGCAACCAAATTGGGGAGCAGTTTTTCTTTAGCGCCCTTTGTGATCGTAGTGGTAAGATTGTTGCTCTTTCATAATCTAGTAGATTCATTTGGACTTGCTTGTATATGTACTGAGATTATCTGCCTGTCACAACTTATTACATCAGTGTTAATTGTTATATACAAACTATTGAATGAATACTTAGCTACTGGAATTAATCGTGTCGCAGGTGGTGTGCACCATCCTGGCGATGATTGCCACCTTACCTCTAGCTCAGCTTTTCTTCTTCCATATACTTCTTGTAAAGAAGGTAACTTGCCACCGACCTGCTCTAAAGTAGTACATGTGCACCTCTCTTGATTGTTTAGATTTAGCCCTTTCCTTTTTCTTTTTTTTTTCCTGTTTTCCTTCTTATGCCTAATAGATTTTTCTTTTTTCTTACCATTAAGTTTTATATTCTAATGTATCCTTCCTCTTCTTGCACGGACTGAGATATGATCACTTCTGGCCCTTGTTTTGGTTTTGAATTGAGTATTTGCTCTTGAAAATCTCCATCTTTCATAAACTGGTAGTACTTGGTTATGATATTGTATCATTAGTTTACTTCCAACCTTCGCTTTAGGACATGGGTGGTTGGCTGGCCATTGGTTTGAATATTGTCACCTTTCTTGTGGATTATCTGTGGTTACCGTTCTATTGAGTTTTTCCCTTTTCATGAACAAAGTGCATTGTACTTCCGGTTTTCTTGTGCCATTTGCTTCTGTGATGAAAATAATTGAACTTGTTTTACATAGTAATTTGCCTGAATATTTCATGTAGTAACATAGCCTTGAATTGAATCTCAGGGAATTAGCACATATGATTACATCATAGCTCTGAGGGAGCAAGAGCAAGAGCAACAAGGAGTGGGCCATCAAAGTGCACAAATGTCTCCTGCCAGCTCACTTACTGGATTGAGCAGTGCGAGCTCTTTCACAACTTTCCACCGAGGTGCATGGTGCACACCGCCGCGATTGTTCCTTGAAGATCAGGTACTCATTAAACTTGTGGAAGTATGAATTGTTCAAAGCAGATTTTCTTATATTTGATCATGCAGCTCTGGTGTGTTAATTCATCTCTATCTCTGGAAAGTCAAGATCGTCCTCATTTAATTTCTTTGTTAAAAATTAGACCTCCCTCCCTGGGCATATTTTTGGGCAGATCTGAGGCAATTAGCCAGCGCTACTTATGATGTCTCCACAAAATTTTCTTTTATGAGCATTATGAACTCTATTTGCTGAAGTTACAAAGCTTATGTTTATGTCATGTGCCATGAATAAGCTATTTTTATCCCTCCTCCAGTTTGATGTTGTCCCTCCAGACACTGGATCTGTTAGTTCTTTGGGCAAGAAGACGGTGGGAGAGGATCCACCAAAGAAAAAGAACCCTGGAGCAGTGAAAATCAGTCCATGGACACTTGCTCGCTTAAATGCAGAAGAGATCTCGAAAGCTGCTGCAGAGGCTAGAAAAAGATCTAAGATACTCCAGCCTGTCCTGAGACGAGAATCCCCTTTTGGCCTAGAAGCTGAAAGGAACTTTGGAAGCAGTAGCCGACGTATGATACCGAGGCCTGATAATAATAGGAAGCGGCCAAGTAAGCGGGTGAGGCTCCCAGTTGACTTGGCCATGGAGCCAATCACAAATCTCTCAATGAAAAGCGCAGAAAAAGGTATCCCCGAGACATCGACAAGCTTCGCTCCTCTTCAGCTCGAGGCTCGGAGTGCTTTCCAAACAAGCCGGGCCATGTCTAGCTCCAATGAAATTGTGGGGTCCTCCCCTGACAGCAGCCTGGAGTCTCCTGACATCCACCCTTTCCGAGTCTCCTCCTCGGGGCCTGAAGAGGGTAGGCGGCCGACTGGACTACCTGCTGGTTTGGCTGCACAGAGAGGATTACCTCTCTCGAGATCAACCAGTGATGGGTATGAAGCATCAGGTGGGGAAGATAGCGACAGGGTTCCTTCTAGGTTTGTTCAGAGGTCAGCAAACTGGAGTAATCTTCTATTGGGGTTCGATCAGGATCAGAGGGTTGCAAGATTGAAAGCGTCGTCGTCGTCGTCATCTCAGGTTGATCACAGAAAGCTTTGACCTGTATTAAGTCTTGCTTTGGACTGATTTGATGAAGAAGCGATGGAGTTCACAATTCTTTCATTCATGGACAAGGGTCATTTGGGCTTCCGAGGACTAATAGACCCATCTTGGCTTTTACATTCTAATGCTGTTCATTGCCTCTGATATCCTTAGATTGAAAGAGTTTCGATAAGCTGTAAAAAAGAGTTTTTGAATTGACTATTTGGCAAGTGGGATTGGCTGAAAAAATCTCTCTTCTTAACTTGGCATATCTTGGTTCTCACTCTTCTAAACCCACAGAAAGGCAAGTTAGAGATTGAAGTTCCTGTAATCCTTCACCTGGCAAGGAGTTGATGTCGAGTACCATTTTCTCTCTTGGAAAGGTGTTTTAATGTGCAGATGTTGATTTCTACATTCGGTTCTTAACTGTTTATGTCAAAAACTTGAATCGGAAGGCCATAATCAGGAAGGGAAGTGGAACTTTCTACTGAAGATTTAGACATGAGGATTCGTAAGTGGGGCTTTCCACTAAAAATTAGACATGGAGTTTTCCCCCAACCAACGTAATGAATTGGCCAGAATCCGCAATGTATGTTGACAAGTAGGCCATGAATACCTTCATTTGAATGGGAAAAGAAAGTGGGGACGGCATTAGTTTGCGAATAGCGGCTGTATAACACTTTACATGCGCAAGCTAAGCGAACAAACAGGCGAACAAAGTGGAAGCAAGATAATCTGTATGCCTCTTTTCGTTTCATCTCAAGTATATAAGGATGACAGAATGAGTGTCATAACGTTCATGGCTACAGGACCAACTGCAATCTAAACCAGTTTATCGTTTTGCAGTATCTGTTCGATCGATGGCAGAAATTTAAAGCAGATTTAGCAGCTTCAATGTGTGTTTACCAACGGAGAAGCTTCTGCCTCTAGCGAACCAGTTAAGCTGGATATGCCTCGCGAGACAACAACCGTACGGCGGAAGGCTGGTAGCTAGCATGCAGATTCACACGGTAATTCAGTCAGATGACTAGCTAAGGTAGGGCAAAGAGCACAGTAATTCCTAAGTATTAAGCTTCAGTCTCAAACTAAACGCCTCCGGTTATATAATGAGAATGAGACGAAATAGTGGATTAGGACAAGAGAATGAGCACTCGACCAAATCAACACCTATCCATGCCCAAGAATATTGATAAGAGTCGAAGAGGCGAGAAACCAAAACATCGTTTGGCACGCGTGCTCGAGAGAAAGAGAGAGTACGGAAACAATCATGGAAGGCTGCACACATAACATATCAGTTTTTAGAAACTCTGAAGAGTCCGTCTTATCCATTCTGAAGGGATCCTCTTCTTGAAAATACTCCTGCCAAGACGTTCTGCTTCCCCAGCATATGTAACCAAACAAAAGCGTACTCAAAATTCTCCAACGACAATCCTCAATGACCCTTTTAATCTACATCTGCAACCTGTAAGTTACTCATGACCTATTAAACACCATACTGCATTTTCAGCCCTCCAATGAATGACGCTTTACCGACCAAAAAAGATGAATGATGCTTTGTTCCGAAGAAAGCCAGAGAACACTGCAGTTTTGCCAGACCAAACAACTTAAACATCATGTGCTGAGAATCAATTCCACAACATCTGAACAGCAAAAATGAGTCCAAATAGCATCCCTCCCCACCCTACTTAGAAAGTGGCGGCACAATACATCGCGACGATGTTTTCACTCGGTACACAGGCGTGACTTATCTCACTGCAAGAAAGAAAAGGCACATCTCCATCTATCGAATCGTGATACCTTTATCGCGCGTCATTAAGTGATTACACTGAATCCGATCATATTCTAACTGATGTAAACTGTATAGTTGCTCGTACAATATACATGCCTCTGATTGTACAAACAAAATTCAACACGTAGAGGCCACGCACATGGGCTATGTCGAGCTACACTACATTGCTATGAAACAGAGTTGCAAAGGAAAGCAATCTCACAACTACCCGAGTCAATGACCGAGCGCGGCGTCGCACCATCGCGAATCGATCAAGCATGTGCGACATAAACCACGTGAGGGACCTTCTCGTCATCGAAGGGCAGACTAATGTACTCCCTCGCGAACTCCTCAGCAATCTCCATGGCCAGCTCTCCGTGCAGAGCCTTGCAGTACATGTACAGCACCACGGTTGCGGCCAGGCTGAGCTGCATCAGCATCGTGAGGAAGCTCGACGTCGACACGATCTGGGCCACGAAATACCAGCGCCTCCATTCTTTCCCATCGATTACCGATTCCGAAGTCGACAGAGTACCGATACACACCAAAACCCCCGACAGAACTCCGAAGAGCAGCGTCAGCGACAGCGCCACGCCTCTCATCCCCTTCACCAGATAAGCGCTCCGCCGCAGCGGAGCGAACCCGTAGCTCGATTCGGCCACCACGACCACGTTCGCCAGACCCCACTGCACTTGCAGATACGCCAGCACCAGCACCAGGGCCACCGCGATCGCCGCAGCTAATCCGAGAAAGTAAGGCGAGGAATAGCCGATTTCGTGACCGATAGCGAGTTCGGCTCCTTTGAGGATCAAGAACCCTAAGATTCCGGAACCGACCACGATCGAGGAGGTGATGGCTTGGGTACAGATGAGCGTGGCCAAGAGCGGGAAGAAGGACGTCCCGATGGACTTGATCGCCGCCGGGAGCTTGACCGGCCGGCCGTAGAACCCCTGGACGACGCTGTAGGTGATGGAGCACGTGGCGCAAATAGACAGGAGCGTGAGGAAGCAGGTGTACCCCACGCTGACGAGCACGCTGCTCGCGTCGACGCTGCTCTGGTGGTGTTCGGGCGGTTGATTAAGGCGGGGGAAGCGCCGGAGGAGGGCCTGGGCGTGATACGGGTCCGAGAAGGAGGAGAAGGAGCTGAGGAGGAGGCGGTGGAGAGTGGGGTAGGCGGCGACGCAGAAGGAGAGGGGGAGGAGGAAGAGCACGGAGAGGGCGAGGAAGTGGCGGGAGTGGGCTTTGAGTATGCGCCGCGATTCCGATAGCACGGTCCAGAAGTAAGCCGTCGGCGGCGGCGGAGGAGGCGGTGAAGCTGGTGGTGTCGCCGTCGCCATGGCCGAGAGCTGCAATTCAGACGGGTAGAGGGAGATGGAAGGAGATCGCTACTTATAGAAATAATTAAGCAAGTAAAATAAATAAATAAATAAATAAAGTATTTCTCTTTTTTAACTCTTTTTCTTACAAGGTAAGCATGGGCCAAGTACACGAACGGTGGAGAGTTCAGGAAAATTTGTTTTTATTTTTATTTTTGGTGGAAGGATTGGACTTGCAGTGTAACATACAATAATGCTTATCAAGGGTTTGAACTCTTCCTATGATGACGTAATTTGATTTGAAAGGGTCATCGAAAGGCATGTTCAGCGAAAATCAATAGGCTCTTCCTAGAATGAATTTTCGACGAATTTTCAATAGATCATTGTCTAAAGCAAACATGTACGTTGGTGGTTATAATATTGGTACGGATGCCTCCGCTATGAAATGGATTGAGCTGGGTTTGAAAATCAATATTCTCTTATAGAAGGATGGACGCATTTTCAAGGAATTTTTAATAGACTGTTTTAAAGCAGATAAATAAATTTATGGTTGTAATATTGGTATGAAATTGATTAAATAAGTGGCCGAACTTAATTGATTTCGGTGGATTCAAAATGTTTAAAACTCAATTGCACATTTTCAAAGACGTAGGTAGGTTGTTTGTGATTGCCTAGATCTTTTTATCGAATAGGATAAAGTCGGACCGAATAAAAATAAATTTTTTAATGTCTTATATAATGTTTGGAAAATACATCATCGCTCAAAATGAATTGAACACAACCCTTTGATTGCCTGTTACGTATTGTCATTGGCGAATCAGTGCGCAGCTGCTCTGCGCACTTCGCTCCTTTGGTAATCTCTCTCTCGATCGATGTTGGTGGACGAATGTTGGACTCGTGCTAGGTAGGATAGGAGGCAACATGTTTTCGGAACGCGTTTGGGGCTGACCGTTTTCTGTTTTCGCGAGCGCCTCTTGTCGGAAGAAGGGATTTGGATTAGTTTGAATCGTAGGTTTTCTGTTTACCTCCTCTTGGCCTGAGAGTGTGATCAACGATGATTCAAAGCGCTGCGCGCTTATCTCGCGCACTGTAGAACCCCCTGAATTCCTCGTTTTTCCATGATCAAAGTATGTTTCGGATTTCGATTATGACATTGGAGCTGTGGAAGCTTTTGGCTAGAATGAGAGTGTTGTGGCGGTCGATGTGTGGATGCGAGGTTGGCCGATGCCTCTTTGAAACGTCTGCCGATTTCGTTTGGTTGGGGAACTCGAGAGAGGAAAGTGGTGAACTGGGGTTCTAATATTCGAATGCCGTTTATTCGTTCGGAGTAACTTTATGTGGCACACGAGGTTCCTGAATATCGTGGTGGATTGTCTCAGGACTAAACCTGGGTGAATCAATAGCCTTCTTAGGTTTTGATGTGCATGTTTTTTGAGGATGAAATTTGTGAGTGAATTTCAAAGGAAGAGTAATGACGGTCGGGTCTTAGATTTTCGCTGAGTACTTCTTGTCGTGTTAGAGCTGGGATAGTACCCAAAAAGCCAGGCATGAGAATTTGTGGGGCTTTTTATTTATTTATTTTTTATTTATTTATTTTTTTTTATCTACTTGGATTTCAAATGTTGATCTGAAAGAAAACATACATTACCTTCAATTAAATGTGGGGGTATAGAACCGATTATGAATTTGACATAAAAGCACGAGAAAAAGCTTTGCGCTATTTTGGGAGTTAGATCACCACATCACATTACTAAGTGGCTTTCAAAATATCTGAGCACTGATGTCATTAAAATGCTTTTTAATCTTCTTTTAAAAGGCAACTTTATAAGGCAAATGGGTTTTTGAATATCGTCTTGATTGTCTCAGGACTAAACCTGGGTGAATCGGTTGCCTTCTTAAATTTTGATATGCACGTTGTCCGAGGATGAAATTGGTGAGTGAATTTCAAAGGAAGAGTAATGCTGGTCAGGTTTTATATTTTTACTAAATACGTTTTGTCTGCTAGAGCAGGCATAGCGCCCAAAAAGGCATGAGAATTTGTGGAATTTTTTTACCCACTTGGATTTCAAGAAAGAAAACACACTTTACCTTCGTTTTTATGTGGGGAATAGAACCAATTATGACTTCGTCATGAAAGCACGAGAAAAAAGCTTTGTGGTATCTTGGGAGTTAGATCACCAAATCACATTTCTAGGTGGCTATAAAATGATCTGAGCAAGTGTCATTAAAAAACTCGGTACCATCTTTTTTATATTTGAAGGAAATATCTAGGGGTGAGCGCGGTTCCCTATTCTAAAGGGACCGGTTTCGGTTCCCGATTCCCCTTTTCTAGGAACTGGAACTGGAACTGGCACCAGGAACCGGAATCGGAACCGGTTCGGTTAGGGCTAAAAAAAAAGCCTCAAATCAGAAATTGACTTTCACATTTCACACAACACTTTCAGTTTCACAGCTCTCTTTTCGCCCGTTCTCCGCCTCTGCTTGACGCCATCACCGCCATCGCCGGTTGCCCTCGACACTATCGCTGCTAACCTCTAGCTTGCTGACCTCTGCTCGACGCGATAGCCGTCCGCCCCCGACGCCACCGCTGACCTCTGCTCGGTGAGCCACCGCTGACCTCTACTCGACGCCACCGCCGCTCGCCTAGCTGCCCCCGACGCTGCTAGCCCAGTCGCCGCCGACGTCGCTCGCCCAGCCTCCCCCGAAGCCGCTTGGCCAGCTGGCCCGACGCTGCTCGTAGCTCTCCTTTTGTGCCGGTAATTTCTGCTGCCCCCTCTCTCTATGGTTATTGTTCATTTGCTTGGTTTGCCCTTGTTTGCCATAGCCGGCGACCTGATGTTCTTGAACAAATGTGGTTTGTATGTAAGCTTTAGGGGGGGAATTCATGTTTGCAAGAATACTACGTATGTTTAACTTTATTTCAAAGTGTTTTTGTTTTTACAAGCATGTCTTGAGTTTTCATTTTGGTTCTTTGTTCTTTTGTGCAGTATGTTTTGCTGCTGTTACCTTAATTTGCAAGTTGTAGTGGGGATTTTATTCAGTACCACGAAAATGTGTTTTTGGGCATATGACCAAATTTTATTCATAGAACATCAAGGCTTCTTAAATAATAATGTGGCATTCCATTTTGCTGCAGGCTGGGGAAGAGAGCTTTTCGATTGATCTGGACGAGAACAATCAAGTGTGGTATGAAATACTCTCTTTCTCAAAGCCTACCCACTTTCTGTCTTTCATTGGTTACCCATATGTAGAGCTTAGGTAGAAGTCTTTGCTCATCAATCTAGTAATGCTGTCCGGAAACATTTAGGAGCTTCTTAGCTACCTCTACTTAATGCTGTGAGCTGTGTACAAGTGTAACATGCTTATGTCCTCATGACAACTTTTTGCTAAATCTGTAATATGTTCTTATGATATTGATTTTTGATACCAGTTTACGTCGTCTTCTGTGCAAACATAGTATGCAAGCTAATTGAACGACATGAGCTGGAATGCCAATTATTTGAATTTGATGGCTTAAATTCGCCTCTAAAACTACAAGTTTCTATACATGAGGTTCGGATATTGTGTAATATCTATCACACTTGAAGAGGGACACCAATCTAGACTTTGAAGTAATTGTAGCTTCCCGAAGTCTGCACTTTTATACATAAGCTAAGTCTATTATGTTGGCTGTATTTCAACATAATAGACTTAGCTTATGTATAAATTTCAACATAATAGACTTAGCTTATGTATAAAAGTGCTGTATTATGTTTCTATACAGCATTGGTATGCTGTATTATACTGTGTTAACATTGTTATTAACTAAATTTTGAATCTAGTATAGTTGGGATATAAGTTATGATGAGCAAAATGGTATGCATTAAATGCACTTTAATTGGTCAACTTATCACTCATTTCTATGCTAGACATTCTTGTTTTAGTGGTGTTTCATTTTTAGTTTGCTCTTTATTTTGAAATTTCTAATTATATTATGTTATTGTTGTGTAGTGCGAAGTTAATGTATCAATATAACACATCAATGGAGGTGGAGAGATATGAGGAGATGACTCCGATCACGGAATTGGAGTTTTCTGGCAATGAAAATGAAGAAGAGGCACCCCTTACCATGAGTGCCACAAGTAAGATACCTGGTTCTTATTTTCCTTGTGATAAGAAATATACATCCGAATGCTGGAATCATTATACGAGAATCAATGATAAGGATGGAAAAACAAATCAAGTGAAGTGCATTTATTGTGGGACTATGCTTAAGTATCGTGTTGCTAACGGTACTTCTGCGATGAGAAAGCACTTGACCACATGCAAGTGGTTTCCCTATAATGTAGTTAAGAGGCAGAAATTCTTTGCACCACGTAATGTAGACATGGCTGACAAGACAGGAGGAGATTCTAGTACTGGTAGTGTTTTATCGACATGGTCGTTTAATCAAGAATGTTGTAGGCGAATGCTTGCTCGGTTCATCATCCTTGATAAGCAACTTTTTTCCTTGGTTGAGCGTGTTGGATTTCGTGAATTTGTCAGTGAGTTAC
This sequence comes from Eucalyptus curtisii, assembly GCA_017140595.1. Classification (NCBI taxonomy): domain Eukaryota; kingdom Viridiplantae; phylum Streptophyta; class Magnoliopsida; order Myrtales; family Myrtaceae; genus Eucalyptus; species Eucalyptus curtisii. The sequence continues at coordinate 32,682,908 of CM029500.1, forward strand.
AACCTCTCTTCAAACAATTATTACGGGCAAAAGATTGCATGGAGTTGTATTTAAATGAAAGAACTTCTTTGAAGAATTATTTGGAAAGATTAATTCTAGGATCGCACTCACGACTGATATATGGAGTTCCATTCAAAATCTGAATTATTTGTGTCTCACTGCACATTTTATTGATGAAAATTGGAAGCTGCATAAAAGAATCATCAACTTTGTGGTGATGCATTCAGGAGTGGAGAATAGAAAAAAAGGTGTCCACAATTACTGTGGATAATGCTAGCTCGAATGATGTTGCAATTGGCTATTTGAGGGAAATTTTTTCGAAAGAAAGGTCGTTGATATTGGATAGTAGTGCTTTGCACATGAGGTGTAGAGCACATATATTAAATTTGATTGTGAGAGATGGCTTGATTATAGTACGTGACTCCATTGCACGTATCCGAAATGTGGTTATGTATGTAAGGAGTTCTCCTATGAGAGCCAAAGCATTTCAATCTTGTATTGAGAGTGAACAGATCACTTATAAGGGTTTGGTAGTTCTTGACGTTGCCACTAGATGGAACTCCACTTATCTCATGTTAGACACTGCCATAAAGTTCAGAAAAGTTTTCCAAAGAATGGAAGACGACGATTTATTTTTTGCAAGTAAGCTTAATCATGAAATTCCTAGTGATGATGATTGAGAAAATACTATTATTCTTTCGAAATTTCTAAAAGTATTCTATGATACCACCAATCAGATGTCGAGGAGTTTATATGTTACTTCAAATGATTATTTTGAAGGGATAGCTCTTTTGTATAGATATTTGAAAGATGCAGTCGATGCTTCGGATCCTAAGCTTCAAGCTATGGGTGTGAAAATGAAAGAAAAATTTGATAAATATTATAGAAACTTGGATAAAATGAATATAATGGTGTTGATTGCGGTTGTGTTAGATCCTAGAGCCAAGTTGAATTATGTGACTTTCTTGTATGGATAAATTTATGATGATGAATCGAAAGTTAAAGAGATGCATTACAAGGTGAAGGATACATTGGAGAGTTTGTATGAATTTTATGAGCAATCTTCTCTTATTTCAAGTGATCGAAATTTTGGTGGCCATAGTTTGGCTGCAAGTAGTAGTGCTTCCAATGCCGATGCGGGTGGTAATGAAGGAATAAAGAAGTATGACGCCCAAACTTGAAAGAAAATGTTTTTATACTCGAATAAACAATGGTGCGTTGACAATAAGTCCGAGCTTGATGAGTATCTTCAAGAAAAAAAATGAAAAAGTTATTGATCTTGACATTTTGATGTGGTGGAAGACTACTGGCTCAAAATATAAGATCCTTTCTTTGATGGCTCGAGATATTTTGTCTATTCCCGTAACTACCATTGCTTCAGAGTCAACTTTTAGTACATCGGGTAGTGTGCTTGATGGCTTTCGAAGTTCTTGAACTCCCAAAGTAGTGGAAGCTTTGATTTGCACTCAAGATTGGTTGAGAGCCGTTTGTGTACTGATTGATGTTGAGGAGTGCATCGAGAATGCAGAAAAATTTGAGTTGGGTAAGTGATGTTTATATTTTTATATATTGTAATTCTTTTTGTATATCTATAAGTGAATATTTTATTTAATCTCTTATTCTTTTTTTTTTTTTTTAGATATGAATGGTCTTAATGCGGAGATTATCGTCGGTAAATAGAGTTTATCAGTTAAAGCGGAATGAATATATGTGGTAAGTCCATTAGACTTGTTTCTAAGTACAATCAAATGTTCATGGCTCATCTCAATTGTATTATCTAATGAAGCCTCCCTATTCCATGCCACATTTTGGACAACCCCCCCAATTCTCAGTTTTATTCCCTGTAGTGAAGCTATCCATGCATTCTGTAATCTGTCTATACAGCACTTATGAAATTGTTGATGTTTTCTTATCATCTAAGGACACCTATTCCTATCATGCCACAATTTAGATGTGTTATATGTGTTTCTGATTTCGTTACCCATGCCTTAGCTTTTCATACTCCGAATAACCTTTCTGTTTTGAATTTCTAATTTATTTTATTTTATTTGAGTTTTACTTTCATTTTACAAAAAGTTGAAGTAGCTGTGCTTTAAGTAGCTGTACTCAACTTTTTGGAAAGATAAGAGGAACGAGGGTAGATTTGATGGTTTGTGAGAGTTTTAACCTTTAGATGCTGTGTCAAAACAAAACAGTTGATGTCATTGAAATTATTTTCAGCTTTAAAGTATGATGCCTGCTTCTACCAATTGATTCATCAGTCCTCTTTAATCTCTTAATTTCAGGTCTGACATGGCAGAGTAAAGTGGAGAAGTGTCACGGTCTATTTCTGGTCCTATATTTGCAAGGTATGGTGGCTTTCCTTCAATTCTGCTCATGTTTTGACTTTGATCTGTAATTTTCTTCTTCACCCTCCAGCAATATGCTGGGTTAATTTTATTTCAGGGAGAATTATGGTCATTCTGAAGTTAATGTGGATAGGCACTTGATGTCACATACTAGTAGCTCCACAGACTGGAACGAAGCACTGAATATAATTTCATTTGGTTCTCCTGAACAGGTTATGTTCGACATTTTATTACTATGTATTGGATTATCTTCACAAATAAGAATGAGTTCTTCATATTTCTTAAAGTTCTTGCTCACCCTTGTGCATAGCAGTCCATATTTAAGTTGTGCAAGCACAAATTTAAATTGTGTCCATACCCAACCTGTACTATCTTGTACCTGCTCACTTTTGTATTGCTTTGGGGAGCACATTATAGCCCTACTTTTACTGAAATAGAGTTTCCTATTTGTGCTTTATTATATTTAACAGTCTATTGAGGGGATGAAAGTTGTGTGCACAAACTGGAGCAAGCCACTAACGATCCAGATGGCAGTGGTATGGAAGATCTTGTGAAGGTCTCAGATAAACTTGTTTTATCCTTGGCAGATAAGGTAAAAACAACAGTGAATTAAGGGGCTTAACACCCCACCCTTTGTCCATCTCCATCCTTGTCCGTGTCAATTTGTGGGTATACACTTTCGTGCTCTGCTTTATTTTTGTTCTTGTTAAGGTCTTTGCTTGTTCTTCTCTGTTCCTAGCTGTAGTTGTTATTGGAACTTTCTTGACATTTTTTTATCTTTTCGGGCTCAAAATATTTCTTGATTACTTTGCCTGTTATTAGGTTGCCAAGACATTTGACTTCAGCTCAACGGGAGCTTCGTCAAGGTCATGCAAGTATGTTTTGAATACCCTCATGCAGGTGAGTTAACTTTTAGCAGCTTCAGTGTCATTTAGCTTAAATACAACCTTGTTCCTTCTACAGTCATTTACATCTTATGTGTATGTGGAAGAGCTTATTGCAGAATTGTCTGACAAATTTCCTTGCTGCAGACATTTCAAAACAGACAACTTGCGCATGCTGTCAAGGAGGGCACTCTTGACCGCCTTATTACTGAGCTTCTACTTAGACTTTTGGATGAAAGAGTGCCACGCATGGATGATGGAAGCCAGCTTTTGAAAGCTCTGAATGTCTTGATGCTTAAAATTCTGGTAATTTTTACAATATTAGCAGCATTGACAAAGACTGGTTTCATGATGGCAGATCTGACTGTGGACATCAGGCTTTGTTGGTTCTTGAATTTTTTCCAGAGGTATGTCTCACTGTGCTTAAAGCAGAACTGTTTTACTCAGGGATAAATGAGATGTACTTTTGCTAGATGACGAAGGACAATATTGTATGCGAGTTACTACAGTTGGACTTTCAATCTGGCAAATAGCATTTATGCTGTTTTGACTTGTTTGGCCAGTGACCTACATTCTTTTTCATAGGCTATTGCAGCATTGATTGAAGCGTTGCACTCAGTCAAGGAGCCGGAGCCCGCTTCAAAGAGTGGCGGTAGTGATCTGCAATTATTAAGCTTGGATATTTTAGCAAAGAGTAGTGGTTGTCTGTGAATTAGGAACTAACTCAGATTGTTTCGTCTTTTCAGGAGCTTCACCCCTGGATGTTGCGATTTTTCATTCAGCAGCAGAGATTTTTGAAATCATTGTTACTGATTCCACAGCATCTTCTCTGGGCTCCTGGATTGAACGTGCAGTCGAACTTCATGGAGCTTTACATTCCTCATCCCCAGGGTCAAATAGAAAAGACGCAGTTATTATTAAAGCTTGGGCGTTTCTATCGCATATCTTCCCTTATCAGAATTCTTGCAGACACTCAGTTCCATGCAGAAATGGTTGAATCTCTCTATAGCTCTTTGCTTGACATCTGTGTTTCATACTGCCCAATTAGTGGCACAAGAACTGAAATACTAGTATTTATGCTATATTAAAATTTAGAACGGATGACCATTCATTTTTCTGTTATTATTAGGCTGTAGGCAATGGTGAAACATGGCCTGTATATAAGTGTATTAAACCAAAAATTCCAAAACTCATCTCTTCTTTTAAATTCATTTGAATGGTTCTGATTTTGTATGTAAATTGAATGCCTAAAGGAGGTTTACCTACCGATAGGCTTTCTTGCTATTAAAAGGGAAAAAAATTGTCATTCTCATACCGTTGAAGCTTGTTTTACTGCCAAATTCCAGTATGGTCATCTTCAGTCACTATATTACAGGATGAATCAGATTACACTTGATTATTACACTTGAAAGTGGAGGTGCTAGTTACTTTTGCCAACGGCAGCATATAGTTATTGCAGTCATTTTATAACTAATTGCATTTTCACCTACCTGCAAATCTTCAGGCATGTATCAGATTCGAGAAACAAACCAAATGGTGGAGGAGTTCATGCTTGCTGCCAATGTTTCAGTTGCTGAAAAAATCCTTAAACACTATCCTCTATGTTCTCTGTTGAGGTAAGCTGGTGTTTTCTGTTATGTCAATCTGGGATTAGCTCTCCTAGGTTTCCTGCCTTTTGCTGTCATCTTGGGTGGCACTATTTTATTTTCACTGCCATCCTTTCCAATTTCCAACCTTTAAGTGACACCGGCGCGTCACTCAATGCGCAGTTATTATTAAAGCTTTCTGGATTATAAATGTCTTGAAATAATGACAAAAATGGAGCCTCATCCTGTACTTCAGTTACTGAAGGGTCCTACTTTTAGTCCTTTATCAATTTACTAATGGTTATATGAGTGATTTCATTTCTTTTTGGAGTCTGACCACCTTGCAAGTGGCTTCATAATTTCAAACGATGATTGTGGTTTGAGTATAAACTAATTCTATAGTACTTAAATGGGTAAAAGGCTTCCTATGTTATGCCCCCATTATACTCTAACTTCCATTGAAAGAAGCCTGATTCTCTTGAAGTTACTAGATATACTATTACCCTGTGATTAGAGGGAAAGCTATAAGTATTTTCTTATGGTGAGTCTGAGATTATATGTATCAATGCAATTGAACATCACCACTTGTATTTTTTCCTTGTCTTTGAGAGTATCTCTCGGATTAATGTCCATTTGGGGGGTTTTCGGCTATATAACAGATATCTGTGGTTGATTGCTTTCACAGGCCGCATCCTACACCAACAAAAGAGATGCTCGAACCCTTGCTGCGTACAGCTGCTTCTGTTGGTCTTGAGTTGGACGTATCTTCATCAAAAGCACTGGCTGATTCACTTGACCGTGCAGTGGTGAGTTTTCAATACTTGTGCTTTATCATTGTTTTTTCAGCTGATGAAATCCATAACCTTCTGTTTGTGTGAGATAATGAGAATGACAACCATCTCTAATTCCGCTCAAGTGGATTTCTTTATTCTAGTTGCCTTGCTGATTTAATATGTTCACTTGGATGAGCTGACAGTTCTAGATGGATTGCCTCAGGATTGGTCCAGCTTGTTATGTGCTTCTCAACTTACCATGCTATATATATCTCACTTTCCTAATGTCAATAAAAATCTACAGAGAGAAGATCCATAGTTTAACAAATTGATACGAATACTTGCAACTAGATGCATGACTCAGGTGATTTTAATTGAATGTAGTAAACCTGAAAGTTTCTTCTTCTTTTTTTTATGCTCTTGTTATATATGATCTATTTCCTTCATCTGTCGTACAGGCAGTATATTTCTGGAGACTTGACTCCGCCAGAATACCAACATTATGGGCTGGCTGCCCCATTATATACTCATTTTACTTCACCTATCATGCGATATGTTGGTAAGGAACCAGTTCTCTTCTGATGCTTCTCTGTGGTAAATGAGATGGTACATGCTGATTTTGGAACTAAACTATTTTGCAGATGTCATTGTGCACAGGTTGCTTGCTGCATCATTAGGAATTTACAAGCTTCCAGCCATATTTCAAGACAGACCCCAGTTAATGAGTATTGCTGATAGTAAGACAATAATGATCCAACTAAGCTTTTTACTGTTCCATTTCATTGCCTCTCTCTTTCTAGCTCTGAACTTTCTTGTATTAGTGGTATGGTTTTGAGGTAAATCCATTGTAGCTCATAATATAGGAAGTGCTGATCTTTTCAGTGTTTTAATCTAATACCTTTGTGAAGTGAACCGCTGGACTTTGCAAAAGAGAAATAGTTCACATTCTAGAATATTAAACGCTTATGAGTATTATAGATTGTGTTCGTGTTATATTCTCTTTGATGAATGACAAGTTTGTTTATTATTGTTGCATTCATTTCCATTTTTTTAAACTAAAAATGAAAAAAAGAACCTGTTGGAACCTGGAACCGACCGTGGAATCTGTGACGGGGTAGATTCCAGGTTCTTGGTTCTAACGGGTAGGTTCCAGGTTCCAAAAAATGAGGAACCTTCCAGGTTCCGCTTGGAACCTGGAAGGAACTGGGAACCGCTCACCCCTAGAAATATCTACATTTTCTTGTTTTGCCATATTGATATTTCCTTACTCTTCCTTGCAGGAACTTCTCCCCGTCCTCTCCTCATGTTTCATTTGCATCTGCGTAGTACTCAAATTGACAACTACCGCTAGATAAAGTTCATAAATTTGAGGAGTTTGTTGATCGACGTCTGAAACCAGATCTTGTTCATGCCATATCCGAGCGGTATCTGCTCTATTCTACTTAAAAGTTTCTTCTTTGATTAGCATCTTTAATATCTTGAGCATTTTTAAGAAGACATTTATCTGTGAGTATGGAGGCCAGAAGTCAGGGATGATTACTGAGGGGAAAGTGATGTGAGATGCCAAAGATTCGATAGATAGATGGCAATATTTTCTCGAGCGGTGGAAGCTGATTATTCTGGCCAAACAACAAGCACTCCCCTACATTTAGGCATTGCATATCATATAAGTCTTCTGTGCACTCATTTCATGAATAGAAGATTCTATTTTTTGAGGACTCCTTTTGTTTTGCCCTTTTTTCAATCTGCAGCTTATTAACTTATGGCTGCATTCTTTACCAAAAAAAAAAAAAAAAAAAAAACTTTACCAAAAAAAACTTATGGCTGCATTTGAATGTCGAAGCCAGGATCGTTTAGAATTCCCTCTGCTTCTGAAGCTTGTGTCTCTCGGCTGTGACATAAGCATGGATGGCTGTGACGTATATGTCAAGTTGTCATATATCATCTGGAAGTTGGAATTGAATCCCTGCATAGCTCCTCTTTAGATTCCTGCGAAGGTTGATTTTGGCTTAATTTTATTAGATTTATCTGGGTTATGGTTTATGAGTAAATTGTCTAGAGGGGCTCTTCTAACACAAAATGGTGGTATATTATGCAGCTGAAGCGTGCCATGCACTAGTAAGCTGAACAATGGATCAGTGCAATTATTTAGCTGATGCGTGGCTGACTTGGCCCTTGTTTTTATACAGGGATAAGGTTTTCGAACAACAGAAGACTTTGTATCCTTTTTTAAGTAAATGGATTCCTCATCCTTATATGGAATGATTTGTTTACTTTTCATCTGGAATAATCCATTGTCATACACACTTGATTTACTTACAATTTTGATTATCTCCTTTCTTTTAGTAGTGTTTCAGGAACATTCACCAGTTTAAATTTGCAACTTTATGCTTTGATAGTCCTTTGATTTTCTTGACATTGTATTACTTTTAGCTCAGATTTACGAAAGAACATTGAGAATCTTCAGAAGAATAGTGTAACTAGTCTTAGGACATTGGTCAACCTTGGTTCTGAGATATACATGCAGGCGGAGGTGTAAGTCCTCTCTCACTCTCTCTCTGATTATTCCCTGGAACCTTCGAATATTCTACCTCGTAATTCTGGTGGAAGACAAGTCTTGGGCTATGCCATCTTGTCTTGCTTTTTAGTGAAGTTACTGCTTGACGAGCAGCGACATATTCATACTCGATATGCTTGTTCTTTTCTGTTTATGTTAGTGATGGTAAGTCATGTGAATAGAGGGTGCTTGTGCAAGCTGTGCTGAGGCTTCAATTATGTTAAAATTAGTACCAGGACACTAAACTTGTTTAGCTTTAGTTCTCATGTAATTGTATTTGGAGTGGGTGAGAAAGGCATGAAACTGAGTACTTGTTATGTGAAAATAGGCGATGTAGAGTCTGTTCCTCTGATGCTGGTTCCATTTTTCTGGTTTGTGGTGGCTTTTGAGGTTTAATTCAGTAATGCCACACATTTGCAGGCCAGATACGCAACGCATTTTTGTAGATGTTGGACTAGGATGTGTTCGATCGATGGCAGAAATTTTAAGCAGATTTAGCAGCTTCAATGTGTGTTTACCAACGGAGAAGCTTCTGCCTCCAGCGAACCAGTTAAGCTGGATATGCCTCGTGAGACAACAACCGTACGGCGGAAGGCTGGTAGCTAGCATGCAGATTCGCACGGTAATTCAGTCAGATGACTAGCTAGTGCAGGGCAAAGAGCAGAGTTATTCCTAAGTATTAAGCTTCAGTCTCAAACTAAACGCCTCCGGTTATATAATGAGAATGAGACGAAATAGTGGATTAGGACAACACAACGAGCATTTGAGCAAATCAACACCTATCCATGCCCAAGAATATTGATAGAGTCGAAGAGGCGAGAGACCGAACATCGTCTGGCGCGTGTGCTCGAGAGAAAGAGAGAGTACGGAAACAATCATGGAAGGCTGCACACATAACATATCAGTTTTTAGAAACTCTGAAGAGTCCAATAGAATCCCTGTCTTGTTTTCAAAATCCTTATTTTCTCCATTGATATATCCAAGTTATCTTGCCATTTCTTATCCATTCTGAAGGAATCCTAGTTTGTTCTTCTTGAAAATACTCCTGTAAAGACGTTCTGCTTCCCCAGCATATGTAACCAAACAAAGGCGACAATCCTCAATGACCCTTTTGATCTATATCTGCAACCTGTAAGTTACTCATGACCTATTAAACAGCATACTGCATTTTCAGCCCTCCAATGAATGATGCCTTATCAACCAAAAAAGATGAATGATGCTTTGTTCCGAAGAAAGCCAGAGAACACTGCAGTTTTGCAAGACCAAACAACTTAAACATCATGTGCTGAGAATCAATTCCACAACATCTGAACAGCAAAAATGAGTCCAAATAGCATCCCTCCCCACCCTACTTAAAAAGTGGCGACACAATACAATGCGACGATGTTTTCACTCGGTACACAGGCGTGACTTATCTCACTGCAATAAAGAAAAGGCACATCTCCATCTATTGAATTGCGATACCTTTATTACACGTCATTAAGTGATTACACTGAATCCGATCAGATTCTAACAGATGTAAACTGGATAGTTGCTCGTACAAGATACATGCCTCTGATTGTACAAACAAAATTCAACACCTAGAGGCCACATACATGGGCGATGTCGAGCTACACTACATTGCTATGAAACAGAGTTGCAAAGGAAAGCAATCTCACAACTACCCGAGTCAATGACCGAGCGCGCCGTCGCACCATCGCGAATCGATCAAGCATGCGCGACATAAACCACGTGAGGGACCTTCTGGTCATCGAAGGGCAGACTAACGTACTCCCTCGCGAACTCCTCGGCGATCTTCATGGCCAGCTCTCCGTGCAGAGCCTTGCAGTTCATGTACAGCACCACGGTCGCGGCCAGGCTGAGCTGCATCAGCATCGTGAGCAGGCTGAGCTGCATCAGCATCGAGAGGCAGCTCGACGTCCACGCGATCTGGGCCACGAAAGACCGGCGCCTCCATTCGTTCCCATCGATTACCGATTCCGAAGTCCACAGAAAACCAATACACAACAAAAGCCCCCACAGAAATCCCACGTACAGCGTCAGCGACAGCGCCACGCCTCTCATCCCCTTCACCAGATAAGCGCTCCGCCGCAGCGGAGCTAACCCGTAGCTCGATTCGGCCACCACGACCACGTTCGCCAGACTCCACTGCACTTGCAGATACGCCAGCACCAGCACCAGGGCCACCGCGATCGCCGCAGCTAATCCGAGAAAGTAAGGCGAGGAATAGCCGATTTCGTGTCCGATAGCGACTTCGACCCCTTTGAGGATCAAGAACCCTAAGATTCCGGAACCGATCACGATCGAGGAGGTGATGGCTTGGGTGCAGATGAGCGTGGCCAAGAGCGGGAAGAAGGACGTCCCGATGGACTTGATCGCCGACGGGAGCTTGACCGGCCGGCCGTAGAACCCCTGGAAGACGCTGTAGGTGATGGAGCACGTGGCGCAGATGGACAGGAGCGTGAGGAAGCAGCTGTACCCCACGCTGAAGAGCACGCTCCTCGCGTCGACGCTGCTTTGGTCGTGTTCGGCCGGTTGATTGAGGAGGGGGGAGCGCCGGAGGAGGGCCTGGGCGTGATACGGGTCCGAGGAGGAGGAGAAGGAGCTGAGGAGGAGGCGGTGGAGAATGGGGTAGGCGGGGACGCAGAAGGAGAGGGGGAAGAGGAAGAGCACGTAGAGGGCGAGGAAGTGGCGGGAGTGGGCTTTGAGTATGCGCCGCGATTCGGATAACACGGTCCGGAAGTCAGCCGCCCGCGGCGGAGGAGGCGGCGGACGGCGGCGTCGGCGAAAGTGGTGGTGTCGCCGTTGCCATGGCCGAGAGCTGCAGCTGGCGTCGTCGTGGATGATTCAGAGTCTCAGACGGATACGGATAAGGGAGATGGATGGAGATCGCTATTTATATAAATAATTAAGCAAGTAAAATAATTAAACAAATAAATAAAACATTTCTCTTTTTTAACTCTTTTTCTTACAAGGTAAGCATGGGTCATGCATACGAACGGTGGAGAGTTGAGGAAATTTTTTATTTTTTATTTTATTTTCAGTGGATGGATTGGACTGGCAATGTACCCTCTTCTTATGATCAGTAGGGGTGCATTTGTTTTGCAAAAAATAATTTTCGGAAAAACGTTTTCCTTATTTTTCACCGTTTGGTTTATTTAGAAAAATGAGTCAATAAAAAATGTTTTCCTATTCAACAGAAAACATTTTCCTTCCAAAGTTTAAATTCAGGAAAACGATTTCCCCTTTGAAAGAATCAAAAAACGTTTTCCAAAATGTTTTAAGGTCCATACTTGATGAAAAATTTATTATTAAAAAGAATTTCTAATTAAAAGTTTTGAATTTGTTATTATTATATCTTTTCTTTTCTTTTTTCTTGTTTTTTCTTTTTTTTTTCTTTGTCTATGAACGTAAACCCTAACTTCTCCTCCCCTCTCTCCTTCTCCTTCGCCCCCTTCCTTTCGTCACTGCCGCCTCCTCCAACCCTAGCCCCTCCTGCGCTCCCATTGGCTTCGCTCCCTCCTCTTCCTCTTCGTTGGCGTCTTCTACACCTTCATTAATTTTGAAATGCAATCCAAACACTAGAAAATATTTTTAGTCACGTATCACCAAACAAAGGAAAATTAACCGTTTTTCTGGAAAATGATTTCTCGGAAAATACTTTCCAAAAACGTTTCGTTTTTCGTGAAACAAACACACCTGTAATTTGATTTGGAAGAGTCATCAAAAGGCATATTTAGCATTGCTAGGTTTGAAAATCAATAGGCTCTTCTAAAAGAAGGATGGATAAATTTTCGACGAATTTTCATTAGGTTGTGTTTTAAAGCAAACAAATATATTTATGGTTGTAATATTGGTACGGATGCCTCTGTTATGAAATTGATTGAGCTAGGTTTGAAAATCAATATTCTCTTCTAGAAGAAGGATAAATGAATTTTCAAGGAATTTTCAATAGGCTGTGTTTTAAAGGAGACAAATATATTTATGGTTATAATATTGGTATGGAATTGATTAAATAAGTGGCTGGACTTATTTGATTGCGGTGGATTCAAAATGTTTAAAACTCAATTGCACATTTTCAAAGACGTAGGTAGGTTGTTTGTGATTGCCTAGACCTTTTTATTTGATAGACTAAGGTCGGACCGAATAAAAATGAAATTTCTAATGTCTTTTATAATGTTTGGAAAATTCAGCGTTACCCAAAATGAATTGAATGACAACCCTCTGATTGCATGTTACATATTGTCATTGGCAAATCCTACCTTGCTCTCGTTATCGTTCTCCTTCTCCACCTCTACCTCCACCCTCACCTTCTCTTCGATCATGTTGGATTGAATGCTGACTGTCTAGATCGCCAAGCTCTTACGGATGTCCAAGCTGCCTGGGCATCATTGTTGTGCAAGATGTTCAACAACCACTAGTCCCTCCTCCATTTTCATTTCCGGCCCGCAATCTTCAACATAGCTAGCGTAGCTGCCACCCTTACCCTCATGGCCGATGTCGAGTTCGGATGAAGCTGTTGCAGATGAAGGTGTGGCTGCTCATGTGGCTGAGGTCAAGTCAAGCTCCTACGTGGTCGAGGTCCGATCGAGTTTTGTTGAGTCAAGCGCAGCCATGGTGAAGCTCTAGATGTGGCCATGGAGTTTGTCCTAGGTTGAGATTGACTGGAGCTTGTAACAGTGACGAGCCTCATCGGTGGCAATGAAGACGGAGCTAGGTGGATGGCTATGGGTGGAAGGAGTTGTGGTTGACGTTCATGAGTGAGTTGAAAGGACAAAGAAGAGAAATGAACGTGAGACATGTTTTATTCACATTTATATCACGTCCACATGGGACTATTTTATCCAGGTTATATCCCTTCTATATTTAGCCTTATCTTGTCTTGAACAACAACCAAACATATGATATGATAATATTAATTAAGTCCTAACTTTTTATCTTGGCTAGCAAATGTAACTTTAAGCTCCATTTGTTTTGTGGAAAATATTTATAAAGAAAACATTTTCTTCATTTTTCTAGCATTTGGTATACTTAGAAAAATGAGTCAATTGAAAAATGTTTTCCCAATAAATGGAATATTATACTTAAATTCAGGAAAATGATTTTATTTTTGAAAAAAAAAATATTAATCAAAATATGATTAAATATCAGCACTTGAACTCAAAACTTTACGCTTGGACATAGGAACCTGACGTTAATTCCTGGCGCTCAAGCTAGAGTTTAGGCGTCCGATGCCCACACCAAGGTCTATCAAGGTTGGGCCCAAAGCCCTCGTGCTCATGCCCAATGCCTTGACACTTGAGCCCAAGTCATAAAAGCAATGTTGGGGTCCTTAAAACTCTAATCCTACACTTACACTTGGCTCCACAAAGGCCATGTGTAGATTCTCAGCACTCAAGCTTGGGCCATTTGTTAATAAAATGGTGTTTGTTTTATATATTATATTTTTTTAAAAATCAAATTTATAATTATTTTTAGCCTTTCCTTCTCTTTTCATTCTTCTTTGGTCGGTCGCCTTGGCTGGTGAGGTGGAGCCTCACCGGTCTTGGGCAAGCTCGTCTGTGGCTGGTTACCATGGCTAGCTGAGCAACAGGGAAAAAGAAAAGGAAAAAAAGATTAAAAAGTTCGAACATTTTGTAATCTTCCCTAGATTTTTTCATACCAAATGGCGAAATTTTTTTTCTAATTCATTTTTATTGACACTCAAATTTCGGCAATCCATTTAGTTATTCATCACATAGAAGAAAAATTAGGGGTCGACCTCGGACCCCAAAAATTTATATAGGCACGTAATATAGGCACACATGATTACGTTGGAATCAATGGACTCTGGTGCAGGTAGGTTCTGAGCCTAAGTGAATTGGACGAAGCCCGTTGAAATACAAACTCGGCCTAGCTGGCCCATTATCCTCTTAAGTGGCTGAAAATTGGGGGTAGCAAATGCGTATTTCCGAGATAATTATGGAAGGGTTTACTCTTGGCCTGAGAGTGTGATCAACGATGATTCAGCGTGCTGCGCTCTTCCCTCGTGCTGTAGAACGCCTGCATTCCTCGTTTTTCTGGTTTGTGATGGCTTTTGAGGTTTAATTCAGTAATGCCACACATTTGCAGGCCAGATACGCAACGCATTTTTGTAGGTGTTGGACTTAGGATGTGTTCGATCGATGGCAGAAATTTAAAGCAGATTTAGCAGCTTCAATGTGTGTTCACCAACGGAGAAGCTTCTGCCTCTAGCGAACCAGTTAAGCTGGATATGCCTCGCGAGACAACAACCGTACGGCGGAAGGCTGGTAGCTAGCATGCAGATTCGCACGGTAATTCAGTCAGATGACTAGCTAGTGCAGGGCAAAGAGCAGAGTAATTCCTAAGTATTAAGCTTCAGTCTCAAACTAAACGCCTCCGGTTATATAATGAGAATGAGACGAAATAGTGGATTAGGACAACACAATGAGCATTCGAGCAAATCAACACCTATTCATGCCCAAGAATATTGATAGAGTCGAAGAGGCGAGAAACCGCACATCATTTGGCGCGCGTGCTCGAGAGAAAGAGAGAGTACGGAAACAATCATGGAAGGCTGCACACATAACATATCAGTTTTTAGAAACTCTGAAGAGTCCGTCTTATCCATTCTGAAGGGATCCTAGTTTGTTCTTGAAAATACTCCTGTAAAGACGTTCTGCTTCCCCAGCATATGTAACCAAACAAAGGCGACAATCCTCAATGACCCTTTTGATCTATATCTGCAACCTGTAAGTTACTCATGACCTATTAAACACCATACTGCATTCTCAGCCCTCCAATGAATGATGTTTTACTGACCAAAAAAGATGAATGATGCTTTGTTCCGAAGAAAGCCAAAGAACACTGCAGTTTTGTATGTCCAAACAACTTGAACATCATGTGCTGAGAATCACTTCCACAACATCTGAACAGCAAAAATGAGTCCAAATAGCATCGCTCCCCACCCTACTTAGAAAGTGGTTACACGATACGATGCGGCGATGTTTTCACTCGGTACACGGGTGTGACTTATCTCACTGCAGGAAAGAAAAGGCACATCTCCATCTATCATTACTCATCATTAAGGTTACGTTCGTTTCGCGGAAAACAACTTCTAGGAAAATATTTTTCGGAATTTCTAGTGTTCGGATGGCGGAAAATGGTCAAAGAAAATGTTTTCCGGTCAATGAAAAATCTCATAAGATTGGGGAAAATGTTTTCCTCTTTTTCAAAAGAGGAAAACATTTTGCTGTCCTTACGCACGCGCTCTCGCGCAATCTTTTGTTGCGCTTCTTTCCTTACTCCAAAAGCTACGCCTCTTTCTCGCGAAACCTAG
Organism: Eucalyptus curtisii; assembly: GCA_017140595.1. NCBI lineage: Eukaryota > Viridiplantae > Streptophyta > Magnoliopsida > Myrtales > Myrtaceae > Eucalyptus > Eucalyptus curtisii. Next base: position 32,698,395 of record CM029500.1, read on the forward strand.
GATTTCTAATCTCATCTCCTCCTCCTTCGACACCGATGATCAGCAGCGGCAGAGCATCCCCTCATCCGGCGGTGCTGGATCTTTGCCCTCATGAAGCCCTGGGTTTCTGATCTCGTCCTCCTCCTAGTTGGACTCTAGGCATGTTACAATGGGCTAATTGGCTAAGATCGTTTCTGGGATTGCCTGAAAATGTGATATTGAATGTGCTTTAAGACATTACTTCTCGAGTCTCATTTGAAGAAATGAGTAGTAAAGAAATTAGAAAAGGTCAAGTAGTGACAGCATTTTGCCTCAATGAGCAAGAAATGAATTGGAATAGTGTGTTACCCAAGACTCTTATGCTTTCTGGTCTCTTTTGATCTCAATCTATGCTAGTATAGAAAGCACATTGATTACTTCACTTCAGAACATTGTCGCAAATGAGTTGCTAATTCTGACATTGATAGGCGTTTTCAAAACCTCGCGCTTTAGATCTTATTGATCTCGCATCTCTTGCAAAGATGGATTGACAATGCAATTTCTATTCAGGCGTAATTGTGAAGGGAAAAGGACTAAAAGAACAAACAAACGAAGGGCTTCAAACGTGTTTTTGTCATAGCTTGAAGCCTAAGTGTTGTTTGCTTAATAGCTTCTTTTCATATCTAAGCTGTGGAACTAATAATTGAGTGAATATTGTGCCTTTACAAGTCCATCCTTCTCATGAAAAGTATTTGAATAAAATGATTGACATGTATGATGAGATGGCTGTGGTGGTTGGGAGAGATATAGCCACCGGAAGCTTTGCTAAGCAGTTTGGGGACATCGATGCAATGGAAGTTGACTCCTCACCTGTTGACTTAGGCGATGACTTCGATGAGTTGATGAAGGGCTCAAAAACATCTTCCTCTACTGTGCATTCAGAAAAGAGGTCTCACAAAAGGCGAAAATGTTCCAACAATGATGACAAGTATGTTGCACTTTCAACACAACTTGGAGAGATGGCCTCGGCAATTAAGTCATTGGCTCAAAGGGATGTCAATCACTCTCAAGTCTATTACTCTCAACTCTATAATGAGGTGATGAAAGTGGATGGATATGATGAAATTACCCTTGGATAAGTTTTTGACCATCTAATTGAAAATGAAAAAATTGGAAAAGCATTCATGGTGAAGAGTGCGACTCTTCGCAAAGTATGGGTTGATAAATTTCTAAGCAAAGGAGATCATCATTAGTGATATATTGTATTAAGCTTTACTGTCAAAAGACTCATGTTCTTTCTTTCTTTGTTGTTATTGTCAATGCTTCATGAGATGAAATTTGATATAAGGTTGTTTTGTATTGGCATTTCTATGACTAGTGATCTTACTGTGGACTTTGCATTCAACTTAAAGCCTCTACACTCTTGCTTATCCTTTTCTCTATTTACTCTACCCAATAGATTATACTCTAATCTCCACGGTTCAAACCATCAGATAAAAAGACCCATTTCAAAGGACTGATGATGCACAAAGTACACGGAGCGATTCTAATTGTGAATTCTCAAATTGCTAGTTTCGGCCAGGAGACTTCAAACAATTTTCACTACGGGAAACAAAAGCACCGATTTGGCTAATTGGATATAGTGACCACATATCTTTGATCGATCAAGAAAACACCTAGAGGAAAAAAGGAAGCAACTTCACAACAGAGACCGTATTAAACTATTCCCAAGCAAAAGGGTTATTGCCATTTAAAGGATTCAAGCCCCACAAATGATGTTCAAGAGAATTACCTAAGTGGTGAAGTCTTAGAAAATATTTTCCTTACCGAACACCGGAAAACATTTTCCGAAACATTTTCAGGTTTTAGCCGAACACCGGAAAATATTTTCTGAAACATTTTCAAGTTTTAGCCAAATACCGGAAAATATTGTTGTTTTCCTGGAAAATGACTTATGAAAAAATGTTTTCCGAAAATAGCCTATTTTTCGCGAAACGAACGGACCCTAAGTGATTACACCGAATCCGATCAGATTCTAACTGATGTAAACTGTATAGTTACTTGTACAATATACATGCCTCTGATTGTAAAAACAAAATTCAACACGTAGAGGCCACGCACATGGGCGACGTCGAGCTACACTACATTGCTATCTAACAGAGTTGCAAAGGAAAGCAATCTCACAACTACCCGAGTCAATGACCGAGCGCGCCGTCGCACCATCGCGAATCGATCAAGCATGCGCGACATAAACCACGTGAGGGACCTTCTTGTCGTCGAAGGGCAAGCTGATGTACTCCCTCGCGAACTCCTCGGCGATCTCAATGGCCAGCTCTCCGTGCAGAGCCTTGCAATACATGTACGGCACCACGGTCGCGGTCAGGCTGATCTGCATCAGCGGCGTGAGGAAGCACCACGTCAACACGATTTGGTTCACGAAACACCAGCGCCTCCATTCGTTCCCATCGATTCCCGATTCCGAAGTCGACAGAATACTAGCCCAAAGCAGCCCCGACAGAACTCCGAGGTACAGCGTCAGCGACAGCGCCACGCTTCTCATTCCCTTCACCAGATAAGCGCTCCGCCGCAGCGGAGCGAACCCGTAGCTCGATTCGGCCACCACGACCACGTTCGCCAGACCCCACTGCACTTGCAGATACGCCAGCACCAGCACCAGGGCCACCGCGATCGCCGCAGCTAATCCGAGAAAGTAAGGCGAGGAATAGCTGATTTCGTGACCGATAGCGAGTTCGGCCCCTATGAGCATCAAGAACCCTAAGATTCCGGAACCGATCACGATCGAGGAGGTGATGGCTTGGGTGCAGATGACCGTGGCCAAGAGCGGGAAGAAGGACGTCCCGATGGACTTGATCGCCGACGAGAGCTTGACCGGCCGGCCGTAGAACCCCTGGAAGACGCTGTAGGTGATGGAGCACGTGGCGCAGATGGACAGGAGCGTGAGGAAGCAGCTGAACCCGACGCTGACGAGCAAGCTCCTCGCGTCGACGCCGCTCTGGTGCTCTTGCCACGGCGGTTGATTGAGGACCGGGAGGGGGGAGCGCCGGAGGAGGGCCTGGGCGTGATACGGGTCCGAGAAGGAGGAGAAGGAGCTGAGGAGGAGGCGGTGGAGAGTGGGGTAGGCGGCGATGCAGAAGGAGAGGGGGAGGATGAAGAGGACGGAGAGGGCGAGCAAGTGGCGGGAGTGGGCTTTGAGTATGCGCTGCGATTCCGATAACACGGTCCGGAAGTCAGCCGCCCGCGGCGGAGGAGGCGGTGAAGGTGGTGGTGTCGCGGTCGCCATGGCCGAGAGCTGCAGCTGGCGTCGCTGTGGATGACGATTCAGACGAATAGAGAATGGAGATCGCTATTTATAGAAATAATTAAGCAAGTAAAATAAATAAAGCATTTCCCTTTTTAACTCTTTTTCTTAAAGGTAAGCATGGACCAAGTACACGAGCGGTGGAGAGTTTAGGAAAAATTGTTTTTTTTATTTTCGATGGATGAATTGGACTGGCAATGTAACATACAATAATGCTTATAAAGGGTTTGAACTCTTCCTATGATGAGGAAGAGTCATCGTAAGGCTTGTTCAGCATTGGTAGGAACTCTTCCTATGACGAGGAAGAGTCATCGTAAGGCTTGAAGAGTCCTCGCAAGGCTTGTTCAGCATTGGTAGGTTTGAAAGTTAATAGGCTCTTCTAAAGGAAGGATGGATGAATTTTCGACAAATTTTTAATAGGTTGTTGTTTAAAGGAGACAAATATATTGGTGGTTGTAATATTGGTACGGATGCCTCTGTTATGAAATTGATTGAGCTAGGTTTGAAAATCAATACTGTCTTTTAGAAGAAGGATCGATGCATTTTCAAGGAACTTTTAATAGGTTGTATTTTAAAGCACACAAATAAATTTATGGTTACAATATTGGTATGAAATTGATTAAATAAGTAGCTGGTCTTATTTGATTGTGGTGGATTCAAAATGTTTAAAACTCAATTGCACATTTTCAAAGACGTAGGTATGTTGTTTGTAATTGCCTAGACCTTTTTATCGGATAGGATAAGGTCGAATCGAATAATAAAAAAAATTTCTAATGTCTTATATAATGTTTGGAAAATACAGCGTTGCCCAAAATGAATTGAATGACAACCCTCTGATTGCATGTTATGTATTGTCATTGGCAAATCCTACCTCGCTCTTGTTACCGTTCTCCTCCACCTTCACCTTCTCTTCGATCATGCTGGATTGAATGCTGACCGTCTAGATCTCCAAGCTCTTACGGATGTCCATGCCTGGGCATCATTGTTGTGCAAGATGTTGTGCAAGATGTTCAGCAACCACTGGTCCCTCCTCCATTTTCATTTCTGGCTCGCAATCTTCAACAACGCTAGCGTAGCTGCCACCCAACGTCGAGTTTGGATGAAGCTGTTGCAGATGAAGGTGTGGCTGCTCATGTGGATGAGGTCAAGTGAAGCTCCTATGTGGTCGAGGTCCGATCGAGCTTTGTCGAGTCAAGCTTAGCCATGGAGGAGCTCTAGATGTGGCCATGGTGTTCGTCCCAGGTTGAGATTGACTCGAGCTTGTAACGGTGATGAGCCTCATCGGTGGCAATGACGATGGAGCTAGGTGGACGGCTATGGGTGGAAGGAGTTGTGGTTGACTTTCATGAGTGAGTTGAAGGGACAAAGAAGAGAAATGAACGTGAGACATGTTTTATTTGCATTTATATCACGTACACATGGACTATTTTATCTAGATTTTTTATCCCTCCTATATTTACCCTTATTTTGTCTTGAACAGCAACCAAGCATATGATATGATAGTATTAATTATGTCTTGACTTTTTATCTTGGCCAGTGAATGTAATTTTAGGCTCTATTTGTTTTGTGGAAAATATTTTCAAATAAAACATTTTATTCATTTTCTGGTGTTTGGTTTACTTAGAAAAATGAGTCAATAGAAAAATGTTTTTCCAATAAATGAAATATTTATGCTTAAATTTAGGATAATTATTTTGTTTTTGAAAAAAAATGAAGATATTTATCAAAATATGATTAAATATCAGCACTTGAACTCAAAACTTTGCGCTTGGACACAGGAACCTAACTAGTTCCTGGTGCTTAGGCTAAAGTTTGGGCCTTTGATGCCCACACCGGGGTCTATCGAGGTCAGGCCCAAGGCCCTCATGCTCATGCCCAATGCCTTGACACTTGAGCCCGAGTCATAAAGGCAATGTTGGGGGTTCTTAAAGCTCTAGTCCCTTGCACTTACACCTGGCTCCAAAAGGCCATTTGCAGATTCTCAGCACTCAAGCTCAGGCCCTTTGTTAATAAAATGTTTGTTTTTTTATAAATTATATTTTTTTAAAATCAAATTTATAATTATTTTTAGCCTTTCCTTTTCTTTCCTTCTCTTTTCATTCTTCTTCGGTCGGTCATCGTGGCCGGTGAGGTGGAGCCTCACCGGTCTTGGGCGAGCTCGTCCTTTCGCTTGTGGCTAGTCACCGTGGCTAGCTGAGCAAGATGGGAAAAAAAAAAGAAAAGCAAAAAAAAATTAAAAAGTTCGAACATTTTGGTAATCTTCCCTATGATTTTTCATTCCAAATGGCCAAAAATATTTTCTAATTCATTTTTGTTGACACTTAAATTTCGGCGATCCATTTAATTGTTCATCACATAAAAATATTAGGGATCAATCTCAGACCCCAAAATTATATATAGGCACGTAATATAGGCACGCGTGATTACGTAGGAATCAATGGACTGGTGCAGGTAGGTTTTGAGCCTAAGTGAATTGGACGAAGCCCGTTGAAATACAAACTCGGCCTATCTGGCCCATTATCCTCTAAGTGGCCGAAAATTGGGAGTAGCAAATGCGTATTTCCGAGATAATTATGAAAGGGTTTACATGCTCCAAGGGGCTAAAACCCATTCAAGAAACGGGAAGTGATCTTTCTTTGGACAGCAAGGGCATTGAAGTATCTCTCTCTCTCTTCGCGCTCTTTCTCCGCTCGGCATTCGGCAGAAACAAACCGACGAAGCACCTCGCAGCTGCTCTGCGCACTGATTCGCTCCTTCGGTAATCTCTCTCTCTCTCTCTCTCGATCGATGTCGATGGACGAAGGTTGGACTCGCGCTAGGTAGGATAGGAGCCGACGTGTTTTCGGAACGCGCCTCTTGTCGGAGGAAGGGATTGGGATTAGTTTGAATCGTAGGTTTTCTGTTTACCTCCTCTCGTCCCGAGAGTGTGATCAACGATGATTCAGCGCGCTGCGCGCTTCCCTCGTGCACTGCAGAACGCCTGAATTCCTCGTTTTTCCATGATCAAAGGTATGTTTCGGATTTCGAATACGACATTGGAGCTGTGGAAACTTTTGGCTCGGATGAGAGTGTTGTGGCGGTCGATGTGTGGATGCGAGGTCGGCCGATGCCTCTTTGAAACGTCTGACGATTTCGTTTGGTTGGGGAAGTGGAGAGAGGAAAGTGGTGAACTGGGGTTCTAATATTCGAATGCCGTTCATTCGTTCGGAGCAACTTTATGAGGCACACGAGGTTCCTGAATATCGCGGTGGATTGTCTCAGGACTAAACCTGGGTGAATCAGTAGCCTTCTTAGGTTTTGATGTGCATGTTTTCTGAGGATGAAATTTGTGAGTGAATTTCAAAGGAAGAGTAATGACGGTTGGGTCTTAGATTTTCACCGAGTACTTCTTGTCGTTTTAGAGCAGGCATAGCACCCAAAAAGCCAGGAATGAAAATTTGTGGGATTTTTTTTTATCTACTTGGATTTCAAATGTTGATCCGAAAGAAAACATACTTTACCTTCAATTTTATGTGGGAAATAGAACCAATTATGACTTCGTCATGAAAGCTCGAGAAAAAAGCTTTGCACTATCTTGGGAGTTAGATCACCAAATCACATTTCTAGGTGGCTATAAAATGATCTGAGCAAGTGTCATTAAAAACCTTTGTACCATCTTTTTTATATTTGAAGGAAATATCTGTATTTTCTTGTTTTGCCATATTGATTTTTCCCCACTCTTCCTTGCAGGAACTTCTCCCCGGCCTCTCCTCACGTTTCATTTGCATCTGTGTAGTACTCAAATGGACAACTACCGCCTAGATAAAGTTCATAAATTTGAGGAGTTTGTTGATCGACGTCTGAAACCAGATCTTGTTCGTGCCATATCCGAGCGGTATCTGCTCTATTCTACTTAACAGTTTCTTCTTTGATCAGTGTGGGGGAAAAACAGTATCTTTAATATCTTGAGCATTTTTAAGAAGACATTTATCTGTGAGTATGGAGGCCAGAAGTCAGGGATGATTACTGTGAGGGGAAAGCGATGTGAGATGCCAAAGACTCGATAGATAGATGGCAATATTTTCTCGAGCGGTGGAAGCTGATTATTCTGGCCAAACAACAAGCCCTCCCCCACATTTAGGCATTGCATATCATATAAGTCTTCTGTGCACTCATTTCATGAATAGAAGATTCCATTTTTTGAGGACTCCTTTTGTTTTGCCCTTTTTTCAATCTGCAGCTTATTAACTTATGGCTGCATTTGACTGTCGAAGCCGGGATCGTTTAGAATTCCCTCTGCTTCTGAAGCTTATGTCTCTGGGCTGTGACATAAGCATGGATGGCTGTGACGTATATGTCAAGTTGTCATATATCATCTGGAAGTTGGAATTGAATCCCTGCATGGCTCCTCTTTAGATTCCTGAGAAGGTTGATTTTGGCTTAATTTTATTAGATTTATCTGGGTTATGGTTTATGAGTAATTTGTCTAGAGGGGCTCTTCTAACACAAAATGGTGATATATTATCAAGCTGAAGCATGCCATGCATTAGTAAGCTGAACAATGGATCAGTGCAATTATTTAGCTGATGCGTGGCTGACTTGGCCCTTGTTTTTATACAGGGATAAGGTTTTCGAACAACAGAAGACTTTGTATCCTTTTTTAGGTAAATAGATTCCTCATCGTCATATGGAATGATTTGTTTACTTATCATCTGGAATAATCCATTGTCATACATACTTGATTTACTTACAATTTTGATTATCTCCTTTCTTTTAGTAGTGTTTCAGGAGCATTCAGCAGTTTGAATTTGCAACTTTATGCTTTGATAGTCCTTTGATTTTCTTGACATTGTATTACTTTTAGCTCAGATTTACAAAAGAACATTGAGAATCTTCAGAAGAATAGTGTAACTAGTCTTAGGACATTGGTCAACCTTGGTTCTGAGGTATACATGCAGGCAGAGGTGTAAGTCCTCTCTCACTCTCTCTCTGATTATTCCCTGGAACCTTTGAATATTCTACCTTGTAATGCTGGTAGGAGACAAGTCTGGGGCTAGTCCATCTTGTCTTGCTTTTTAGTGAAGTTACTGCTTGACGAGCAGCGACATATCCATACTCGATATGCTTGTTCTTTTCTGTTTATGTTAATGATGGTAAGTTCTGTGAATAGAGGGTGCTTGTGCAAGCTGTGCTGAGGCTTCAATTATGTTAAAATTAGTAGCAATACACTAAACTTGTTTAGCTTTAGTTCTCATGTAATTGTATTTGGAGTGCGTGAAAAATGCATGAAACTGAGTACTTGTTATGTGAAAATAGGCGATGTAGAGTCTGTTCCTCTGATGCTGGTTCCATTTTCTGGTTTGTGGTGGCTTTTGAGGTTTAATTCAGTAATGCCACACATTTGCAGGCCAGATACGCAACGCATTTTTGTAGATGTTGGACTAGGATTTCATGTGGAGTTTACATGGTCTGAAGCTCTGAATTACATATCACTAAGGGAAGAGAAGTTAGCCAGGTTTGCACTTAAACTGATGTGATTTCAAAAGTCTAAATATAACTGCCACTCTGGAGATAGGGACTTCTCTTTCTTATCTCCTTTTTCTTACTCCGACAGTTCATTCTGTCTCATCTTGCAGGCAAATAGAAGAGTACACTCATCAGATTGCATCAATTAAAGCACAGATAAAGACGGTATGTATTATGAGAAAATATGCTTATGCTTTTGCATCTTTGCTTAACCGATTGAACATGCTTGTACACCATCTCCAGCTGAAATTTGGTACCCTTTGAGCAAATAAACATGGACAATACACAATTCTAGGAGTACCCTTTTTTCTTGGCCAGACAATGCTAGGGGTTCCTTGTCTCTGCAAACTTCCTTTCCTTTTCTTTTTGCCAAAGAAGATGAAAATGGCACTTATCTTACCGTCTTAGGTTATGCAGAGCTTATCATCCTTACACTATTCTCCCCTGCTTGGGGAACACCCATCTCCAAACTAATGCGTTGCAATGATGACTCGATTTGTTTACTTCTTGATATTAAAAGTTTAGACTTGTCCGTACATAATGTCAAGATTGACACTCACTAGAGTGATTGGAACATAAATCTTTTGGAATCCTCATGATTGTCATTTCGTTTGGTGGGAGTGAAATAGCTAGATGGTTATTGTGCAGGTATGCGAGGGAATCAGGGAATTGCTTCAACTTCCTGCTGAAGCGACCCTACAGGAGCCCATATTCTGATGCCAAATTAAAATTGTCTAGGTAAGACTCTTATTCTCTATGAATATCTTCGATCTAATGAGAGGAAGATGAAAAAATAGGCAACTGACACATTCTGCTAACTTTTCATGTGGAAGATACTATGTTTCTGGGCTTGGGTTTTCCTGTCAAATGGTCTTAACTTCAGTTTTCCTTTACAGCTATCTACAAAGTACGTGCGTGGTTAAGAAATGACGCCACAGATAATTTACTAGAGATGAATTTCCATGCAACATGTAAATCAAGACTTTAGAGCAGCAATACCTTGTGCTTCTACCCTCTAAATTCCAGTGTGTAGGATTGTTGGGGCCATCAGCATATTCGTTCTCTGGCCTTTTTACAGCCTGACTACCTTCGCCGCCATAAAGAGCGTCCAAGTGAACTTGTAATCTGCCTCGCAATTCTATGAGGCATCAAATTAAAGTTTTGGCATTTTTTTATCGTTCCTGGTCACGTCTTTGAATACATTGAGTAGCTATGGTGATCTGATAAATACTACGTTTGTAGCTTTAATTAGTGTAATGTAGCAAGACATTCCCATAGACTCACTGATTGGACTTTCGTGTGGGCCAGAAAGGTTCTGGGCTTTGTGCAGAAGCTGGGCCTTGGGATATTTATGTGAGCGAATCCGATAAAGCCAGGATGGGACACTGGTGCAGTACACCCCCACACACATTGCATGTTGCGTATTATTTGATGTTGCTTTGTACAGACAAATACTGGTGAAAACAGTGGAAATCCATGAATGGCTGGGATGAAAAAAAAAAACAAGAGGGGTTGGATGGGGATTGATGAGACGGGCGGATGCTCCAAGGAAAAGGGGTGTCGTGCTCCTGGATGGTTTGTATCGTGGGGTGGGGAGGGATGGGATGGAATGGCATTGTAATGCTGTTGATATGAGGGGTCGTCACTTTGGGGGTTCCATCACCACACACAAGGAATCTCACTTGTTTTTCCTTGCTGGTTTTTCCTTGCTGGGGAGAGAGAGAGAGACGCACACACAAACAGACAGACAGACAGACAGAGACGGAGAGAGACAGGGAGGAGCAGAAATTTACTGGTAAAGCCTATTTGGAGTACATGCGAGAGTAGCTGCCAATGCACTTGGTATCTCACTGACTTGAGGAAATATGACAAAGCAGAATTTCTATGCACAAAATCTTCGTAGGATTGGCAAGGTCAGTGCTGGGCTAGGGTTCCCGCCTTTGTCCGAGGCCCCCTGCTTCACCGACAAACTTCATTCTTGCGAATTTTTATCAGATTGGGTGACAAATTGAGTTCGACACAAAAAATTCACGCCAAGACGTGATCAACAAGGCGAAATAAGATACCGTGTTTTTGAGTCATGAGCATGAATTAACATAAGAAACTCCTCTTTCACCATCTCTCCATAAAGCCGCTGAAGTCCATCAAGAACCTTACCATCTCCACCTTGGCCTCCGTTGCCACCTTCGCCATTGCTACTCAAAGAATATGCATCCATTCGATTTCCGTTGCATGCGCCCTTAGTACCTGTCTCTGCCCGCCTCTACATTCTTCTACACAATTATGCTTTTGATCTCCATGTTCAGACTTTGCCGTTGCCAAGATCGCCTCCATCCATGATTATGTCTATAGACAATATTGCGCATGTGACATCGAATACGATCCGTCACTTGCGACAAGGGTAATTGCTTTTATGACATGGGCAGTCACGAAATCCGAGGTAAGACACGTCCAGCTTGTTGATTAAGGGCAAGTGGGATGGAATTAGGATCCGACTAGGAAGCCGATAGCGCGAGCTGAACACATGATTACTTCCTTGTCGTCATCTGTTGACCGCGATCCGAAGATAGGATCAGGAGCGAAGAAGAAACAAGACCAGCGGATACAAACAAAAAACCCATCTAATCTCCAGTCCGCATCTTATGCCGGCTCGAACCACTAAATCCCTAAATCACGATCACGCATAAAACAGACCACACACAAACTTTTTAACAAGAGTGCAATGAGTGTCGGGTCACATCGAATTGCGATAAGGCCACAATGCATCACATCACCTATCCAATTTTTCAATCGACCTCGTGATTACAAAGACAGAACTCGACAGATGTTTGACCCATGGAATACGAAAAAGTAAGACTCAACTTATTTCTTGAAAAATAAATGAGTATGTTTTTTCAAAATTGATCACTTATATAATCTAAAATAATTGGTTAATAATCACAATCGAAGCCTAAATATTTTCTTGAACAGTGAAAATATCTTTGCTTATATCATTTTTTAGATTTTTTAAAAATTATTTATTTTTCATAAAATAAACGAAGTTGGAGAGGTCTTATTTGGACATTCGATTCTCTTTTCTAATGGAAGGCTTACATACGGGGACCTCTCCTTGTCTTGTCTCGCGTTTTACTTTTGTTTTCCCTGTCCTTTCCTTCGTGTCCACTTTACCACGCCCCTTGCGGAGCTTCTTCTCTTCTCTGATGCCAGTCCTCCCCCCCCCCCCCCCCCCCCAACACGGTGAAAAAGCAAATTTTGCTCATGTGGAAAACCAACGTTGGACTGAGATAATAATATTCGTGGGGTCAACTTCTGACGGGCAGATTCCCATTCAACTTGGTGAGGTGATCTTTCAGTTCGATTTGAAGTCTGGATTAGTGATGGAAAATTGAGGAGAGGAGAAAAACCTTCTATTCCCACCTCCAATCCCCGCCTCAACATCCCAACAATCTTATCATCCCTGTCCTGACTTTTGATGTCTTTGATTGTTGGGAACGCATGTATGAAGCAGATGTTTGCGTCACAGCATGTGAGGGCGCGAGGAAAAAAGCCATCCTGGAGCGTCGGCTCCGCTGTCCATATGCGATAGCACCAGGCTCTTAGGTTGTTGTACACGGATGTGAGTACGCAGGTGCAGTCCGTTTCTATGACTATACTCCGACCGTGGGTACAAAATGGAGTAAAAAGGGATCATGAATGCATGGAATTCGCGTAGGATCGGCTCGTGCAATTTACTCGAGTTGAGGCAGCCTCACAACGAATTGATTATTAAATATGAACCTAAATTTTTTTATAAATGTGTTTTTGTCAATCAATTTATTTGATCATATAATATGAATATTGAATTTCTTTGTGCGATATTTTTATTAACAAATCTTGTAGAATTGTTTACATGACACCTACATCGACATCACTCCAGCAGTTCTCTCAATTAATTGTTGTTATACAATAACAAAATAAGAATTCGAAGATGTGTTGGTGGGGATTAGCCATCAACAGGGGTCTAAAAGCCCTCTTGACGGCTAAGTGTGCTGCGGCCATCTATAACTAACAACAAACACATACAATGAGGGAGGGAGAGGGTGGAAGGCTCTAGGGTCGAATCACACATGCCATCACATGAAAGGCGCCATCCCTTAACCCTTCAAGTGGTGGTGATGACCGCAAATATGAAGTAAGGGCGAGACCATATCCTAGATCTAAGGCAAAGCTTCTTGCCCTCGCCTTGCCCTCGCTCTCATTAGCAACGAGGGTTAATGGCCCTTATCGGCAAGTGGCGAGGCAAACCTTTAAGAATTGCTGACGTGAATTTTATGTCAACATCACTTCAAGGGTTCCTCTCATCTACATCAACATCACTTCAAGAGTTCTCTCCATTAATTGTTGCTATATAATAACAAAATGAAAAATAAAACCTCAAAGATGTGGTGATAGGGGGTAGCCATCGTCGAGGGTCCAACAACCCCTCTTTGGTGGCTAAGTCAAAGTGGTGCTATCTCTAACTATCGACAAACACACCCAATGAGAGGGAGAAGGTGGGAAGGTCGACGGTCGACACAAACATGCCATTTGGTGCGAGGCGCCATCCCTTAACCCTTCTATGTGGTGGTGACAACCATTGACCGTTCCCACAAATATGAGATAAGGGCGAGACAAGATTCTAGATCTATGGCAAAGGTTCTCGCCCTTGCCCTCATTAGCACCAAGGGTTAATGACCCCTGTCGGCAAGTGGCTGTGGTATGCGGGTGTAGTCCATTTCTATGATTATACTCTTGACTATGGGTACAAAATGGAGCAAAAGGGGATCATGATATACTCGTGTTGATGGATCTATGAGTTTGTGCCAGACCGACCCATGGATTTCACTTGAGTTGAGATAAGCTCGTAATGAACAATTTTATGTATGAATCTAAATTTTTTACGTCTGTGTTTTCGTTTAATCGAAGTGTAAAGTTGAAATTTATTTAATTATATAATATGAATATTGAATTTTTTGCTTGGTCAATTTATTAACAAACCGTATGAAATTGTTGACGTGACATTTACATTAGCATCACTTCAAGGATTTGTCAATTAATTGTTGTTAAATGATAACAAAACAAGAAATAAAAAAGTGGTGGTGGGGGAGTAGCCATCAACAAGGGTCTAACGACCCTCTTGGCGGCTAAGCGTGCCGCTGCCATCTCTAACCATCGACAAACACATACAAGGTGACGACCGTTAAGCTTCCCACAAATATGAGGTAAGGGCGAGACCATATCCTAGATCTAAGGTAAAGGTTGTCGCCCTCGCCCTCATTAGCCACGAGGGTTAATGGCCCTTGTTGGCAAGCGCACCTCCTAGAATTGTTGACGTGACATCTACGTCAACATTACTTCAAGAGTTCTCTCACCATCTACATCAACATTACTTCAAGAGTTCTCCCAATTAATTGTTGTCATCTAATAACAAAATAAAAAAAAATGAAAATTCAAAGATGTAATGATAGGGTGGTAGCCATCGACGAGGGCCAAGCGCATAGAATGAGAGAGGGAGAGGGAGAGAATGGAAGGCTCGAGGGTCGACACACAGATGCAATCTAGTGCAAGGCACCACCCTTCACGCAGCGGTGATCGACCGTCGACCCTTTCCACAAATATGAAGTAAGGACGAGATCATATTCTAGACTCTCGCCCCTTCGCCCTCTCGATGTTGGGCTCCACTAGCGCCATCACATTAGTCCCAAGTGCTGCAACCCTTGCCCCACCTACACCCCCTCCTTGTGTGATTTAAAAATGATGCACTCGGCTCCGCTAGTGCCATTACATGAGCCCTACAGCCGCCTTGTAGGGCCTCGACATGACGTTTAACGACAATGCCATAACTTTGTTAAGCTCTTTCACAAAAAGACCAAGGTGAACAGAAAGTATATAGTTGGATGACTCGATTGCATAAAGAATGAAAAAAATCAATGACATTGAACGATTAAAAAAAAAATCCAAATATTCACCATGTCGTCATCCCAAATTAAAAGAGTCTCCCTAGGATTTAGGATCTGCCCAATAAGACACGCTACAAATTACACGATGGCAGCTAGGGGTGCTTATAAGAATTTATGGATCTGTAAAACTTGTTAAATTTATATGATTTATCAAATTTTTGGGTAGTTACTACGGGTCAAGTAAATAGATTTGACATTTCATTAGTTTGGAACCGGTATATATATGGTAGATTTCAAGGTAATATATACTACATATTCACTTTGGAATGTTTTTTTATTAATATGACTCAATACCATATAACTTAATACCAATAGCATTTTAGAAAAGGAAAAATTAGTTAATGAGTGACTCGCGATATTTGGTAAGTAGGGCTTTACTAACATATTAGTCATTGAGGTACCGTAAAAATAATAGTTTATTATGATATTTATAAATTCTTAAAAAAGTGGGTGCCATAATAATTTGTAATTTTTTGTGGTATGATTTTATGAACCATTGCTATTCTTATGGTACACTAAAGATTATCACGTAATTATTTTTCATTAAGGGCTTTATTGTACTTAAATTGTCAATTATTCTTGTGAAATTTGTAATAAACGTTCTAAGGCTTTTAAGAAGGTTAAAGATTGTTATCCAATTATTTTTTAAATGGAGATGAGTTACTAATTATTGGTAGCTAAAAGTCTAAAGACTAAGAAAGGGAAACTTCTTCAGGGTCCTCTTGCTCCATCAGATGAAGATGTGCGAGTGAGTTTTTCCTGTTTACCTGTAGCGATGTCCGATGAGTTACCTGTTCATCTCTCGAATATGACGTCATTTCTCGAATATGACAGTACATGGACTGGACTGGAGAGAGAGAGTCAGAGAGAGAGAGAGAGAGCTGAAGAGACAAAAGGAGAAGTCGTGAAGTCAGAGCCTTTTGCTGCAAAAATCCCATCTCTCTCTTGGTTTTTCTTTTGTCTCTCTCCCTCTCTCTCTGTCTCTCTGTGGACTTCGTACGAAAATTGGTTGGCACACTGAACTAAGTGGGGGGGGGGGGAGGGCGCCCCAGCGAGGTAACTTGGCTGCCACTCGTACTAGTCGACTGGCGTCGGCGGGTCCCCCAAAAGCTGGTTTCTCTCTTCAATGTCCTCCTCCTCTCAGCCTTCTGGTGTCTCTCTCTGTCTCTGTCTGTCTCTCTTTCTCTCTCTACATCTGCAGTAGCGCCTGCGTCTTTCCCTTTTTCACTCCTCTGCATTTCCTCTGACACTGCATGCATGGAAATTTGGTCTCATACCCTCGGCTACGTATGCCCCCCTTCTTCTCTGTTTTTCTTTTCTTTCTTACGATATTATTACGTGCGGCCGAGCCAAGAGAATTCTAAATCAACTTTTGATGAATTTCATCGGATTCGATGGAAGAATTCACATTGTATTTTTCTTTATCCATCATATTCTTTTTTTAACAGCTCGTACTCTTTTCCTTGTGAATCTTCCCCCCCCCCCCCCCTCCCCCTCTCTCTCTGCTTTCTTTTCCATCTTTATAGTCTCCTCTGTTGCCTGGCTCGTAGCTTCGTACCATGTTTACGCCCGCAGAGAATTTCTTGGGACCGCCATCGTTTCTTTTCTCTCCAAAAGCTTTTCCACGGTATTACAGCCTCATCATAACCGACTTGTCGCCGTCATCAACTGAGAGCAATAAATGAGGTGAAACAAACAAAGTTCAAAGAGAGCAACTCGCCCAGAGTAAAAAGTCGAATAACTGCGAAGTTTGAGCAAACCCAAAAGTTGTTCTTGTTCTTCGTGACGAGGAATGGCTGTAGTGAAACTAAAGAAAAAAAAATCAGCTCCCAGCTGGAGATTTAGCTCCTAGGCTGCCCTCGGTTCTAGTCATTAATGGCCCATCAATGGCCCTTGACTACTTACACTTTTCAGCCACATTCATTAGAATGCTCAGTGACTGGTGATTAGGGGGGGAACCGAGTCAGCAGAAGAAACGAATAGGCGAAAGAAAAGGGAAAGCCTTGTCATGAAGCAAGATACATGAAAGAAGAGGTTAGCTACCATTTAAAGGCATACGTGAGCATGGGCAGCAACTAGAATTTCTCGGATCAAGGACTCTGTACAAGTTTGCATTGATCTAAGCTACCGCGACATTAACCTTAATATGATTTGATTAGCGCAGTTGAAATAAAAAAAGAAGCTATGATCTAGGGTGATAAGCTGGTGCTATATCTGGACATCTCTCTGCTAATCCAGAAAACTAACTCTAATTATTCCGGAGCCCCGGAAATAACTTCCTAGAAGGGAGGAAATCGGTGATCAGCAGTAGAACATAAGTTTCTTCACATTTTCGCTGAGTTTTGGTAGAGGCGTGGTTTTCGGAGGGCCGTCTCGGGACAGTTGATACCCGTCTCTCGTGTGGGCCGACATCTCTGACCGCTCGAGGTATAGCCTGCCTCTGTAAGCAGCCAAATGGGCGTAGTAAGCCGGGGGCACCAATGACACCGGCTTGGTGCACCTCACGAACGTGTAGCACAGGTTGTAGACCAGCTTCTGGAGCTCGTCGGACGTGAACTCGTTCTCGTCCACCAGTACGTGGTAGTGAGCCGGCCGGCTAGTCCCTTTTACTCCTGAGTGGCTACACAAGTAGAAATCAAACTCCTTTGGATGTGTTATTACCGTGTCCACCACGGTCCCGGGTGGGATGTTCTCGTCAAAGACCTGGCTTTTGGTGGAGGAAAAATCGGCATCCTCCGGAAACAGCCTTGTGTGGTGCCGCTTCTGAACGACTACGAAGGTAACGGTTGGCCTATAGCCAGGGAATCGCGCACAGCCTTTCGTAATGGCGAGCAACTCCTCTTTAAGGACTTTGTGGAACTGAGTCTCGCTCACACCGTCTCTAAAGAAGATTATTCTCCTGGGCAGCTCCTTGACTTCGAGTTGGAAATCATCTAGTAGTTCTCCCACCATGTCGCCAAGATCCTGAATTATTTCTTGTCTATGGGTTTGAGACCTCATTCTGGATGCATACTTGTTGGCAGCTGGCCAGTTCATGCTGCCTACGACAGCAGCAACAGACGGGCTGAAGTCATCCAGCGGGTGAGGATGAGTCACGTCCGCGCCCATGAATATCACCGGCTCATTTTGATGGAGAATCCGGGGGATTTGGGAAGGTAATGAATTGTAAAGCGCGACTGTGCATCCTCCTACTTTGGCATTTATCTTGAGTGCCAAGTTCGCGAGAAACTGGGAATTTAACTTTCCAAGGTTGGTGTACAAGCAACACTGGCTTACTATTCCGATAGTTGTCTCGGCAATTCTCTTTAGATCAGCATATCCTTTGTGTTTCTTCTCCATTATGCATAGGAGTAGTCGGAGGTTGTTATCTGCGGCTTTGTGGATCTTCTTGAGCTTAGACTCCAAAAGAACAACATTGTTGAGGACGTGATTTGGTTCGAATTGAGGGGTAATAACTGGATTCTTGCTGAGATATATACCTAGCTGTTCGCATCTCTGGGAGAGCTGCGAGATGAACTTCGAAATGCTCGACTTCTGATCCTGGGTTCCACCAAAGCTTATGAGGGCCCATTTTTCAATCCGAATTCCTTCAAAAACATGGCTATCCATGAGATTCCACTGCCGGTCTGGGCGAGACGGAACTAGATTCCTTATATGGCCATGCTCACCAAGTTTTAGCTTCGGAGGTTGCAAGATTCGACCATTCACTCGTGTCATCTCCCTTGAAATCTGGAGATTGAACTCTCTTTCCTGGTTGCCACTGTCAGTTAAGCAGACAACTCGATGATTCAGCTATGGAGTCATAAGTCAATGATGATTAAAAATCAGTTGAATAGAACCTTCAGGTAAAATAGATTGATACTAGTTCACTCCACTGATCTCAAAATTTACCTGGTTGGGCCGACAGGTCCTCGCATCACTCCGTCGATGATTGCTTTGCGCTCTTTTGGCCTTTGGCAACCCATCTTGAGTATTCTTGCCGTCTGATCGTCAGAAAGTTTCCCAAGAAACTTCTGGCCCTCGCAAATCACGCATAGCTCCATCGGAAGATAACATGGCTTGCTTCTACTCGTCTGCAGGCACGGCAAGTACCTGAACTCGATTTCATAGTTATATTGATTCTTGAAGTAACTCACCAGCTTCAGATTTTTGCCATCCCGGTCCACGAACCAAAGATTTTCGGTCGGCGCCTCGGTCAAGCCGTAGACCCGGTATCTCTGGACGGTTTCTCTATGGCAAACGAAGATTCGGATGTTCTTCAAAGCCTTCTCGACTTCCTTCCTTTCTTCGACGCTCAGGCTCCTGGTCTTCCTCTGAGAAAGGTCTCTAAGGAACTCGAGCCGCCTCTCCAAATAGGGGATCACTCCAATGCTTTCATGGAATGCCGTCACGGAGAAATCCACGTTGAGCGAGAGACCTTGCTGCGTCGGCCGTAGGCTCTGGAAGAACCCCCTGACTCCGACAGCTCCTCCCCCGATTTCTTTGCTCCCGCCCGTGGAGCCCGAGTACATCGAACGGCCCATCGGTATGCACTTCTCTGCAGGGCTCTCCCGCAGCACCACGTCCAAAGCATGGAGGTAGTCCTGAGGAAGCGGAACCCAGTCATCCTCCTCCTTGCTCAAGTAGCTGCTCAATCCCTTCCCGTCGAGCTTCGACACGAGCTTCATGTTTATCCGGAACAACCTGTCCTTGTGATGCTTGCCCTCCGAATTACTGCACGGCAGCATCGACTTGCTCGCGGGAATCGGCAGGCGGATGTAGAAGTCGAGCCTATCGTTCTGGAATTCCACCGGGCTGAAGAGATTCTTCCGGCCATCAAACGCGGGAAGGGCCCCGGAAAACATGGCCGAGTTTTCCTTCACTAGCTGTCGCTTGATTGCCCGGGCAACTTCCCTGGGGGCGCTCGGAGAGATTTCAACATTGTAATGGTAAATTCTTTGGGCCGGGTCGACCTGGACTAGAAAATGGTTGGCAAGAAGCGAAATAACCGGGCCCTCCACGCCGCCAGAATCTGGTCTCCTGGCGATGGCCACTGCTTCTGGGGGTACCCTTCTTCCTTTTTCATCCTTCGCATTGGTTTGCCTCTGAACCCTCTGTGGAGCTGTTTCAAGCATTCGAAAAGACAGCGTAGTGAGTTATATAACTCTCATCTTCTCCACTTGCATAACCAAGAACAAGATTCTAAGCCTCTATCATTGGGAAATAAACAATCATTGACCACGATAATGTTAAAGACCCCTACGACGAGCTGCTCAATTTTCGGACACACGACCTTCTTCTTTTTTCACCGCAAGCACACGCCTTGCTTATACAGCCAACAGTACCCACAAGAGCCTTCTTGACTGATGGATGTTGGAACACAAAGAAGCACGGACAGGACTTGTAAAGGGTGAGTAAAAAAGAACCGACTTGCATTAACATGTGGGCAGAGCAAAGATTGAAAGCAGAGCACACATGCAAGAAGAGCGAAACGAGAAAGCAAGAACAGCAAATGAAACAAGCGGGTCACCGATTTCTCTTCTTTCTTTTGCACTACCCGGAGTGACTGTGGCATTTGGGACCTGGGTCTCGGAGGACGTGGCGAGAGGAGGAGGGCTATTGAGCTTGTGCGACGACTTCTTCACCAGGGCCTTCGAACCTAAGCACTGGTTGCGAGTCCGGCCGTGAGAGAGCGACGGAGGTGAAGCGAGGCGGGGAAGCGTTGGAGGAGGAGGAGGCAGGGGAAGCAGAGCAGGATAGTAAGCCCGGTAGCACTGGGTCTGGTGGCTACACAGCCCTCCGAGGCCGAACTGATTGTTGTTGGAGCGCTGCAACAGCTGAGGTTGAAGCTGGTGATGATGGTTCTTGATGGGGCTCCGGAAAGTTCTCGTCTTGGTGCTGCATTTCTCGTTGGCCTTCGACTCCTCAGTCTCATCCATGGCTCGATTCGCAGCCAGAAAGGGTGGTGAGAGTGAGCAGAAGCAGCAGATGCGGCATACAATAAGGAAGAGAGAGAGAGAGAGAGAGAGAGAGAGAGATGGGCTTTCAGTTTTCTGAGGTCTCTGACCTTCTTTGTTTCCTTCCAAAGGGAAAGGTGCGAATGACCCTGTGGCAAGAGCTCGACAGCAGACCGATGGTCCTAAGCGGGCGTCTCCACCTTAAAAAGTGAGTACATACTGTGAAAAATGTTACTTCGTAGACTTACTGTATACGAGTGACAGACCGCGTGGACCAAGACAAGGCCGCATTTCACAGCAAGCTACAAGTTCTTGCATGATTTTCACATTGCTCCTGATTCCGTCGGCAAATATAATAGATGCGTATGGAATGGAGATACTGATTTCACTCTATTGAGCCACTGACTACATGTCAAACATGTGAGGCCAACGTAGCCTTTCGTTTTTGGTTCCTTGGGGGTCCAAAAAATAAGAGAAAGGAAGAAACTTTATTGAAGTCAATGAGGTGGGGGAAGGGGAAAAGTACAGAAAAGGCTTAAAGCACGATATCAGCACCTGTGGGAATTATATTTGTCTGATAGGGATTGGACCTCCATGTGCTCAGTCTGCAGTCCACACCACACTCACTCGCTCTCATCTCCATATTTCCTGTTGAGTGTTTCATGCGAGAGAAAGGAAGATAAAGGTCCCATCTTTGTCCTAATCTCGTATGACCCTATTCTTGATTTCACGGAACAAGGGACTCTTCAGTGGATCCACAGGGAGAGATCTCCGCTGGTGCTTTGGTGGGACGGGGAAAGATCATTGAACGCCGCTAAACGACAAAAGTCAATTCTCGGTTCTCGTCCTGACCCAGTTTCCATCTCAATGAAGAAGACCCAGCCAGACGTTTGGAAAGTCTTAAGCCCTTCATCATGCCTGTAGTTTAGATGAAAGAAGACAACAGCGGGCAGCAGGAACTAAGAATCTTCTTCTATTTCCATATATCTATGAAGCTGCTACCTAAAAACTATAGGGGTGATGGGTCCTCCCTAAGCTGAGGATGACTTAGAGTTTCCTCATTGACTCCTATTAATTCCTCGCGATTATTTTATGCTAAACTTTCTAGCTCGCTAGACCACCTCTTTGACCCACTCCTTTTCTCACTCGGGTAAAATTCTAATGAAAAACCATCCTTCTCTCCCTCTCGAACATTGGTCTATCCAGTATTACTTTTAGCCTCCCTTTTGCCTCATCTTTCTACAACATGATTAGTGGAAGTGGCTGCGAAGATGGGGTCCTTTTTAAAAGAGAATTTTCCATCGGATATGAAACACGGTGTTGGAATGCGGTGATGGGGACACCATGATTAGGAGTGGAGCCGGAGGAGAAAACACACTATTCAACTCCTAGTTAGGATTCTGGACCACATCAGGTTACCCCATCAGATAGAGGTCCGCTTGTCCCTTTTTTCCATATAGAGAACATTTTCCAGCGGATGGACCGATACATCGGATTGAGCAGACCCCTAAACAGTTCCCAAGACTTGACAGCAGCTTGACACGTGGCTCGAGCTAGGCTATTATTTTACCCCCTCCGGTTTCCATAGCCATCATTAAGGGAAGCTGAAAAAACAAAAATATTGTTTAGCCTCCAATGCAACTGGGTAAAAATGAGGAGGGGTTTAAGAGATATACCATATCTTTGAATCTTGATGATGGGGTCTATACCTTTGCTAGCCTTGCTCTTTTTCTCCAATTGCACTCATTATCATGCTGAATGGAAAGGCTAAAAAACAGAGCTTTGCGCGGAGATATGAGACTGTTTTTCCCCCCAAAGGATGATTTGTTATGTCCTAGTTGGGGAATAAAGAGGGATAGTGTTTTCTGCCTACTTAGCAAAAGATATGCGCCACATGTACTTATTAACTGAAAATTTCATGTAGTATAAGTAAAAGATGGAGGAAGTTACTGCCCTTAGTTTGATTAGCGATTGAATTTGTGGTTAAACAATGGCCTTAAGCTGCAATCAAATATGCAAGGAAAATCGCACCTTTATTTTTAACTCCTAACTCTGTGATTGGTTTTATTTATCAAACAAATGATGAGTAACTTAGCCGTATTTAGTAACTTTCGGTTTCATGACAATGGCATAGTCAAAAGTCTCGTGGCCACTTTTTGGATGCTTCTTTTCGTTTGTATTAGCAAAATAACAGCGCATCCCATTAAACGATAAATTAAAAAAGTCTCTAGGCAGGACAGCTCTTTTCAAGGGTTTTCTATGTAACAGTTTACTATTATAATGGAAGAAGGCATCTCTCTCCTTCTTCACGGGTTGACTAGAGCTTTTGTTTCTCTAGTTGAACCGATGATCCTCCCAACCAAACCCTCTGCTCATTGGTTTACTGCTTCAAAAATTGACTTCCTACTGTCCATTACAATGGCTCTTGTTCAGTAGCAAACGATGAAGCAAAAATGAGATGATACTCTACTCATGACGTAAATTCCCCACTTATCGCTCACTTGAGGGACAAGTGGATGATGAATTCATTCATTCAGAACCCTATATCCAACAAGATAGCCTAGGCCACCGTAATCTTGTTGCGTTTGCTTATATATAATATTCAGACAAATTCAAGGAAGACGGAGGAAAACCATAATGAAAATCTAGAATGAAGGGAACGCAAATCTTGGTTTGTCTATATGTTGGAGGAAAGGAAAATAAGTGCATGCTGAGGCGGCTTCGAAGAGATTCTGGATGCCATCAGATCACACCCAATGGAGTAGGATAGTGATTTTTTCTAGATTGTTTTTAATTCCCCCGCCATTATTAAATTCAAAGACATTTTAATAAGAATCGAAGAGGGAGACATTGATAATGATTCGCGGATAAAATAGTATTTATGACCCAATCTCAAGATTAGGACATGGATTTTGCTGCACTTGACATTTGAATGATTTGTTTGAGGTTGTATCATTTAGGGTGTCAGGAGTCACTTCACCTAGTGCTTCCGACCGAGGTTTGGGTGCCTTTCTCAAATGGTCCGTCCTTCTTTGCAATGCGACAGTGACAAGTCATCACTCATTACACTCAGTCTTATATCTATAAAGACAATCTAGAATCTCAACTAACACTACATCGAGTTAAGAGCAAAAAGAGAAAAAAAAAATGCAAATAGTTTCATTTCCTAAGAAGTATCAATATTTTCGGCTTAATCAGGATTGGGAATTCGCAAACATTTGAAACTTGCGGAGACCTCTGATCAGAAGCCATCCACTCACTCTATTTGGACAAAATCCTAAACTTCTCACTTGAATGATCTTCCTGAGTTACATATGGCCGACGGCAATAACGCCTGCCTTTATCGCGCCCCCTCTCGCAGAAGGCGAGGAAAACACACAACTTGGCACTTTCCCATGTACAGGATTCTAAGCTAAAAATTCTTGAGATATTGCTCCCTTGTGTAGAGAGGAAACCTCAGCAGCAATGTTGAGCTCTGACCTTTTGTTGAACTAAGCTTGTCAGAGTGATAAAAAGTAGAGTCGAGGAAGAGGGTCGAGCTGGAGGAGAATTGGGAATCTCACAATGCTTTGGTCTGCGTTCTAACAGATGCAACTAGGAGATAACACAGTGAACGAGTGCATCTGATAGTTGCGTCAATTGATAGCTAGTATCAAAAAGAGAACAGGGACGGCTTCAGCCTCACCACGGGCTGGAATTCTTGCCGCATAGCTGACACTTATACCGGGCTAAGCACAATATTTTTTGTAGACACGGGTATTATCATGCATTTGCAACTTCTCTCTCTCAACATCCGTACTGAAGTGCACTGACTAAGCAAACATATATGTTATAGTAGTCTACAAGATCATTGGATTTTGACTGTATCCAACCAAGTAGCGCTCAATGTATTCAATGCACAGGAAGTATGTCACTCATCGCCACAGCTCAGTTGCTAGATACAGTAGCCCTTGGCTCCTGCTAGGAGACACTAATGATGGTAGTAGCAAAACTGAAATCTGACCAGGAAAAGAGAAATAGGTGCCGTGAAACTGAAGGAGGCATTCTTGTTCAGCAAAGTTCATACCAGCAAACTGAAGGACAAGAGGCAATATTTTCATCAATACCAACCTGGGAATGCAATTATACAGGATGGCGCAATGAAGTGCCCCTGTGGTATGATGCCGGTTGAAGTTATCTAGGAATTCCAAATGGATTTTGCAATGTAATCTCCTGTTTGGTCCTTTTTCAACATACTTTCTAACTCCACGTATGATACAAAGATTAAAAAAAAAAAAAAAAAAAAAAAAAATTGCTAAATGTCATCCTGATATCTAGATGAGCTTCTTTTTCTCGAAAAAGGTCTTGAGGTGCCATAGTTGCAAGCCAGCCACAGACAAGCAAACAAAAAGCGAAAGGCAACTCAGCCACGCCATTTTGGAGTTGGTCGCTCGGTTGAGTTCCTGCATTTCTTCTTCCCTGAAGAATTAAGTAAAGAAACATAAAGTTGACATCTTCACGAAGGGACTCCAAAAGAAATCTTAGATGCTACTTTATAATTGGAAGTGCAAACAAAGGTATCCCACCTGTCGCGAAGATAGAACATCTCCTCATGAATGGAGCTGATCGTGTCCTCCAACTTCTTCAACTCCAGTTCCATCCCCTGATATTCAAAAGATAGAGAAAGGATGGGTGTAACTTGGATGAGTATGTCAACAGATAACTTAAGATGAAGAAATGGACAATGATTGCCAAAAATAGATAGTGTATGAACAAGAACAGACGATAACTATTCATATCAGATAAAAAAAATTATTTTCCTCAACCTCCTTTTTGAGGCCATTATTTTTCCTCAACCTTGCTAACTCCTTCTGATAATGTATTATTGTCCATTCTTTAAGCAAAAAAAGAAGATTTCTTGAATTCCAATAAATAGTCCATCGCAAACTAGGAGACAATATTCTTTTAAAATACCTTCTGCCTTGAAAATGCACCCTCGAATTTCAGGGGGAAAAAATTGTAAGGCGCCTTTATGAAGATATAAAGCATAAGCAGGGATCCTCACTGTATTGACCAAATTATCACACATTGGGTAGACAGTTTCTATGGGAGGTGCATCTGTGCCTCAATGCATTTCAGCGCTATTGCTACGGTTAAGCAATCCTCTTTGCACCCAAAGATAGCTATAGCTATGCCCATTCAATGACTTTCACCCTATACGTTCCCCAAAATGGGAGGTAAACAGTCGCCCGGGTCCAAATCATAATTAAACCCTCTCCTCTTGCTATTTAATCCATTTGAGTGAAAAAAGTTATATACCATAACAAACCCGTTCATCAATGCCCAATTATTTAGCTTCTATACCTTCTTAAATTACAAAGATGGTATCGTCCACATTATAACTTTGAGCGTACTGGCCTAAGTAATTTTTGAAGTCGATAAGGAAAGAATAAAAGAGATAGGACCACGGAAAATTTTAGAGCAATAAAATGGTCTCCATTCAGGAAGAATTCCCACACTACATCGAGACTTCCAGGGGATTAAATTACTGCAGAAAGACAGGCAAAACAAAACATGATGCAGAAGGAAGGATATGAGTTGTGCTTAAGAACTTTTTGGCCGTTCTTTCAATAGTAATCCTCGCATACACACAGATGTTGGTGTTCATTTTTTTTTTAATCAATCTTAATGCCGGTACTTTTCTCTCATCTGCCGGAACAAGGCAATAATTATGATTGTTGGCTCTTTTCCACATAAACAAATTAAAACGGTCTTTAAGCTAGAAGTGCAATATCGTAAGTGAATTATGATACCCCTAACATGATGGTTTCTTTGAAATTGTTAAATATTCTTGGTGACGGGTAAAGACAAAAAGAATTGGCAATTTCCTGCTTAAGGCATGGTAGAAAAAATGGTACTAACACAATGTCAATAGAACTTTCTTATGTGACGCAGGTTGATAGGAGGTGTTTCAATGTAGATTCTGTTTCCAGATAATAGGAAATATGTTCTTCCAATAGACATAAGACTCTTGCTTTTCCCTTATAACTTTACCAATATTGATAGCCATTCAAACTCCCATCCCTATTCAGCACTTCAACAACAGTAACTAAGGTATCTACAACACATTCACCTACCATTTTCACACTAAACCCATGCCATGCGTTATCATTGCTTCTTGAAAGAGGGAAGCATGCAAAGTTCGAGTTCAGGCAGGAAGAATCAGCTGGCTTCTCTTTCAATGCATTCATTTCAGATTACTTCATGATCCTTATGCTATCAACTAGGACGGTCCAGCGACCTTCAGAAAGAGTTTGCTTACTCTGTGTTCAAATCTTATCTCTTCTTCTGTCAACTTAGGATTTGATTTTATCCTGTAGACTAGTTTAAATCATAAAATACGGAAAGTCCAAAGCAATTTTGAATTTCCAATCTCCCACAATTGTTCCCTAATTCTTGTCGAAAACTTTGAGTGACACATATAAACAGTTGTTCTTGCCACATTTCACTTCAAAAGGCCAGTTCAAACTCCACCACGTCCAAGATCTCACTTGATCTTCTAATTAGGCGTCTAGTGCAATGTAGAGCCAGGGGTTCGATGACAAAACATTTGAAAAATCTAAAATCATAGAAAATTTGATTGGCCAGAAATCTAATCTCCAGGCTACATAAATCCTTATAAGCAGAAAAACACTACTTCATCCCAAATGACAAACGGGTTGCATTATCTTTAGGTGACACTCACTTGCTTCTTCCTAGCTCTGGAGCATATGTAAATCAATCAGGACAAGCAAGCTGACATGCAATTGTGAGTATAGGCATAATCTCTTCCCAAAGAAAGAAACTATCTCGGAGAAACGTATAAACCCAAGAAACTTTTGTAAGATAACAACACCTAAAACCACATGAATCTTTGGTGTTCGTAATGAACAGCCATTGAGCTATGTTGAAGATATGGGTGTCTCGTTTGACAAGGTAAGTAACCATTGAAGTCCCCTAAAAACCCAAACTTAACATTGGCCAATAAAAGCATCTCATCGAAATCACACGCGAAAAGATCTGTGAAGTAAGCTCACATCAACTTTGCCTTTCTTGGCGACGCTGCCCCAATCCTTAGCAGCCACGCCGGTCCTCCAATCAAACTCGACGGTCACCGTGGTGGGCGGCCGGTGATCCGGGGTCCAGAAGCAGGCCATGTAATCCCCAGCCTCCGCGGCCGTGAACGCGAACTGTCCCGACTCCACATGGTCCGCGTAGTGGTAATTGTTCCCGTAAGTCGACGTCACCTGCACCAAAGCACCCCCAAAAAAAAAAAAAAAAAAACACCATCAAGACCCCGCGAACCCAAAACCCAATAACCGGATTCGGAACGCGATCGAGCATGCGATGGGGGCGTTACCCTGACGGTGAGCTTGTGGGACTCGGGCATGGGGGGATGGTCGCCTTCGTTAGGGTTGACGACGCTGTACTTGCCGACGGTCATGGAATTGCTCTTGATGTCCTCGGTGATGCACTTGGTGTGGCCCGATTGCAGCTCGAACCGGATCGATCGGCACGTCGCCGCGAGGGACAGCAACAAGAGCGGAAGCAGGAGCGCACGCGATCGGATCATCGCGACGGTGGTGGGGAAGACGAGGAAGAGGATCGATCGGTTCTCGGCTCCTCGGAGGGAGGTTGCCCCGATCGAAGTCAAAGGTTTTGGTTAAAGCTTTGGACTTTGCTTTGAAACTGAAACCGGTCGTCCGCTAAAATGGGCCGAAAAAAAACACCGATGCGCTTTTAACCCCCGGAAAGGTGACGTGGCAGATGGGAGGCACGGCCTGTCTAGTTTGCGTGACGTGGCGAGCGCTGATTTGTTCCAACACGTAAGTGGGATTCTTTTCTCGCTGGCGGAAAGAACGGTGCCATAAATCAGCGTAGTAACGCTCTTATTTCTCCCTCTTTTTATTTATCGAAATGAAAAAAGAATATGAATGTGTTTAGAAATAACAATTCATTTTTTTATTTCCTGAATTAGAAAAGTGATAAGAGAAGAGAGTTGGAACAAAAATAAGAAGTAAAAAAAATAGTTTTTTTATTCCTCGAAACTGTTCTTAAAAATAAGTCTTTTTTTTTCTTTTTTCTTTTCTTCTTCTTTCTCGCCGCTTGCCCCCATCCTCTGTCGCTACCCTCCGCTTGCTGCCCCCCCCCCACTGCTTGACGACCGACTAGAGGAGGAAGAAAAAGAGAGGAAAAAGAATAGAGAAAAAAAAAAATCTCAAAAAAATTATTAGAAATTAAAAAAAATTCTACGTCACAAAAAAACTTGTGGGTCATACTCATTTTTGCTCTTTTTTATATTCCGAAAATATATAATTTTATATAATTTACCAAACGCATTATTTTACTCAGAAACTTTTTTAAGGATTAGGAATACAAATATAAAATAACTATTTTTAAAAAGAAATATAAATATTACTAAGCGCACCCATTGCTGTTAAAGCTTGGTACTGGTTGACCAAAGGCTATGTGCACGGGGTGCAAGTGGGATGCACATGCATGGACAAATGCAGTGTACAGGTTAGTGCGACATTTCGAATTCTCTCGAACATCCGTGGACTGAAGAGTGGAGCCTAGTGAGGGGATTTAAAGCGATTGATGTAGAAATGATGATATAGAATGCTAGTGAAAATGGTGTCATGACGTTTGCATTAGGAATCCCTTAG
Source organism: Eucalyptus curtisii (assembly GCA_017140595.1). Lineage (NCBI taxonomy): Eukaryota > Viridiplantae > Streptophyta > Magnoliopsida > Myrtales > Myrtaceae > Eucalyptus > Eucalyptus curtisii. Next base: position 32,727,775 of record CM029500.1, read on the forward strand.
TGGAACAGATACCATATTATCTTATATATTCTTTGAATGTGCTTTTTAACTCTTCATGCGTGAACTAGTGGAGAACTAAAACCGTTCTTTTGATAAGGTCGTTGCATGCTAAAACTAGTTGTTGTATTAAATCAATCCGTATGTCTCACCTGAGAGACTACATGCTCGAGTAATATGAGGTGTGGTGTTCTCGCTCATCAAGCACCACGCGGGCTAATTCCTCGGCCAAAAAGCTGTCAGCCCGTAACACTAGACATGCATGCGAAAAGAGCAAATTGAAGTTGGTAGCTGTTTCATGTATTAGCATAAGCCAAAGCGTGTTAGGAGGAGGATAAACCTTATTAGATGTAATGCGGTATATTTTGAAGCATCTAGAGGGTTATGTATATAGTTGTAGCATTCATGTACTAAGAATAGCAGTGACACTAGAAATATCCTTTGGATCTTTGAATTCTTTGATCAGCGTAGTATTCCTTTCTCCCAAACTCGCGTGCAAGGGAAGGTTTGATCTTGGAGAGCTACTCATTTGGGTGAGTTGCGCAAGGTCCTTCTCGGTTGAGCGACGCGGTTGGAAGCCCCATTGCCTAAAAGATTGCATCCGTTGCCGTCCTGTGACGATGGGCTTGGTCACGTCCTAGGGACCAAAATGCAAATGGACGGGTTTGAGCGAGCTGTTTTCTTTTTAGCTTAGCCCATCGAGCTAGGCCCATTGAATCCAAACCTGCTCTTGCATAGTAACGTCAATTCTTTTTCTTCATCCCGGGCGAGATTGAACCAAGGTTCTCAAGCTCGGCGGCGAGCCTCTTTGCTTTGAAATGCAAATGAGGGGATTCGAGTTCAAAGTTCTTTCTTTCTGGATTCAGCCTGCTTGGCTAGGCCTTCTTGTACGCTCACTGGACCTTCATTTTGAAAGTGCAAATCTCAGCGATGATTCTATAGTCACTAAAATTAATGCCGAGTACTTAAAAAAGAGTCTATAGCTTATAACCAACTTCCCAAAAACAACTCAGAATCAAACACGACTGACAGCCCATTTCAATGAAGAAAATGCAGTGTGATTTTGAATGCATTGTTTTTCTCGTGTCATGTGTCTATCGATATATAGAAAATATAGTATTTTTTATTAAATATGATTAAAAATGTCTTGAGATCATGTATTAATGAAACTCTTTTTAAGTCAGCCTGGACTTTTTTATGCTGGAACTTGTTGCGTGGACTCAATTCATCGTAGACCAAAATGACAATGCATATCATCATCAAATCAGTTAAGATTTGCCTGGTTCAAAAAGTTCAATTTATTCGGTCTCAATCGAATAATTCTACCTACTTGACCTTAATCAGTTTGAGTTTTTGGGTGTATAACGTGAAGGGCATGTGTCTTGAACAAAAATAGAGTGAGGACATCACATGCGTGCATGGACTAAAGTCCAATGGAAGATTAAAAAAAAAATGTCTCTTTATCTTTATGCTGCTACTTATTGATCACATGCTTGTCTTTTGGGTACCACTACCACCCACTTGAGTCTCGTGTTATATAATGCAAAATCCTGGCAAGCACGAGGCTGGCTTGCTTCACTTCAAAGGAAAGCTTTGGATTTTCTCAGACTTGCGTTTTGGTTATGGAAAAGATTGACGGAGAGAAAGAGGACCACCAAAAGTGATGCTCAAAGAGTAAAAATCCTAGGCTTGATCAAGAGCCTTCTTTTGCTACCCAGCCATTCTATATTATTACCTAAGGCTGTATTTGATTGTCAGGATGAGGACTAAGGTAAAGTGGGATGGAATTAAATAAGAGATCCCGAAAGTATCTTTATAGCCTATCATCCATAGAGATCGACTGTACATGAAAGTCAAATACAAACATATTTTTATCACATCAGCAACTCAGAAATTTAAAATACCCAAAATTAGGATTGGAGAAAAAATTGAATAAAACAATCAATTAAGTGCCGGCAAACCTTTATTGTTTTGGTGGAGACCCTTATTGTAAGCAATCATCACAATGGTGGTCGCCAAACTACGGAAGCCATGCAGTGATGGTTGTTTTTATTGCAGTGATATCCAGATAAATCTGAAACTGCTCCCTATTCTCTCGTATTCAATTCATTCAAGAACTATTACATTTTTTCCCATTAGATATGCGATCCCATGTAAAGGGTTTGGAGAGTTTGAGATATGGTCATGGTCGATATACGAATCTCCGACTTTACACAAAAGAAAAACTTTTCTCGTCCATATTTAGTGTATGGATCCTTCAATTTTTTTTTCCCTTTTTGTCGCATAGGTGATTTTTTTTTTTTAAACCAGTAACTAGAAGGTTCTCTCTTTTTAGCATTTTTCTTAACTATTAAAAGGATGTTTTGAACGAGTTACCCTGATAATTCCTTATCCGACAGCGACTCTATAGCTGAGGACTCAAGGGCGTAGAGGCGTGACAGGAGAACATGTAATATCTTGCAAATTACTCTTTATCTTATTATAGACACGACATTGATTGCTTTGATTCTTTTCTCAGAATTTGTTAATATTTCGAGCATCTCGAGATTTTCTGATTAATTTAGTCGGACCAAGCTGCGGGATGAATGCAATATATGAACTCGGTCAAAGAAGCAGACGACATAAAAAAAATGCAGAGCAGAGCAGTTAATGCAGGAGAGTTTGGATGATACTTTAATTAATTCATGGATTAGGGGATCGGAATACATTCTTCCATCACATGCCAGGGCACTGCAGAAATAAAAAAATGTGCAAGTAGCATTGACCTAGGATAGTTCGTACGCGATTTGAAATGATTCGAGTATGTGAGTTTTAGTTCATGAATTGGAAATCCCATCCAAATATGTTAATTCCACCAGTTATGTCTTTAATAATTTCTTACCCTTCATCCGTCGGTTTATAATTCCACTAGCTCTAATTCTTTTATGATATATCCAAACCATATCGAGCATGATAGTCTAATGATAAATGAGTCATATTTCATGAGGTCACATATTCAAATTATAATATGATCAAATATCTAACAAGTTTGTGCTTTGGATATTTGCTATTCTGTTTAGAAAGACAATATGTTTTCTAACGATCCGGTGTGATGGGCTTATGCATGTACGAACGGAATGAGTGGTAATGGCTTAAATCGAGTATTCTATAACATATGTGAAGACCTTGTGATAGTATTCGGAAGTAACTGTGCAAGTTGCCCTTGCAATTGTTATTTTGATTGGTATCGAAATACGCGCATATATTACATAAGTGCATTGAATAAGGCTCCACAAAGAGTCGATGCATGAACGTGTAAACTTTGCTCTCTCTTTTCCCTCAAAGAACCCACCATAAATAATCCAAATTATTCACAATCTTCTTCTTCCACATTTCTAACCACATTTTTGTAATATCTCTCCTCCCTCTTTACTTTGGGGTAGAGTTTCAAGATCTGTATTCATTATTTTGACCGTCACCGTTTTCCCTAAATAGCTTTACTAACTTCAACTACATTGACACCCTGATTACTGTCTGAATGAGTAAATCCCATTCTTCTTGCATTTCAAAAACTCCATTCTTAATCATTGTCTACATGCCGATTAAACGCTTTCCATTCAAACTAAAGCTGTAATTTACTCCCCATAATATTCTCGCTGACCCCAAAAAGATTAAACAAAAAGGGGCAGAGAGAATTCCCTGTTAACGTAAACAATGCACATGCTCCCCCACTCAATTAAATCAAGTATTAAATTAGGCAGTCAATTGATCATGCCTGAAATCAAGAAAAGAAGATCAATTTTTTTTTTTTTTTTTTTTTTTTTTTTTTATGGGTTTGAGGAAAATGGTAAATTATTGAAGATGGGTCGACCAGTTAGAGCGGGTAAATCACGGCATCAATGAGCTCTCTCCCGTCTCTTGCTCTATCTCTTCCTCTAGAGAGAAAAGATTGAAACTTGCCATTGCCAACCCAACGCAGGTGAAAAAGCTGTGATTTTTATTCTTGGGTCAGTCGGCTCACGAGCAGCATCGGAGGTCGATCGAGCATTGGGCATTGCGTTCGAGGATCGAGGAATGTTCGGATCGTTTCTGGGTCTCGTGATGGAGAGAAGATCATGAGAAGTTCGAGCATGCGTTTGGCGGTTGTTCGTGTCTTCGGTGGGTAACCAGTAACCACTTTCGGTTCCCGTCCTTCGCTCGTGATTTCCGTTACTTTTGCTGTCCCTGTCCCCGCCTCTCTCTCTCTCTCTCTCTCTCTCTCTCTCTTCTATCGGTTGATCTCCGTCGGAATTACCTTAAAGTCCTCGCCTTTTGTCCTTTCAGGCGAGAGCTCGTTCTGATTCCGATAGGCGACGGGGGAGGAGAGCTGTCGCGGTGCCGTGTGCTGGCTAGGGCGTCGCGTGTCGAGGTTTCGAGGTCCTTTCGATCGGGCAATGCGCGGCGCGGTGCTGGGTCCGTTCGCGATTTGAAAAACTGCGGTTCGAGAGTTTTTTTTTTCTTCCGGTGATCGATGAGTTGGCGATGAGGTTTGCGGGAGAGGAATGGAGGTTAGATCGGAGGGCGGGATTCAGGTGAGGTGCGACAAGCTACCGGCCTCGGTGATCCCGAGGACGAGGTTGCAGGTTTGGTTCATATGGGTGTGCTCCAGCATCTTGCTGTGGACCTGTTTGGTCCAGCTGATCACGGTCGGGGAGCTGTGGCGGCCGCATTTCTTCGAGAGGATATCGAATCGGCTGTCGCATTCTAATCCTCTGCCGCTCGTCATTGAACAGACGGCTCGGTTGCCGCCGCCGCCGCCACCACCACCGTCCCCGCCGCCCCCGCCGCCTTTGCTTCCCGCAAGTGAGTTCTTTTCTAGATGCTATGACTGTTGGATTGTGCGGAATGCAGCTCGAGTGGTTTAGGGGTTCTTGCGTGCTCCAAGTCCTTTTTTTCTCGGTAGGGGTTGTGATTCATACATCTTGTCGTGTATTGTGGATGATGGATTAAGTTCTCTAGTTTTGGGTGCTGGTTATATTGAATTATTTCGTAATCCTACTAGTGATTTTAAAATCTCTTTTCATGTCTTGATTAGTTCTGTCATGGAACTACTAGAGCATATGCTTCAGCTGAAGGGAAAAGTAATGGGTGCTAAAGAGAGCTCTAGAACACAGCTTTACAAAGTCCATCAATGCAAATAATCAAGCGATTAGTGTAATAAACTCTTATGTTTGGAAGGGTAAAATGTTGCTTGAGACGGGGACGGGTAGATCACATAGGGCAGTGATAGTTCTCCCGAAGGGACAAATAATTTTTTTTTGAGTCTCGATGAAGGAACTTATGAGAGAGATTTTAATGTGACTTTTCTACAGTTTTTGGTAGAACTGGTGAAGTGAAGTCAGATTTCTGGCTTCTTAAAAGTCAACTTGGCTATTTAGTATCACTATCTGTTTTGTGAGTTCTTTTTATTACAGAAAATCAGTAATATATATAATTTGTGTTTTAAATGGTTCTGGCTAAAATTCTGAGCATTTGTGGTTCTTTTCTTGAAAAATAAGCAATGCTAGTAGTTCTTTTGTGATTATGTCAATTTTATCATTTTCCAACGTCAGTGGTGATAGGTCTTTTAATTTACCTGTTTCCTCCCATTTTTTATCTTTCTTCTTCTTATCGAATGCAAGTAGTTGACACTTTCAACTTCTAGGGAACTATACAAGCAATGGTTTTCTGAAAGTGTCATGCAATGGGGGTCTAAATCAAATGCGAGCTGCGGTAAGCACATCTATGACTTGTTTTTTTTTCAGTAGCATGAAGTCACTGATTTAACATGCAATTTCAGATCTGTGACATGGTGACTATTGCTCGCCTTTTGAATCTCACTTTGGTAGTGCCGGAGCTCGATAAAACATCTTTTTGGGCTGACCCTAGGTATATTCTGTCTTTGGAATAGCTTTTGTTCGGTGCTTTTCTGCAGCTGGTTCAAGGTGTGTAATTTTGTGATATTGCTGCAGTAATTTTGAGGATATCTTTGATGTGAGACATTTCATTGATTCCCTAAGAGATGAAGTTCGGATTGTAAGAAGGCTGCCAAAGCGATATCAACAGAAGTATGGTTACCAACCCTTGCGGATGCCCCCTGTTAGCTGGTCCAACGAAAAGTATTATTTGGAACAGGTTTGGCAATATTTATCTGCTTGTTACGGATAAAAAGATTGAAGTATGGCTCTAATAGAGGTCTCGTGGGTCTAGCTGATAAATGAAATTGGACATGCATTCAGTAATCTGATGATTGGTAATTGGTATATGCTGTCATAGTTGAAACTTGGATCCACTTTCAGTCGAATCCAACCATGATTTTCTGTACATGTGTCAATTCTATCTCCTTTGCCTGTGCTTGTGCATATGCATATGCATTGTCTTTTGACCCATTATAAAAGGCCTCAGGTAGGGAAAGGTGCTACCTAAGTGCGTGAATCAGTTGGCCATTTGTGTAAGTCTTCATCTGGGCAGGGCATGGCCTTCAATTGGTTGTGCATTTGCATCTCATGTTTCCTGATGGCCTGCATCCTTTTCTCCTTCTTCTTTAAATTTGGTTGCTTTAGATTGTAGTGTAATGATAGCATGCTTATATTGGACCTTTTTCCACTTAGCTTTATGCTGATGGAGATTCACTTGGCCATGTATCTGGCCTTTTTGTCTGGTTGTGATTTAGCCATTGATCACAATTTAAATCTGAGATATTTGACCTGCATGGCATGCCGTTCTGCATACAGAGAACTTGGCAGTTGTAGTGCTTTAATGTAGTTTTATGTCGTTTACATATATGTTCCCTGGGTAATATCTTGGCCTATGCCATGCAGATTTTGCCACTATTTAGCAAGCATAAGGTGGTACATTTCAATAAGACAGATGCTCGTTTGGCAAACAATGGAATTTCACTAGATCTTCAGAGGCTCAGATGTCGAGTCAACTTTCAGGCTTTAAAATTTACTCCTCAGATCGAGGCTCTGGGGAACAAATTGGTCCGCCTCCTTCGAGATAGGGGGCCTTTCATGGCTTTGCATCTGAGATACGAGATGGATATGTTGGCTTTCTCTGGATGCACCCAAGGTTGTACAGCAGAAGAAGCTGAAGAGCTCAAGCGAATGAGGTTTGTCTTGACATGTGCTTGCTTTATTATTTGCCATTGGAATAATTTTCATTTAACTTAATCAGCTGATGTTGTGCTACTTATGCCTCAAGGAAAAATCACAAACCTTTTGAAACCTCAAGGTGCAAATTATAGGTTCTTGAACAAAGGTGTAAAATGTAGATTAGCTAGAGATGCATATTGCATTTAAGGGAAAGTCGATGAAGTTTTTGTATATTTCTCTGTACTTACTTATCTGATATTTTGCCTTAGGAAGGAATATGTTTTTTAAGTCTTTAAGTTCATGTGACTTAACCCTGAGATGGAACTCTATAATATTCCGTGGCCTAAGCTACATTTTAGTCAAATCCTGTGGCTTTAGCTCTGAAGCTCTAGGTGTCGCACCTGGGCAAAAGTAAGCTTGATTGAATACGAGGAATGTGGCATTAGATGTATTTCATCCTTTTATTTCATCAATTTATCTGTTTTTCTCGTTTCTCATATGTAACATGTGTGGCCACATGAATCGTGCTTTTCATTCAGATATGCATTCCCCTGGTGGAGGGAGAAAGAGATTGTATCTGAGGAAAGGAGATCACAAGGTCTGTGTCCTCTGACTCCGGAAGAGACATCATTAGTTTTACAGGCACTAGGTTTTGACAGAGACACGCAGATTTACATCGCATCTGGAGAAATCTATGGCAGCGAACGGAGATTAGCCGCATTAAGGGCTGCATTTCCACAGATTGTGAGTTAACATATTAATGTGCTGTTATATTTCTAATTCAGTGATGAACATCTTCTGATGCTAGCGGTGTTGAACTCTCTGAAGGTGAAAATTGTAAGGAGAATGTTAAAAAGTTCCATCTTCACCTTGAGGGCGTATGTAAAAATGATCCACGAACGGTAGACAGTGTATATAAAAGGATGCTTTAGCAGCTGCTAATGCTTGGAGTGTGTATTAGAACATCCATTGATGCTTTGCAATCGGCACTGGGATGAGTCCATCTCCATGTAATCTGACACTTAGTTTTTCTAGCTTTTTTCACAGATTTTACTTTTATGTCAGGTTAAAAAGGAGATGCTACTGGATCCAAAGGAGTTGCAGCAGTTCCATAATCACTCGTCACAAATGGCGGCTCTAGATTTTATGGTATCAATAGCCAGCAATACTTTCATCCCCACATATGATGGAAATATGGCAAAACTTGTGGAAGGTCACCGCAGGTAAGCTGTCGACTTGATTGATGTTCTCCCATTATTTCCCTTGGAAGATCAAGACAAATAAATTAGGCCTATCCCATTTTCTTTCAAAAGGCTGCGTGCAAACTGTGACATTTTTCTGCAGATATCTCGGATTTAAGACAACCGTTCTCTTAGATCGTAAAAAGCTTGTGGTGTTACTGGATTTGTATCAGAATGGGACACTTTCACAGAATGATTTTGAAGTTGCTGTACGTCTGGCACATGAGAAGAAGATGGGACAGCCAAGTCACCGTAGAGTTATTGTCGATAAGCCCAAGGAGGAGGATTACTTCTATGCAAATCCTCTGGAGTGCCTTTGCGAGCAACGTGACTGTGATGATTTGCTAGGCCCGGGCAAGAGGAACTCCAGTGAAGTCTCTAGTTGATTGCTGGAGATGATCAACTATTGTCATCTGAACATGTTCCGTACAATATGTTCACGGGCTTGGGATTCAAGTTGATCTCTACAAAAGTTGCAGTGCGCGGTACAGGTGCATTAGTTTTCCTTACAATGAGATACGAAGACACTCTTTGAGTTTGTTGCGCGAGCTACTCTGCTTTCATCATCGTGAATGGTTTTTTGTTTGACCATGATAAGCAAATAGCCGAGAGCCTAACAAGCAGCAGCAAGCAAAGCATTCTTGTCTTCCTTCTAGGGCAACTACAAAGATAAATTCATCATTTTTTCTTGTCCATAGTTAACGATTGTAATCTGTTGAGAAGTTACTGAAAGTGAGAGTGTACATTTTGCCCTTTTTGTGATAACACAGAATGAAAGCTTATTTGGTTCATGTCTATAATTTTGGTTGGTTAAGGATCCATTGAGATGTCTGCAAGTTCATTTCAATTTTATTTCTTAACGTCATTAGTGATGTTTTGAGTAAGATAGTAAACAAAGTCAACTGTAGCCAAACCTAAATTTATATGGGGGTCGCAACATTCGGCGAAGCAGCATTTCTTCGAGCTTCACTTTTTGACCGTTACCTGGAAGTAAGAGAGCGCACCCTGCGATTACAAATTTGTAGGGACACGGTGTGATGCAACTTAATGTGCTCTTCAAAGAAACTCGGTCGATTTACGTACCGAACCAGTGATCGTTTCTTCTGGCAAAGCAGTGCCATGAACAGAAAACTGCGGAAGTTTGGTTCTTTGCCTACTCAATGAAAATTGGCAGAACTAATACAAATACCTGTAGTTTCTTTTGTTCCCTCAGAACTTCATCCAAATTGGAACTCGCTCTATAAGGAGGGTATAGAATCCTTCTTAGGCTGGCAATAAGTTTCACCTTCCTCGCCAACCAGACCAAGCTCCTTCAATCTCCTCTCATGGTGGTACTCAAGCTTATCCAATTGAGCTTCCTTCTCCTTGAAAATAGCCTCAATTTGCTGCAACACCCGCTTCTCACCTACTCTAACCCTCACGGCTATCTCAAGTTTGTAACCAAGGTTTCCTTCCTGAATTAGCTTCTCGTCCTGCAAGTCATTGCATTTGAATGGGGGAAAGCATAGAGCAATTAGGTGGGATTTGCTTCTACAGCTTTCAGGAGAAAACAAAATAACCTGATCTAAGAGTTGCCAAACTTTATGCAGCAGAGACAAAAAGATGCATAGTCCTGTACAAATGTGATCATTGACAGAGGTTTTAGCGCATTGTTTTCTTAGACTTCCCCATTTTTAGTTTCATTGGGCTTAGATCAGGAAATATGAACGCTCTGCAATTACTAGAACCGTTAAATGACTTGGCTTAATTCCGACAATCTAAACATTTTGCCACATTTGGCGTCGAGACTAACAAATATGAGATTATCATACCCTTAGCTACCAAAAAATTTTACTACCATGATTGATTTCAGGATAGAGACGACACGCTAAAGAACTCTCAACTAGGCCATTTTAACCCTGTATGGTTCAGCGAAGTCCAACCGAACCAATTCCCCAGGAGAAACCATCCTAACAAAATTACCCAAGTGGAAATCACAATGTTACATGTACCTGTTCAACTGTGGTGTGGTAGCCTGAAAGAGCTGATTCACAGGCATCTATGACCATCTTGCATACCAGCTCCTCGTTCACATGACTAACCGGTAATTCAAGAGTTTTCCAGATAGATTTCCTGTAGACAGGTTCCAGGAGGAATGCATCTGTTTCTTGAAGTGCCACAAGCCGCAGATATGGAAGAATTGCTGGCGGAAGAGGACGGTCCATAAAAATTTCGAAGTATGCTGTCTCACCCAAATCATTGGCTGCTGCAATATCTAGCTTCTCCCGATGGAAGGGGTCCGACTCAGATATGTTGAATGTAAGTGTGTACGAGTCACGATTGGTATTTGGTTCCACAAACCCATAATAAAGAGCCAAGTCAGCATTGCTCTTCTTTAATCCATACTGGATGAAAACCTGTCCCAGGATTCTGTTAGTCACAATGAATGGTCACAAATCACTGCCCTACTGGACGAGGCTTGTGTAATACCATTTCTGGGTAATTAAATGAAACTTTCTCGACCTCTGAGGATTTCTCGATGGGTAATCAATGTGTTAATTACTACAATTCAATTAGGTTAAGATTCATTTCTCTGTGACCGACGGGGGAAAAGATATGTGCTGTGTTGAGAGCGATATCATATTCGTAATATGTCAAGTGGATCATCAATTACTAAATAAGTTCAAACAGGCTTTAGAGGTTTACCTGCTCACCCTCTTTGACAGGCATTGTTGACTTCAAACAGAAAAGGAGGTCCCAAGAAAAAAGACCTGCTGGTCCATTAATCTCCTCTGCATTATCTTCTCTTGTTATGCTAGCGCTGTGGTTAATCTGATGCACGTAAATAATATGGAATTCATAAATTTTCTGGCAGACTGATTGAGCCCGAAAGAAATGCAGACAAGTTCATTATCGATTTACAATAGGAAAGATCAATCGACTTACTAAATCCACGAGTGGAAGCATAACAAGTTGGCCCCTAAGGTGTGAGAATGCCCGCGATCTCAGCATGCTAAATGCCCAAAGAAACCCATCCAGCGTAATAGAAGATGGAAACAGCTGCTCGTGCCGTGATATGATTTCTTCTTTTACTTTATCGTATTGACTCTCTACATGCTCTTTCATCTCCCTGGTCATCCGCAATAGTAAGGTTCCTGGATGATTCCGCGCAAAAAAAAAGTTCATTCATTGATATCCAGAGACAAGGCAATTAAACAAAGGCACATAGAGCAAAGGACGTCTGCCATGGAGAAACCACGCGGACCTTTCATCTCTGCAAGCTCTTCTTCTGACCTGCACTAGAACCAGAAAACAGAAGCACACAACTAACCACCCCACAATCTTAGACCATCCAATAGAATTAATAACAAGTCTTAAATTTTTTATAGGATTCGCAAAGCAAACATGAAACCCACCAATACAATGTCGAGTCTGTTCGCTCCGGCAATATATCGATATAGAACCGCCACGGCGAGTTGCCCCTCATCTTCTCCCTTATCAAGAAGAGAGAGACAGCCACCCAGGGCTTCAAATCGGTGCAGAGATAGCCAATCTCTGAAGCAGCAACGGTGTCCGGGTTGATCCACAACCTTCTGGGGACCTTCACGACAATTTCATCTTGAGCAATGTCTCGCCGAGCGATGAGGCCGAGGCCTTCGGGAACGTAAGCCGGGCGAACCGGGCACGTCGAAGAGACCACGCCCTCCTCGGCGAGCCACTTCCAGAAGGTCCGGACGGAAGGCGGCAATGGCGGGTCGGACTCGAGGGGGTCAACATGGAACGAGGAACGAGTAGTTGTGGAAAAGAGAGGTCTTCTGAGGGTGGTCTTGAGGGGAGACAAGTGTTTGAAGGATTTGAAATGGAATTGAGGAGGGAATGAAGGAGAGGGTGGAGAGACGGAAAAGAAGAGAGTGGACATTTTTGTGTTGTGGATTGTGTCTGTTTTCTTGGATAATGTGATGTGAGCTGCGCAGTCCGTGGATGAGGTGTTTGTTTTCAGTTTTCTTTACAGATGAGGTAAGGGGCAAAACGTGGATAGAAAGGGTAGGGGGGAGAGAGAGAGAGAGAGAGAGAGAGAGAGAGAGAGAGAGGCACTAGATCAGTGAACAGGGCATCAACAGGAAGATAGGCATTCTTGAATAAGCTAAATCAATACGACGTTTAGGATATTCAAGTGATCGATTACCTAATAATTATTCGTCCATGAGTCACTTGAAATGAATGGGTTATCTGAGTTCGTTTTCATCGGGCCTGATCAAATTCAAGTAAACATGCTAGAGCTTCTTTTCTTTTTTCTTTTTTTAATTTGGTCAGAAACTTATAAAAGCTTGCGCAGCGAAATGTCAATTGGTGAAACAGCCTTTCAAGCTTCAACTCCATTAGTTTATTAAATGCTCAGAAAATCTCATAGACTAAGAGGTGGTTGATGTTCCTCACCAAAATAAAGGTGTAGTGAATCAATGTCCTTTCCCACAGGGCAACTCCAGAACCGACCTCTATATCTCTAAGTAAAGCAGCAGGTTTTTTATGCACCTCCGCTTTACAAAGTCAGTCCACGAAGCGTTTTAATTGGCAGAGGAGTTATGAAATCAGGTATTTACACCGAGCACGCAAACTGTTGGTTCTTCTAGATTAACATCAGAAAGAAAGAAGACACTTTTATGTTATATCTTTGTGTTGGCTTATACAAATAGAACGAATATATCAAGCTGATCTTTATCAAACCCAGAGTCCAGTAAAATACAGACGGGTAATATAGCACCAGGGCTGCACCTACAAACAGCTATATCAAATGGTCATTGCAGCAATATAAATACAGCAACACACATTAAACATGGCTGCAAAGTGTCTATAATCATCTGCATGTAAACTAAGAATACGCAGAGCCTCATTCAAGTTGACCTTGCACAATTAACAGAGCCCAGGCAGGTGGAAGTTGGTCGGGGTAGACAATATGGCAGAAGGATCACAGAGCAAAAGCCATGCAGAGTAAAGTCTTCTTAACATAACTGTTGCAAGGAAATGAAGCAAGGAATATCACGTTTCTGGTTGTGCTTTCTCTGTCATTATCCAAATTTGGTTTGGAGAGTAGGGAAAGCCAAATGCAGCGAACAACATTGCTCTCTTGCTTTCTGTCATATTAGACCAGGATCCCATGGGAGTGCACATAAAGTTTTACTTCTCCCAAAAGATAATGTCGCCTTGCTCACCAACGAGACCAAGATCTCTAAGCCTCCTTTCTTGGTAGTATTCCAACTCATTTAATTCCATTTCTCTATCCTTGAATGCATTGTCAATTTGCTGCAGCACCCTCTTCTCCCCAGCTCTAACACCGACTGCAATCTCTAGCCTATGGGCGAGATCCCCTTTTTCTGCAAGCTTCTCATCCTGCAAGATGACATTTTACTCTTGAACCTTTTTCACAGGTATTTGCAAAATTTAAATGTTTGGAGTGCTGAAACTTTCAATGCTAGGGAAAACCCAGGGCTAAATGAAGGCAAGAAAAGATGAGGATGGAGATGTCACCTATCAGATAATTCTATCCATTCGTTCTGTTTAAAACGTATATGACATCCATTTGCTACATAATCTCAATTAAAAACCTAGGCATAGAATCTGACTTCTGTTTCTATATGATGAAACAACAGATGCCAAAAAGTACTACAATTCTTACTTTAGTTCGCCAGATGAGTAGTTGAATTTAAACGGTGTACAAGATATAATGGAATTTTACCTCTTCAATTGTGGTATGATAACGAGAAAGTGCAGATCTGCAAGCATCTCGAACAACACAACATATTAGCTCCTCATTGGCCTGACTTATGGGCAATTGCAGGTGGCCCCATATTGTGTTCCTGAAAAGGGATTCCAAGAGGAAAGCATCTGTTCCTCCTAGAGCTACTAGCCGCAAATACGGAAGCATTGTTGGTGGAAGAGGTTGACCCAAAACTATATCAAAATATGCAGTCTCACCCAGACCATTTGACTCGGCTATATCCAGCTTGTCTCCAAAATATTGATCCGACTCAGATATTTCCAGTGTCAACGTATATGAGTTACGCTCTGACTTTGATTCTATGAACCCATAATCCAGAGCCAATTCAGCATTGCTCTTATTCAAATCATACTGAATCAGAACCTGTTCACAAATTTCTTAGCATCAGAAAAGAGTAAATTAAGCTTTTGAACAATTCATGGCTCATGTTATGCCTGATTCAATGCCAATACAATTACATCTGGATTCACAAGAATTTTACTTAGCGATAGTTAGGTGCTACAACAAAAATGCTAGATCCTCGTTATACAAAAAGGGAAATGTAGATCAAAGATTCACCATTGCAAAGTATTTGTTTGTTAAAATTAAATATCTTTCAAGTCCAAGAATACCAGAAAGACCAAGATCTCAAAATTTACCTGTTCACCAGCTTTGACAGAAACAGGGCTCCTCAAAGAAAATAACAGCTCTCTTGAGAAAAGACCAGCACCTTTGATTTCATATGCATAATCTTCTGTGGTAATACTGGGACTGTGATTAATCTGAGAGGGTTTCAGGTTAATAGAAGTTCAAATCACCAACAAGAGGCAAATTCTCATTTAAGAGGAGAAATAGGATGAAGCGAACTGACATGTTTATTGGAGGCTAAAATTAGCTGTTTGTAGAAGAACAAATCCTTACATGGGTAATAAAACATCTAATAGTAGATAATAATCAAAACTGAACACCCAAGAAGCTTGCTAGAGGATTAGTTAACCCCATGTCTTTATAGCAGTTTCCCACCATAGTTTCTTCAACGGTGGCCGATGATTTACCACATCATTCGTGGAGCCACCATTTGCATAGGAAATCAATCAAAGCATGCATGACCTATCCCATTTAGCAGGCTATTACTCATAGACATGGATAACAAGTACCACTTAATTTTTCTGTCTCACAAGTTCTTACAATGAACGCGGAAAATTTAGGTTTGATAAACTGCTAGATGTACTTGTTTAATGCTAACTGGAATAGTTAGCAATGTTAAGTGTTCTCCAGAAGAAAACACAGCGTAGTTGGATTTTTAATTGCTGTCATCCTGCATGAACACAGGCCAAACGAACAAAAGGCATATCAAAGTATTTCTTTGTCGTGTTATTTGCTCATAAATATTCATGCTTTATTTTTCCTAATAAATGCATATGAGCCTCGGTCAATAAGACTCCAAGCAATTTCCTTCCTTTTCATGCTACACAAAAAAATTAAAAGTTGATACGACACAAGTTCCATGTCATGCCTGGTGACCAGAGTGATATTCTCCAGCCACCTGAGTTAAGATAAGGAACAACCCCAGCTGATAGAAGTTAATTAATGTGAAGAAGTTAACAATACTTACCAGGTCTGCAAGGGGGATCAACACAAGGTTTTGGCCACGAAGTCTTGAAAATGCCCTTGATTTAAGAATGCCAAATGCCCAGAGGAAGTCATCCAACGTTATATGAGAAGGGAAGAGCTGCCGGTTAGGTAATATAATCTCTTGTTCCAATTTCCGGAATTCACTCTCCACATACTCTTTCACACCTAATGTTGTGCTCAATAGCTGGGATCCTACAATGATGAGATCCACTTCACATAAAATTGGCTTAGGATCATGCCTAGTAATTACAAAGCATGAAAAACATATCATCCTTCAGTCATAACTTAGAAATGTCCACACACTATCGAAGCTGGGACACCGAAAAAACCTAGATGTCATAATGTAAAAAAGCAGGGAGAAAAGTCGGAACTCCATCCACGAAGGTTTCAGTGTTGAAAACACGTTCATAAGAAGTTATAACGACACTATCAAAGGGTCTAAGTCATCCCCAAACATGAATGAGTACAATCTTATCCAGTGGCTGGGGCGGCTCATTGCCCCAGCTTTTGGTTGCCAAACTATTGTGAACATCTAATAGCAAAGTAGTTTTAAAGTCAAGCTTGGTTTACTGCATTAAACAACTAAGGACACCAACACCAAAATCAAACACCAACAACCTTTTTGTTTGGTATGATCAGATAAATGATAGGAAGCTCTGGTTAGGAACTTAAGGATAGTTTGCAGTGACTCAGGCTTTTGGTTGCAGCTTTTGGTCTTTTCTGGTGTAGAATTTCATTTTTGGCAAACCAAGTATATTTGGCAGGACATATTTATCACCTCGACCATCTCTAGTAACTCCTTGCTGCAGCTCACATGACATACATTCTCATATGCACTAGCCTTAGTCTTTCATTATGTAATTCTTACACAGTAAAGGGAAAAACACACATGCACTCACTGTTCAAAGTATAAGGCAACTAAATTCCAAAGAAACATAAAGAAGCGGTGGGAAGAAGGCAAAACGAAAAGAACACTGCGCAAACCTTGCAGCTCGGCCAGCTCCTCTTCTGACCTGCGCTGGAACCAGCAAAAACTAAAACCAATCACCCTCCAAAATCTCAACTCAAACACGCTCCGTGTCACCATCAACATATATACACGGAGAACAAAGAACTCATATACGAAACAAACAACACGGCGGAAAAAAATGAAGCCAAACCCACCAAAACACAGTAGAATCGGTGGACTCCGGGAGGACATCGAGGTAGACCCGCCACGGCGAGTCGTCCCTCAGCTTCTCCCTGATCAAGAACAGAGCCACGGACATCCACGGCTTCAGCCCCCCGCAAACCCGCCCGATCTCCGACCCGGCCACCGCCTCCGGGTTTATCCACAGCCGCTTGGGCACCTCCAGGACGACCTCGTTCCGGGCAATGTCCCTCTGGGCGACGAGGCCCAGGCCCTCCGGGACGACCGCGGGCTTCGCCGGGGTCTTGGCGGAGACGACGCCCTCGCCGCGGAGCCACTCCCAGAAGGCCTCCACGGCGGGGGGCGGCGCCGGCGGTGGTTGCTGGGAGCGGAGGAGGGAGGCCGAGACGGAGGGGCGTTTGCAGGGGAGCGAGGGGAGGTGGGGGAGGGCGGTGGGGCGAGGGGAGAGGAAAGTGGAGAGAGAAGGGGAGGATGAGGAGAGAGAGAAGAGCTTGTATCTGTCCATCTTTCTTTCTCTCTCTCTCTCTCTCTCTAGGCGGGTTTCTTGGCAGCTCGATGATGGAGCTTCGGCAGGGGAAGAAGAAGACGTTGGCAAAAGGAAGAAGATAAGGGGGCAGCTTCTTCTCTGTTTTCTTTCCTCTCTTCGGATAGAGAAATTTGAAGTTTCATACTTTAGTCCTCCTATTTCCACCTTATGTAAATTAATGCCATTGGATTTTCCTGCTTGGCTCGTTTACTCCTCCTTCTTCCCCTCCAAAATTTCAAAAAAAATAAAATAAATCAAAAGCAAAGGTCACTAAAGACGCGTTTTATAACGATTTTGTTATCGGGAATAATTTTTTATCAGAAATGATTTTTTCTAATTCTATTTTCGAGAACAATTTTAGATAGAAAAACGCGACGATAACTATCTAAAATTTTATTTAGGGATAGAAATACGTTTGGTAGATTCTTAAATTCTTTGTTTCTTTTAATTTTTTATACTTTTATTATATTTTTCTTTTTCTCTTCTTCTTTTTTTTTTTTTTTTTTTTTTTTTTTTTTTGTAACCCAGATCTAGGCTAGGCCGAGCCGTCGCCGATGGCCGGGCGACGCCTCGCCTAGGCAACGTGAGGTCGGCCTCGGTTGGTGTCTCGCCAATGGCTGGGCGAGGTCAACCTTGCCTAGCTAAGGCGAAGTCAAGCCTCGCCCATCCCAGCCCATCCATGGTGAGGCTAGAGTCGGCGATGCTCCGGCGAGGTTGCCGGCTCTCGTCTGGCCAGTTGTTGGACATAAGTCGAGGTCGGTGACCGACCAAAAGGAAGAAAAAGAAAAGGGAAGAGAAGAAGAGAAAAGAAAAAGGAGAAAAAAAAAAAAAAAGGAATTGATTCTATGAATTATTCCGAGAATAAGAAACTATTTTTTTCTACTTCTTATTTGTTCCAAATCTATTTCCAAGAACAAAAAAATAGATTTTTGTTCTCGGAAACAAAAATTTTATCAAACGGATTTCTATTCTTTTTTCATTCCAGGGAACAAAAGAACATAAATAGTTGTTCCTCGGAAGGTTATCAAAATAGGACATAATAGTTTTTATTCGGTTAAAAGGTGATTATTGATTTAAAGCGAAATGCAATTCTGATTCTTTGAGGAGATTGAAATAATGTTTCGCATTTTATTCTATCATTAGATGAAATAAAATGAATTTTGTGTCTAAATTTATTATATATATATGAGTAAAGAAGCTCCTCGTATTAGGAAATGCATGAGGAGAAGATAAATCTGCTAATTCTGTGCTGCGAAGTGTCATATGTGATGAGAATAGGAAATGTGTCCTTTATCAGGTTTGGATTCGTGCTGATGTATCGGCAACGATCGGCAAGACTGAGAAAGAACAAGCACCCAAGAGGCTCAGGTCCTCACTTTCATGATCATGCACCAGAGACGCCATTGAACAACTGGTAAATCTGCAAAAGGAAACGAAACACAGGACGTGATCAGAGGGGAGTCATCCAAGTCCAAGAGTTAAGAAAGAGAAAGCACGGGACCGATGCCGCAATTGCCCATGAATCCAAAATCCATCTCTTGCTGTACTTATGCCTAGCGAGTTGGACCAGCTCTCTGCGGACACTGTATGTCACACTCGACTGCCAAATGCTTGATATATCGACTTCCATTTTTTACTTTAATTAGGCGATAGTTCCTGTGATGATTAGTTTGATTAGGTGAAAATGCAGGCATCCCGATGCGGAAATCACTAACCACATCAAAGTGAAACAACCCACAGCGAAAATGGTCGGAGCCAAAGACAAAGCTTGAAACCAACTTGCTACTACTGCCAGAAGCACTCAGGCCTGAAGTCGACTGAGAGAAGCACCAATTTCTGCTGCCTATCCTTCAGAATCATTTTGGACTCAAGTCCAGTTACGAATCTTTATCTTTCCCAAGTCAGCCATCCTTTTGACACAGAAGGTGTGGCTAACCGAAAGAAAAGTGGAGTATCAAGAATCGGGCATAAGACCAGCAAAGCAAACAACAGCAGTGTAGGCAAAGCTCCAATCTGATGAAAATATAGACCACGTTTTATCACACGAGTAGACGCCCTCGTGCAGAATTTTGCGATCATCAGATTGTGTGATTGCAAGAGCACACGTCGAAAAATAATAAAAAATCGCCAAGCCCTCCGTGCGGGGTGACAACTAAATAAAGTTTTAGCAATGCCATGACAAGTTAGCTCAAGTATGTGAGTCCATCATAAGCAAATCTGCAAATTCAGTAGAAAAATCGATGACATTGTCCAATGCTTTATAGAGTTCCTATCCAGACCTTTCTTTGCTGTGAGAACAACCTATAGGCATCATAACTACCGAGACATTGTCATCGTTCGAACATGGAAAACAAGAACAGCACCCAAATGGTCTTCGTGGAGTACCAATCCAAAGTAGTACGATGCAGTCATAGATCAAACATGCCGAGAAAATAATCAGTCGCCGAAGTGGACTTCGCAACTCGAATTTGCATTTATGCATGGAAGATTTCATTCTATGAGCCCATGAGACATAAACGAATTGTATTTGATTTTCATCTCTTTCCCACTCTCCCCATCAAATTCTCCTAAACAAATTGGCTTAACCTCAACATAAAAAATGACCTCCAGTTCCACAATCATGGCTAACCATCGAAAAAGAAAATGCAGTACAAACAAGGCCAAAAAGTCATCTTTTTTTCTACCGTGAGACCTGTTTGAGGGTGTCTCGCCTGCGCCGTCATCTCTCTCCCGACCCATCTCGCTCCCTCGAATCCTCAGAACGCCCGATTCCCCCCGCCTAACCATCCGATCCGGCGACAGAACTCGCCCCCGATACCTCCTCCTCCAATTCCCTCGCCACCTCTTCCTCCGCCTCCTTCTCGGCGCGCAGGATGGGCTCGTAGTAATCGGAGTGAGCCTCCATGCACCTCCTCAGCGCCACCGTCGCGTCGAAGCACTTGTCCACGACGTCCTCCTCGTTCTTCTCCGCGTCCTGGATGCACGTCTCCCACGCGACGAACTCGTCCCTGCACCCGCCGCCTTTCATGAACAAGCAGAACCCGCACTCCCCTTCCCCTTCATCTCCTTCCTCCGCGCCTTCTTCTCCACTTCGCTCCGGATGATCCGAAGCTTCGCCAGGAATGTCGCTCCCCAGGACTTCCGGGTCGGTTGCGGAGGGAGATTCGGAGGGCTGTGGATGGGGAGAGGACATGGCGGTGGTCGCTAGGGTTTGGGTAGGTGGCGGTGCAGGAAGGAGGGACAGGAGACTTTTCCATGGCCGCTTAAACCCTGCTGCTTAGAATCTCCTTTGACTTTGGATCCTCGTCCATCTCCAACAACCTTGGAAATGAGAAAAAAAGAAAATCCCTCCAACAATCCAAGTACCAGGTTAAATCAAGGTCGAAATCAACTTGTCGTGAGATGTATACCTCTTTTCTGAAATTAAAAAAACTAATTATTTCATTCTTTTCATAACAAAAGATCGCATCGTCACAATAGACATGCCCAGCCGTGCTGATTTCAAGCTAGTATTTTTATCTGTGCCACATTTAAAATCCTTCGCTCTAAATTTGATTTGAAATGCTATTATTTGTATTGGGGTGTATCTTGAGATAAATAACCACGGCCAAACCAAGTCTCTCTCTATATATATCAAATAGCTAATTAATCGTGCTGCAATGATGCTACAACTTGCACCTTTGGTGATACATGTATTGAAAAGATAGTAACGTAAAATTGAGCAAAGAGCTTCCGAAAAGTCGCAAAATCCATTTTCACAGCCGTGCGATAATGCCCCAAACAAACTCTAAGTGGGACATCTTACAATGCCCATCGGAGTTGACACCTCAACATACGTGTGAAAATTGAAGTCGTTGCTTTAGCTTAGAAATCTGCCTCTACCTTGTTACCGCAAAATAAATCAATGTCGCAGCTCTATGACCCATCTCTCTGATTTTACCGCAATAGATATAGACTACACAAAAAAGGAATGCTCGTAGATACAAAAGTTCCTGCGAAATATGGGAAGAGCAATAGCAGCTCATCTCGTATATTCATCACGTGTATGTTCATCGTCCGCTTGACAAGAACATAAGCCAATTCGTCAAGTGATAAGATCATCTCGCTCCAAGCAGCCATCTGGACCATACTCATGTCATGCTCCCTTTCCCAGAAGTCCTTGGCATCGATTAGATGCATCATCTCCAGCTGCAGCTGTTAAAGATTCACGAAGATTCCTCCTACTAAGTGGCATCCCAAGCACAAACCCCGAACTCAAAGTTCAATCATGATGAGAATGCACGTTAGCATTTAACTGAGGTGGCACAAGACCTGTTTGTGTCGGTAAATTTTGTCCGCCATCTCTTATTCCATATCCAAAAGTTCCTTTTCTTTGTCACACGGACAATTACTAGATTTCAGATCTTGACCCATCAAGATGTCTCCAATGAAAAGTAATCAAAAAGCACTAACGCATTTTAAGGAGAAGTTTGTCATACATTCATTGAACACCCATGGAACAGGCACCTTTCATCCAACGAAACACAGTGGCCATACACAAAAATATCCATCGTTCAGATAGACACATAGGCTAAAAAAGGTCCCCATAAAAGCAGCATTCATCAATTCTTTCTCCCTTCACACAGGATAATGTGGTAGCCATGCCTGAACATTTCCCAAAAGTACGAAGTCAGAAGAAAGTCATATTCATTCATCACCTAATAAAAACTTCCAAAAGCAAGAAATCTTGGAGCAAGATTTGTCTTATACCATCAGTGAAAGTATGGAGTAACCATCAAATATAAATGAAACGGCCTTCCAATGGAATTTAGACATACAAAACTCATCGTTGTACAGCAAAGTGGCAATATATCTCACAAAGTGGACAACAATCATTTTCTCATTTTATTAACATATTCATCTCATCTGCCCACTCCAAGAGAGATATTATGCTCATCATTATACAGTTCACCCATTTCCTGTTTGCCATATTGGAGCACCACATAGAATTTGAAAAAGGGCTGTCTTCAGCGATTAATTACCTCAACTTCATGCAAACTTCATGATGAAAGCATATCAGATGGATACGTTAGTAATAGCAGTCAATCTGCCCCTCATATAGTTTCATATTAAGTATTTGCATTATGGAAGTGAAAGGAAAAAACGAAAAACTCATTGAGAAGTGAGGTAGAATATGTAGATACATACGTTGATTTAAATGCTGCACTTGTAGCTCCAATAGGGGTACCAAATGCAACTTCTTGAAATGGACCAGCCATCTTTCCTCGAGGAAACCATCCTAAATCACCGCCCTTCTTACCAGATGGGCACTCCGAGTACTCTGCAGCTAACTGTCAATTAAAACGAACAGAAACATACGTCACAAAACCATGAAGAGGCAGAATAGCCAACCAGTAGCCACTCGAGTTGCTCTAAGAGTTCAAGCACATTTTGCTATACGTTAAACCTTAATGCACGTATGTGTTAGAGCAATTAAGCACTCAACAGGAGTTAAATACAGCTTAAATTTCCTTGGATGTCATCATTTCTATAAGGATGATCACTCCCACAAAAATTTAATTTTTTAGGTCCTCATATGGAAGGAAAACATCTTCTCTCTCACTCTGCTCTGCAGAAATGACCATGCCTAGGTTTCCTAGGAATTGGAACAAATATAGTGAGGAGGGCTAGTTGCAAAGTTGCATACATGATCCAGACATACATTTCCTTCAGTCTCAAACAAAAGAATAGGAAGAAATTTATAAAAATCCCTGAGGGATCAAAAGAGGTAAAAGATTGCCCTAAAGTCTTGTTGGGACATGCACGGAGCATAATTACCTTTGCAAATTCAGCTGGAGGAACCTTGTCACCATTGCCTAGCCAGCCATCCTGCAGTTTCTTGTATGCTTCATTGATTTTGCCTTGCTTTTCACACAGTATATGCCTTGCTGAACAATATTGGAAAACCAAATTAAGAAGCTTGAAGTTACTACGAGGTGAAAGTGAAACACTGTCAGCTTCCACTAACTAAATTTTGCAAATAACTAAGGGTAGATTTCACAGTACTGAAAACAAGTGCATACTCAAGCATGGTTAATATGCTAATTCCTGAAAGTTATGAGGATTCCGTGGGCTAGCTACACCCAAAAAGTAGTTGCAAGTTGTGACTGAATGAGTACCAAAGGGAAAGAGAAAAAAAACCTCGGTCCCGTATTTTTATGCAAAGTTGTCCAAAAGAGGAGCATTCACATGTCAAATGCAAATATACCATATACCTCGACAACTACTTACCACATACTCGATATAAGCAGAGAAAGACTTGAAGAACCTGACTCTTTAAGGTGAAAAAAAAAAAAAAAAAGAGAGGAACCAACCTTTGACATAAGTGCAAGTGCCTAGCCCATCTGACTTGCTGGCTTTACCTTTCCCCTTGGAACCAGCCTCATCGCTCCCACCCCCCGCTTGCTTCCCCTTACCCTTCCCTCCCGAGTCCTTCGCCTTTGAGTCCTTCCCCATTAGTGTTAACCCCTGAATCTATAACACAGATGAGCAAAAATCCAATGCCTAAACAGGAATTCGTAACATAATCTTAATGGAAGCATGAAACTATCGCCTCGCAAAAGATCATCCATACAAAAACAAAAGAAAAAAATTCTCAAACCCCAACAAAAATCACAGCACAACACTCAAGAAGCATTGTTCTTCTAGTAACTTCGATCACTGAACACTAAGCTCACAAAATTTAATTAAAAAAAAAAAAACACAATAGCGCAGCCTGAAGCAAGACTTTCACCCAAAATCCACAGAGGAAATCACCACAATCGAAATCAACCGAGCAAGTAGCAAAATAACAGTCTCCACATGACGAGAGCGCCCAGACGGCACCTATCAATTCAACCAATCAACAGAATCCCAAAACGAACGACGGCACCAGACAGAGCATCATCGAATCGATCAGCTCCGGGATCGACCGACCGACCGAAGAAGTCGTATCGCGCCATCCGAGGAACGAAGACACGGGCGGCGAATCACGCGAGACGATGAAGAACTTAAAAGAGAGGGCAGAAGCGAAACCTTACCGATCGATCGACGAGGGAGAAGAGGAGGCAGTCGACGCACGGAGACACGCGGCATCGGAATCGCCTCGCGCTTTTGTTCCGGTCCTGTCGACTGAACCGGCGGGACTGTCGAAGCCCACGTACCGTCCCGGCCCGGCCCAATCACACGGTCCAGGCCCTAAAATCATGGCCCGGTTTTGCAGTCAAAAATCTTGATGAAGATCTCGATAGCCCAATTGGGAGCTGGAATTGCCGAAATCTCAATAGGTCAAGCTCTTATGTTCTCCAAGGAATGATAGATAGCTCGTCTCGTCGATTCAGAGGAACCGATCCGCGTTTTTCCTGTAGATTTGATCGAATGGTACGAATGTCGGATCGACGATCAGACTTGATCGCTAATGGCAGTACCGATCTCATTACATCCATCAAACATCGGCCAAGTGCTTGGAGAAAAAAACCCATAGCCCAATTCTCCCTCTTGATAGCTTTAGGTTTCGCCCTTTCTTCGGCATCTTAAAGAAAAATATCAAATTCGCTAGATTCTTTTTTTGGCACGAACCTGCAATAGATACTCGTAACTCAAGGATTCGTATACGTGCGCCCTCGCATTGTCGATTAATCAAGAGACATTAATTACAACCAAGCCCTAGATCATTTTGCTTTCGAGCCGTACCGAATAGGTTGCTATGACATGATATGACAGAAAGTTAATCGGAGATGTGACTCCACTTCGACATAGCTCACGTGAATTAATTCAATTTGGTGAAATGTCATTTTCGCTTTGTCGAATTGAACGACATACAAAAAATAGATCACATGGTTCGGGGACCTAAACTGTAATCACCAAACCACAAGGATTGGAGGAAAACATAGGTACCTTCCAGCGAGTACATTGTAGCCGGGACTGAGACAAGTCCTAAGGCCGAGCCCAGAATATTTATTGCCTACGCTTGAAAAGTATGTTTCAATATCAAACTAGAATAACCTTTCCCACCCAAGAAACTAAAAAGAGGAAATTTATCCAAAAAAATCATAAATCTATTGCACTTTTACAAATTCAGTCATAAATCTTTTAATCATGCCAATTGAGTTATAAATATTTTTCATGTTTTATCAATTGAGTCGATTCAACCAATTTTGACTGAAAATCACTAACATAGATGTTGGCCATCCTATGTGGTATAGTCAGGACGGCTAGTGCTAACGTGAATGATTTTTAATAATATTCAAAATTATTTTTTTATTTCATTTTCTTTGTTCTTTTTTTTTTTTTTCCAACTCTCGCTTGGCTAACCATTGTTGGAAGCAAGCAAGGGCCTCCATGCCTTTGCTTAGATCTAGGCGAGGGTCGCAACACCCGTGCCTAGTCTAGGCGATGACCCTAACACCCTTGCTTGTGGCCAAGGCCCAAGGATGGTCAGCTAGCACGGTCATTGGCTAGAGTTGTGTTTTAAAAAAAAAGGAAAATAAAAAATAAAAATAAAAAATTCAAAAAATATTAAAATTGTCAACGTCGGTAATAGCCATGTCATATAGGATGGTCGGTGTTCATGTCAGTTATTTCAGGCCAAAATTGACTAAATGAACTTAATTAGAATTACATGAAAATCTTTAAAATTCAATTGATACGATTAATAGGTTTATGACTTAATTGATTATGACTTTTCGGACAATTTTCCCAAATAAAGAGTGCACTAGTTCCGAGAAACCCGCACCGCAACAATTTATTTCTACATCAATACTTACTGTTGAAACGTGGACAAGTATGTATATATATATATAATTTTGAAGAAGATGATTATTGGCTTCTTTAAATAATGTCGTTACGAAATATGCGTACTGACCACACCAAATTTTTTCCTCATAGTTTAAAATTAAACACAGCTACTAAGATTCGTTAGGCATGGTTCGGCAGATCCCAAGCACGATCAACTTCCAAGTGGTCCACCCTGTGCGCTTTAGCTTCATTGGGTTTTCGTTTCGACAAAACTCGACGGATCAAAAAGCTTGCATCCATCAGCAATGGAAGGTTCGGATCACCAGAAGCCGGTCGAAACGATGGATACAAGCATTGAATTGCGGATGGCAACCCATACGCAATGATCCTCGGTCAAAGAGAGATCGTTCAGGAAGTTAGCTAAGGAAGAAAAAGGGTTTCTCTCACATGCAGAAGTGGAGAATTCAATAATGGTATCAGTTGAAGGAAAGATTCGATTAGAAAAGGAGATATCCTCCCGTTGCGTGAGCTGGCCGGAACTGGAATGGAAAGAACAGCAGGTCGACAGATCCCATCAAGACGGGCTCGAGCTGCTCGAACGAGCATGTGCATGGGGGCGTGCGACAGTGCTGCTCTCCTGCTGCATGGCTTCTGCGCAAGTTGATAGCGTGTTTCACATGTCCGCTTCTTCTGTTTAGGGGTCTGCCCGGTGTAGCTTCGAAACCCGGGCCACTTCCAGAGCTGTTTATTTTTCTGGACCACATCGATGCAGATGAGTCGCCTGCACGTGGAGGATTCCACAAGTGTCGTGGACCGAACCGTGTGCGATTAAACATATAATTTACAGCATGTCACGGCACCGACTTCAGCAAACACGGTTAAACTTTATACGCGGTTTTACCCAATGGGGGATGCATATATAAGGAAAGATTTATTCTCAATGCATGGAAATCGAGGGGGGCTGTAAAAGTATTCGCTGTTTAAGATCCAGTCAAAATGGGATGGTTAGGATAAGTACTAGCAGTAACGTCAGGACTCTTCATCATGCTTCCTAATTCTGTCTGTGTCAGAGGATTGTTTTCAACGAGCCTATATGGCTAAGTTCACGTATCGATTGCTTTCGGACAGGGTTAATCTCATTTTGCCTAGACTAACTGGACATCGTGATTTTTTTAATCCTTTTTCTCTCTCGTTTCGAGCATGTGTTAGGTAGCTGACTTCTTGGGAAAAGTTTGAAGAAAGGTAGATTCTCTTTCTAAGGAAATGAAAGCGCTAACCACTTTGATTCTTGTTCTCTTCCGTTTTGCTACAGATGATTACGAAAAGCGAAGATACACAGGCTAATAGAATTTCAAGGAAAGTCATCCCTTACATCATGATGAAAGATAACACGATATCATATGTCATGTCGACGTATCGTCACATCAGCTAATGGAGCATCCGGCATACCGAGTCCTCGAACGGACATGTTTGAAGAACAAGAACTCGTGGCGCTTGACCAGTACAAGGACATTACATTAGAAGCATCCGCGTATGATGTAGTTGTACAGACTAGTTTTTCCAGTGGTACAGGCAACCTCAAAGGCGCACTTCCTCAGGCGAGGATCAAAAAACCATGAACATGAGCACCGATCGGACGACTCATGGTTGTCTGCTTCCTTTTCGTCCATGGACCACGACACAGAGAGATAGATAGCTTATTGATTAGATCCCATTCAAACGTTGTGGAGCAAGTCAAGGTCATCCCTCTCTCTCTCTCTCTCTCTCTTCTATCTGTCATCTTTCTGTCTCTTTCTCGGGTAACTAACTAAACTTCAGCTCTCTTGCCATACGGTCGCTGACTTCCCATTCCTCGAGATCCCCTCGGAGCTCGAAGCTCTCCTTTTGAAGGACTGATGTTGACTGAGAGATGGACGAGAAGAGGGGAAGAGAGAAGGGCTTTTTTTTTAGGTGTTCACGTTCCTCTTCCACGAACCCGACAACTCTCTCTCCCTCTCCCTTCTCTCTCTCTCTCTCTCTCTCTCTCTCTCTCTCTCTCTCTCCCGCGGACCATCCGATGTTCCAAACAAGCTGGCGAGACAGCGAGCAGGTGATCCACATGAAACATATATAAAAAAAAAAAAAAAAACCAGACGAGTGATGGCGATTTTCGTTTTGCCTTCTGCTGTTATTTTTCCTGACCGAGGAAGGGGAAGAGAATTTAATAGTGAAGGATGGCGCGGTTCCATCTGTCCCCACTTGCCCACTTGGTTTAGCAATTTCCCATCGCGCCCTGAAATGATAATGAACGTTTCTTTCCATAGATTCGATTCGTCCCGGTCATTTTCTATCCAAATCCAGGCTGGTCTGAACCGCAGCTTCCTCAAGGCCCCGTCCGGCGTCTGCATTCCATTATGGATTGAATGTACAGAATGGACCTCTCTCTCTCTGTCTCTCTCTCTCTCTCTCTCTCTCTCTCTAGGGCTAGGTCTAGAAAGCTGCATGGCTTTAGTACCATCATTTTTTGCATGCAGAATTGCTCATCAAGCTAAATGGATGAAGATCTTGACTCCGTAACGTGGAATACCCGACTAACCGAACGTGGTGTATCGTCGTCGCCCAGCATGTTCTTTTTATTTCCTTGATAAATTGGGATTTACAATTGAATTTCGCTAACAAGTGTCCCTAAGCTGTAAACATGCACGCCGGGAACACTTCAACTATTTCAAAAAAAAAAAAAAAAAAACCCGTAGTGTCCTTTTGAAGAATTTATACTTTCAACTCCTTACATTATTGAATTTCAAGGCGATGTTTAGACATCTGCTATTGATTTTTCAATCACTTAACAAGCAAAATTAAAGGAAAAAAAATAGGTCGCTTACCATTTCTCAATCATATATAATGTGGTGCGATATTGGTACCTTATTTTGTCCAACACAACTCCGACAAGAGTTACTAAATTAGTATCTATTCTCTGTGAAAACATACTCTTTTTATAGTGAATTACAAATTAGTTTACGCACTTTATTGAGATAATCACAAAAAAAAGTCTTAAATTTATTATATAGATATTAATTTAATTATAAACTTTTCAATCTGATCAATTTAATCACAATCTTTTTTTATGATCCGTCAATATAATCATTCCCATTAATTTTGACATAGAGGTCTTTCTCCTTTTATGTATATAGATTTGATCACAGCCTTCATTTAAAAGCCAAAATATCTTTCCTATTGAACTTTCTTGGGGTCGTACGTGCATGGCACAAATTTCATTTCTAGCATATAAATCAAACTACATAGAACAGAGGGAGACATCCTTTTCTTGGGGTCGACATGGGATATTGGACGTGCTCACAATCCTCGGCCACAAAGATATTAAAATGGAAGAAAATCAAATTCCAAATCATTTTCACGTTTCTCCCTGTGGAGAAATCGTGTCAGTGGGACCTTATCGCACCATTGTCAATACTTTGTATATATATATATAGCCGAAAAATACGTATATTATATAACATAAGCTTGTCTAACTTTCAACTTCCGAGCCCTTTATGGTCCCGGCTTCGCAAAACATTCTAGAAGACTCGACCTAACATGGCCTCTGGATTTTGCTAGTGCCGTATTAAGGTTGATGACACATTGTCCTTGTTGGGAGAAACCTTTTTCTTTCTCCAAAGAAGATAAAAGTACATGAACAGATCACTGTAACAAGAGAAGATTCATCGGGGGCGCCCCGGGCGATGGGAATCTTATACTCTGACTCACCTCACTCTCTATTGTCTCGATCATCTCAATTAATGATTCGTGATTTTTTTTTTTGTCGGTCCTATTCTACTCATATTCTAACTCTTACTCTCAAACTTTTGCCCTACCTCCTTGTAGAGCGTGGGAGTCGAAACCCACTCCTGAAACTTACTTCATCCCCACCCCAACCCCCCTGAGAAGGTGGGGATTCGAACCCCCCACCTCCCCCTTCCAAGTTGGAAGGGTGGTCACTCATGTAAACCCCAGTGGTTAATGATTCGCGATTGAAACATGTTAAAATCGCGGTCATTAGAGGCATATAGTTCAATCCAAAAAAAAAAAATTTCAAACTGATAGGTAGAGGGAGGCGACATGATTATTATAACATCGATAACCATATTAATATAAAGAACACTTAAGACTCTTTGCCGAGTGATGTGAAACAATAGCTCGCCAGAAAAAAAATGGTTATCGCTTATACATCAGAAAGAAAAATCCATTCTCGAGCAATCTTAAACCATCTTCCATCCGGAAAACCTCCATGGATAATGGACGAGCCGTGGATTCAGCTCGGTCAAGCTAACAGCGCATTTTGAAAGAACGTTCACCACGTTGCCCCGAGATTCGGCGTATCCGAAGTTCTTATTCTAATATCGCGCCCCAGGGAAGAAAGAAAACGTGAATCAACAGGAACGTTGCTACGCAGATCCGAACACAAGTGGTGTCTTATCAAGGACAAATTTCTCTAGTCCGGAAAGGCCATCGAGGCGGAGAGATCGCCTCACGTACACGTCTACGGTCCACAAGAACAGGCCGGCGGAACGGGGAAAAAGAACGAAGGAGGAAATCGAATTGAATCACGTGCTTCGATGCAGGCGAGGTAGGCGGTCCAGGGGCACAATTATTGGGGGCGAGGTCGGAACCGGCCGGCCTCGCTCTCGATATTTTTGCCACGCGATCTTTACTTAGCCTTCCAATCCGGTTGGCTGCTTGCTTCCCTTTCCAATCGCCTTGAAGGTTAGGTGCCCGCGGCACAGAGGAGAAGGACGGCCTCTCAACGTAAAGTCAAGGTTTGCAGAGCGAATGTTCCGGTTCTTCCCCTGTGGATTGAGACGGTCCAGTTTAGAAGAGACATAACGTAGCAATAATTGTCTCATAAATCATACGGCAGGTAGCTCGTTTCTGAGCTAATTGCATCGATTCAGTCTTAAATCTTTAAGCAATTTACCAATTTGATCATTCTTAACAAAATTGGCCAAAAATTACTTACATGGACGTCAGTTGTCCTACGTGGCGTGGAACGATATTTATAAATTTTCTACAAATTCTCTATATTTTATTTTATTTTTATTGACTTTTGTATTTTTTGTATTTCTTTTTTTTTTTTTTTTTTTGTGTAGGCCCGGGTGGTTGGTGAAGGTCGCTATGCCTGCAGTAAAACAAGATAAAAAAAAAAATTGAAGAGGAGAAGAAACAAAAGAAAATAAAAATCAATAAAAAATTATTTTAAAAATTTCAGAAAATTCAAAAAAAAAATTACAAAAAATATTCATATCAATGTCTATGTCAAGGATTTCCCATTAAAATTGTCCAGAATGATAAATTGAGAGATCGTGAAAAGGTTTAAAACTAAATTAGCCGCCAAACAATAGAATAGGACTTTTTGGACAATTTTCTTAAAGAGCATGCAAGCTGGCTTCCTTAATAGCGTTAATATCACCATTCGCTCCAAGGATGGGCATTGGTACGCATTAATTGAGAAAGGAAAAGAAAGAAATGAACCCAAGATAAGAACACAAACGATGGTAAAGTGTGTCAAATGTGATCGCATGTGAAGATGCATCTATGTCCAATCCCATGCAACCGTCGAATGCGAGCACATAAAGGCGAACGTGGCCTTGCGTGATCATGACAAGTGAAATTGACATGCGATCTTATGTGATCGTGACGAGTGAAATCGATATGCACAAATCTGCATAATGCGATAACGGTGGCGTCATTCTATTAAAAGAATTAAGTAGAAATGGAGTCGACCCACGAGAGCGCTGCTTAAACTTAATTGTCATTAGCAGCTCTATTTAACTCGTGTCCCACGTCAGCGGAAAGTAATTTTTTGACTTCTGAAGATCGTACAAAATTCCGCATTTATCTAACTTCGTTTGGTACTTCAAGAAGGTCGAGAGCATACATTGTCTCAAATATCAGGCTAGCGGCCCAAAAAAGTTGTCAATCTATTCGTTTTTTCTCATTCAAGACTTGGGTTTTTTCAATTTTTTTTTTTTTGGTCGAATCATTGAAGACTCAAGCTGTACATACAAGACCGGTGGGCAAAAAGTACTTGCTTCTGCATGAGATGCATTAGATCAATCCTTCGCGCACACTCCTTATACCCAACAAAGACGATCAATAGCATGTTGCGCAAAAATATCCGCTGTGATTCTGGAAATGCAACACTTTTGTCAACATTGCAACCCTGCAGGGTAATTACCATATTAACACGGCTCATTGTGTTCCTGATTAGTAAAATCGAATGTAGAAAACCACATCCAATCCTTTGGAAAATGCGAAGTATGAGAGAACAAAACTTCAGAAACGCGTATCTCATCGCTTTGACATTTGTCTGGGCAATTGTTTTCTTTCCCTTTTTTTTCTTAATTCCGCATACACAGCTCAAGAATCAACTCCAGATTGAAGGTTCTTTTAATCCAACATTTAATGTATACACAAGCACCACTGCATATCTATCAAGGTCGTTTCTAATTCCTCCATCCCTTATTGGAAGAAATTTTCTTTCATCCGTTTTTTGACCGGTGGGCTACAAACGTGGACATCACAAACATTTATATCTGATTAACTACACGTGTAGGTGATTTCCATAACTTTAAACTAATAATCAGAGTTACGAGTGGAGAAAATTTCCTCCCCCAAAAGAACAAAAATATAAGCCCTTCTATCATGGGGCATCATCCAGACGTGAACCGAACGTAATACTCTGCATTAAGAAATTTGAATACGGAAAGAGAGAGAGAGAGGTCAACCATGGATTGCAAATTGGGAATTGACACATAAAAAGAAAAAGGAAAAAAGAATTGGAGTAGTACACCGAGACTAGAGAGCTCTCAAGGGCTTGTCCCTGGCGGTTGACAGGTAGAAGCGAACCCCCAATATCCGTTCTTAAACGGGCCGCCCAAGTCATCAAGAAGAATAGTAGATAAGAATGGCAATACCCACAGTGAGAGCAGGACTGAGTGAAAATTAATCAAAAGTCCTCTCTTCATCTAATGCTCTTCATTGTGCACATAAATCTATTAATTTATCAGCCTAAATTATGAATTAAACAAGTGCAAAATCAAGAGAGAGAAAGGGAGGGAGGGAGGGAGGGAACAACACTCTTACGGCAGAACCAGTGCTGAAATTTGGATTCAAGAGGTCCTAGGAAAAAGTATCACAGTATTTTTTGCATTGGCAGGGTGGACTTACAGGTTAAGGAGGGGCAAAGGGTCACTTCACCTGTCCTTGTGGGGCTGCAAGTGAATTACGAGGAAGCTGCATACACACACCACAGCAATCGGAAGCCATTTTCATTTATAAATACTGACAAAAGAAGCAAGAGGTGGGAAAGGAAAAAAAAATTCCCTGGTATTAGGCCTCCTCCCCCCTCAACCCACTATAAATATGCAATAATTTTATTGGCATTGGTTTCTGCCAGTGATATTTGATCCCTCAGCTGCTTTTCCTCGACTGAGTCCTAGCCATGGACGCAGTGGCTGCATCAGCGGGTTCGAGGATCAAAACCTTCAACGTCCTCATGTCTTCGTCCACCGGTAGGATCGCTAACCCCACAAACTTGATTCAACCGGTTCTCTCTTCCTCCAGGAAGGAAATGCTCCCCCTTTATACTTGCAGCAAAACTTTCCCTAATAGATTTCACGGCCTCAAGAGATTATATCCATGTTCTGGCTCTAAATCCGGTCCAGTCCCTCCCATCAGCTGTTCCATGAAACCGCGCATTGACAAAAACAATGCAACCAACAAGAATCCCAACACCGAGCTCCATCAGAAGTCGACGGCGCCAAACCTGGACACTCCACCGGCCAATCCGCCGGCTACATCAACTTCTTCTCAAGGTCTGGTCTTTGACTTGGGTCCGAGCAATTCCTGGGATTGCCTGGAAGTTGGCTCGCCGGTGGTGAAAAGGTATATTGGCGACAATGAGGAGAGATGGTACATGTGGTATCATGGGAGACATGGCGGTAGCAACAGCTCCGAGTCCATCGGGCTTGCCGTTTCGAGCAACGGGATCCATTGGGCACGGGGAGCTGACACAGTTAGATCTTGTGCAGATGCAGGAATGGTGATGAGCTGTCGTAACAGTTGGTGGGCTTTCGACACTGAAAGCATCAGGCCATCTGAGATGGTGATAATGTCCAGTCCGATGTACAGTGCCGTTTACTGGCTTTACTTTACAGGATATAGTTCGGACGAAATTGATTTGTCTGGAGTGCCTACCATTTCCTTTGGAAACCCAGAAAGATTTAGTGGTGATGGGGACGACAACGGAAAGAGTGCAGTGGGCAAAATTCATAAATCTCTGCCCGGCTTGGCCTGCAGTCAAGATGGCAGGCACTGGGCCAGAATTGAAGGAGATCACCACAGCGGAGCTTTGCTTGATGTGGGATCTGAGAAGGAATGGGATTCATTGTTTATCGCAGGACCACATGTTATAGTCCACGAAAACGATGATCTCAGGATGTATTATTACTCCTTCGACAAAGATAATTGTCAGTTTTCCATTGGACTGGCAAGGTCCAGAGACGGAATCAGATGGGTCAAGTATGGAAAAATCCTGGGAGGTGGATCAAGCAGTTCCTTCGATGAGTGCGGAGTCAAGAATGCTTGCGTGGTAAGAAACAGGAAAGCAGGAAACTACTTGATGGCCTACGAGGGTGTCGCAGCAGATGGGAAGCGGAGTATTGGAATGGCAGTCTCTGAAGATGGCTTGAAGAACTGGAAAAGGCTTCAGGAAGGCCCGGTGCTGCAGCCTTCCGAGGACGAAGGATGGGACAATAAAGGGGTGGGTTCCCCGTGTCTAGTCCAGATGGAGAACAGCATCAATGAGTGGAGACTGTATTATGGAGGCTTTGGGATAGGAGGAAGGACAGGAATCGGAATGGCTTTGTCTGGAGGCAGTGACATCAGGACATTCAGAAGATGGGCCGGGTTTTGCATGTAAACTAGATGTACATATTGGTCTGTGATTACATATTTCAGCAACAGTTCCAGCAAACGAAGTTGTTTCTTACTCATATTAATAGAATAACATAAGGGCCGACCGGTGGGGCATTACAGTAATGCGAAAAGAAAATTAAGCCTTTCTTTTGATATGTTTTTACTTTTCCACCGCAAGATAATCCTAAAGGGAGCAATGTATGCAGGATTTTACATGACGTTTCGGACAAAACAGAGGAGCTGAATCTCCAGGTAGGATTCTCTCTAACCAAGGTAAAAAACTCAGCAAGTCTCTTAGACCAGTAAATTAGGCTGTAGTTTATGCCAGTCAAAGCACATGCCTGGGGAATGTAAGCGTTTACCTTTAATCTAGCTTACAGTATCATCTACAAGGCTGAAGGGATCACTAGGATCATCATTATCTTCTCATTGGCTCTTGATAGCTTCTGCTTCAGACTGCTTCCCAAGCATCCTCTGAAGCCATAGAGAGATTCAGAGATCCGAAACATCACATGTGAAAGCAATAAAGGCGGACACAAAAATTTTCTGAAGATAAACTCATTGGTTGGATAATCCAGTAATTTCTATACTAAAAGATTCTAAAGATGGTGGAAAACTCTAATGCAAAGATTGATATCAGCAACAAAGACACATTAGATGAAGTGTGTACTATGACTATCGACATTTGATATGATTAAAAGCCTGAAATGACGCATGTCTTTGGAGAATACATATTTAGTAAACGTTGCACAAAACAAATCCTAATTTTCAATTATATTTTACTATACCTTCAGAACTTCCTATCTCCAGGAAACCAGGAGCGAGGCTGGGTACATGAACCCCTCCCTAGACCGCACAGTGCGGGGACCTTGTGCACTGGGACACCTTTCTAAAAAATAGTTGAGAACTTCCCAGCCATCATCAGAGTTCCCTGCAAAATTCTCTTACAACCAAACAGTGTCATACACAAGACCAAACTCCTATGGCATGAGTAAATGAGTGAGTTTGGACTAAATAACTTGATTTATAATGCAAGAAAAGAACCTAGAATAAGCTGGTAGGCGGAAACTCAAGTTACAAGGAAACAAATGATGATTAGAACTATGTTATAGAAAGATATCTCAAAACACCAGATGCATTGTACGAGAAGGAAAAATTCTACCCATTCTGATGAGAAACTCGTCATAAATCTTCTGCTTATAAAGTAAGAAACAGCGCCCTTAAAGTTCGCAGAAAAAGTTATCTACTATTTCTAATGAGTGCCATTGCCAAACTTTTAGTAAGAAAACATATTTAACAAACTAAAAGCAATTCAGTTTGTAAACAAAAAACATTTGAAGGTGCATAGTAAAGGCTGAAGCTATCAGAACTGAATGCAATTAACTAATTCATCCAACGCAAACAGAGTTTAACGTTTCACATGCTCACATGTCACTTTCTAACTTTTTCTGCATCAGATGGAAAAAAGAGTGATGGTCCACACGGATTCCAGCTTCGTTAGAAATGTCTTCTTATGATTTAATTTCTGCATATATTGGATGAAAGTACTTTACATATACCAAGTCGTGTAAAATTGTGAGACGAAATTGTGCATGCAGCATAGTATATGGTACGAGATGACTCTATCCCGAGTAATTCAGAACATATATGACGAATACACCATTAGCACTCGAAGGGCAAAACATTGCTCTTGTCACTGCACGCAAGGAGCATTTCACCGATAAGAAATGCCACCTATCTTGTCAAAAGAATTTATCCTAGTAATCAAATTATGAGTGAGGAGCACAGAGCAGATGTTTTTCCTAACAATCTTCATTGAAAAGGGCAACCTCCCTTATGCTTATTACCGAGTTGACTTATACATGACTTATTTCCTAGCTTTCCTCACGAGGGAGCCAAAACCTAGCAAGACTTATTACAGAACATGTCCATTTCAATGTCGGGGTGGCAAATAAATGGGAGGATGTGATGCATTTAAATTATAGTAATAATTCAGCTCATGCGTACAATATAAACAAACAAAGAGAATAGACGTACTGGAAGAATCTTGACGGAACCCACTCTTATTTCGTGAGGGATGAGAACAAGAATTCAGCATGGACCAAATTAAATTCCAGAATAGACAAATGCCAAAAGCCAAAGAATGACACAAAGTCACGTGGGGCACTAGTTCACGAGATGGTATGTTAATTTAAGTGTGTAAGTACAAATATTTTCCTCTTGAAAAATTTCACATACTTCTTCAAACAATGAAAGGAATTTTCATCTAAAGAAGGTTGACATCCTTCAAAAGATTTGGCATTAGAAAAATTCTACCCTAGAACTCACTGAAGATCTTTTTGCAGCGACATCTACAGGAAAAGTCTGGTGAGAAAGGTGGATGTCCTTTCAGAAAATGAACCGTGGAAAGTTACATGTCCATGGGTGCACAAAAGATAAGCTACAATTCTCCCTGGAATATCAAAAGAAAAGAGGGCTGATCCTTTCTTGTTTGGAAAAGTAAGGAGAACGAATATATGAGTGCAAAATTTTGAAGATTTTAAAATTTTTGTGAGAAGGAAAATGAGGGAGTAAAGTTCTTGCCCTTACATGCCCATCACAATCAAACCTAAGAGGACCAAAGAGGACAACTGAGCTTTCTGGATACAGAACTCAGAAAGAGAAAAGATATGACGATGTCTCAAACTATATGATAGTCAAAAGATGACGTCTGTGAAACCTTGTACTCACTAGAAGCAGACTCCGTTTCCCTTTCTTTTCAGAAGGAAAAGCAGTAACTGCAGACAATGAAATTGATTGGTCACTTCAAACTTTAAAAAGGTATGCTCCCAAGAAAACGAGCTGAACAAGGTGATCAACATTACTCGATAAGACAGATATGCCGCCACCAAGTCCTCTTGATAACCTGAAATGACGTCAATGCTTTATACGACTCTGTGCCATAATCTTCCTCTAGACCTGATCTTGACTAAAGTTGCAGAGATAGACAACTAGAAAATAAAAAGCCCATGACACATGCAGGTCAATATGCTGGAGTCTTTTCATCTACAAGCTCAAGCAATGAAAAAACGAACCCAAGTGGGCCGTTTGAATCAAGAATAAGGAATCCATATCCAGGAAATTATAAACCACTGAACTCATCAACATGAAATGCCTCCTAAAGCAGCCAATTTAAAGAAATAACATAAAATCCTTCAAAGCCATCTACAAAACCAGTAATAGTCAGTTATTAGATGTAAGATGAATTAGCAAATAGTAATAATCTCTCTGCTGGTATGATGACATTTGATTAGAAATATTTTCTCATTTTCTAGAACCAGGACCCGTGCATATCAGCTCCACATGTGCTCATTTGCTTGAAAAATTGCAGACTGCAGTTTCCACTAAATCATGATCAACAGTCTGGTACTCTTGGTGATAAGAAAGATCATAAGCAATTAAGTTTGGATTAAAATAAAATTTCAGCCCTGTAAATGCAATTATACAACCCTAAGCATCAATTACCATGACATCTAAAACCTAAGGTATTGCTAATACCCACAGCAGCACAACAAGTGCCCCGACGAGGAAATATGTCAAAAAACGTCGGTGAAAAGATAGTCCACGCATCTTCACAGGCTTCCTCAAAGTACAAAGTATCGTATCTCCTCATAGACCAGCTCCAGTAAATTGCAGCTTCCTGAACAGCATGCCAAGGAGCCAGAGATGACGATCGAATCGTCCTCGGATTAACAAGGTCACAAAAGGAACGAACGGGGTCTAAGTAGCTAATCAATGTCATGGACTCAGATTGGAGATGATGCCAGTTAAATACCCATAAACTGCAGCCCGACGCATAACACTCGCGAGCATCGAATCCAATTTCCACGACACTTCCCAAAATCAGATGCAAGATGCCAGCGAACAATGCCCGACATCAATTCGGGGATCCCGGTTCAAGCACTAGAAGCAGGTGCCATGACTCTCACTGTCAGGATGGATCAGAGTCGAAGCCCACTCATCAACAGCATCAGAATGCTTAATACCAAATACAAACTTGACCAACACATGCCAATTCGCTCAGCTTCTTCTCTTCCTCTACACTAAAACATCCATCCTGGACACATTTCAGCTTCCTCCGCACGAATCAGTCCGGTTTCAAGACGAATACCCATCGAAACTTCAATTCCATACCGAAAACGAGGATTCCGACATCATACAACGAAGGAAGAACACGAACCAAGTCGCCTAATTCGCCTCCTGTCAGGCCACGCTTCGCTTCGACTCCCACCAAAACACAACAAAATCCCAAAAAAAAAAAAAAAAAAAAAAAAAAAAAAAAAAAAAAACTTAAGAACAGATGATGTGCCATTACGCCAATCAGGGAACACTGACCAGAAATGGCGACTCGAGCTCGGAGGGGAAGATTCTCGGTCAGCCGCCGTAATTGGCTCGTCGCCGGCCACGGAACGTGAAGCTCCGCCGCACGAAAGGCACGCTGGAGCAGGAACTGGGACTGCAGTGGAATTAAATAAGAGTTCGTGGGTTTGTCATTTAGTAAATTAATGGAAGATAAAAGCTCTTTGCTAATTATAATAATTCGTTAGCGACTAGGGCCTGAGGCCCAGCTTAGTTTCTTCGCCTCCGTTCGTTGGGTTTTCTTGCTCGGCCCAATAACCCGGCGATTCCAACAAAATGTAAAGGTTTAATAATGTGACGAAAAACTTCAAATTAGTAT
The DNA here is from genome assembly GCA_017140595.1 of Eucalyptus curtisii. Taxonomy (NCBI): domain Eukaryota; kingdom Viridiplantae; phylum Streptophyta; class Magnoliopsida; order Myrtales; family Myrtaceae; genus Eucalyptus; species Eucalyptus curtisii. Next base: position 32,767,572 of record CM029500.1, read on the forward strand.
ACCCGTGATAAATTTATAATACACTTATTTTTTTATCACCAAAGACATCAAATTAGAACACATATGACAAATTCACCCTCTAAACTACTGAATTGAATTATATGTGGTAGTTGACGGATATATTTTATTTTCCGTTTATCACAAGTACACTAGTTTATGTTTTCCTGAGGTATTAATCAAATCTAACGGAAACTAATTGAGAATAAATTTATCACAATGCACCGGTTTGGGATATTTAGTGATAAATTAATCCCAGATATATTAGTTTGGGATTTTTCGTGACATTAATTCAAATGTAAATAGATAAAGTATTATGTTATCAAGAGAAAATGTGGGCTAAATGGGCATTGGTTGAATAATCGAACTCAACTCAACTTGATTTTACACTGGCACTCAAGAAAGAGCTTGACCCACCTCAACTCCGACTTGCAAGTAGATCTCAATCCTTATACGAGCTCGAGATTAGATGTATCAAAAATGAATTATAAACCCATATTTGGGGGCTGGGTTCTTAATCCAATTCTCTCTAGATATGTTCCTCAAAAAATGCGATTCAAGCAAATACTTCCCCCAATAAAGAGATCTTGGTGGAATTGCCACAGAGCACAATTTTGCCAAGAATTAACCCACTTGTTTCTTGAAAGATAGGAAACATGAGATAACAAATTCAATCTTTAACTAAAATTTCGAATAGCTATTGCAAATTCCAATTTATTGTGTTTCGCCTCTTACTCAGAGAAAGACAATAAAAAAACTCTCAATCATGGAAAAATCCAGATATTGGATATCTTTTTCCTTTGAATGAGATTTCAATTCCAAATTAAAATGATTATCATAATCCAATTTCAATTGAATATCTTGTGTGACAACAAATTTGATGAACTTAAATTAATGAGACGATAAAATTAAATATCTTCACATATTTTTACCCAAAGTTTAGACATTACATTAAACACATTAAAACTTCAAAAAAACACATTGTAAATTGAGCTAGAGTTTAGAGACCAACAATTTAAAAAGTCGGGAATGATGTTATATATTATGCTAATGTTTAAAGACCATTTGTGTAATTATCCTAAACTAAATTTAAGTAAGGAAGGGTTTACTGAGACAAGACCGTCCTACTTTGCCAATACCTCATTGCATTTTAGAAATAAGAAAGTCATCTTCGGCACGAAAGCACATCGGCCGGCCAAACCATCCGGTTACTAGAGATTTTGACCATTTTGAAACCGGATTTTTCATGTGAGATATTCAGTCCGGTGCAGACGACGGTTGGTCAAAGCCGGGACGAACTCTTGTTATAGGGACTGGCTGGAAAAGAAGGGTTACAACCTTTGCCACTAGACGGCTATTTTGGATGAATCGCCCTATTCCTCGCGACATCCGCAACTATATAAGTTGCACCCGCCATCAATCAAGAGATGAAAAATCACACAAAAAAATGACCATACAACTTTATTCGATCACAAATAAAATTAGAACCTCAAAGGCAATTAACAAATGAAGGCACGCATATGCTCCCGAGAGCTCGAGATGATATCGCCCCTGAAGAAATGCTGAAACAGTTCCCAATCTATGGAAAGAGGAGTTTCCTTGGTCTCAAACATCAGACATTCTGACAAGCTTTTCGTAGAGAATGCGGTCGTCTCTACCTGTTTTGCTCTCCCATAACGCGCACGCCACCAGTTCCTGATTCAGTCAAACCCATATCACACGGTGCCAGTGAAATCAAGAAAAAGGTGGAAAAATCCCTACATCTAAAAGAATTGCATGCAATTTCTTACCTTGACATCTCTATGACATAGGAACTTCCCCAAGGTGTGAATGATCAACCTCATATCTTCAACCTAAAAAAGGGAAGACAACCCTTTACTCTCCCTGACTAATTATATAGAGTAACATAGGAAAGGAGATTTTCTACTCACCCTTATGTATCCAACTCGGTTTCTGTCAAAGAACCTGAAAGCCTGTTCAGAATAATATAACCATCAGAGAATAAGTATTCACTTGAAGAGCTAAGCGAAAAGCGGACAAAAAATATGAGGCAGCAGAACATGCCTGCAGTAATTCCTTATTGACCACACTATCCTCAACACCTGCTTGTTTCATCCCTGTTCCCACTTCCTCTCCTTTTACAGGTGCGCTAGTATCATGATCTGGCTTAGACCCAGGAGTTGTCACACTAGATTTGTCCTTTGCAGATTCCTCATCCTTCACCGGTTCCTCTGCTCCACTCTCTTTGTCCCCGCCTACCTTTTCAGGCCCAGTATTGACATCAGTATTCTCCAATTGTTCAGTTGCCTTCAAGAATCAAACTAGAAAGCAATTAGCCAATCGTATCAAAAATATCCAAAGATTGAAGTAACAAGAAGCAAAGCACTGGTTCACACAGAACAATCCGCAGCATAGAACAATCATCTAATTTCAGATCAAGCAACAAACAAGCATAACAAGAATTGCTTTGCTTGCCTCTTTAGAAGTCTCAAGTTGGGATGTCGTTTCCTCCATTTCATCAAACTCTTCTGGATCTTCTTCAGGATCTTCCTCAAGAACCTCATTATTATCTGCTCCTTCATTCATTCTCTCATCATCAACATTGTCATTGGAATCATTGTTGTCCTTAGTCTTTTCATCTTCTGGTTTAGCAGAAACGTCAGCTGTCTCAAGAACAGCTGATTTGCTTTTCGGAGGCAGTTCAAAAGTCTTCGATTGCTTTGGTGCTTTTTTGTAATTTCCCGTCTCTCGATTTTCTTCTCGCCTCCTCTTGCGCTCATTTCTTTTTTTAATAAATTTTGTACGCAGTTTCTTCATTTCAAATCAGCACATGAAAGGAGTAGAACATTTAGCTATTCAGTCAACTCAAGCATTTTATTCAGACGAGGTGGAAAAGGCAAAAGACCCGTCCAAAGATACCTGCAAAAAGCTAAAGAGACGACATCCCATCTGATACTGGAGCATCTCATAAAGTGATTCTGCAAATACTGAAAGCTACAACAACAAACAAAGAATTGGCATTGTTGTTGTATCTCATGCATCAAAAGGAACTAGTACAGATAATAATACAACACCATTGTCAGTCCAAACTCATACACAAAGGCAGATCAGATGGATGTCACATGTTGAAGCCAAGGATCTCACCTCAAAGTTTGATTCTTCAGCATCCTTGTCAGAATAGTCTAAGAGTGAATCAAGTGAAAGTGATAATGAACGCAACTGCAACAATTAACAGCACAACAATACCAGAAGTAAGCTGATGTTTGACATTGATACAAATACACAGCAGTCATGACAATAAGAAACTCTTAGGGTCAAACCTACTTTAGAACCCTTAGGACCTTTTGTTTGTAGAATCAGGCCTGGGCGGGGAGGTTCTTCAACCTTTCTCTTTGCCCTAGTATCTTCATCTGATTTTCTCAAAGATTCATCTTTCTGATTTGCATCTTTTTTCTCCTTATCATTCTTTGACTCCACCTCTCTCAAACTCTTATCCATATGAACATCATGCTCGGGAGCTTTCTGCTTCTCAGCTTTGCCCTCAGCTATAGTGCTGGAGCCAATTTTCTCTTCAACTCCCTTTTCATCCTTTTTTTCCTCCTCATTGACCACACTTTCTGCTGCTGCTGAGGTCTTTGAAGTATTCTGCATCTCAGGAACTGATGCTTGTGACTTTTTCTTGCTAATTACTTTCTTCTTCGGTTTGTTCACTTTGCTCACCTGACTTTTGGCGTCAGCAACAGGCTTATCCATTTGCCCTTCCTTGACAACAATTTGTTCACCACCATCTTCCTTAGAATCAGCCACCCCAACATTGGCTTCCCCATCCACAACCTTCTTCTTAGGTACTTTTTTAATTATTTTCCTCTTTATGGTTGTCTTTGCACCACTATCTTGCCCGACCATGGCACTATCAGGATCAGTTTTCTCTTTAGTTTCCCCTTCAGCGCAATCTGTCTCCATTTCAGTTTTCACCACAGACTGCACGCCTTCTTTAACCGCAGGAACTTTCTTTACCACCTTTTTCCTGATAAAAGTTTTGACAACAGTAGATGGTTCATTCTGCTTACTTGCTGTCTCTGATCTTGTGTTACCATCTCCAGTATCCTTATCAAGCTCGTCACTCTGTTTACCATCGCTTTTCTCCATTATAGCCTTCTTGTCTGCAACCTTCTGTTTTACAATCTTCCGTATAATCTTCTTCTTCCCAGTCTTGACAGTGCCAGCCGCCTGAGCACCAGTTGTTTCTCCTGATTCCTTTACTTTTTCATCCTTGTCAAACTCAGCCACTTCATCCGCATCCTTCTTCTCATTTTTGCCGCTTCTTTCTTCAGTTTCACCTCCTTGGACAAAAACGGCATTTTTATCTTTCTGATCACCATCCCCGTTCTCTCCAGAAGTTCCAGAGTCGTCGTTTTTCTCAGATTTGCCAACCATTTTTGAATCTTTTAAGAAATTTAAACCCTTGTCTATTAAGAAAACAAAAGAAAAACAACAGCATGCATGTTAGCGAAACAGGAGAAAACATTGGGAATTCTAGCAAATTTCACTCACCTTCGGTTCCCTCCATCCTATCTCCAGACTTCTGCAATAAAATTATGATTTTAGAATACCAATAAAAGATTCCTCATGTTCCACTTCTTTGATAATTGGTGAATAAAAGACGCTAAAAACTGACATATCAAGCTACAAGAGCACTATTATACATTTATCATTACTGCCTCTCTGTACTGATGCCAAGTCAACTACCATCAATTGGACAGATGAACAGGCATCAAATACAGAATGCATGGAGCCCACTGGACAAAACCAAACCAAGAGCAAAACCTGTCAACACTGACAGCTTCCGCCACCAGGACTAAGTTCCTCAAATATGCAATTAACTGTGACTGTGACCCAAACAGCACATCTGAATTAGAATGTAAATGGAACCACAGTACTTTCATACTTCAGGAAGAAAATTAAAGCTGTAAATTTTTCTTTCCTTTCCCTATCAAACTTTACAGGGACAGAACTTAATGATGTTTAATATTGAGTTCAATATACTAAAATCAGAACATCAGATCAGTTCATCAACAAAGCAGATGAAATCCAAACCTAAGGTTTTGATCAAAAGTGCAACTTATTTGGCCCTATAATAAAAGACCATTTAGGCTCAGTCAGGTTCAACCTTTCTTTCCAATACCCCAAAACAAGGTATCATTCTTGAGACTTGCCAATCACATGTTATGTGATCTCACTTGGAGTCCAAGAAATTAAGACCATACCACCAATCTCCAGCAAACCACTGTCCAAACATGAAGCGACAGAACACTCATACAATAGCATAGTCCTTCTAATTTCACCCACCAATGAAAGCATTACATTGCATGGTGACCACTTCAGTTTGATTAATGAAAGACTGAGAAAGTATCATATCTTGGGCCACATCAAGGAACATTCACCAGTAAGCTGTTACTAAAGAATCTAGGTCAAAGTTAAACTGAGCGAAACAGAAGGTTTGGTAAGGAAAGGACGCCAGTCACTTTTTCCATAATACCTAAATCGTACATGAAATTCTTCATATAAAAGTATTATAAAGATAAAATCATAAGAGTAGCAGTAAAGTGAATAGATGACAGAGTCAAGGGTTAGTGGATGAGCATTAAGGTGGAAAAACTTTTTAAATAAGGCATCGAGATGCAGTAAGCACCCAACAACACCAGATTTGCATTGACAAGCAAACTTCTACATGCATAAAGACCAGCACATTCAATTGCAAAGCAACTTCTGTTCATGTTGTGTTTGTCTTACGTGAGCCATTGCTAATAAACCACAGCATCAATAAAAATACAAACCTCATCTTTTAAATTTCTTCTCCGTTCTCTGTCAGCAACAGCATTCTTATGAGCAAGCCACTGCTGCCTCCACGTCTCCAGTGATGGAAGACAGTCCGACAAGTCAGGGACAAAGAGTACAGTGATCTCTTTATGGCTAAAGAGGCCATCCTTCCCAATTCGATCATAATGTATCTGTAATGTCAAAATGCAAGAAGAAATGAAACAAATTTTGAGCACATTGGCGCACAAATACACCGCACGCACGCATGCTTACATATATGCATGTGATGAAGGATATCAATGAACACTGTCATTTAACCACAAAGTCACATACAAACACTACAAACCAGGGCAAACAAATGCTTTGGACACATACAGCGCTTGACAAGGTAAGTGGAGTTCAAAAAAGCTTGATCATGCAGACAAGGCAATAAACAGTCATATATCTTTAGTATTAGAGACGTGATTAGACAAAAGCATGCTCTATGGGCTGACAGAATGCCCGCAGTGAACTAGAATGAGATATGACCAACATTAACCATCATTACAAGGCACGCGTGACCTCGGAATATTCGAATCCCAACTCTGGTTTTTTTTTTTGGGAAGGGTACCATTCTATGGGCTAGGTGGGATGCAAAATAGCAAAAAAATAGAGAGAGAGAGAGAGAGAGAGAGAGAAAAGAAAGCTAGTTACCTCGAGGAAACGATTCCAATGCTGACAATTCTGCAAGTCAAGCTGAGTGATATCTTTAGCATATCTGAACATTTACAGCATTTTAATGATTTAGCAAGCACGTTTATCTTAAAAACCAAAAAGGAAAAACAAAAGGCAAAAGAAAGAGAAGACGAACCTAAGGGCTGTCTGTATTAAAGAAGAATCATCAACAGATGGATCACTGCCATCATTACAATTCCACGGTCCACCAATTGCCATAAAAGAATGATCCTTCCTAAGAACAGCAAACCTTAAAATGTTACAAATATGGGGAACATGATCACCAAAGCTCTTATCAGACGATAGATTCTCCAGGGCGGTCCTGCTCAGTCCACTCATCAGAATCACCTACACCAGCATCAAACAGCGCATTTTAGGGCAAACATGCAGCATTAATTGGGCCAGTATGTTCAATCCACAAGGAGTTTCTCAAATTGCACAAATATATAAATCAACAGAATCACAGACTTGACCTGTGTCTGTGTCCTAAGATACATAGCAAGTTTTGTGAATACAAAAGAATCGATCCTCAAATTTAAAAAATGAGTCAGTAAATGAGACACACCGTCAATTTCAAAAGATTATCCAACAGAAGGTAAATAGGTATGTCTCCCCATTTGAATGTGAAGAGGGATACAAATGGTCAAATTCCATCTTACCAGGACTTCTAGGGTCGAAGGAATGAAGACTAAGGTACAAGAGTTCCTTTTAAGTAGATTGAGGACAGAGTCCTACAATTGCAGATTCAAGGGGGATGCAAATGAAGCAAAAGTGAAACTTGAAGACCAGAGGGTGAAAAATGTAAGAAGAGAAGGGGGATCAAAAGAGCTGTTCAGAGACAAAGAAATAGGAGAAGGAAGAAAGGCAAGGAAAAAAAAGCAAAAAACCCCACCTAACCTCCAAGAGTAAAATGGACAAAAAAATAAATGCTAAGAGTAAATTCATCGGCATAGCATTGAGGTTGGAATCATGGAAGGAAATGTAAAGCGGTGCCTCATGAAGACAATGACTTAAGACATATGCTGCCACAAGAAATATTCGCGAATGTAAAATGTCAAAATTGAGTATATCTAAGAGACTATCGCTGTGGCTCCCCAATACAAGTCAAACTTGTTTATAGTGGCTTAGGGAAACACTAAAATACACTGGAGAGAAGTCCAGCTACAATTTATATATATATATATATATATATAGAAGTAAATGTAAATATAATATGTAAACGGGTAGGAAAAGGTTATTGACCAGTTGAAACTCTAGATCAACTCATGAGTATCCTATATGCTATAAGATATCAAATAAATGACTTACAATGGTAAACAAAAAAACTCGAGAGGATAAATATCAGAAAAAGATATATTTCTTCTACATAATAATATTGTGAAGGGGAGCCTTGGCCCAATGGTAAAGTTGTCACCCTGTGACTCGGAGGTCACAGGTTCGAGCCATGCGAACAGCATCTTGCAATTGCAAGGTAAGGCAGTCTACATTAGTGGTGGACCCCAAACAAAGCCAGAGCATGATGCACCAGGCTGGCCTTATACATAATACTATTGTGCTTATGCAGACAATAAAGTTTGCTTTGCTTGCATGAACTAGAAAGTCAAGAAAACTTCAGGTCGTCCACTATATCATCAATTCATCCTGACAAGAGATCTAAACAGGAATGTGCAAGAAATTATCATAAAATTGGCAGTTTTAAGTACCAAACATTAATCAAGTCGTGAGGATGGCCAGCTAAATAGCATTTTTCAGTTAAAAAGATATCAATCACAGCAACAGGAAGATTGAACTTGACAAGATAATGAACTGATTCAAGAACCAACATCTGAGAGCTAGTGCTGATTAGGATCGATAGATTTTATCCTTTCATCCTTTTTCACTAGCAAACTAATCTGCAGACCTCTTTACCCAAAAAAAAAACTAATCTGCAGACCTCATTTCTATTCTGTCCCTACGAGTCAAAATGCAAACTGAGCACTTGAACACAAATCTGACACACTGAAGGCTTCACCGACACAGATATAAACAGAAGCATGTAACAGTATTCACGAGCCAAGTTAATCTTAATGACTGATTATTAACAGTACGCCATTAGGCACTTTACTTGTACCCATCCTGTCTGCAGTAAACTCTGGTACTTGGCTTGGAGTGTATATCAACATAGTGAATTTTTGAGACAGCCTAAATATGTACTCAATTAACTGCAGTATGGCAAATGCTACAGTCATCATCATTTTAAATTAAAAAAAGGTGGAAGATCAGGTTGGCTACAAGTCCAAAGCTCTAGGAACAACAAACCTTAGCATTCCAAACGATATCTCGAAGTACTGGTAGTTCTGAGTCATTGGAGAGGAGTTTGGTGGATGACTCTTTAGGTTCAGCTGCACTCTCATCTTCAAGAAAGTCGTGCTCAAAACTGTCCCAGTCAACAAGATACTACATTTCATCAAAATATTATTCACACCCGCTATAAAAAGACAACCAACCATCTTTGGGCCATCAGAAAATCTTTACATAACTAAAGGAATGTTTTTACATAGTTCATAGCAATCCTAATGGAAGATTATTACTTCCACAATTTCCAGTACAAAGTACCAGAAGCAAAATAAGGTAGCATGAATAGAATAGACAATACAAGGTACCTGACAGGGGTATGTAACGAGAGCTTAAGGCAATCCTTAGGCCAACTCACCACCACCTGAAACACAATAGGGTTCAAGTAAGAGCACATTTAATCACTTAAAAAGAATTTTCTCATCGAAAGAATGACATAATAAAACCGCAAACCTTGGAAAATTCTGGAGACACAAGAAGTCTTGGATAGCGTTTATCCAGAGACATATAATCCCTTTCTACAGCTACTAAACTGGATGAGTAGACCTGCAAAAGAATATTGCCAGAGCTTAATTATGAAATACAACGAATTGCACCAGAAACCAACAAGGAAGACACATTTATCCAAGGCTTATTAGTCTCTGAGACCATTCTTCACCAGAAACCAATAAGGAAGACACTTTTAATCGAGGCTCACTAGTCTCTGCTGCTATCTCTTTAAGCAAAAATTTATAATTCGATCGGGAGTAGCAAAACAACCATTGCGTAATATCCACAGAAGTATACTAATACATATGCACGCGCATGCGCATATGCACATATCTTTTTTTATGGGAATGATCAAGAGGGGAAGATAAAGAATGGTCCCAAATTGTAGAACGTGTGTTCAACATGTAAGAACATCTTATGAGGAAATCTCGGCAGTCAAGCCACAGTGATTCGATATACAATTGATGCTGGTGATAAATGATGCAGCTCCGCAGAGAAAATTCTCCAGTCAACAAGCTATTTTTTTAGCTAAGGCAAAGTTTTTCCTTACTGGCTAACAAGACTCAACTTTACGAGCCAGCTCCAATTTTTAGATCAATTCTCATAAGAGAGGCATCATTCCGAAAAAGCATGTAGAGGACTTATGGGACTGGAGAGGCGCAAGATAGGACTGGAAAGCATTGAGCAGAGTGAACGATGAAGAGATTTGAAGAAAAAGAAACATGAGGACAGAGGTAAAGTGATGATGAATGGCAAAGTAGCACTAGAAAGCAGAGAGATGGAGCATTTCAGAAGAGAGGTGCCTTCAGATTCTTCAACAATCGATGTATTCCAAGTTTAGAATGTCAGAGTAATAGATAAAGCAAAGTGAGAAGCCACTTGGCCAGGAATAACATAAGGAATCCCAAAGCAGAAGCAATCTTCCCCTCAGCAGTTGCAGATCTCTGGAGGAAGATAATCTCTTTAATGAATGATGAATAGGACAATCCTTGCATTCCTTTTCTTTACCTTGCAGACATATTCTCTCCTTATTTGTTTAACAGGTGAAGGACGCCTTCAGAATGACAGAACAGGAGCAAGTTAGTGATGAAGGCACAGGAAACCGAGTAGGTACATATTCACACTAGAGCAGGACGCAAAGTAAATCATCAAGGTCCACCTATTTGAAGCTTCATGATGCGGAGAATCTCGTCGCAAAGATCTGCCTTCCTTTGTCAAAGAAGAACCTCGTCGGTCCTTCGAGGCCCTCGGAGGAGTCCGTTCTCGTCCAGTCTCTAATAAACGTTTTCGCTCTCGTTCTTTTTCCTTGTCTCGTTTCTCCAACAAGCGTTCCCTTTCTCGAGCTCTTTCACGTTCGCGTTCGCGTTCTCGTTCTCGTTCGCGCTCCCATTCACGTACCCTCTCCCGTTCGCGTTCTCGTTCACGTTGGCGTTCCTTCTCCCTTTCTCTTTCTCTCTCTCTCTCTCTCAGCCGCTCCCTGTAACGCTCTTCCTCTCTTAATTCAAATTCTCGAAGATAACTAGCCCTGTCATCCTTGTCTTCTTCAATTTGAGGATGACTACCGCGTGATAGTATGCTACTCGAGTAATCGGACTCGCTACCGTGAAGCCCTTTTCCAGTAGTATAGTCCCTCCCAGGAGGCAAGCTCACTCCATAACCAGGATTCAAAGAACTTTGCCCATAAATGTGATCGTCCGCATTTCTTCTCGGGCCTGCCCCTAATATCGACGTTGCTTTTGGTCCACCATAAGAGGAAGCACCAAGCATCGACAAGCTTTGAGGATCGGCATCCATTCTACCTCCATAAGACACGAGATCTTGGTCCAGATGTCGGTTTGCAGGAACTCTTGCTGCAAGATATTCATTTTGTCTGCCAGAAATGTGTTGCTACTTAGTGGTGTAAGAAATATTCCACCATTTTATTAATTTTATTCCAACATACTTAACAATCTTTGAAGCAGACCATGTACCACTGCCTCAGTCGATGGGCAAGTAAGGTGAACTTGGGTAGTAGACCCAAGACATGAAAAGAAAACGAATAGCATATTGAACAGCAAGTACCAAGAAGGAAATTTCCTCTAAGTGGATGCAAGATGCCTAACGCAGAATTACCTGGAGCTTCCATCGAGTGCAGTGGAATGACGTGATTGAGTTTTCAGCAAGTGTTCTTGTCGAAGTAAAGATGTCTGATCCATGCGATCATACATCTCAGACTGTCAAGACAAAAAGAAGCAAAGACTAAACATCCAAAGATCGTTTGTCTAGCAAGAGACGAGTTTAAATTTCATCATCAAAAAAAGAAGCAATAACAACAAAAAAGTCTCTACAATAATAATCCAACAAGAGAATTGGATCCAGTAAGAATTGGAAACGATAATAAGACACCTGACGTTGATGACCAAAACCAACAGAATCAGTGAATCTTCCGGTTGGCTCCATCTGCACATCTCTCCTGATATAGGCGCCTTGTCTTTCAGCATACTGTCGCCTTTCTAAAGAAGGATAATCAGGAACTTTTTCTGCAAATAATCCCTCATTTTTTCGACCATAACCATGGTTGGATGAGGAGACATATTCACTGGATGTAAATTTAGGAGAAGCTGATATAGATGAGGTGTAGCTGCTGCGACCTTCTAAAACAGACTGCCCAGCCCCTTTATTACTGAGTGCCGGAAGCTATAACAAGAAGATTATAAGTAAATTATAAATCAAGCACTATCAGTATCATAAAGCATGGTGGATTCAACACCTTCAATGCTAATTAAGCTGAACATTCAAAGGACCAACTGCCTCGACATTTAAAGACAAAAGAAAACTTCATGAAAAAAATGGTGAAAAGGATTAAATTCTCTAGAGATACATCTACAATATAAAATTGATTCAATCTTACTGAGTCCCCTCATAAGACTTTTCTACGGTGATGTTTTCTTGGAGAATCCTAAAAAGAAGGAAACAAGAAACAAAGAAAATTCATTTACAGAATTTTAAGTATTCCACCAAAAAAACGTAACTTTGTTACACTTATGGATGCAGGAACCAATAGAAACAGTCGTCTGTTCCTGATTTTTGTAAATGGGACGCTTCCCCTTTGAAATTGTTTTGCTTTACAGTGACGAATTCCTTCACGGAAGGCATAGTATAGGACAATAGATTCATATTGCTCTTCTAATAAATGCATCAATAAATGATTATCTCCTTTTTTAGAAGGGCCAGAAGCAATCATGAAAATGACCGTAGATTTTCTTCATAGTGTGTAAACAAGATTCAGCTAAGACATCATAAGTTTCTTCATTCTGCTAAGCATAAAAAATGTTTCTTCTCTGGTATCATTGACACAAGAAAACACAACACCAACTCAACAAAATTGAAGAATTTCCATGACGAATAACAAAAAGAGCAAAGGAAATTAAATCTAAGAAGAAGACAGAGTCAACTTTAATCTTAAAATGGAAAAAAGAAATACAAAAAATGAAATGAGAAATCTTTGAAAAACAATCTATCAGAAAAATTCATAATATAGTACGATAGAATTATATTAATCTTCTAATAAATGTATCAATAAATGATTATCTCCTTCTTTAAACAAATTAAGAACAATTATGAAAAATGACATGTCATTTAAGACTGTTCAAATAGGTAGGTTAAAACATTATAAGTTTAGTTTCAAATACAAGACTACCTTTCAAAATCAGGAAAAATTTCCAAACTGTGAAAGGTATTGAGAGAGATCAAAAATTTCTCGCCATTTCTAAGATTCATGAAAACCCAATTCAATTCAGTGAGATCTTTCATTCACATTTTTTTCCACCAGAAACATTTTATTAAATTCTTCGACCCCAAATGTAGAATATCCTACTTTCACACAATTCACAGAGTTCAACAAGACATCAATATTTAGGAAGATCATAAAAGGAAAGGAAAATCGACAGTAAGATTAAGGAAAGGAAAAAATACATCCACAACAACAAAAGAATTGAAATAATTAAATAGTTCAAACCTTTTACCCGAGAGCATTTTATCAGACACATCAATGCACAGGTTAATTTGATATTTAAAAAAATAATAATTTAGCAGTCAGAGATTCTCATCACGCGCGAGACAATTAAATTGAATGTCCAACGTCAAAAAATGAGATATTCAGGATTTGGCCCAATGAATTCATACAGCAATCAAGGAAATGCAACGGGAGGAATTGCACCCTAGTGTCCAGTGGTGCATGACCATTAAATAAATTCTAACAAAAAGGAAGCACGACTGAAGCTTAAGATCGTTGAGAAGATCAGCAACAATAGATACGCATGCAATTCGCACTGACCTGCTGAGATCCACTCAAACCAGCTGAGCCATACACAGAACTATACTGTCCTCCGTAATGAGCTGCAGCTGAAGGATGAGCCCTATATCCACCAACATCAGCTTCCTGCAAGGCACCATGGATTGATGAATGCTGAGAGGCCAAAGGCAATTGAGAGCCCCCATCAGGTCCACCAGCAGAGCCTCCCGAATATGCAGGTCCCATCTGAAAACTATAGATGATAAGACTAGACCCAACAGAACTTCATGTTACACAAGTTTAAAGTCCCTTGGATTAACATATCCTTCGACAAGCAGTTCTAATTCAAGGAAACTCAAGAATAAGACAATATCGTGAACAAAACAACAAGGTGATTCTATGACTTTATCAGTCCGATGGTTTCGGACCAATCAAAATTCCATACCGAAAGTGACCACAACACTAAAATCATCACAAAGGTCCCATTCCCAGTTATAGAATCTAGTAAAAAACCGATTTTTTGAGCCTTCGAATCTGGCGCTCCTCTTCAGAAAGCATCAGAATCTGACAAACTCTACATGGATAGTCTTTACTCACATGCCACATATCCCGACTACTATCCGATACGCACCATTCTTTGCCATTCAAACCTGCGCCGTACAGATTATCCCGACGGAATTCGGCGATCGGAATTCCCAGAAACTAAACTTGTGTTTCCTTTAAATCCTCTAGCGAGCCGAAAAATCGACTCGTGCATAATTGTCCAATCCATTAGTCAAGGGCCGAAACATCATTACCCAACATGCCATTAACGACCGACGGAAAAGAACATCCCAGAAGCAACATAACGAAATTCCAAATTACAAATTAGAAATTAAAGAGAACGACGAGACGATACGATACGGAGAGACGGTAACCAATATAAACAAAGAGAAATGCAGAATTTGAAACGAGAGGACCCGCGTAACTCACCTTCTGACCATATCCGGATTGGCCAGAATACGACTGTTGCCCGTACGCACTGCTCCCTCTAGAGGAATACATGCTCTCTCCCGGCAACAAATTGCTAATCCCACTCCGCGCCGAACGTGAAAGATGAGCCGACCAACGATTCTAGCAGCGCCGCAAGTCACCGGACCAAGATAACCACCCCCCGTATTGCCGGAATTCGCGCCGACGGAGGCGCCCCGCGGGAGCGAATTCGCCGGAAATCCGGAGGCGCGCCGGCGCGGACTTGCAGAGGAACAATTTGCTCAGCCGGTAATGGCCAAAACCCTAGGAAACGCAGGCGGTGCAGCAGGAGGAAGACGAAGATTACGAAACTGTTTCGACTTTTTTTTCCTTTTCTTTTTTTCTTTTTTTTTTCCTTTGTGCAGTCGACGTGAAAAAGAAGAAAGAAAAAGGAAAAGGAAAAAGAAAACCGAAAAACCGGGCCAAGGATTTATTGGGCTCGAGGAGATGAGTATGGGCCGGGACTGCAGCTCGAACTCCAGCGTATGGGCTGGTAGGGCCCAAACAGGGCCAGTCTCAATTATGGGCCATCCGGCCCATCTCCGGCGGTTCACGTATCGGATTAGAACTGAATACTGATGAAGCGTACTTTTCCAACTGAGGTCCGCTCGTTTTCGATTATTTTTGTTCCGGTTGATATTGAGAACGAGCGTTTAGGGATGGTTTTCATGATAACCATATAATTATGCTTATATCCTGAAAAATGATTTATGCCTTTGGAAACTGAAATTTGTTTTTCTGCTACAATTTCACTTCCACTGCCATGACCATTATCGTCGATAAAGATCCAAGCGTTTGGAGCCAAGCCCCCTAAGATCCTCACACTCGAGAGTTGGACCTGTGACATCGCAACCAAAACCCAGGACCACATATGACACATCACCAAGGCTCTTCATACTATTTCTATTTTAAAGACCAAATGTTCATTAATTATTTATCTACCATCCAAGCATGAAAAAGATATCAAATCATCCATTCAAATTCAAACACGTGGTTTGTTTGATTAATCTGAATTTATTCTTCACCGAATTTCGCTTGCACTAATAATAAAACCACTCGAGACGTTCAAAGGTCATTCGTACATCAAAATACGTCAAGGACTTGCCGATCATGAGTTTATTAGATGCATGCATTTTTCCATGGAATTTACTTTGTCATGCCATGTGTAAGGTTCGAAGAGGGCAGAGATCGATTAAATAGATGGCTCGACATCTTCCGTGATAACAACCACATCAGTTATACCCTGGGATCTTGATACTTTCGAGCACGGGAACGTAGATCTCGATGAAAACTATTCCGCCAACCTTCCAACATCACACCCCACGCGAGGCGCTATCGAGCAACATCTGCACGACCCTCGAAGCTTCGTTTTCCATAGGATCAAACGCCAATTCAATCACTCCATTAAACAATGCACAAGAGAGATCAAAACAATGTTTATCCTAAACAAGACAGAAAGCCCCCTCCCCCACGTCCATAAAAAAGAATAAAAAAAGCCGTCAGCAACACGCATTACCTGACCTATAATCCAAACTTTAATCTAATGTTCAATACCCTCGTCGCGAACATGAAGAAAACACCAGCACTGCTGTGCCCTCTTTCCGGGGTGCCTCCCTTCTTGCCGCCGTCGAATTCATCCTCATGTCATCGAATATTCCAACACCTATAGTTGTCGATTCCCACGGCCAATCGCCCCCGACACGGCACGAGCTAAATGTCTTTTGGACCGACAGTACCACTTCCAACAAATATGCCGAAGAGATGTTAGGATACGACGTGCGCAAGGAACCAAAAGAACCCACCCGAGCGTGCAACTTCAGTTTGACTTGCCAATGGATAAACTCGAACATTGCGGGCGAAGGAATCGGAAATCTTTCCCCGTGGCATTTTCAGAGAGATTAGGTAAATCCAACTCCATCGCCGCCCAACCACAAGCCGCCCGATAGAAAACGCCGCAATCGGGCCATTGCAAAGGTAATCGATCCGGGTGCTCGCAGCGAAGAACCCCGCGGTCGACACGATCTTGCACGGTTGTTTCCTACATTAGGTCCCCATCAGGACCAAATCCCATTTCGATTTCGATCAATTCGAGAGAAAGAGGTATAAAACGACCCTCGGTTGTGTTGAGGCCCGCCTGATTTCACTAGGTAAGGGTAATCAATTATAGAGTGGGTAGATCCCATCATTGAAATCTGAAACTTTCATTGTTATAATAGAATCCTAGTTTTTAGACCCTAAAACCTACCATATTTACTTGGAATCGATTCTAAAACCTACTCTATTTTTCTAATCGGTTCCGGGGTCTACTCAAGAACTTGTTTTCTTCTTTGTTGGTTCCTTTCTTTGGTTTTTTTTTTTATATAGCAAAATCAAATGAGACTATAGATAACAAAATAATTCAAAGTAAAAGATGAAAGACATAAATCTCTATCTGCCAAAGACAATAATCCATAAGATGAAGTCGTATACAATTATAAACGATAAAAAAATTCAAACATATAACATAAAACATAAACTATAAAACTTCATTCCCCATTTATCCATAAAAATTCATGGAAAAGGAAAAAAAAATTGACGATGAGTACTAAGAAAGAACAAATGACAAAGAAATATTGAGGTCAGAATCTAAGATAAAAAGAAATTGGGATTTTGATTTTTTTTTTTAATTTATAAAACTCATTCAAAAATCACTTTCAAAACAGAGCGATGCAGTCCAGTTCCTTAATAGATGTTCATTTAGAACCTATCTCCGGATCAATTCCGAAAATTTGGAACCTGTTCTCTAAGCAAATCCCCGGTTTGGCCCCATGTTTTGCCCTCGAGAGTCGGGGATGATTCCGAGGTGGGGGATCCCTCGTTTGGAAGCTTTCGAAGGGATCTGCAGAGGTAGGGCTGGCCAAAGGGAGTTGGTGAGCGCGGTCCAATCGGAGATGGCGCTTTTGGCTTCTCGCTCCTCGAGAGCATATTCTCTTCGCGTCGTTCTCCCCCTTCGAGTTGCGGATTGACACGTAGTAAGCAAATTCGAAGTCATCAGTGCGGTTACGGCGTCGCGAAACTGTCTCTGGGTCGATGACGTCAATCGTTCGGTAATGTCAATGAAGTTTGTTCGCATCGGACGTGCGAATGGTGAAGACCGCGTGAATTGCTTTCAGACCAGAAACCGAGTGCTCAAAAAGTTCGGTCGTTCGTCCAGAAATTATCGTATCTCTTTTTGGCCCGATTTGCGCGAGCCAGATCTCAAAAGTTGTGGTCCTTAATAAGCATATAAGGCAGTGATAATTGATATCGGATCTTGTTTTACCGTAAGGCCTTATTAATCCGATTTGGGACGTGGACCGTCTCAATTTTCCCTACTCAAACAAGTGATGTCCTCGTCGGGAGTCTGGTCTGCACTAGTCAACGATGTTTGGTATTTGAAACGTTGTTCAATCCATCCCTTCCCCTCTTTCCTATCCTAGAAGTTTTCTAAAGTCATGCCTCATCTTAACGTTTTTATCACGACAATCAATCCTCACCATCGTCGAATCAAATATGAGCCTATTTCGTCCGTAGGCAACTAGTACAAATACAAGGAGGGGCTCTTTACAATTTGATGGGATCTCGTCAAATCCACGTGGGTCGAGTTTTTAAGAGGGTGATGAATTCGATGTCTATCTCACTTTTAAATAAAACCTCAAATCTTGTCCATTAGCTTCATAGTTTGAAATATCATAGTTTTTAAACCCCGCGATACCTAACCTCAGCATGAGCATCATCCAATAAATAGGTTGCAAGAAGTCTTCTAATCCCGAGGGAGATGGCGGGTTTGGTAAACGAGCTTTGGCTTTAGATCTAATAGGCTAATCAAATCCGAGCTAAGCTAGAATATGGCTAACCGCAACGCACTTTAAAAAAATCGAAACCCTTTGTCTCGATACAGAGGACCTTAAACCCACACGTGACCCAAAAAAGGAACGAGGAATATAGTATACGGACGGGCCGATCTCCACCGGGTGGGACCCGCGCGGTGAGGTGGCAAGACGAGGGCCACCAAGTTCCGAAAGGGGAAGACGACGATCGTCCTGCGCCTCGTGCTTATCCGGTCAATGCCGTCGCGGAAACGTGTTGCGCGCGTGGAGGGAGGGAGGAGGGGGGGGGGACCGAAAGCGACGTTTGGCGCCCGCCGAAAAGAGGCGTTTCAGTTCCGCCGTTCTCTCCTTTCTCGACACGGCTTGACTTCGCCCCCGCCCCGGCCGGAGATGCGATGACCATTGGCTTATTCCACGACTTTGGCGGGGGGTTGCTTGACAATGCTTCGAGGAATTTCTTTTTAATTATCGCTTTTGGGCCCTCAATTTGCGGCACGAGTGCAAAAAATTTAATGATATCCTGAAAATCGAATATGACTGGCCGATCCATCTAGTATAGGTCGGACGTGTATATCCATTCTTGATCGACTTGTCCTTTTTGATCGGATTCCAAAGTATTCAATTGACTTATACTTTTTGATCGGATTCCAAAGTATTCGATTTGATACTCCGCTCGACTTCCAAAAACTCTAATGGCTGCCTTGTTTCTAATAAAATTGGTGCTATCAATACAAATTTAAATGCTTACCACTTTAGTCCGATCAAATGCCCAGTGAACACATGCTATATGATCCTCAGCTCGATTTCGGAAAACCTTGACAATTGCACGGTATCTAGAAAAACTATTGTGATATAAATTCAAATACTTACCACTTTAGTACTATGAAGAGTCCAGTGAAACATGTCATACGATTCTCAACTCAACTTTGAAAAGCCTTGGCGGCTATCCTATTTCTAGAAGAACCAATGCCATCGATACAAATTCAAATGCTTACGACTTCAGTCCCACTAAGCACATGATGAAACATGCTAAAAGTGGTAAGGGTTATCTTATGGGGGCCGAAGATGGCGTTGGCAAGGCTTGAACATGCCCTTTTTAGGACATGAAATGTCGGTCCAAGCTTTCTTTTTTGGTTGGATTGAAAATAGTCCACTTGAGCAGGACGAGGGCTTGGACACGCAAACACCGATGCCACTTCCCACGTTCTCGAGGAAATGGCCAGTAGTCACCCGCTCAAGATCTGACGAGAACTTGAAATTATGACCATAGTGCCACCTCAAAAACTCCATATCCCATGAAGTTTCCTCCCAATCAAAGCTCTCTTTTGTGCTCAGAAGAAGCTCCTTTACCTCAACAACGATCCCAATCAAAGCTCTCTTTTGTGCTCAGAAGAAGCTCCTTTACCTCAACAACGATCCCCCGCCAATTGAAGCACCTGATTTCCCATCAGCTCGTACTTTGAAAAGATTAGCACGCTCGGTTATGATTAAAGCGCATCGATACTTTAGGCCTTCCAACCCTCCTTATCTAGATAACATATTCTATTTCCATAAAGAGCAGCAGTCAAAAGTGCCGGTTGCACATGTAAGTTCGTGTCCTAACATCATTCGTCAACGCTTTATTCATAAAACTCAAATTCACTATCGGTACGCGGCTTGGCTATCATCCTTAGCGAATCAACCTGTGCAAATTCAAGTAAAGACACATGACCGATCCGAGTGCGTCTTGGAGGGCCATAAACCATCATGTTGATCACCGAACATCCCCGATTCCAGCACAATCCGAATAAGGAAAAAAAAAATACACCACGAGGTTTCAAAGACGTCTTGAACCTCAAGCTCACACAAATCAAGTTTCCGACTATTCAAGCGCGAACAGTCGGCGACGGATCCCTCACTTAATCTATTTGGACCCACATGCGATGTTTAGCTTTTTATATAGACTCCTCGATATTTTATGTTGATTCCTCAATATTATCCTAGAGGACCATGAACCATCATGCTAATTACCAAACATCCCCAGTTTCAGCATGATCCAAACAAGAAAAATTAAATGCGATTTTGCACCAGGAGATTTCGAAGACGTTTTGAATGTCAAACCCACTCGAATCGAGTTTTCGACTATTCACGCATGAACAGCCACTGACGGATCCTTCACTTAATCTATTTGGACCCACGTGCTATTTAGCTTTTTCTATCGACTCCTTGATATTTTATATCGGTTCCTCAATATTGTCTTGGAGGACCACGAACCATCATGCTAATCACCGAACACTCCCGGTTCCAGCACGATCCAAACAAGAAAAAAATAAATGCGATTTCACTCCACAAGGTTTCGAAGACCTCTTGAACCTCGAACTCACACGAATCCAGCTTTCGACTATTCTAAGTGTGAACGCCGGCGATGGATCCTTCACTTAATCTATTCGGACCCACGTGCGATTTCGAGCCTTTTATATCGAGAAGACTCCTCGATATTTTATGGAATCCCGTCATTCACGCCAACTGCAGTTCCCGGTTGAAAAATACGTTTTACCAAAACTAAACAGGTAGACAAGTGCATAATCGAATATCCACCTAGGGATGGAAAGAAAGGAAACCGCTCAAGCTCTGAGCGGATAAGCTCGAGAGATTTATCCTCTGGCAGGTCAAACCGTCCGTCTGTCCTTCCGGCCTCGGTCAAGTAAAACACACCGGACGCGTTTGGATCGTAGCGAGGGAGAGGGATATCCATTGAGGCGTTCCTTCTGCTCTTGGAAGACCTGGTTGTAATTTTTTTTAAAATGCCCGAATATAACAAGACGTGTAGAACTAGGGGGACTGCGATATTTCCCTTTTATCTATAGCGAGGTTCTTACAGTACAGCACCAATTATATAATAATGTGGAAGGGAAAAACCAAAGGGATAGGGAGATGACAAAAATGTCCTACTTCAGCAGGTTGTGGATAAGATAGAAAGCACCCCCCCTTCGTACATGATTTTCAAGGAGGAATTCAAGTCAAAGCGCTCGCCAATCAAATCCATACAGGCCCCCCCTCCCCCTCCCGCAAGATGACAAAATCCAGCAAGAATAAAAGGCCGAGGCCTCTCCATTCCAATATTTCAAAAACCTAGTTTCTCTTCCCAGCCTTCCTTTTCTCTATAGGTTGGCCTCTCGAGTCCCTCTCTCTCTCTCTCTCTCTCTCCTCTCTTTCTCTCTCATCATCGTCATCATCACCATCCTCAGCTAAAGAATAATTTATCGAGTATAGTGGGAACTCTACTCTCGCCAATCACCGACCGTTGTACTCCTCAATTTGTCTTTGAGCTCTTCGTGTCCAGCTGGTGCTCCCGCTGAAATGAAGGGCCTGTCTGTTTCTTCTGGCTCTGGCCTTCCTCCCGGGTTCAGATTCCACCCCACTGATGAGGAACTTATCATGCATTACCTAAGGAACCAGGCCACGTCTAGGCCGTGCCCGGTGGACATCATCCCGGAAGTGGATATCTACAAATTCGATCCCTGGCAATTACCCGGTTGGTCCTAACTCTAGAATCCCCACCACGAAAGAAAAGATTGAATTCCGTGACAGTTTGTGTAATTTAATTTGAACGTGTTGTGTGGTGTGGTGATTAATGAAGCTGGTTTTGCTTTCTTGGGTTTGTAGACAAAGCGGAGTTCTGGGAGAACGAGTGGTACTTCTTCACGCCGCGGGACCGGAAGTACCCGAATGGGGTGCGCCCCAACCGGGCGACCGTGTCCGGGTACTGGAAGGCCACAGGCACGGACAAGGCGATCTACAGCGCGTCCAAGTACGTCGGGGTCAAGAAGGCCCTCGTGTTCTACAAGGGCCGCCCGCCCAAGGGGACCAAGACCGACTGGATCATGCACGAGTACCGGATGACCGAAGTGAAAGGACAAGCCAAGAAACGGAGCGGGTCGATGAGAGTAAGTCAGTTATTGAAAGTTTTGATTCCGGGGCTGCTTATGTGAAACGATGTCATCTGACCCTGCCTAGCCTTGGCTGCATCTATTCCAGCTGGATGATTGGGTGCTGTGCAGGATCTACAAGAAGAGGGCCACCGGCAAGACATTGGAGCCCAGGATCGAAGAATCCAACCATAATGTCCAGGCGACCGACAAGGCCTATGCCAATCTTGATGCTACCGACCCGACAATGCTGAAATTCCCGAGGACATTCTCCCTGACCCATCTGCTGGAAATGGACTACTTGGCCCCATTCTCGCACATCCTATCTGACAATCCCTACAGCGCAATCTTTGATTATCAAAACAACATAAGCAGCAACACCTCTGCAAATGACTCTGCTGATCAGAAACCACACGGGGGACATTTTCCCCACCACATGGCAGTTCAGAACAGTGCCTTGAACCAGAACATGGTCATCAACCCCATCTTTGACCTCCAGTGATTCCTGGGGGGGCCCAGAAAATGGAAAAAAAGAAAGAGAAAAAATTCATGGCTTTTAAATAGAAAGGAGACTTGAAATTTGATTATGTGAAGAATTGAGGATTGGCAGGACACCAGCTATTCAAGAACCGAAAAAATTCTGTAATTTGATTGCTAGGGTTTTATATATATAATTATATAATGAATCTGTGAAAATTTTTACGTAATCTCAGTCCTTTCTTGCGAGTCTCTTTCCCGGGCAGGGGTGACGACGAAAACAGTAGTAGTCTCTTTCCGTAGAAAAATTATGGACGATGACGGCAAAGCTCAGGGGGGATCGGTTTTCTTTTGTCGTGATGTAATCGGGGGATGCCAAAATTGGCTGTTCATCTTCCTTAATCTATGGCAATAATTATCGTCATCTGCGGATAAGACCGGACCATGATAAAACTCTTGAGGCTTAAGTTATCTTTTTGACCTTGCTTCTCGAATCAATTCTCTTCCATCGCCCTGCCAACTGGCAGGAATCGGGCAGCAATCGTGTGCCGTGCGCGTGTTTTCATCTCGTGATTTCGTCACGTATTAAGACGGATTGATTCGCATTCGACGGCACAGAGGAGATACTTTTAGAAATTCTGAGGAATATACCGTTCGAGAAACGAGAGAGATCCCAAGCGTGCGCCGGAGGGAAACCTCTTCGAGTGTGAAAGATACTTGTCCTCCTTTGGCGGGACTCTAGTGCTCTTAACTTCCATTACAAGTAAGTTTCCTTCCATTTCGTTTGCTTAAACACTGGGACTAGGATCTCGGCTTTCTTCGTCGATCGCGGGTTTGTCTCCTTTCACACATACGTTAACCAAACCAGAGCACTGTATTTGCCAAGTTCACGTGTACGCAATAGCGTAGACGATTGTCTGTTCAGCTCGGTTTCGTTTCGACACTCTTTTAGCGTTTTGTGAAGATCTCTTTGAGCACTGGATTAATCCTATTCGTGTCATCTAAGCAAGCACTGGATTACTCCTATTCGTGTCATCTAAGTAAGCGCTCTCTCTCGGGTGCTGAGGTATGCATCTAGAACCATGTGTTCCAATCGAGCTTGTGGGTTTTCAAAGAAAAAGCGAGGGAGAATGATCCGAACTCAAAAGGAGCCAAAAGGTCGGTCAAACGACCACGATAAATCGAATCGACCCCACAATGGAAGTCCTAATCAAGCAAGCGCCGGATTAGTCCTATTTGTGTCATCTAAGCAAGCGCTCTCTCTCGGGTGTTGAGGTATGCATCTAGCACCATGCGTTCCAATCGAGCTTGTGGGTTTTCAAAGAAAAAGCGAGGGAGAATAATCCGAACTCAAAAGGAGACAAAAGATCAGTCAGATGACCTCGATAAATCGAACCAACCCTACAATGGAAGTCCTAATCAACCATCACTATTTAGTAACTACGACTTGATCCTATTAAATCGTAGATCAAACCAGAGAGGGCCCCTAGACGTGGCTCACCCACCACATCCAGTGACCCCATCACAGGGAAAATGCCAACTACTCCATGCTGAAACTTGCCTGGAGTCCTCCATGCTTTTGCACTTGGAAGCCAACTCAATTGAACTAAGCGAAAATGAAGGAATTGACATGAATAAAACAAACAAGACCTTTCATTGCATTTGTGCGCGCGCGCGTATATATCTTGGCATCAGTGTGAATGTTAGGTATAAGGACTATGCACAGAGGCATGACTTCAGCAAGTCAAAGCCCATATTCACAGAATTTGGAGGTGTAAATGACGCCTGGTAGGCGTACAGAAATCTTTGAACAGACTTAAGTAATGAGTTTCTCTTGCTTGTCTTTCCATTCACTAACTTGCGCATCAATTTTTGCTTCCACCGTCACACGAAATCCAGGGTATGGCTCATATCCAAAGAACATCTGAAGGGCCTGAAAATTTAAAAAAAAAAAGAACTGGAGAATATCAGGAACATGTTTAAATGGAAGAGATTGTGCATGGAAGGACACTAGGCAAATGCTTTAGAGAAATCACCTCCAGCAACACAAAGAAGGGAGCCATCAAGAAGGCTTGAACGAGGTTGTCCAGAAGAGCTGGGGCTCTTTTCTGTACAAATTAATTCATGATCAGCTGCAGATATGATTGCCAATTCCTAAAGCTTTTTCAAGGGAAGTATTAGCCTACCTCAAAGACCCCATGGCCAATGAACTGCCCAGTCCAACACACTATCTGAGCCACAAGAACAACCTGTTCAAGAAGATGTCAAATGGTCGAAGTGAGTAATCCTCATTCAATTTTCTCATTCACCAAGAAGAAAACTAGTAGTTTGGTGCCCAGGGAAAACAGGTTTATTTGGAACATCGCCTGGACAAAATGATGACACCAGAGCACTCTGAAGTTTCCCCAATAACTCTAAAGTTTAATCTCTCAGAAGAAAACAGCATTCATGGAGTGCCGCGAAAGGAACAAGAGAACAAAAATTAATGAATGACGACTTTTTGTTCTTTGCTGGAATTAGCAAATGCTACTAAATCTGTTTAAGGTATAAAACAACACCAAGAGTGCAAGATCCTATGAATGCCAGCAACCTCCTTATCCCAACGAACGAGATGGCTCAAAGAGTATGATTTTCAGGAACTATCATGGAGATTCATACACATATACAGCTAGTAAATTATTAATCCCACGAATCTTAAAACTTCCGCAGCACTGAAAGAAAGCCACATCCTTTTCCATCACAGGATAATCATGTGCCATCACCCCTTTCATTATGTTGAATGTAGCAAACCGTTCAGCAGAAAAAGGAAAAGAAAAGAGTAGCAAGAAGAAATTGCTCGCAATCTTTGCAAGAGGAAGATATAGAAAACCTAATAAACATCAGTTCCATTTGTCAGAATAAAGTACTCTGTGCATGTATGTGTGTGCTTTGGTTTCATTTTTTTACCTGAACCCTACATGAGTAATAATGTTATCAATAAAACAGCAAAACAGCATTGACACTGCATAGGCCCCTCATAGTTACTTAGGCCTAATAATCTTGACCAGCCTCTACTGTTTCCACGGCAAATGGAACTTGCCAGTAAAACTATTCTATCAGCTGGCACCACATGCATATATGACAACGCTAATTGATCCAAATTTGCGCTGCATCTTTGAAACTTTGATGATAATAAGAAAGAAACATAACTCTCTGGAGAAACCATATAAGTGAAAAATGAGAGCCAACATAATAAAATAAGAAGTCGTGAAGAGTACTGTGATCGCTATTTCAGTGAACATGAAACAATGATGCACCTACAAGATGAATATGGACAGTGTGAGTAAACATGCTATCCTCAGTTCTGAATTTGAAGATCACCAATCCTCACAGATTGCACTACCAGGCCAATACTAGGGGAGCAACTGCACCAGTCTCCTTTCGTAGTTCTGAAGATAATTCACAGCCGGAGCTCAAAGGATAGAGAGCCAAAAGCTCCCAAACTAAACATTCTACTTAGAACCTCACCACTACGACCTACCGAGCAACAACCAATATTGCGCCCTGATCGTCGAATGCTAGCACACCAAACACCATGACGAATACAACACCAGAAAAACGATCCAATACGGCTCAATGAAACAACACTACCTATGGATAGCCGTTTTTCTGACCATGTGCCTATGCGTAGCCTAACTGCTCTTACATTCCTAACATTTCGGGGATGAGGGCACAGCTGAAGAAAGGACCCAATTGGAAACTCATAAGCAAAACTGAGTAAAAAAGAAAGCCGGCTATTCCACTGAAATGAACCCACCAAAACGAGCAAGCAGATAACAGAGTCGGAGGCGTTCAAGAAAAATCACCTTCCAAGCGAGAGAGAACCCGAGCCTGCCCGCGACGAAACTGGCGGCGACCCAACACATCAGGCAGAGCAGAGCGGCGAGGGACCCGGCCCTCGGGTCGAGGAACACGTAGAACGCGGCGTAGACGAGGGCCAGCAGGCACCCGACGTTCAAGAACAACGCCAGGCCGTGCCCGAACAGGGACAGCTCCATCGGGGGGAGGCCGAAGAGAGGCGGGGCGTAGCAGAGGAGGAGCAGGGCGGTGAAGAGGATCGGCCACACGAACACCATGTGTATGGCCACGTTGACCGGGTTGCTGTGGTACGCGCCGTAGAAGGCGAAGTGCTTCTCCAGGTCGAGCAATCCCGGCTTCGCCATCTCCGTCGAATCCGGCGGAAGCCCTCGATCTTTAACCCCCCCCCCCCCCCCCCCCCCCCGCGGAAACGGTTGGCGGGTCGGAGCCCGGCGAGGAGGATTTCGAGGGCGGATGCGGCGGCGGCGGCGGCGGCCGCGGGTGGGGGAGGCGAGAGGCTATGGAAGCCTGGGAAGATGGCGGAGGACGGCCGTCGCTGGGATTTGGAATACGGTCGGTTTGGTTCTTTCCTTCTGGAACCTGAGATTAGTCGAGGAGTCAAGGTCAAATTATTCATTTCATAATCACTAATTTCTTGTCATTCTCCCAAAGATATTTCCTCCATTTCGTTACAACTCTTTTGATAAAAAAATAAATAAATATATGTGAGTTCAAATTTCTCTTGATAAATTTATCTATTAGATATAATTAAAATCAAAATTTTAGGGATCACGTTGAATAAATTTAAAGTTTATGAACTACATTACATATTAAAATAAAGTTGAGGACTATATTATATATATTGAGCCAAAGTGCAAGAATCATTTATTGGAGATGTCTAAACCAAGAACTGCTTAAATTGAATCGGACCAGACTGACAAACAAATTTATTCAAATAAATAAAAATGATTAACTTTTCTCTTTATTTCTTCATAACATATGGTGGGAAAAAAAAGTAATTTGTTCCATTGGATCGAACCGGACACCGGTTTGGTCTCTGGTTCCTAATTCTGGGAACTGATCTTGTTTCTAGTTCCATATTAGAACCGAATCGAAGTGAAAACTGATCACCCCTATCATTTATACAATTGGCTCTTTATTTTTCCATTCCCATTTTTTTTTTTTTTTTGTAGTTTAAATTTCAAAAGATAGATAAAGGAAAAGGTATAATTGAATATAGCATTTGTCAAATAAAGGAAAATTTAAAAATAAATGAAATTCAAAAGAAAACTGAAAAAAAAAATAGTAATGAGTTAATTTTCTCATGTTCTAAAACGTAACTTATTTTAGCTCCGTGAATAAATTAAAGTCAATACAGATATTAGTTTATTGCTATCATATTTCTTTTTTTTTTCTTTTATTCATTCGCTGGAATTGTTATTTCTTAAATTTGGGGTAACATTACTAAGAAATAATATAATCCGGAACCGGAACAGGAACTGGGGGCTACCTTAGACCCTTGGCTCAGTTAAAGGGTATCCTTGCCAAGGTAGGAGAGTTTCTTCCTTACATGAGCCTCCGGCGCCTCTCCACCATTCTAGTGGGCTTATCTGAATGCAATCTTTGCCCACACATCATGTATCACTCGTTCGATTTTGTATCTTTTTCTTGCCCAAATTTAACCAATACCTCTATGTACTTTACTTCTCGATGATCCCAAGGTCCAGAGGCCACCTACATGAAGTCTTTTGAGGACATATTTAGGTCCATATGTTTCCTTAGCTTATAATGTAACATTAGGTATTTTCTTCTCTTATCAATCTCATGACTCCTATTATTACAATATTTATCTACTAAGAGATAAACTTCGGTGTCATTCAACAATTTTCAGCTATTTTATGACGTTAGCATTGGATCATTAAAAATTGCAAAAGCACAAGCTAAGTAACTAGGTCGTTTCATGTTCAAATGAGAAAATATTAGGTGAGTGGAATACTTTATGTAGGCCATACGGAAAACCATATAGCGATGAACACGTGAGGTTCGACCTCCCATGGAAAATATTCAAAATAATCTGCTCTCCTATGTCTCTTTGTCTGGTCCTGAGCAAGACCTTAAACTGCTAAGTCAAATCTTGCAGGAGCACCCTGCCTACAAGAAGCGACTTAAAAACAGGACGAAATAGTCCAAAAGTGAGGAGACAAAGGAGGAATTCACAGGGTTACCTCCCGCGTCTATAAAATTGATCCTGGGTAGAGGCAGCTCCCACGCCTCGAAAAATATAGTGGCTGGACTTAAATAGCCCGTAAGACTTTAGTCCTGAGCAGGACTTTAAAAGGCTCCCCCCAGAACTGGATATCCCCGGGGGGTTAACAGGCAAAACCCTTTACTACACTTGCAACAGACATTCTCTTTCTCCTCTCCTCCCCTCTCTCCTTGTTAGAAATCGCTCTGTTTTGTTACAGACGAAAAAAAAATCGCTCTCTCAGGCTCGGTAAAAATCACACCTTTTACTCTCGTTTTTCCCCATTCTTTGTGACCTCCACTCTGCTCTCTCTCTTCTGTGAAGCACCTCTCTACTTGTAAACCTCAATGCCGACACCGATGCCACCGCTTTGGCCTCTGGAAATCCCGCCATCACTTTTTTTCCTCACTCTTTGCAACCTCCGCTTTGCTCTCTCTCTTTCGGAGCTCTCTGCTCGTGAACCATGACACCGGTTGCCTCCATTGTCACCTCCCCAAGCCCTGCCATCGTGTATTTCCCTCACTCTTCTCAATCTTCTCTTTGCTCTCTCTCTTGTAGAGCTCTCTACTCGTGAACCACGATGCCACCATCTCCTCCTTGAACCCGACCATCGTGTTTTTCCCTCACTTCGTGACCTCCGCTCTACTCTCTTTGGGGAAGGTGATTTGATGTCTTTGTTATGTTCAATGGACCGAAGCAATTTTTCCTGAGACGATTTGCTTGTTGTGGTCGTTGAAATCATGCATTGCACTTATGAGTCCTTTGCTCTAGTAGATTTTTAGCACGGTAGAGAATGAGATAGAATAACGGGTGGAACTTTTTAACGAGTAGGTCCTCTTATCTATAATCCTAATTGCTAATTCACCAAAGCAATAGTCTTTTCTTTGTTTATATGGTGCAATTTATGGATCATTGATATGGAACCAGATTATTGGTATACCCAGTGTCCTTTCTTATAGTTTATTTTAGACACCCGAACCCGTGCCAAGTTCATGTCAAAACTTGGCACGGATTTGGCACAATGGGACATTTAAATGCTAAAAGTTAGGAAAGTAACATTTAAGTACTAAAATCAAAGTAAAATGAATTAGTTAAATGTCAACGGCGAGAAAATCCTGCTAAAATGCTCACGTGACGATTTTTTGGCAAGACAGGTGCAAAAATAACGTTGTTTTGCTAACGTGGCTAAATAATTAATATACATATTTATTAAATAAAAATATTTTCATTTTCATTTAAAAAATAAAAGGAGAAAGAGCAGGTAGAAGTAGGGGTGTGCAAAATACCCGGGAACCGCCCGGACCGCCCGGAATCGGACCGGAACCGCCCGGAACCGGACCGGAACCGCCCGGAACCGGTGGTTCTTGAGGGAACCGGTCCGGTTCCCGGTTCCAATTTTTCGGAACCGGTGGGTACCGGTCCGGTTCCCGGTTCCATGGGCGGATCCACCCACCGGACCGGACCGGAACCTTTTTAATATTAAAAAAAAAAATTACTAAAAGAAACCCTAGATTAGATCTCATCTCCTCACTCCCTTCGTCTTCGGTTCTCTCTCTTTGTCTCTTCCTCGGTTCCTCCTAATCCTATCGCCATTTCGATTCCTCCCCGAGCGTCGACGCTGTCGCCACTACTATTTGCCCCCTCGCATCGGCCACCACCCGCCACAGCCGCGGAAAATTATTTCGCGACCGTTCTATGTTGAAAACCCGACCATAGACCTCCTCCCCTCCTTCCCAACTCATAGACCCGACCGTTTTATGTTGAAAACCAAAATTGTTTTGCGTCAAGATCGGTTCCCGGGTGGATCCATGCAACAAACGGGTGGATCCTGGGCCCAATTTTTCGGAACCGGTCCTTAGCGAGCGGTTCCCGGTTCTAGGTCGGGAACCGCCCGCCCGGACCATGCACACCCCTAGGCAGAAGATGAGGGCTCGGCCCTTGCCACCTACAATTTTCATCTTCATCTTTATTTTTTTTTTAAAAAAAAAGGAGGAGAAAGAGGAGGCAGAAGGTGAGGGCTCAGCCCTTGCCACTAGCAATAATCATCTTCATTTTTTTAATTTTTTTTTTAATTTTAGTTTTAAATTCAATTTAATTCATATTTATATTAAAATTCACAAAAAAAAAAGACAAAACGATGTCGTTTTGGTTATTCGTTACTGACTCAACTCTCCAGCGTGCCACATAGGCGAGTTATGTTATTAAAAAATTGCTATGTAAGATTTTCGGCCACCTTCGCCGAACTTGGCACTTAGATATCCCATTTTTGAACAAAAATAGCTCTTAAGTGTCATTTTCGTAACTTTTGACACTTAACTCTTCCCCGTATCAAGTTTGGCACTTCAGGTGTTCTTTTGTTGTTTATTTTATATATGCACACACATTTTTCATCTCAAGCTTAAAGAGTATGTCTTCAATTCTTGTGCCAATGCGTTGTCACCAGTATTTTCCTTTATGGGGAAGGTGAATCAAGGATTAATGTGCTTTTATAGTTTAATGGACCATCAATAATAGGTTATTTTTAACTTACGGTTCAATGTCACCCTTGCTCATATCATATCGCTTATGATTCTGGTGGTGAGATCGCAAGTGGCATGGGACACGATTTTGACTCGAACATCTTTTATGTGAATGGCATTTAAAATGTTCAGTGGAGGAACTTTTTAAAAATTTAAAAGTCTAGTGGAATGAATTTTCATAAAACCTATGATCTAAAAGCCAATTTATAGATATATATATATATTTTTGAATTTTTCTCCTGAATATAATTGGAAGATCTTTATAAGCACTAGCATAACAGCCCCGAGCAATCATTTGTCTTTAGCTGATTCTCACAACTTATACGATCACAAATTTCTAACTAGAAAGGTCATCAGTGAGAACCAATCATGCATCATTGAACTCTCTTCAAACCCTACTTTAAATACTTACATTAATACTTCCTCGCGTTTCGACTACAAACCCCAAGAGCTTATCAGTAAATAAAGCCTACATATGCACCAAAAACTTCCTTCAAACCATACTAAAGGCAAATGATTGCCCTAGGGGCTGTTATAGTAGTACGTATAAAGATATTCCAGTAATGTTCAGGAGAAAAATCAAAATACCTATCTATAAATCGGCACTTAGATCACAGGTTTTATGAAAATTTATTCCATTGGGCTTTTAAATCTTTTAAAAGTTCCTCTGCCAAACATTTTCAATGCCACTGGCACCGACAAGGATGCTTGAGGCAAAATTGTATCCCATGCTACTCTTGATCTCACCACTAGAATTATGAGCAATATGATACGAGCAAGAGTGACACAGAACTGCAAGTTAGAAAAAGCATTTTATTGATGGTCCATAAACTACAAAAGCACATTCATCATTGACTCATCTTCCTTAGGAAAGTACCAATGACAACATATAGATACAAGAACTGAACGCATGCTCTTTAAGCCCAAGATGAAAAACATGTCTGCATATATAAAATAAACTATAAGAAAGGACACTAGATATACTAATAATCTAGTCCATATCAATGATCCATAATCTGCTCCATATGGCCAAAGAAAAGATTATTGCTTGGGTGAAATTAGCAATTGGAGTTATAGATAAGAGGACCTACTTGTTAAAACGTTCCACCCGTTATTCCATCGCCTTCTCTACCAAGCCAAAAATCTGCCGGAGCAAAGAATTATAAGTGCAATGCACAATTTCAACAACCACAACAAGCAAATCATCTCGGGAAAAATTGCTTAAGCCCATTGAACATAACAAAGATATCAAATCACCTTTCCCAAAGAGAGCAGAGCGGAGGTCGTGAGAGTGAGGGAAAAACACAACGGCGGGGCTTGGGAAGGTAACCAGCGGAGGCGACGACATTGTGGTTCACGAGCAAAGAGCTCCAAAAGAGAGAACAAGGTTCGAAGTCATGGTTCAAGAGCAAAAAGCTTAGAGAGAAGAGAGAGAGAGAGAGCAAAGTGGAGGTCGCAAAGAGTGAGGGGAATACGTGATGACAAGCTCGAGGAGGCGACAGCGGAGCAGAGGTGGCAGCATCGGCGTAATGGTTCACGAGCAGAGAGGCACTTCGTGGAAGAGAGTGAGCAGAGCAGAAGTCGCAAAGAGTGAGGAAAAACGAGGATGAAAGGTGCGATTTTTACCGAGCGTGTGAGAATGCGATTTTTTTTTCCTTCGTGACAAAACGGAGTGATTTCTAATGGGGAGAGAGGAGAGGAAAAAGAGGGTATATGTAGAGGAGAGGGAAGGTCTGCTGCAGCTGCAGTGAATAAATTTTGAACGTGATGGGCCAGGATTTTCGACAAAGAGAGATAAAGGAGAGCAGTAAATTTTGAATATTTTTCCATGTGATGTGTCCATCGCTGGTTCGTTTTCCATATGGTTTACGTGGAGTTTTCCACTCATCTAATAATTTCTCATGTTCAAATAGCGTTATTTTTAGTCTCGATAAAAAAAAAATCCCATTCTTAATTTTCTATTTCAGTAAAATTACCTCCAACATTGTTTCAAATTGAATGCACGACCTCCAAACAATACAAAAACCCACTTGCTAAACATTGTGTTCATCAACCATCCCATCCCAATTTCTTCTCAAAAATTAGCCCGATATGATGAAGTACAATCAACATACAGGAGCACGAACTTCTGTCGTGATAAAGTATAAAAACTGCCATAACACGTCATGACGTTTTATGACGTCATGTCGGAATCGATTGCTAAACAAAAAAATGAGGTGCTAGGATTGTAAAAATGGCAAAAGTAAATACACTAATGTGTCTCGAAAATCTTATATATAGCAATTACATAGTCAACACTAATTGCAGCATGCCTATTTAGGTTGCCCTTTTTTTTTTTTTTTGACTTTTTCATTTTGCCATTTATGCTTTTGAGTTCTTTTCAATCTGAAATCCTCGACGCTTTTACAGGATTCGAATGTTAACAAATAAATCGACATGTGCTATTCTTATAATTTTTTCTTTTGAAATTTGGGTATTATTTTAAATTTTAACGGAAAGGGAGAAAAAAAATAGTGGCAGCTTCATATCATACTGGGGACCGCACGTGGGAGAAACGTCACGTGCGGCAGCGATGACAAGTGGCGAAACATCATTGGAAGCTTGTCAGCACTGACCGAGCTCCTTCATCACCTTCGAAGCTGCAGAAATGGAAGGCTTCAAACGATTTTATCCGGAAAGAAGCAGCAGCAGCAGCAGCAGCAGCAGAATACCATGAACGCCTTCACTCAAGCTACATCTCCGCCGCTCCACTCGCAAGCCACCACCAAGCCCCGCCTCACCCACGACCGCCGCCGCCGCCTCCGCCCCTCCCTTCCCGTCGCCCGGTCGTCCCTCTCCGGCGGAGCGCCCGTCGCCTCCCGCCGCGGGGCCGTCGCCTCCACCCTCGCGCTCGGGCTCCTCACCGCGGCGGGGGCGGCGCGGGCGGAGAGCTGGGGCACGCGGTCGTTCCTGATCGAGCGGTTCTTCCAGCCGGGGCTCTCGCCGGAGGACGCGGCGGCGAGGATCCGGCAGACGGCGGAGGGGCTGCACGACCTCCGGCACATGCTCGACACGATGTCGTGGAGGTACGTCATCTTCTACATCCGCCTGAAGTCGGCCTACCTGTCCCAGGACCTGAAGAACGCGGCCTCGACACTGCCGGAGGGTCGCCGGAGGGCTTACGTGGGCAAGGCGAACGAGCTGGTGGATAACATGGCCGAGGTACGTGCGCGCCTCGCTCTCAAGCTCTCGTGTTATAGAGTTCGGATAAGCTAGTGATTAGTATAAAATGTAGCTCATGGTAATTACATCTCTAATTGGTTTTTGAATTATCGAAAGACACGTGAAAATCTTGAATTAGAAATTGGAATCGCCTATGGTAATTATTTATGTGCGATTTCACGTAGGGAGTTTAATTGAATTGATGCCGCGTGCATGTTTAGGTCCGATTACAATGTGTTTGAGCCGTGACCATTTTCTTTTCAGTTCGATTACTACGTCCGCACTCCCAAGGTGTACGAGTCCTACCTTTTCTACGAGAAGACGTTGAAATCCATCGACGACCTTGTGGAGATGTTGGCATAGGAGAGAGAGCAGGCGGCGTGCTCAGCGATCATGACCTAATTCGCAGCACAGTTCAAAGGCGTGGCTCGGCTTCGTGTCGAAGGTGCTTGCTGAATCTTGTGTGATTTTTTTGGCTACATTCTTTTCCAAGTAAGGAGAGTCTTTTTTGCTTTTGAACTCATGGCTGCTCTTCATTAGCATGAAGATCAGAACAATCTCAAAGTACATAAACGTGATGTGTGAATGAAGCTGATATTTATACAGAGCCTGATTCCTTAAACTGTCCTTTGCAAGTGTTGATCTTGACTTTTAATTTCTCAGACACCGAATGTTCTCGTGTCAATCCTATGACCTTGGAACATCGTTTTTTTTTTACCGACGTATCCCGTTAACCACGTCGTCCTTCTCGAAGTCCATTGTTCATGAACTGCAGGTGTATTTAGGTTATGTTCTGTTTTGACTGGAGACTGAACTGGTCATGTCACATTTATTTTCATTAACAAGACAAAGAACACTTCGGTTTACATTTGAAATCCTCAGGCGCTCAATCAAGGGAATCCTAGAGTACACTAACAGAAGTAAAGTTGCACTATGCAAATGCTTGTGCGCATTTTACACGTACGAACTGATTCAAAGGAAGAAAATTTTAACCGACAGACCCGAACACCTGGAGACACAGAGTACTGTGATGCCCTGGCCAGCAGTGAACGCATTAGTGTCGAGAAATGACCACGGCAGAGATAATGATCAGCAATATCATGGCGAGCATTGCTGTGAAAGAGCCGATCAAAGATCCCGTGATTCGCTCACAGAACGAGCTGAACTGTTGGCAGATGGCGAACCAGTTTGCGCTGCTGTTGCCGTTGTGGGCTAAGTAGACGATGGCGGCAGCGGCGGATCCTCCGGCAGTGAGAAGAGCCATCATCGCCTTCAAAAAGTTCAAAGATGCGCTTTGTCAGATTAGTGAAATTTTAATGACGATGCTTCTTTGCATGATAATAGTACGTTTTCTAGTAATTTATATGGAGAGTTTCGCTCTTTACCGTGTCGAAGATGATCAAGATGATCCTTGTGATTGTCAACTCGGGCCGCTTGATGTGGAAGATGGACAACGGGATCGAAAGAACGAGATAGCCGCAGACGACGCCGTTCGCTACGACAAAGAACCTGCTCCAAGCACGCATCAAACATCATCTATTCGGTCGACCCGGCAAAACAAACAAAAAGAACGAATACAAAAAGCTTCAATCGAGTCAGCTCACATGAAAGACGGCAGATCGTTGTACTGGGCCCTGAACTGTAAGAACTGAGTGAAGAAAGGCAGCGTTTCATTAGTCGTCGCCATGGCTATGGCGCTACCCAGCGTCCCGATGGCCGCGACGATACGAAGAGCGAAGTCGACCATCGACATCCATTTCTTCAGCCCTTGAGCTGGCGGGTTCGCTTCCAAAGCTTCAGCGGCTTCAAGCTGTGCTGCCTTCATGTTGTCCTGTCGCAAAAACCCCGGTAAAAGTGACTCTCTTGTCTAGGATTTTCCAGTGAATGCTTCAGTTTGATACAGCTGAGATTGCCTGAAACGGGTTAGAGGAAGAGTGCGTATTTATAGGGGACGTGATTAGCGAAGCTAAATCGTCCGTCATGGGCATGCGCCTATCAAAGCGAAGCTAAGTGGGAATTAGGTACTGCCCATGTCAACCTGCTTGGGGTTTTGCTCCTGTCCTTGACCCAAATGTCACTGTTCGATAGGGTTCGTCGCCATCAGGATCGTTCTGGATTTTGAACCAACACGATGGTGGGACTCCATCCGACTCTCCGACGAGGACGGTACCCTGACCAGTAGACACCGGATGTCGCGGGCATGGCCCTTTCCTTGAAGTCAGTTTGGCCTAACTCTCTCGCTTTGTTGATTCTTGAATTCAACTTACGGATGCTGGTGGTTTTGTTCCTGCACGTAGTTTGGTACGATCCCAAGCTTGCTCGCGAAAAGTTGACCGAGCTCTGTCAGCGACTCCATCCTTTGACCAGAGGAAGAGAGAGGAGAGGAAAAACCAGATTTGACTTTTGTCTTTGAATTCTTCCGAACCTCCAAGATTGTTTTGACCCGAGAGTCGTATCAATTAGGTTGAATTTGCTTTCTCTCTCTCTCTCTCTCGCAATTTTTGTCTCTGCGATTCGGTACAAAGTGTAGAACTAATGGATCAAGGCTATCTCCATAAGCCTCCCAAAAAGAGGGAAAGGGTGATGAGCTACAAGTGGCATTGGGGGTCATTGAGCACGTGAAGAGGCTCTGTTCAAAAGTCCAATGGGCTTGATAGACTGCTCATGTTTGCACCGGCCCGGCTCAAACTATATGGGCTCTCTCACAAATCTCTTGGCGAGTCCATGTTACCTATATTTTGCTTATTAGGCCTACTTAGGCCCTGTTTGATAACCGATCAAATAGTTATTATTTTTGTTCTTTTGTTCTCCGGAACAAAAAATAAAAAATAATAAAATTCCATTTGATAACATTAGCTAAGGTTTTATTCCCGGAAATAGATTTGGAATGGAATTAAGAAATATATATATATAAAAAAGAAGAAGTTAATTCTTAGTTCCAAGGAACAATTCAAGAATCAAGCAATTTTCTTCTTCTTCTTCTTCTTTTTCCTTTTTCTTCTTCCTCTAGTTGGTCGCTGAGTGACTAACCAAACAAGAGTTGGCGACCTTGCTCGAGCCTCGCTATGACTGAGCGAGGCTTGGCCTTGCCTTGGTTGGGTGAGGCTATCGGGGGTCGATGAGGTCGTTAGCAACTAGCTACAAGAAGAAGAAGAAGAAAATGAAAAAAGAAAATTGTAATAAAATCATTAAAAAATTAAAAGAAATTTTAAATCACAAAAAAAATTTATGGTTGTACTAAACATATTTCTATTATAGGAATAAAAATGTTGTGTAATTACCAAATATTTTTGAATGCTTAAAAACTCGTCCAAGAAGCATAATAAACAAAAATTAATTATGAGCTTAAATTATTTTCGGAAATTGAATGGTTATTGAACAAGCCCTTATAGTTACCTCCTCGTTGGAAAATAGAACAAATACATTTGCTGAGCTTAAACTTTTTCCACTAGGGACCTTGAACTTGAAATTCATACAATTAAGTCCTCCAACTTCTTGTCTATTTTCCAATCGAGTTTGTCCATCTCACGTTCCAACGAATTGAAGTGACTTCTTGATTGGTAACGCTCATGAGTTCAATATGGAAATTATTGGTGCCACTGTCAAACGAAGACTCGTCGAGGATCTGTTTAGCAGGGTTAGGGTATGCTGTACTTGCAATCCAGTTAACACAAACTAATCGACAAGTCATTGATTATTGCATCAGCCTTTTGGTCGGCTTTAATGTTACGCAGCCTTCGATTTGCCCCAAACTAGAGGCCAATCCTACAAGTTCAAGAGCTCGATTGCAGTATTACAAGTTGAGGCATCGTAGATCAGACGTGCATAGTTTCCCCACCACAACAAAAGTTAGAAAAGATGCCACAGCCACAGGCCCTACCTCAGACAGAAAGGACTCGGGGTCACTGTCGGGAGCTGGTCCTCCCCACGTTGGTGCAGGACAGGAGGGCAAGCGACCCAGACACATGCCCTATGTTTCCAGACAAGGGCTTCCCCTCATCAAAGTCCTTAACCGTCTCCTGGGCCAACTGCGGCCCCCCCCCCCCCTTTCGATTGCGAAGTCAAGCCTACTCAAAATTTATGGAAGCCCATTGGAAAACAGGAGGAAAAAAAGGAAAAAGAAAACACTTTTAAGGCGCGGTAGGACCGCCTTCTCTCTCTCTCTCTCTCTCTCTCTCTCTCTCTCTCTCTTCCTTAGCCACATCTCCTTTGAATTCTCTCCGTGCTTTGTGAAATCTTGGCCCAGTACATTGGAGCAAGCATTGGTGATTGCACTTGGGCCCAGATGGACCATCAGGACATGGCAATTCAACCCACTAAGATGTTCAAGCGCCCGGTCATTTTCCGCCAATTTTCCGCCAGTTTGTGGAAGATAAGACGGTGATGAAGACGACCCGGGAGAAGAACAGTCACCAGTTTTAGAGTAAGTTTGAAGTCACTCCAGCTATCTTAATGATTGAGCCATATCCAATCCACATGATCGGGGTGATTCGCATAGATCCAATGTAATTAATCAATTTAAAAAGCTCGAATATCCAAAGAGAGAATCGTAACTGGTTTACCATATACATTTTACCCAAGAGCGGGGCAACGTTAGTCTCTGACAACATCTTCAATAGTAAAATCGTCAAAATACAAACCTCAATAGAAATCGTATATGCATGGCATGTTGATCAAATCCAAAACAACCATTAATCTAGGGTAACCTAAAATCCACACAAAAAAATTATGGGTTGGGAATGGGAAACGCGAGTCATTTAGTCTTGCAAACTGCCTAAAATCAAATGATCAAGCAGTCAAACTCGTTCCGTCTTTTTCCGTTCAAGAGACCAATCTGAAATTATAGAGCTCGTGGGCGGTATATGTCCCATTCTCGCGCCATCATACATCACATATTTTAGCTTGCAAAGTAAAGATTATTGAATATAACTGACCTGTCATGAAGAACTTACATTTTCCCTCGCTAGAAGACGGCGAAAAGTTGGGGGGAAAAAGGAGAGAATTGCAGACAAACCAGTCCCCTTTCGAGACAAAATCAAAGAGCATTCATCAAAGTTCTTAACTAAAGCTCGCGTGCAATTAGGTGGGGAACCCAAGTTCTGTCACTTCGTCCCCGAAACATCACCACCACCGGTCTCATTCACATCCTAAAAATGCACTAAATCCTTGAACAGTGAAGCCCTTGCTCCGCCTCTCTCTCTGATCTCGGTGCTCGCGCTTTAATGATGATGGAGGGGAAATTCGTACCCAGAGAAAACTGGGCTAGACGTCCTCCTGCGACCACACCACGTGATTTTCATGTGATGGAGGGTCCATTTGCGACTGCTGTTTTCGTGCTGAAGAAACGCAGAAGGATCGGTCGAACAGAACATAATCCTGGAAAAAAAAGAAAATCGAACATGTTGGCTCCTTTTGCATGTGAGGTTGTCCCTCCGCCCACGGTCGCTCCGCCATCGCCAGTCAAACCCAAGCCTCTTTTGTGGACTCAATTTTTCATTTTTTTAATCTTTTAATCTTTTTGATTTGTGTGATTTAGTATATGATCGCTGCGGTAATTGGTCTAACGAGGTAGGGTTTACTCTTGAGGGGTTTGAAATCTCTCATCATGAGTACGAATTTTCCGATCGCTTCGCGATCCCAAGAAGCCTTGATTCGTCTACTAAATAGGTTCGGCATCATATCGGGACGCAATATAACCGTTGGGTCTCTCTTATTAGCATTATGAGGGTACGATAGCGACGGACTTGCTTGAATTTAATAATAGCATTGGCTCAAATATAACAATCCATTATGGGTGTGAAATTCTTGTGGAAAAACTCAAAAAGAGTCGGTCGACATGCTCGTCCTCTTCCCGCCCTTGTTTACTTATTACTAATCAAAATATGCAAAAGATAGCAAGACCCAGCTAAAGAGTGATTAGGGGACAATTATTAGGTCAACTCAAAGAAGTGGAGTTGCTTTTATGGCAAAGCTTCATATTCTGTTGACATGACCCCACAAATCATTTCTTTCGTTATTCTTTATAGCTAGAACCCCACAAATGGATGGCCATATTTTGATGAATTTGTGTTGAATGGCAAGCTGGATTTCAAATGAGAATCTCAAAGATCCTTCCACGAGGCCAAGAAAATATTGATTCAAAATGTATATTTTGGTGAGGTGGAAAAGTTGAAATTGCGGTTTCATTTGCTTGTATTTGTAACTAGGAAGGGTTAGGGCAGACGGCAGAGGAGAAGGGTAGGCGACGGCGGTGTGATGCGCCTAGATGACAGCAGGTTATGGCTGTTCGTGGAGAAGGAGCGAGAGAGGCGAGCAGGATTCCTGACTGTGGAAAATCTAAAAACAGAATTGCCGAGTAGAAATCGATCAATGAAGGGGCTTATGAAAAGTTAGGTTTGC
Organism: Eucalyptus curtisii; assembly: GCA_017140595.1. Taxonomy (NCBI): domain Eukaryota; kingdom Viridiplantae; phylum Streptophyta; class Magnoliopsida; order Myrtales; family Myrtaceae; genus Eucalyptus; species Eucalyptus curtisii. The sequence continues at coordinate 32,808,644 of CM029500.1, forward strand.
CCGGATCACCTAACTTTATTTACTATAGCAATCCTCCAAATCAAATAACACATGCCATATAGTGATGTATCTCCAACCTAATATGAATGATAACAACGACCCCTCACAAAGATCGTTGAAATAATAGAAAGAAAAAAAGAACCTTACATTCGTCTTTCTCCATCGGAACTTAGATGCGAAAACCAATACGGGCGAATCCTCTCGAGCGCCGGTACGGGGATTTATATGCTCTCGTAATTATCGACACTTAGATTAGTCACGTGCTCGAAGAGCTCCCGACATCGAATTATTCATTTCTCTTTTTTTTTCTTTTGAAAAGAAAATTCGGTGAAAATTTAATACGGGGGGACCACCTAATCGAGAACTGGCCCATCTTCTAGTCGGTCCATGAGCTCCCGGGCCTGGATCGAGTGCACATGGGATGACACTCCAAGGGCTCTCGTCGCCTCGTTCAAATTCTAATCTCTAAAGTCCCAACAGTCCGTCCATTATCGATTCTTCTGTTTTTCCACCGTCACGGCCGTGGTGGATGGTCGATCGTCGCTATAAATGCGCGAAAATCTCTTCAATGGCGACGGCCACTCCATGGACAAAATTGTCATATGCGCACATGCGCTAGGGACTTATCCCCAAGTTGCGTCCGCATGTCGTATGGCTGCCCTTGCGAGAAGTAGCAACGGGAAGACCACCCGTTCGATGGGTCGCCCTCGAATGCGAAATGATCCCCCGTACTGTTGGCGAAATATGGTCGATGCGGGTACCGAAATCTCGAGACGACCCCATCGAATTTCGCCACTCCGCTTTGCTCGGTTGCTCAGGCTTTTTGTCGTAATGGATACACTCCGACATTTGTGCATCGGCAAAATGATGTGCGGGGACTTCTATCTGCCGGTTGAAAAAAAGAAGAAGAATATAAGAGTTGAGGGATTTAATTAAATAAAGGTATAAGTGGTACCGGAAATTATAAAACTTATTATGAAAGTGTAACTAAGTTATATCATTTCCAAAGAGTATAATCAAATTCCTAAAATTTTGAAAAAGCGTAATCGGATTATAAAACTTTCAAAATGTATAATCAAATCCCATAACTTATCAAATTCATCTAATTGCACATTTTGAAAGTTTCAGAATTCAAATTAGATTTTCATGACAAGTTTTGAGATTTTTAATACATTTATTCCTTAAATAATCACAAGTTCGAGGATCATAAATTAAGAAATGATGAAAGTTCCTGGATCGGAGGTGCAATTTTGCCGATCCAAACTGAAAATTTTGATAATTTAGTAGCCCAAAGGATCCATGAATCCAATCCTTGCTGGAATGGTCATCGAGTCTACTCGAGAAGTCATCAGAACTGATCCAATCGACTCGTTTTAAGCTAAGATTAGAATCGTGGGGCGTGCCTAGCTCGGAGACGATACGTGGGGATACATAGATTCTACGAAGGCGACGTTGGATTTAGTAAGAAGTATATGGCTTGGAGTCTTAGGATTTGAAAAGCTTTTCTCGCACAAACAAACGTCGTTAGCGATGGCATCGTCGGAGAGAAACGAATCAATGAAAAAAGAGATTGAGTCGAAAGTCAAAATTCACCGGAGCTAAAAAATCAAATCGAGAGCCCATCATACCACGCTTATCGTGCCACGTCCCAATGTCCCTAAACGGTTTCAAATGCAAATCGAAAAATCGAAACACGCGATAGTTACGCAACCGAGCACGATATATCCCCCTCATGCGCATCGTTTTCTCCATACCAAGGCTTTTTTCGTAAGTTCTTCTCAGCCCGATTCGTGGACCCGATATCGTAGATAGGGTGAAATTGAATTTTCCCCTTTATAAGAGCATGAAAAATCTCGATCGATTAGATTACTTTCATCATTTAGCATTTTATAAAAATAAAATCCCACGTTATCTTCTTCTTCTGTTTTTGGCCCTTTAGTCGCCGTCGTGTTTTCGATTGCCTCCACACGTTCGTGAAAAGCTGTGAAAAGAGAGGAGGCCGGCCTGGGTCGTCATCGTCGGTTCGATCGGACGGTTGCACCATCTGATTGTGCTCCTTTCCTCGTGAGAAAGACAATTTTGGAAATTTGAGAAATTTTTGTGATTACGAAGAGAAGGGGAATTTTTTTTTTTGGTTTCTTGGTGTATTTTCCTCTTCGAGTTATAAATCTAAGATTGTGATATATTCAATGTCTTTTGTTGTGATGTGTCGGTATCAATGTCATTTTTCTCATGGTATGTGTGTCGAAATTATTTCCGTATTCACAAATGAAAATCATGTTATCGAGGCGATTCTCAGCAATATTTACGAACGTAGTGTCAAGTTATTTCGCGATCAATGACCCTATTCCTGCGAAAATAAATTATCCATGAAAAATTAAATAAGCAAGACAGGCTCGAGCTTCAAACGAGTATGTTGTGACTTTTTCTCAGATTTTGGATGTCCTTTAGGTACTTTCCACGTTCAATTCAAAGTGCGCCGTTGAATGGCGGATAGCTTCGAGCTACCAAAGGTAGAGTTAAAGCAAAGGCAGCATGAATCCACTCAGATGAGTGAGTTCCATCTTTTCCAGGCAAGCCTCCCCCTAATTGCGGACTGATCTTTTCATCTTCCACTTTTCGTCTCGAGGGAAAATTCGTTGGTAGATATAAAACCCGACCCGCCTGGATCCAGCTAGGCCCGAAAACAATGCCATTTCTACGAGGTTGCAGCAGCACGGCAATTTCACCATGCTCTAATGTTCGAATATCGATCATTCGATTACGTGTGTTGTCAACCGTTGGATCAAATATCTTGTTGGCGCTGGCCATTTGAATTGAGCATAGCAATTAGATCATAATAGTGGGGCTTGAGATCACAAGAAGGGTGTAGAATTTGTACCTCTCACGTGGGACAAGGTTTGTTCATAATTATATTACGATTTGCCCCCAAACAATTCACAAGGTTACTCTTTCGATTTGATACACTTCGTGAAGATATTAACTCAAGCAAGTCAAATTACTAAGATAAGAATTCATTTAGTTACCCTTCAAAAACAACTTCTTACACGAGTGTCCCCCCTCCCCCTCTCTCAATATTACCCAAAAAAAAAAAAAAAAACTGTGTGAGAATGAGTTTAGAAAGTGAAATTTTGTTAAACAACCCGTTTTCCCCAAAAATCTCGACTAGTTAACAAAACAATAGCACAATCACATATTGTTCATCATAACTTGTTAGATTTTGAGAGATCATAATCAATCGTTTTAAAAATTTAAGCTGTCAAATGAAAGTATAATTTTATCATCAAAATATTTTAACACATCGCCTCACATTTGATATAATATTTTTACCTCATTCTACAAATTCTCACATAGTTATAAATTTGAAGGTCCGGTGCTCGAATCTTTCCGGATCCTATTTATCTCTCCAATTAAATATGTCGATGTTTAGCATCGGATGAAAGACCCGACAGGTACACAGATCATTGGGAGATTAAACTCCAAACTCGTCCTGGCGTGGCAAGCCGCATGTCCTTTTAACCGCCTCGACCCCAGCTTGGTTATTGCGAGATGAGCACCGCTCCGACCGACAAAACTAATGACAAAGATAAAGATCTACTCATTGCGATTATAGCTTTACGTGGAATTTAGGAGGCGGCCGTTAGTTGTAGTGCCAGCTCTTAATCACGACCTTATTACTTTTTCTAGAAGCTAAACTGCCCTTCGTTACGTTCCTCTCACCTCCCTTCTTTAATCCCCTTTTCCCTTTTGTCCCATCTAGAGAGAGAGAGAGAGAGAGAGAGACGGAGGGACTGTGGAAGATTTGATGCATGGCTTGGAGATGTGATTAAGCACATGATGGCCGCTTTAACCCACGAACCGCAACTCAATGATGCCGCACCACATGCTGTCGGATGTTGTGTCAACGCTGCAATAGTCAAGTATGGGGTCACCTAACCTTTTTCTTTTTTATAAAATAAAAAATTCTTGACGGTATTTGAGGTTACCTCATTTTCATGTTCCGTATAAATCCAAGCAACCGTCATTTATGGAAAATCACTCTGTCCTCCTCGCAAACCTACTTTGATTTTTCTTTCGTTCCTTTTTTTCCAATGAGGTATATGGAGCCAGCGCGCCGCTCAAATTTCCTAAATAAAGAATTACTCTAGCCAGCTAAAGACGATCGAGATTCTATAGGAATTGTTTATGAAAAGATATTCTCGAGATAGAAAACTATCGAAACCTATTGGGCGTGTGACTCAATAGAAAAAAAGAAAAAGAAAAGAGCGGACTCAATCAAGTGGGTTTTTTTTCAATTTAAATTTTACTTTCGACGGCTCGGAGTACTCACCTTACTAATTCGAAAAGCGTGATGCATGGAGTTCTGATCATTTCCAGAAATTAAAAGAGAGAAAATCTCGATCCTGTATCTCAGTGATGGAGCCATTTCCTTCCCCACCTTGGATTCAATCGTGAGTACAGCCTGCTGTCCTAACAAAAAGAGACGTTCGACATCAAGCCAGGTCGTGACAGAGGACGAAAAGATGAATGATTAGTCGAACTAATCGTGAATCAACAACACATAGAAGCGCGAAATCACGGAGCTTCTATCAGTCAATCTAATGAGAAACGAGGAGGACGAGGATGATGTCGACGTGAGTTAGCGTCTTCTTTTGACTTGTAGCTGTAGAGCATTAAATCCCAGAATTTGGACAGGCGACTAAATACTAGACGCAGCAGCCCACGGCGAAAAAGAACATTAATAAATCCAAAAAATAGAAAAATGAAAAGAAAATAAAATCTTAGTTCTGTCGCTGACAAAGATATAGCCGGCCGGCCCGGCCCAATTAGCTTCAAAAGTTATGCAGACAAAAAACTTCGGCAATTTTTCCCCTTCTTTTTGTAATTTTTTATTTTTGTTTTTGGACGATGGGAGGTCTGGACCGGTCTTAACGGCAAGTTGGTTAGTTGGTCACGAAATCTTTTTGTGTCTCCCTGCATGTGCATGTGGGGGCCCGCAAGGATCCTGCTCTGATCGTGCCTGTTCCTTCTGAATTAAGTTTACCCTTTTTCGTCCAAAATTTTGACATCACATCTAACTCTTTCATGCCAAAAAAAACATCGCGGACTTACGTGTCCAGATTTGAACGTCGCAAAAGTTTTTTGTGTGTCTAAAATGAAAAAAAAGAAAAAGGTCGAAGTTCGTTCGTCGTAAAACTTAAGTACACACAGGTTTTTTTCTCGCGTTCAATAGAAATTAGCCCAGTTCAAAAATTGGAGATCATTTAGTCAAATCCTGCTTGCTAACTGTCTGCATCGAGGCCATCTATAGAGATCGAGGGTCTAGGTTTAGTGGATACCCGAGCCTCGCCGGATATTCTAAGGGCCCATAAGCCGTGGAGTTTACTAAGAGAAGGAAGCTGAACGTTGGATTGCATGGAAATCCTAAAGTCATTATCTTAGGCTATGTATGGAAGACGCTAAGCAGAGGAAATTTCCTACTCCTTTCTCACAAAAGGGAATTTGAAGTTTTTGATGTTTGTCACTCGAATATTTCATCTAATTAATTAGCCAAGAAGCGGTCTCCCACGCTTAATGGCTAATTCGCAGCGCGCAATCTTCAGTGCGGATTGCAGGCTTCTGTAGCCTACGGATCAAAAGGGTATTATTATTCACCGATTCATCGATGTCGTCGTTATCGCTTAACGATACGAGATCCACGCAGATGGGGCCGCGAAGTTTCGCCTTCCGATGCAGCACCTGCCGCCTCGTCTGTCAAAACTCGCGATAGCGCGAGATTTGTCCTCGCTCGCGCGCCGTGTTTGTCTGTCCTGCGAGGTTTTTCATCGAGAAATTATTCGAAAAATCAGATGGAAAGAAGGAGAAAAAAAACAAAGGAGAAAGAGGCCAAATTGGATTTGAAAAGCTAGCGCGGCGGGGAGTGTAGAGACAAAATGATGGCATGTGCAGCAGCTCTGCTCGCATGGCTTCGAAACCGAGCGCCAGTGTATATATGGCGGATCTTTTCAACAAGGACCCCCAAGAAGAGTTTGCGATTTTCTAATATGTTATTTTCCTCGTGTTACAACTTACATTCAATGAAAACTGAACGAATTTCAAAATTTGATATTTGCTCAGCGGTTCATCTGACTATGGAGCGAAGGCTCTCGAATTCGAATCTGAACATCTTCCGTTCTCGTGGGGGAAAATGGTGATTAAGTTATACTGGAAAAAGAGATAAGTTTTGAGCCTGATTATCTGGCGTTATTCGACCTCTTGTCACGGGTCGAGTCAGCCTTATTTCATCACAGTCGCCGAGGCGCTTTTTGGTTATGGGGAGTCGTTCCTTCTGACGAGTTTGACCAGGCCAGGCTCGGAAAAGCTGTCCATGGTGAATGGCCGCGCCCAGAGCATGGCTTGAAACCCTAGAGGCTAGGGCAACGCCATCGAAAGACGCAGATAAATGCCGCGGGCAGGAGAGAGGGGGAAGTCGAGCAGAGCTTTGACCCCGGTTTGAAGCGCCGCTCTCCACACGAGATGTGGTAAAGCGTGCATGAATGATGGGAGCAGGTGGAAATTACGGAAAAATACGTGATCAATTTGATCTGGTAGAAAGAGACTTCCATCGCATTTTCAATCTTCGACGTTCAAGAACCATCGGACCTTCAACTTCTTTAATCGAATCGAACCTAACGCTTCCGTCGCGTGGTGCCATCTGGACGATCGGCTGTGCTCGACAAAAGTTTTAAAATTTTGGAAATTTGCAGTACGTACACGGCAGACATGGAGCATCCGATTTGTGATCTGTGACGATCTCTTCTTTGTCAGATGTTAATCAATTTGGAGCTAACAAAGCCCGCTTATATATTCATATATTATTTCGCAAGATGCCCGTGTTTAATTTTTTCTGGCTTAGAAGCTAAGTATTGCTGCTCAGATCTGGTGCACAAAGAAAAGAAAAAAAAGCAGGGGAGGCCTTGTCCTAAGGGTTGACACTTGATATGATACGATACTCCAGCAGCAAGAATCTCGGTGCTGCCACTTCGCTGAATCGACACGGAGTCGTCCGTACCTTCATTAGTTGTACATTTTCGTTCTCCAGCTTGCTTGTTCATAGCTTATTTAATTCCCTGTTCCAATCCGATCGCACCGCCAAAGCAACTGGCTTAATGATGAGAGGGTTGACTTTTTTTAACGAGGGCACAGACTGGCCGCGCATGGAGAGATAAGCAGAATCTTGGCTGAGGCTGAAGCGATGGATTTTGCCATCTTCGGATACTAACGTGAGTGGTGCATAATAATTGAAATCAAACGTTCCATAATAGATGCATGAGACCTTGACGATGATATTCGGATAGGATCAATAGCGCTCATTGTCCATTTCTATCACTTTATTTCGATAAAGGAGAATGATTTCGATCGATCACAGTCGCGAAAAAATGGAAAGGCTTCACATATGTAAGTCGACGTAATAGCAAAGGATGAAAAAAGCCTTTGGAATTTATCACATCCAATATATCATCATGCAAGTCATCGGAAGTCGCGAAACGACCGATTGCATAAACTAGGAACAAAAACACATTAAAGGCAGGGTGAATTTAAATTCGAATTTCGAAAAGGCCTAGGTGTATGTCTCACGAGTGACTCGCGACTCACGAGGATGGAAGGTTAAAAAAAGGAGTAAAAACAGAAGCAGGGAGGGGGCAAAGTGGGGAATTCACCCCGAAGCGACCCTCGTCCCATGTGAACGCGGGGGTTTGTCAGCGGAAAACGAATAAACCCAACTGGGCCCCACCCCACCCCACCCCACCCCACCCCACCCTTCTTTTTTAAATTTACATTTTTAAATCTTTTTCAATCCGTTCCGCATGCCTGAGGAAATTTCCCGCCGAGAAAAAGCAAAAAGAAAAAGCCCGAAACGGCGCCGTATCGGGCCGCAAACAAACGAGGGAAAATCCCAAGCACCTGTGCCTCGCTTTTTCACTGCTAGGAGTCTACCGCAATAACTAACCAACTCCCGCCCCCCTCTTTTTTCCGGTAGCAGGTTTTGGTCCCCCACAACATAGGTCAGTCAAATAAAAAAAAAAAAAAAAAAATATTCTAGCCGAACAGTCCCCGGGGGAAATTCTCTATATAACGCCGTCGATTCCTCCCAACTTCTCCACACCTGCCATCCGCCGCTCATCTCCCTCCCTTGCTCTCCCTTTGTCACTTCTCGTCGCTGCTACTATCAGGACTCTCCCGGTAAATCACATTCTCGACCCTGTGTCTAAATTCGATTAATGGTTGTGAATTTTCTCAAATGGGGATGTGCATTTTGTTCGAAAACTGAGGCAAATGCTCTGTTTCGTCCAGGAGGAAGGGGTGAAAAAATGGCTCTTGCTGGGCTGCTGCTCGTGGTGGGCCTCCTTGCGACCGCGGCTTCCGTCGACGGCGCCGGCGGTGGAGGCTGGATCAATGCTCACGCCACCTTCTACGGAGGCAGCGACGCTTCCGGCACAATGGGTACGATGGCTTCCGGATTCTTTTGTAGCCAGTAATAGGAAAGAAAATGCTCTTGTTTTGTGGAATTTGGGAACTTTTTAGAAACCCATCGAATAAAAAAGGGGCGGTTCTTTGGAGGATATTGGGCTTGGGCTGTGGAAATAGTTTCGATTTGGTCCAGTTCGTGTCGATAATTTGTGAATTCTGTTCTACTCAGGCGGGGCGTGTGGGTACGGCAACCTGTACAGCCAGGGCTACGGGACGAACACGGCGGCGCTGAGCACGGCGCTGTTCAACAGCGGCCTGAGCTGCGGGTCGTGCTTCGAGATCCGGTGCGTGAACGACGGGAAGTGGTGCCTCGGCGGCTCCATCGTCGTCACCGCCACCAACTTCTGCCCGCCCAACAGCGCCCTCCCCAACAACGCCGGCGGGTGGTGCAACCCGCCCCTCCACCACTTCGACCTCTCCCAGCCCGTCTTCCAGCACATTGCCCAGTACCGCGCCGGCATCGTCCCCGTCGCGTACCGGAGGGTGCCGTGCCGGAGGAGCGGAGGCATCCGGTTCACCATCAACGGCCACTCCTACTTCAACCTCGTCCTCGTCACCAACGTCGGCGGCGCCGGCGACGTCCACTCGGTCGCCGTTAAGGGTTCGCGGACCGGGTGGCAGGCCATGTCCCGGAACTGGGGCCAGAACTGGCAGAGCAACGCCAACCTCAACGGCCAGTCCCTCTCCTTCAAGGTCACCACCAGCGACGGCCGCAGCGTGGTCTCCAACAACGTCGCCCCCGCCGGGTGGTCCTTCGGGCAGACCTTCGCCGGAGCGCAGTTCCGCTGAGGGGCTGCAGAAGGGCATATGACCCAGTGGACGGATTTAATTAGTACACTAGGTTATATTTAAGTATTATATAAGTATAGACTTGGTCGATCCAAAATGAAGGAGGGGCTAGTTTTAAATGGCTCCTTTATAATTTTGGGTCATTAGTGATGATTGTTAGGGCTTACTCGGTGAGAAGTCCAAAAGGGTCATTTTGTTGCTTCTGCAATTCTGTGGCAATTGGATGCAGAAGTCTTGTGGCAGTGGTGGAGTCCTTACCACCCGCCGATGGTAATTTGTATTTTCCAATCTCTATTTTTCCTTAATTTGGAAGTGAGATCAGGTCTTGGCCCAGCAAAGGTTTTTTTGCTGGAAATGACCTATAAGCCATTAGTTAGCTAGTGAAGTTGTAAATTTCCTGCTTTTGGAGTAATGATCAATGAAGGAATGGACTGGTTCTACTATGTTTGCTAGTAAAGCTGTGAATTTCCTGTTTTTTGGGGTACCTATCAATGAAGGAATGGACTGGTTCTACTTTTTTGTGCTGTAGCTATCATTTCTCATGTCTAGTCCAGCTTCCGCGCTGCTGTCGATCCACGACTGGTTAAGAAGCGACCGTATGTTCTCACCCGTTTACCATGAGATTTAAGCTTCTATCCGGGAACGATTTTTCTGTTCCTTGCCCGACTGAAAAAAAATAAAAAAAACGGCAGACGTTGCAGCAATTTACAAAATTTCCGTCTTCTTCTACTTCCAGAAAGGGAAGGAAATTATGCAATCGGCACCCGAGAGAGAATTCCTTGCCTGATTCGCAACAATTTGATGAACGGATTCGAGTCGCTTGAGCTAAAACTTAAGTGCCCGTTAATAATCTACTAACTACTACTTAGACAAACATAGAAAATTGCGCAACGATTGATGGCCAAATTTTTTTCGATTCCGGAAATTGCGACGAAGTTTCAAGTCTGCGTAGAGTGGATACCCTTAGACCGCCGATGGATAAAAAACTGAAGCTGGACTTTCGGGTGGCTGGGAAGCGTCCGCCTCCATTGTCGGGTCCAAAATTGAAAAGGAGAACAAGGAAGAATCGCGACTTCAATTTTGGGGCAAAACAAATCGGGTCGCCCGGAGTATTTATTGGGGCGCAGCGAACCCGAGGAGGAGGGTTGGTTGGGTCGCGAGGGCGACGGGTCAAATCGTTTGGTCTCGAGCCGTGCGATCGCGCGGTACGAGATTGTATCTCCGCCGTTGCTCTCTCAAAATATCGCGGAAGCATCCGCGAGTTTTTCAAATTCGGGGCAGTGGGTGGGGCCCACCACCCCATGTGCTTCGCCGCATATCCTGCTCGCCCCTCTCTCTTTTTGCTTTTGTTTTCTTTCTCCAGTTTTGAATTTTCAATTTTTTTTTTCTTTTTTGCGCGACTTTGCCTTAGACCTACCTACCTCTCCGGCGTCGTTTGAAGCAGGTTCAGTTGGTATTGGTATATCTGCTAATGTATTTTAAAGTGTCGAATTCAAAGGGAAAAAATACCCAAATTAGGGCTTGCCCTTTATTGTATCGTTTTGTTGACGGCTATCCCTCTATTTGGAAAGAAAGGAATCATCCCTCGCCTCCCTTCTTACGCAAACTTCTATCTAGTTTTTATTTTTAGTTGGTTAGATCTAAAGCATTTATTGAACGAATAAACAAAAAATAATACTCTTTTTTTCATTTAATGTAAAAAAATCCCACTTACAAGTAATAGAATAAACCCAAAAAGAGGGAACTCATCGTCGGTTCTAGCGTCTGGTGGGTCAATTCATGATTCCACAAATAAGGACACGATCCTACCTAATCAGGTTCCACCCACCCTCAAACAATCACCCCTAGCAAGTGGCATTATTCTTTTTCTTATTATTATTATTTTATTGTAAAGGGGGCATCCCATGTGAACAAATTGCTGATTGCGAGCAAAGAAAATTTAGTTTAAAGTCGCAAATTTTGCTTGTGGCGGTTTGCAAGTGGAAGCTTCAAGATCAGCGATACAACTGAACTCAAGCTCATCATTTGCAAACTAATTAAGGTTTCCTTAGAGTTACATAGTCTAGGGTATTGCACCTATTACAAACTAGGACTGATCGGATGTCAGTCCACTCCAATTTTGAGGAGAAACTAAGAACCAAACCAAGAGAACCGATTTTCATATTCTAGGACTAAAAAACAGACCGATCGACTGGTCCCGTGGAACCAGTAATTTGTTGTTTGAGAGCAAAAATAAATTGAAAAATATTACAACTTGCTTCTTATTTCCTTGTTTTAAGCACCTGATTAAGGTTCAGATCACACTCTCCTCACACCCTCTCTGTTTTGTCACCCAGCAAAGAAAAATAAATCAATTTTTCACACATATAGTTTGCAAAGCGTTGTCATTTTCTTTAGATAAGATAACGCTCTACCCTTGTCAACTTCTACCGCGAAGAACCTTGAATAATGGACGGAATGCACACAACTCATCATAAAGCATCAGAATAACAGAAAATTTGAGAATACATGTCCTCTATTCTAGATCGCCATTGCAATCGGTCCTTTTAGATTGTCGTTATCTCACAACTTGTTTGTTAGGAGGTGAAGCATGTGACCCATTGCAGGAACAAACTGCAAGCAAAGGAACTTGCAAAAGCTCTTCCGTGATGGGTAAGACTCATGGCATCTGCAGATGACAAAATTCCGGTGATTCTATTTGTAGTTCAAGTGCCGAAGAGAGGCTTTATCAGGGAACCATTTTCTTGGTTGGATAGCTATTCTCAATCGCTTTATTACATTAATATTCAAAACTCCAAATCTTAAATATTTGAGATTAATAAAAGAAGATAATTGTTTGTTATCTCTATACTACTTATCTCTCAAAGAAGATAAGGGAAGGTGGGGAAAGCAGAAAGCAAAACCGGAAGGAAGGGAAAGCAAAAAGGGGAGGAGGGTTTTTGTCGGTTTTTTTAATTTTATTTTTATTATATCAACCAGTCCAATCTGATTGGTCTGTTTTTTACCTTAGAACTGGGAACCGGACCAATCGATTACCGATTCCAAGAATGGGAACCGAACTGGACACCGTTTTTGAGAACTGCCAAGAATCAACCAAATTGGTCCGGAGTGGTTCCCGGTTTGGACGGTTCCTGTTGCATACCTCTATTGCAAACTACTCACTTATCCAACCATCTTGATGGTTGCACTTGACATTGATTACCATTATGGTGGCACTTCTCAACAATGCCCCTTACCAAATTCTAAATCCCCCCCACCCCATACAAAACTTTGAAGCCCTAACTCGACCACTACTAATTGCCTCGTCGCCATCTATTAGATCTGTCAAACGGGTGGGTTGTGTCGAAAATGATTTGACCTGAATCGATCTATTTAATCCATTTAAACTAATTTTCATGCAATACAAATTTAGTTACTCATAATAAACATGACTCATATTGTTAAAATACTTTCATATTGGATCATATCTACAAACTAAGGTGAGAGTGCGAAGTGAGCGAGCATAAAATTGAGTGAGGGCAAGAGAGTCATAGAGGTAAGTTGGATTCAAAAGTAAGTTGTGAACTCATTTAATACTCAATATTATTTTGAGTTTTACCATTCGAAACATATTTATGATTCATTTTTGAATCTAGATAACCCATATAATAATTTAGCTAATCAAATAGGGGTACAAAAAATGCGTTTATAACACATTTTGATTTGTTTATAGCCTACCATCATGATGATTTTCACGCCACTTCACCTTCTTACATTTCGTTCCCTACCCTTGGTTGTGTCTATGGCAACCTTAGGTAACGTAGTGCCACAACACTCTCGACCTCTATTCGAGGTCATGGGTCATTCGGGCCATTAACAAGCTCTAATCAAGGTTGCCCATAGAGGTTTGTGTCCTCGGATTGAGGTCACACGAGCCTCTTCCGAGGTTATCCATGGCAGCTGCTAACAAACTCGGGGTCGTCCATGGAGGGGGAGAATGTAGACGAGGTCACGTGATAAGGCCACTCATCTTGGTTCCACCTAGCGCTCTTCTCAAGTGGATGGGGTTGACGTGGCATACAAACTCAAGATTTACCTACTTTAAGTTTAGCTTATTATTATCAAGGAAAGTTTTCACTTCTACAATATCCTAATTAATTTCCATCTTGAAAAGCTAAAAGATAAAACCAGATTTACAATAAGTTTTGGCCATAATTCATTTATTTCACGTGAGACATAGAAGCATGTGATAGAAGCTATACAAGTTTGGAGTCAAAGTCGTTCTAAATCCAGCCTAACGTAACTCGATAATACCATCAATTGAAATACCACAGATTCATCTCGAACTTGAATTTTTTTTGATCATTTGTACCCAAATCACGGCTCCATTAGAAACGATATCCTCTTAAATCAAGGATAAACGTCTATAAACCGGCAGATTATCATAGATTGGGAAACTCACACGAAAAAGCTCATGCTTTCCTTTTGGGTCCTTTGGGCCGATTGATACGGAATTATCCAAAATAATGAGTGAAGTGTTTCGTGCGGGCCCAACATCGCCAGCCCCACGGTCAATCTCTCAGCCATTTAAATGGATCGATTCCATTTAGCTCCAATGGATATGTCCAACTGCCATCTGGTCTCGGGTCACCCTCGCCAAGCGAATCGATCCGTATACATTCCACAGGAGGCCCAAAATCCACCGCGAAACCAACGAGGCGCACAGGCTTTCTCGTGGGCCGGGCCTAAAGGAAGAAAAACCAAACATTCTGGTGGCCCAATCGTAGCTGACGTCGGATCGAGAGTCGAAGCCCCGAACCGACCCGACCCGGTCAAAACAAGCAGGAAAAACCTCAAACACGTCATCGTCATCTTCCTCCTCCTCCTCATCCTCCATCGTCACCACCGCCACCGCACCGAACCCGGGAGAGCGGAGATGATGATCCAGCTCCACCACCACCCCTCTCCCCTCCATCCAATCCTCCGCCTCCCCAAGCCCCTCCGGACCCACCGCCTCCGCCTCCCACCACCCTCCGCCGCCGCCACTTCCACCTCGGACTCCGGCCTCCTCTTCCGCGAGAAGCTCCTCTACCTGCAGAGCCTCAACGTCGACCCCGGGAAGGCCCTCCGCCACAACCCGGACTTCCGGTGCGCCCCGCTCTCCACCCTCTGCGCCGTCGAGTCCTGCCTCGCCTCCTTCGGCATCCCCCGCCCCTCCCTCGGCCGCATCCTCGACATGTTCCCCCAGCTCCTCACCTCCGACCCGGACGCCGACCTCTACCCGGTCTTCGACTTCCTCCTCCACGAGGCCCTCATCCCCTTCCCGGACCTCCCCAAGTCCGTCCTCCGCTGCCCCCGCATCCTCGTCTGCAGCGTCGACGCCCAGCTCCGCCCCGCCCTCGCCTTCCTCCGCCGCTTCGGCTTCGTGGGCCGCCACGCCATCACCTGCCAGACCAGCCTCCTGCTCGTCTCCAGCGTCGAGCACACCCTCCTGCCCAAGATCGAGTTCTTGCGGAGCCTCGGGCTCGAGCACGGGGAGGTCTCGAGGATGGCGATCAGGTCGCCCGGGCTGCTGACCATGAGCGTCGAGAACAACATGAGGCCCAAGGCCGAGTTTTTCCTGCGGGACATGGGGGGGAGCCTGGCCGAGCTGAAGCGCTTCCCGCAGTACTTCTCCTTCAGCCTGGAGCGGAAGATCCGGCCGCGGCATCGGATGCTGGAGGAGCACGGGCTCGAGATGCCCTTGCCCGAGATGCTCAAGATCAGCGACGGCGAATTCACCGCGAGGTTGATCGAGATGCGGTTGCGGAGAGTCGATGCCCTGGGTTAGTTAGCTCCTCTTTCTCCCTGTAGATGTGTACATGGCGTGAGAATTTGTCGCTGGGAATAGATAGCCCAGTTCCGTAACGTTGAAGATTTCTTGCTTATATATGGGAATTGTACAGCTGATACATAGATGATGGTGAGTTCTATTCTGCAATTTCGGAAACTTTCTGTGGCATGCTGCGGAGTATAGAGCGTGACAAAGCGCCTTTCTTGATCTATTGTTTCGAGCTGATTTACTCGAGCGAATAGCTGATGGGTTCATTCTACACATTGGTCAGCTGCTGTATAGATGCTCTATTGAGAAGAGTTTTGAATTACTGTAACCTCGCTTGCATCCTTAGGCCTTATTAAGGATATCGGTTGATTATCCGTGTGATTACTCGTTCAAGTAGCTGTGACTACATTTATAGTGTCGAATCGGTGTTGGTTGCGTATAGATCATTAGTCAAGTTGATTGCACATAGATCATCAAGTGCGCCCATGAGGTTATTTGTTAGCAGTTATCCTTTAGTGATAACCAGTCTGCCAGTTCTACAACTGTATAGCTTTCGCATTGTTTGCTCATACTGGAAATGTGCAGTTGATAATAATTAAGCTCGATTTGGTGTTTTCTGAAGCTTCTTGTGGTGTGCTACAGAGCGCAAATCACAGAGTCGAACAGGTGTCTTGCTTGATCAATCATTTAGGAGCTAATACACCTGTGCTACGAAATTGAAATCAGCCTCTTGTATAGATCCTTCTGGAGAGTAGTCTTGGAATTCATTCAAAATCACTCACCTCATTTGGCCTTCTGAAAGGTGTCCGTTGATTATGCATGCAGTCACTTGTGCATATAGCTGCTAAGAACAATTTTAAGCGTGACATTGAAGCTGGCTGTGGGTAAGTCACTTGTCGAGGACAATGCTGGACTCGGAATTACATCAAACTCGCTGATTAGTCTCCCTTGCCTTCTTAAGGATCTGGGTCGATTCTGCATTCGGTAGCAGCATTCTATATGAAGTGATATTAATCCTGCTCATGTGCTTTTTAGCACGAGATGTTTACTTTTCCGCCAAAACAATTGTAAGTTTAGATGCTGCTCTGGTGTCACTGTCTCTCTTCCATGTACTCTAGCAATATTTCTGATGGATCTAATCAATTTGTGGATTCTTCATCTGCAAAGACTACTGTGGCCAAACTATTATCTGAAAGATGTTGAGAGTTTTTCATCTTTATTTGCTTTGTGACTTCTTGTATTGTTCATTTAGTTACTGAGCAGTTATCCTCATCCTTGCTGCACGGGTGTAGCCCATTTGTCGCATACTTAGCTAAGTGTCGTTGCAGCACTCTTTTCATTTGTGTGTACTGAATAACGTTGAACTGAAGGTCTAGCTATAGACGATACATGCATGGCTTGCATAAGACTCTATTGTCGTTGGTAACGGATGTCTTTTTTTCTTCTTGCGAAGTGGTTTATAGCATAACATTAAAAGATTGCTCACATTATCTGCTAAGTTTATGTACCTGCGAGCAACCTAACATCCACTTGCACCATACATCTCCTGCTAGGGGTTGAGCCTTGACACGATCGATTGAACTGCCTTGTGCAGAGTTTTGCTTTCGCCCTTCATTTTTTCGCATACACCTGTCGTTGTACTAACTTATGTTATTCTTTAATGTTCTGCTGGCATTTGAAGTTCTCAAACTCTAATTACAACTTATTTAGTCTCATAGAAGCCCCATCCTTGCAACTCAAGTCTTCTGCCAAATCTGAGGAAGTCGCCATTTAAAATCATGATATACATATAGACCATTTAAATTTTTTCTTGCGACTGCTCTTTCCGAGCCAGCTATGAATGGCTTCTTTGCTTTTCGATTCAAGCGGCGCTTGTACTTTTGAAGTATTGCAACTCGGGATTTTATTCAGTTGTCATAGTGCAAAGCAAGCCGCGACTCTCTTTCCGTTCACAACTCTTTGCGTAACAGGCATTTGAATTGCCTTCTGTGTCGCCTCTCTCTTCCCCCTTTCTTTCCGCCCTTCTCTTGGGATCCAAATTCAGAATCGTTTAGGGCGCGCATGGTAACATTTCTCTTCCTAAGAATTTCTATTCTTTTGTTCTCCGGAACAAAAAAAGAAATGAAACCCATTTGGTAATGCCAAGTTATTTTTCTATTCCCCGGAATAGAAAGTTAGCCCAGGAATAGATTTGAAGCGAAACGAGAAACAAAAAAAAAAATTACTTTTTGTCCCGGAAACAATTTCTAGAAATAAGTTAAAAAAAAAAAAATTTCTTTTATTCTTCACTCTTTGCCGCGGCAACCCGGAGCCGCCGCCGCGTGCGTCATGATCGTCGCCGCCGCCACCGATCCCCGTCGGCGCCGGTCGCCGGCCGCCACCGCCACCAAATCGCGATCGCCGCGGCCGAGCGCCGCCGCTGGGCCGTCGCCGCCGTCGGCGATCCATGATCCATGATTTAGTAGAAATCCTAAAACTTGTCAAGAAAGTACAATTGAGTCCTAAAATTTACAAAAAGTGCAATTAAGTCTTAAAACTTGTCAAGTTGGTTCAATTGAGTCCTAAAGTTAACACCATTAGATTTACTAACGGAATTTGCCGACGTGGCGGCGATGTCATATTTGAAATGAATTTTTTATTTTTCAAATGGCTTTTTTAAATTATTTTTATTCAAAATCTTTAAAAAATAGATTAAAAACTAAAAAGGAAAATCTAAATTTATTTAAAAAAAACAAAAATGTTAAAAAAAAAAAAAAAAAAGGGCACCGGTGGACTTGCCGCCGCCCATCGCCGGAGGGGTCGGCGATGGTCGTCGGAGGGCCGGCGACGGATTCTTGCCGACCCCCGGGCGGGGTGGCCGGCAACCGACGCCGCCCGGGCGAGGCCTCGTCGGCCCTCACCTAGGGCCGGCGAGGCAACGCCAGATCTCGGCGAGGCTCACCCGGATCCGGGAGCCTCGCCATCCTCGAGTGAGGGCCGACGAGGCCTTGCCCGTGGCGGGGACGGTCGCCGGCCCTCGCCGGGGCCGGCGAGGGCCGGCCGCGCCCGCCTCGCCGGCCTAGAGCGAGGGCCAACGAGGCCTCGCCTAGGGCGGGCGCGCCGCCGGCCCTCGCACGGAGCCGGCAAGGGCCGGCCACCCCCGCCCGGGGCCGGCTCCGGCGATGGGCGACGGGAGAGAGGAGCCGATTTTTTTTTTTAAACAATTTTTAAAAATAATTTTTTTAACTTTTCTTTTTAGTTTTTACTGAAAATATGATAAAATGAATAAATCTAATTTTTCAGTTTTTAAATCTAATTTTTTTTTAAAAATGAATAAAAAATAATTT
This sequence comes from Eucalyptus curtisii, assembly GCA_017140595.1. Taxonomy (NCBI): domain Eukaryota; kingdom Viridiplantae; phylum Streptophyta; class Magnoliopsida; order Myrtales; family Myrtaceae; genus Eucalyptus; species Eucalyptus curtisii. Next base: position 32,827,070 of record CM029500.1, read on the forward strand.
TAAAAAATCCACGTGGAAAATAAAAAATTATTTAAAATGCCAGTCAGCATTTTTAACGGAAAAGGCTAACGGTATTAACTTTATGAGTCAATTGAATCAACTTGACAAGTTTTAGGACTTGATTGCACTTTTTGTAAGTTTTAGGACTCAATTGCACTTTCGTGACAAGTTTTAAAACTTTTGGTGAACATATCCTGTGACATCCCGAAATTCGAGCCCTCTAAGGGACGAGTGAAAGTGAATTTCGTCAATGCATTGTTGGTTGATCTCACTCGGAATTGATCACTCCCGAGATCTCGACCTTGGGGAAAGGCTAATGAGGACGAACCCGTACGACTAAAGAACTCGACGCAGGGAAAACGACTTGACCGTGAGACTTGCGTGAGGATGATCTTGTAGATAGGCAGGCCGATTCTAAGGACGACTAGAAGTCGATTCGCGGGCAGAACATAATGGAATGACGGGTGATTCCATTTACTATTATCGAACCCTCGAACGACCCTATGTCGATCTTCAGGGATCGTGTACTTTGAAATAAGAATCTATCCTCCATAATCTCATGCAATCAAGGACGTCCATGTGTCGAGATGTCTTGAACGTGGTTTGGCACGAGTCGATTACGCGTGAATTCTCGGAGCCGCCTGTCAGTCTGAGTTGTAACCAAAATGGCATTAGGGCGAAATTGACATGGCAAGAGAACTTAGTATTTGACTTCGAATTATCGGGAATGTCCGGGACGGACTTTGGATAAAGCTACATCAAAAATCGACAAAACCGGTTAAGCCGAGTAATTGAAAAAGGGATTTTTGGACCGAGGAAGCAAGCCCGTGAGGACGTGGGCCGGGCCAAGCCGGTGTGGGTCTTAGGCCCAAGTTGGGACAGCCACCAAATGGGCCTAAGTCAAGCAAATGAGCCCATTAGGCCAAACCAACTATTCATCTTTCAAAGCCCATGGTCCAACTTTGAGCCCAATCAAGCCCAATTAATTTCCAAACCCACTCCTATTCATGGACAAGCCCATTTCTTAAGCCCATCCACCAATTTCAGCCCAAGGTCAGATGTGTAATTTGTGCAAGGTGGAAATGACTAAATTGCCCCTAAAAGCATGTGGATAAAGCAAAGGAAGAGAGAGAAGATGATGTCATGGCATGGGGAATTGAAGCAAGCATTTATTGAGGTCTTGACAGCCCTCCCATCACTCTCTCTCTCCCCCATTCGGCCCCAAACCGGTCGAAGCTTCTCTCTCCTCCATTTTCTTCTTCCTCCAGCCGCTCCACCGACCCTTCGGTGAAGAATCGAGTCAAAAGTGGCCCTCCCGGTTAAATCAGAGAACGAACCACCTATCACCGTGACCGTGAGAGACAGACCGTTCCAACGAGCCTAATTTCGTCCCGAAAGGAGTCGCCGTCCGTCCTGTACGGCCGTCGCAAGCCGCCGGTCGCCGGTCCGTCGGTCCGCCTGCAGCCTGGACTGTTTCGACTTTGCAGCCTGTTTTCTCTCATTCCAGCCGTTCCTTTGCCCATCCCAGCCACCCACAAGATTCCCAAGACCCCTGGGAGCCTCCGGTTTTCGACCAACCCCTCGCCGGAGCTCCGGCCAAGCCGTTCAACTCGGTTTCTCCTCCGGCAGGCTATTTTTCGGTGTTTTCGGTGGGAGTCCGAGCTGTGGTTGCTGTGTTGAGCTTGGGAACGCCTTGGATCGTCGTTGTAGAGGTCTCGGTGCATAGCCACCGTCGCCGCCGCCGCGTCGGTGCCTCCGGCCCGCTTAACGGGTGAGTTTAGCTCCTAATCCTTCGTTTAGTGCCTAAACTTGCTTAGGGTTGGTTTAGTTATTGTTAATTCTAGTTTAGGTGATTTAATTAAGTTATTTTAGTCATAAGATAGGTGGTTAGATTAATGGCTAAGATTAGTTTAGCTTAATCTTACTTTATTTGCTTAATGTGGTTTATGTGGTTAATTAAGTATGCTTTGCTTTAATTAATTGATGGTTGCTTTAATTAATGCTTTTAATACTTTCTGAGTTTAAATTATCATTTATTAAATTCTGGAGATTTATGTTCACTCGACACTATTCACGATTTTCGATTTCACGAAACACCGTTCACGTTTTATCGTTCACAAACACTGTTCACCCGAGAACGAAAAGTGTCTAATGTCATGTGGGTTTAATCCTATGAAGTGATTGGATATGTTATTGCATAAACATCTGCATGAATTGAATGATGATTTGTGCAATTGTGTGGTGATTGGAAAATTGGATTTTATTCAGAAAATCTCGGGTGTCGGGTTTGGACACCGAAAATGGATTTTAAGTATTATATCAAACAAAGTGGGGTTTGAAAAAGGAAAGTATCGTTTTCGGTTCGAATTGACGTGTACCCACGCACGACTACTTTCGCGGATGTTTTTAATACGAAGAAAAGAGGCCGGGATTACTATTTTAATCGAGGCATTTGACCGAAATGGAAAGTATCCTGGGCCGATAATGAATTGTCGTGTGTTGGCTAATGAGGAACCGTCCCGAGTGTTGAGCTAGACGTGCCCCTATATGGGATGCCCGCGCAATGGATGCCGGTCACGTAGAGAGGTGGGCCGACGGACCAATGCTCCTTCGGGAATGCCGTGGACGTAGTGACGAAGCCGTGCTCCAAGGGGGGAGACGATGCTCCTTCGGGAATGCCGTCGACGTAGTGACGTGCCGTGCTCCACGGGGGAGACGATGCCTAGCTAAACGCCGCAGATAGCCGAAGCTGCGAGTAGGCTATGCCCATGTGTGGCAAGTGAATAACAATTGGAACGCATGCTTGAATGTTATTGACGCGCCGGATTATGGGACGAAATTGTGTGGCACGGTATGGGACGTGTCATAACGATTTGGTCTTATAATTAGGACCCCTGTGATTAATTGAGTGGATAAGGCGTTTCAATTGTTGTATGCATTGAGTATATGCATTGTGTTTATGAACTGTGCTAATGTGCACGAACGCATGAGAATCATGGTATCGATGGTTTAGGTCATGCATGAGTGAACCGCATTGCTTATGGCACGCACGCATGAATCGATAACGTGCAGGGTGTGGCAATGGCTAGGTGAGATCGCTTGTGATGCGACTCGTATGTGATTGATGAAATGTATCATCTAATGGCCATGTGCATTGCGTGTATCGTGCTGAATTATAACGTGTAGGGTATGACATACTAGGTAAGGTTGTATGCGAATCGACTGTTGGTTGTTGCTTGTGGTGGGGTTGTTCTGGATAGATACCTTGAGTTGAGTTGGTGTACTAACCGGGGCCTAGGGGTGTAACATTTGAGATTTATATCTCACCTGGTTATTGAATAACCACTTTCAGGTCCCTAGTGTGAAGAACTCAGAGCTTGAAGCGAAAGAGTCAGGAGCATGGGTGGCTCAGTAGTTCTTTATGAGACATACCTTTTGTATAAGCTTGAGGTGTTTATGAAAGCGTATTTGATTTGAATTTGGTTGTCCCGCTTTTCTATCTCATATATGTTGTTGTCGGGGATTAGTTAATTCGCTTCCGCATGTGCAATAAAATGAAAAGGGTCGGCAACAAGTCCGGGAACGTCGCAAAATTCTATCGACCACCGAGGGATGTGCGCGCGCTCGAGGTTCGGGGCGTGACATATCCCAAAATAAATAAATACAAAAAAGAATCGTTGCGTTACCAAACGTATTTCTATTCTTTTTCTATTCCAAGAGTAGAAATTTTGTGTAGTTACCAAATGGAGTTCTTTTACTCAGAAATTGTTCCCCGGAATAAAAATAGAAAAAAACTATTTCTGAAAAAAAAACTCTTCCCCGGAAGTAATTGTTCTCCGGAATAAAAATAGAAAAGAACTATTTCTGAAAAAAAACTCTTCCCCGGAAATAAAACGTTGCCATGCGCACCCTTAACTGCCCCTGCACACACATTGCAAAAACCAACCATGGCTATATGAATTGTAACACGAGTGAATTGGATAATGGCCTCGGATCCCAAAGACTGAAATGCCTATGCAATCCTTGAAAAAGGAATAAGAAAGGGTCAAGGGCAGTGCAATGCTAAAAGTTAATAAAGTTTTGGGAGCTAAAATTTAGATGTCGTCCATGTTACAGCAACTGATCGATTTCCTTAAGGACTATTAAACGCGTTAGGAAAAATAAAAAGAGAACGTTTTCTACATCATTTTATGAATTATTGGCCTAAACAGGAGGTGACGTGCAATCCGCTGTGTCCAGGATGCAATCCATGTAAAATTCCCAACCCAAATGCCAAATGAAAATAAAAATTTTGGAGCGTCCTATGATCGTTGGCCTTGCAACTTCGTACTTGGGGGGGTCTGGGGGTTTTGAGATGACATCGCATCGAAAATACGAGCCTGCAATTTTCTCTGTCATTATACATCATTATTTTCTCGTTTCCGGATTGGAGGAAGTGAAAACAGGGGCGGAGGGAAGAGGGGACGGAAGGGATGACTTGATCGCGAGCCACGTCCCAACTGGCGCTGCATTGCAGTGGCATTTTACGATAACGCCAAAGGGCACGTCGCTTCAAAACGTCCGTACAAACCCCTCTCTGACAAGACATTGGTGACATGTTGCATTAACCACATCTGGCGAAAATCGCTTCGCTAATCCTATTCAAGTGGCCCGTAAACAGAGGAAGGAAGGGAGGAAGGAGAGGCCTGCGCAGGATTCATCCACTCTCTCTCTCTCTCTCCTCAGTGCTCCCTTCATCTTTGTCCGTGCCCGACCCTGTTATTGCATCGAGCGCCTGACGTCGTGCGGATCATGGGGAGGAGCGGAGGAGCGCTCGACCTTAGCGCTCGACGTTCGTGTCGAGCACATTTAGCAGCGCGCTCTGCCGTATCTATTCCGTGACGGGTCAGTAGTGAGCAGGAGCGCTGTTACGGATGCAGAGGGGGGTTTATAATGATGATGACCAGATCTTTAAGTTCCCTACGCCAACAGGACGCGACCTTCCCTGTTCTTTCATTCTGAATTATCTCCAGATCTGTTGTGTCCATAAATGGTTATCGCGGCCCTTTCGTATTCCCTCGTCCTCCCTCCCCTATTTGCCCAAACGTCAGTGGCATTACCGCCCCGCTTCGTGTGTATTTTTTTGGTTTCGCTGCTGTACGATCTCTCTGCCTCTTCTGCGCGAGGAGCTGTGTAGAGGGAGCCTAATCTGAGGTTGCTGACTTCAGACGGGGTTCCTGCAGGTCCGCAGGCTCTTGCAGTCCGTCCAAAGCTTTTACTTCATACTTCAAAGTTCAGAACCACCATCGCCCCTTTGGCCAACAAGAATATAGAACGAAAGAAAAAAAACATTTGTAACCTACAAAAAGACATCGACCATAAAGTGACTAAATCATCGTAAACAAGGGTAGAGCCGTACCCTCAAATACCGGTAAATAGATTTTCTAATTTTTGAAATTTTAAGGACCTATTTGTTAATTGACTAAATAATAATTAATTCTATTTTTTTATTCTCGGTTCTAAATTTATAATAGAAATTCGTTTGATAAATTTCTAATTTTCGGGAATAAAAATCTGTTTTTTTTATTTTCGAGATTAGATTTGGAATAAAATCAAAAAATAGAAAAAAAACTACTTCTTTATTTTCGAAAATAATTATAAAATCAAACTAAGCCAATTTTTTCCTCTTTTCTCATCATTTCTTCTTTTATTTCTTCCTTCTCTCTTCTTCTTCCACTGTCGTCGCCGTCGGCCATTGCCGCCACTACCGTCCATCGCCGCTGGTCACCGATGACTAGATGGGCAAAATCTAACAAGCTCGCCAAAGGCTCACTCGAGTGAGCAAGGCTTGGCCGAGCCTTGGCTAGGCAAGGCCAAACTTACCTAGCTGCCGACAAGGCTCGACCCCCCTAGGACCATCGCGAGGCTAGCGTTGCCCCTTGGTGAGATCAAGTCTCGCCAAGGGCTAGGCAAGCTCGGCCTCACCTAGCTGCCAACGAGGCTTGGTCAATAAGGTGTGGCCTCACCGAGGGTCGACGAGGTTGCCAATCAATTTGAGACCGACGATCGGCCAAAGCTTGAAGAAGAGAAAGAAAAAAAGAATAAAATTTTAAAAAAAAAATTAAAAATGATTTGGATTATAAATTTTGAAAATAGTGCTAAATGCAATTCTATTTTGGGAATAGAAATTCTAGGCAGTTACCATCTTCAAATGTTTAACAATTCGTCTAGGAAATAAAGTTCATTTTTTATTAGAAATTATTCCTAGAAATAAAATAGTTACTAAATAGACCCTAAATCTCCCTATATACCCCAAAACCTAGAATCCACCATATCACAAGTTGAAAAATCGGTTTTAGAGTCTACCTAATTCCACTTGTATTATTAATTGGATGATTGTAGAGTAAAAGTATTAGTCATAGATATCATTGAAAATTGAACTTTAGACTTGTGGTTTTGGATTATACATTTATCATTAGACGTCATGAAATACTGCAGAATCGCGTGAAGACAGAAAACTAGAAAAACACAAAGACTTGTTTTAGATTCTCAATTCTCGATTCTACAACCTACTTATCGAAAAAAAGGTTTCTCAATTTTTGAAACTTTGAATAAATATTGAGAGTGCTGGGACCAATCCAGTTCTAAGTTTTCCGATTCTATCATGAAATCATATTCACTCTTATCCTTGACTATTTCTTTTGATGAACACATTTGAAATACACATATGAGTTGTATTAGAAAAATGGTCTAACCGGATATATTAACTGGTTTTGACTTAATTTTCTCAATAGCTGAATGTATCAGCTATTGCCGTGCTACTCTGACAAAAACTTACACCCGCCGTGCTAGCAAAAAGAATCTTATCGTGCAATTTTCATAGTCATCTGAATGGGCGAACCAAGAACTCGAAGAATAGGGATTGAGACCATAAAAGTCATTCATTTGTCGGTGAAATGCTTGTTGAGCATTGTTTCATAAGTTCATTTCATTTTCAAAAACCAATCTATCTCGTCCTGTTTTAATTTTTTACTCATCGGAATTTCTCAAGCAAAAAGTTAGAAATAGCTTCAAGCCTAGCCACACCTCGTCTTAATCAACCCTCCTTATTTTTTGTTTAAAATACAGATGGAGAATTTTCAAGCTGCAAGATTTTTGAGGAAATAAAGCCAACCAACAGATACAGGCTTCATTGGTGACTACAGGGAGGGAGTTCATCAACCAGACGGTCGTTTCCAAATTTACTCGGCCAAGGACACAGTGACCACCCTGAAATGAGGAACGTACGCAGCGTTCAATAGCGCATTTATGCTTTTTTTCGAGAGAATAGTTATCTGTCTTTCAACGAGTTCGAAGGGGCTTGCGGGTCTCCGAATGTGGAGTGTTTTACATTTACTTGCAAACCATTAAGGAACAGCGAACTATCTTAACGATGAATGGGTGGTTCGTACCCGCACAAACACGCATCACGAGTTGGAAGCAGAGAATAGTCGACTGTTTATAGCATGTGTGTTTGTGTGTGTCCCATCGAGGTTTAAATGCTTGTTCAACTTCCAAAGTGAAAACAAGTACTCTCTCCTCCTCCCCCTCTCCCCCTCTCCTGCTCTTCTCTATACATGCATGCATGAGGCGCAGAGACTGTGACTCTGCGGGTGCGGGTGCACTATCGCAGTTTCTAAGCTTTGTACAGGTACAGCTTGGAGGTTCCAGAAACAAAGAGAGAGGCTGGCTGAGTGATGCAGAACAGTATTAGAAAACAAGAATTAAGCCACATCTAAGAAGTGTAAGAAGATGCCCGGATGACCCGCGTTTTTTTAAAGATTAATCCACCTGGTAAGGAGGGGAGGACAGTCATCATTTCATGCTGGCTGATAATCCTCCCTCAGACTCGACTGAATGCCCTTGTACTGGCTTTCAAATTACGCTCCATGTTATCACTAGTTGCTGTCCCGTGTTTGTTGGAGGCTACAGAGGTTGTTGCCCTATAACAACAAAGGGTGTACAGTATATCAACCAACGTACAAACTATGCTTCCTGTTGCTTGTATGTTCCAAGGGGACAACCCCAACAGAATCTTATACAGGGGGCACCCTACATTTTATTTTGAGGCCCCATGTCTCTCCCCCTATGCCCTGTGAATGCGATTCTTTTCTTCCTTTCATCTAATCTCATTTAACCTTCATCTGTGTCTAGCCCATTCCTTCCTCTCCTTGGAGAGCCTGATCCATTTGCGAATGATTTCATCTGATTCATTTTCGACAAACCACATTTATACGTTTATTATATATTAAATTTCTGAATTGTTCAGGTGTGGCCTCATCAAACTCTTCCTATGCTCACATCGAGGGAAATGCTGCTGAGCCAGAAAGATTTCAGCATTTGGCCTACATTTGATACTTAATTGATCCGAGAGTGGTCCCTGAGCATCATCAAAAAGAGGCACGACCGAATTTAAATTGATGCTGACCTCATAGATAATATTTTGAACCTTTGCAATTTGGCGAACAATTTATCATATAGAACAAATTTTATGGTGCTAATTAATGTCTCGAATGAACAATGTTCATAATTCAACTTCTACAGTGCAAGAAAATAATTTTGTCGAGACACGAATTGGTTGATCCGAACACTTCAAGTGGGTATGTTGGGGGTGCGCGTGCAAAGTTCACAAAAGAACATGATCTCCATCGCCCCACTGGACCCCAAAGGAGGGTCACTAATGCTAATCCGAGAAAACTGCTGTCTGCCTCTCGGTTTGGAGAATCAACAACATTTCCAGCTCAAGTCTCACATCACGTGACAATGAATGTATCCCGTTAACTAAATGTCCGTACGTGGTCCTCCTCTTGTCCCAGCCCCATTGGGCTGGTAATGTGGAAATGGCCACGAGCATCTGTCTTCATTTACGAACAGCCTTTGAGCGTGACAGCTTCTCATCTTTAGAGCGTTACAGCTCTATAGTCTGTAGAGGGATGAACTATACTGTTCCTTTGTGTAGGAAAAGGAAATGAAAAGGAGAGGGTCCAGAGTATGGATATGGATAGAAATGCGCAATTAGTGAAAATGAAAAAAATTATTTTGGTTCAACTTGTATGGAAGAGAAGAAAGTGCAGGCGATAAAAAGCCGAGGCTCCTCCTAGAAGAGAATGAACGAAACAAAGTCAGGAATTGACCACATCGATATTAGATTATTATAGGCGATGCGTCGTTGGTTTTGTGATCTCATTCTTGTGTGATACGTGATCTGCACAGCGTTTCCTGTTCTCTATCTCCGGCGAAACATTGAAGCATATGAAATGAAGAGGCCATTGTCACTTTGGTAGGGTTTTGCTCTGAATGGCTAGGGCTTTCCATAAGATAGAACTTACAATAACATAAACATAATTTTTAGGAGAATTTGAGAAGAGGGCGAGTGAAATTCAAGGTTACACCGGAGAGTAAAGAAGATCTTTCAACCTTTTTTACAATTATTTTTTCGCATTAAGCAGGTCTGAGACTTAATAATAAATTAATAAAAGGGCAACTTGCAATTAGGGTTTTGGGACTCATCGATATGTTCTTACTTCCAAGCATATCTAGCTTTTATCAAGCATAGGGAGATGCAAAGAAAATATGGTTCTGAGCCGGGCAAAAAATTACGAACAATGAAGTTTCCATTTATAAAATCAGTCTAATAAAAATAACCCATTTTTTCATTTGTCAACACGCGATCGATGCCATCGCGCGAGTAAATCGTCGCCGGAAAGATCACCTTCGCGTTCATGAGTTCCAAAGTATCGGAACTATAATGTATCGTGAATCACGGAGAACCTACCCGCTTGTCGTTTTCCCCCCTGGCGCACGAAAAATTTGCAGATTTTGTACCCGGTTCTGCACGAGAGTCCCCTGCCCCTACTCTCCCGATGCAGAAGCCAAGAACCCTGTTGCCTAGATGGCGGTATCCGTCCCATCATAGGTACGAAAATAGCGAAAAGGCTTTCTTTAAGGGACCGATTTTTTTTTTCCTTTTAGCTCAAAGTTGGAAACATGTGAAAATCGCAGTGGCTACAGTCCAAAAAACTAGGACTGTACGAAGGAGAAAACGAAATGAATAGCAACCGCACTTTACCCCCCCACTACTACAATAAAAACTCTCGCAAAACATTCAATTTTTAAACCTAAGAAAGGTGGAGCGTCCCCCCCACTGTATGACCCTAACAAACCCCGGCATGTCCTTTTCTAAGGGGTTGAGGACGACCAGAGGGGGAGAGGCTCTCCTTCATTATTGTACTGGCTCTTCGGGTTTCAGTGCTTGGAAGGGAGCGCTCCCCCCATTGATTACTAAACCAAAAGCTCGATCGGGGGTTCGGCCTTCTGGCACTTCGGCAATCGGAGAAATCACTTGTTTGTAGCTTTCTCAGTTACTGTTTTCTCCGGGGGAAGTGTTGGGGGAGTGGTGGCAAGAAAGTGACCCAACGCTTGAGACGGAGGAATACTATGCAGACTCGAAAATAAACGTCAAGTCTATAAGTTCGCCGTAAATATACATATATATGCGCGTGTTATGAAATCCAAACCAAATATTGAAATTATGACAAAGCCCGATATAATAGATCTCATGTGTGGGGAAAGCATGCGTGGAGTAGAATTCTCTAATATCACATAAAAAATGTTAAATCCAAAAGGATAAATTATGAGGTGAAGATCCTTGTATGTACATGTGACCCTGGCTAAATATGTCGAGCTTCATATGTAGTCAACATTTTTGCCTCCTAAGTTGTCCCGATCATATTTATGACATCCTTAAGTCATTTGATATAATTGTTTTGTGGTTCAGTCACAATAATCCCCATCCCCAAACATACATTCGCAAACTTGGTTTCCAACCTTTGAATAATCCTTGGTTTAATATGTCATTTGAAGTTTATAGCATACTCCGCACCATGTCCAATAATGTTCGGTTTCTTCTTTCGCGACACCATTTTGGTCCGGTGAACTGCATATGCTCTTCAAGAAATTAATATTGGATATTTCATAATGGCATTGTCTTGTAAATTAATTCGAAAGAGACCGTCGAGACAAAAAATACCACTCCCAACAATTTCAGATTTATACGATAATTTGAATGTTGAATCTGAAAATTCAAAGGAGTATCCCAAAGGTATAAGTCTTGAAAGCGAAATTAAATTCCTAGAAAAACTAGGAATATAAAAGGTCTTTTCCAAAATTAAAACAAAACCACTACGAGAACTAATCGCATGTCCCAATAGCTTCCACACACGAGCGCATCTTGTTTCCCGAATAGATGCCTTGTTCACTTCCCACCGGTTTCCGCCGGTCTGAAAACCCCGCAAGGAATTCGAAATGTGGATTGTAGAACCGTAATCAATCCACCAAGTGTTGTGACTCACATCAACCATATTAGTTTCATAACAAACACATGCGAGTTGGTTACCTTTCTTTTTGAGCCGGGCCTTAAATTTGGCGCAATCCTTCTTCATGTGTCCCTTCTTTTTACGTAAGAAGCACTTGGATTCCTTCTTAATGCCAGCTTGGGGAGGTAGAGGCATCTTACCATTTCCCCTTTGCTTGCCTTGCCTTTTATACTTATCCCGTGTTGCCATATGAGCACTCTCTCCTTTCTCCATTAGCAGCCTCTCTTCCTCTTGAACACACATGGTCATGAGTTCATTAATTGACCACTTAGTGTTATGTGTGTTGTAAGAGATCTTGAAGGGGGCATACTCTTGTGGGAGAGTATTTAGGATATAGTATACAAGAAAGGATTCGATATCCCAACCTCAAGATTCTTCACCGAGCCGCAATGTCCCTCATCTTCATGATGTGCTCACGCACACCTCTTACACACGGTAAGCTTCAATGATGAGAATTTCATAATTAGGGTCATGGCATGCGCCTTTTCAAGACTCAAATTGTGCATCAATAGCCTCCAAAGCAATACTTTGGCATTGTTATGCTCAATGACCGAACCACGAACGCTAGCGAGAGAGTTTTGTCTTTATGTACATCACACGAGACGGTTGGACCGCTCCCATTGAGCATAATGAGTACGTTCAACATGAGTACTATTCTCGAGTAGGTTCACCTGGTTCGTCAAACCTTAGAGCATAATCAAGATCCATGCACCCCAATTGAAGAAGAACTAATTCTCTCCATTCTTTAAAGTTATTTCCATTAAGCTCGGGAACAATTATACCGTAACTAATCGTAGGTGGTAAGACGCATCATAATCAAAGAAAACTTATGTATCAATATATTTGAGGCAAATAAACTTAAATCATATTTTACCAATGTAAAACATGTTTTAAAATATGAATCACATAACATCAAAAACTACCCGTGGGCTAAGTTTCTAATTTAAATTGATTCATAATTACTTCACAATGAAACTATTAAATTATATTCCCTTCCTTAATCCCCTGTGGGTAAATTAAGAAAGATAAAATAATATTTCATCCTAATTAATCACATTAATATATTGAAAATTCTGTGGGATAAAATTCATAATATTAATGTGAATAATTACAATTATTGTCTTTAACTATATGTGATCCAAAGGCTCTTAATGTATATAATTTAATATAATCAAAGATGCTGTGGCTAATCCTTAATTAATTAAATATATACGGATCACTAGACATTTAATTTTGTAAATAAATAAATAAATATATATATTCATAAAATCGCACTTTAGGGTAGAACAGTAAAATCACGTGCAAAAAGGGGTAAAACTGGAATTTTTGCACGCAAGGCCAGAATTGGAATTTTACTTTTAAGGGGCAAAACAGGAATTTTACGCCCAAAAGGGCAAAATCGTAAGTTTACATACCCCAGGGGGGCAAAATCGGAATTTTACGCCGGCAAGGGCAGAATCGCAATTTTCCTAAAAGGCTGAGGGGCAAAATTGGAAAAACGATAGGCGCGCGTGCAACGCACGCGCGCTTTTTCCGTTCGGGCGCGTGCACCGCACGCGCCCGCTTCACCCCATCGACGCACGCGCCCCCTTCGGCCTCTCGGGCGCGTGCGTCGCACGCGCTCGTGCACGGCCTTTCGGGTGCGTGCACGCGCCCGCGCCGCAGCTTTCGGGCGCGTGCGTCGCACGCGCCGTTATCGCCTCGGGCGCGTGCAACGCACGCCCGAAGTCTTTCCTTCGGCTTTCTCTTCCGCCGCTTCTTCCGCCGCGACCGCCTCTGTTCCGCCGTCTGGGTCTTCTTCCACAGCCCATGTCCGACCAAATTGGTTGATGGGTTTCGAAGAGAACGTTGGCACGAACAAATAACTTTAAGATCCGGCAAAAACGGCCATGTATGAACCAGAATTAAGCCAAAAAACAATCTGCCCTATAAAACCCTCCAGCAAAATTTCACCGCTCGATTAACCTCCGACGATCAGTAATATGTCGAAAAATTAAGGGTTCCTCTTCCTAATGGCGGTGTGATCATTCAGATCCATTATCACGTGGTGGGTCGCCCGAATTTGGCTGGAATTATAAATTCCGATCCAAGCCATATACAAATCCGAATTTACCCATACATAATTCATGAAAATAAATTCCAAAATTTCATCAAGGCGAGAGGTAGACATGCTCGATACCAACCTGTTAGACTAAATATAAATTAAAACCTTGACGATCCCGATTTATGAATCATAGATAAATTCAAACATAATTCGGGATCAAATTGTGGAAACGTAAAGATCAACATACCTCCAGCCATTGATGAGTTTTGCGAGCGTAAGACCCCAAAACCTTCGACGGATCCTCGTAGTATGAACGATCTACAATATGGGAACACCAGATGCGTGACGTCCCGTTCTACTAGTCAATACCCCTCAAACCGATGGTGTGGTTTTACGTAGTGATTGGGTTTGAACTAGACGACGACGTTTTTATTCCGTTTATTACATTACCGATATCTTCCATCAAGACCATTATGGTAATATATTAACGGGCAAATATCACGTAATACACGTGGGTATAAATTGGGCAATAAATCAGAATTTATTGGGAATACAATATTGGGATTATATTTAGAATAATAAAAATATATTACATATTATAACAGGGAAAGCATGCGTGGAGTAGAATTCTCTAATATCACATAAAAAGTGTTAAATCCAAAAGGATAAATTATGAGGTGAAGATCCTTGTATGTACATGTGACCCTCATAAGCTTCATATGTAGTCAACATTTTTGCTAAGTTGCCGATCATATTTATGACATCCTTAAGTCATTTGATATAATTGTTTTGTGGTTCAGTCACGATAATCCCCATGTAATTAACATTGGATATTTCATCTAGTCACGTCACAATAATTATTTTATTGTAATAATAATAAAAATATTACGGATAAATTACAAATTATTTTATGAGTACTTGATAGTTGCATCAATTATGAAGAAATTGCTTGTTATAACGAGAGAAAATCTAGTACTTATATCAAAACCAGTGCTTTATTATGGATTTAATGTCCTTTTTTTTTTTTGAAGTGTAATCGGGCAAATTTATTAGAAGGAGTATAGTCAGCGACTTTGTGAGGACTACACATACACATCGTGCATGTGGACAAAAGAAGCCCTAGTCTCAAAGGTCTAATAGAAGGGGTATCCTAAGTTTCTATGAATAGTAGCATCTGCTTTACTTACAAAAGGAATCTGGTTAAAAGTGACCCATGAATGGAGAGAGAGATGGCTAGGGCTCCACTCGTGTGCAGAGGATTGCTTGCAGAGCACACGTGGTGAGGTGGAGGTACATTTCTTCAGAGAATAAAACCAAAGCCAAAGCCAACTATATGTATTCATTCAGCTTTTTGATTCGGGGTACGTGTGCGGAACACAGGCGATGTGGATCGTGCCAGATGAGAGCAACTTATCATGGTTTCGCTTTTGCTTTTTAATAAAGCAGCTGCTGCATTTCCAACTTTGTTCTCTTCCCTTCCAGCTTGTTGCATCTGGAACTTCAGGGGATTCTGATATGATTCGAGGAGAATAATTACGTGTTGGCAAACATATGTTTAAGCCCGGAAGATGCATGAGATCACGGCGTCAAGTGCAGAACATGCAACCGAAGCATGACTGTATAATTGAACTAAATGAATCCCTTTAAGCTAAAGATGATTTCCTTGCACGTTTCCAATAAGCTTAAGATGAATTCCTCTGAGGATCAAGGGAAGCCTCCCAACTATTCAACTCGACCAAGCAAAACTATTGAAAACCAGGTGTGGAGATAAGGGAAGAAAATCAAATGAAAAAAGAAATATTTGTGGTAGGGCAGAGTTAGGGCTTGGTTGGGTAAGTTTGCTAGTTGAAAATTCCATGAAGTGGGCAAGTAACTACAAAAATGGAGATAGGCAACATTTTGCAAAGGTTTACCTTTTCATGACCTTTCTCTTTTCTTACTTTTGTAATGGTGGGTCATGCAGCTTGGCTTTGTTTCCCATTTATAGTTTCCTTCTGTGCCTCTCCAATGGTCACTCATCGATTCCAGTTCCTTTTATAGACATGTACAATTGGTTTAAAAGAAAGGCGTAACGGTACCATTCTGATCAAATAAAAAAGTAACAAAAAGTTTAACGGGGGTTTTAATAGAGTTACTTACATTTCCTTATTTTGAAAAGTAATGAAAAGGTCTTACAAGAGTTTTGATGAAGTTGTTTACACTTTAGATGGAAAACATGACTTAAAGAATGAATTTTTAAGAAATTGCGATAGATATTGGTTGGTGCGTTTTAGCTAAACCTGAAAGAATCGCATCTAGTGTCTGGAGCGAACTTGTGGGGGTACTTGAGGATGACATGAAGCTGGCCTAAGATAAGGAAAATCGAGAAATTCGCGATAGAATTAGATACACCCAATTATTACTTCAATTTAGTGCTCTCCTCTTGACATACACATCTGCATGCGGCATCTCGTATAGTTAACTCCAACTTATTGGAAATTTTTTCCTGATTTGTTATTGATTTTTGACTTCTTGGGAACCAAGTTTTCCCCCTTATGTTGGAGGTGTATAAACTTTTAAGATTCTAATAGTGCATTTCGCTTTGATGAGAATAGTGAAGGCTTTGAGTACGAGGAGGAGATCCATAAACTAAAACAGAGATGAAGATAATCTCATTTCCATTAATAATAAGAAACAAGAAATAGATTATTGGTTCATATCTAAAAAAGATTACCATTAATTCAACTGCAACTGAGGTTGTATGCAAAGCTTTTTTTCTCTATTGCTGACATTTGCAATGGGCTTTGGGACTCTAAAGTCCCTTGGCCAAATGCATTTGGCTTGTGTTTTTGCTTAACTTTGGAAAAATATAATTGCATCTCCAAAATGTTCTAAAGGCCTTTAGTATGAAGCAGGTCCCGAGGTACTTTGGGAATTTGCATTCTCGAAATGCAAGTCTCGACCTAGGTTACTGTTCATTTTTTTTGAAGACTGCCGCATGAAAAAGCCAATTGAAGGCCGACGACCACCAGCCAGGGGGTTGCACACCGGTGACCGTTGCCTGAGGGTCACCCGACCCCAATGACCATCGCTAGACTTCAAGTGACACCGGGTGTGCAACCTCAAGCAACCGCCGCCTGGGGTTGTGCAACCTCGGGTGAGGCCATCCGGGGGCTAGATCTGGCCATCCGACGGCCAAATCCAGCGGTTAAATCTGGCCAATCGATGGCTGGACTTTAAAAAAAATATATATATATATTTAATTTAGTAAAAATCATTTACAAATGTAATTTTTATCAAATGGTATTTTAGCCAAAATTATTTTTCAATGCACTTTAAAATTATGATTTACCAAATGCTATTTATATTTTAAAAAACTCCCTTAATTCAAATATATTTGCATTTTCTCAAAGATTTTTCCCAAATCCGAACCAAAGGAGCCATATGCGGGACAGATCTGTTCCTTCATAGGCCTTGACCATTTTTTCAGAAAGACGCGAGTCAAGGGAAGTCAAAACTTCAAAACTCCGTCAAACCGATGCTTCCAAAAACCCTACAAAAACGTAAAACAAGTAGTGGGAATTGACCGAAGAGCCGAAAGTATTCTGGACACTGAGAAGTATGCTAAAAATCTGTTCTTTAAGGGGCTATTTGGTAACTATTCAAACAGTACCCGATTATGATCTTTTGTTCCCGGAAGTAGTTTTGGAACGAATCGCGTTTGGTAAATTTTTTTTTCCGGGAAAGATTTAGAGTAGAATCAAGAATAAAAAAAAAGTTGATATTTGTTCTCGAGAATAATTCTAAAATCAAATCTACCTAATTTTTCCATTTTTCTTCTCTTTCTTCTTTTATTCTTTTTCCCTCTCTTGTTCTTCAAGTGTCGCCGCCGCCGCCGCCGCCATTTGCCACCCATCGTCGCCGGTCACCGGCGAGCCTCGCCTAGCCGGGCAAGCCTTGCCGGCAACGCTCCGATGAGATCGTCGGTCATCCCAAGGCCGGCAACCGGCCACCTTGAAGAAGAAGAATGAGGGGAGGAAGAAAGGAAAAAAAAAGAAAAGAAAAATTAACAAAATTATTTAAAAAATAAAAAATTGATTTGAAGATAAACGGAAATTTTGCTATATATAGAATACATATTTAATTTTGTATTTTAATTAATTATTTAGTATTTATATTTATAGTTTATTATTTACTATTTAATAACAATTTGATTAGTTAATATGTTTATTACTTAGTATAAATATAATTAATCAATAGAATTTCTATAATTTGATAAAATTTTAGAATTGAAATAGAATTTTTATATAGTTACCAAACGCATTTTTGTTCATTTTCTATTCCAAAATTAGAAATTTTTATATAGTTACAAAACGCATTCTTTTACTAAAAAATATTTTCACGAACAGAATTAAAAATACTAATTTTTTATCAGAATCTGTTTGTAGGAATTGAATCGTTATTAAACGGGCCTAATTATTTGGCGTAACGCCGTAGAGGGTGCAAAATACGAAGTCTCCTCTCCGTGCAGTGATTTTACTCGGATTAGTGTCGGCACAGTGCGAGTTTTTCTCACTGCTCACAAGTCATTTTCGCCATTTATTGCGGGGTTCTGTCTAATTTGCTTTGGGGGGACAAACCTCATTTTTCGTAGGAAAAAGCATTGCATCGCCGTGTGCTTTGGTTCTAGAAAATCAAATCTCACTGTTACTTAATCCAAACTTAAGAACAAGAGCGTACGCGTACGTCGTGATTTTGATATACGATGGATTTTCGTATGATAGCAAATGCTAATGACCGTGTTCTCGTAGTTCGCGTGGCTATTAATGTACATCGTAAGACTAAGGGAGTGGAGCTTTTGCACGGACAAAAGAGTAAGGACTTCCATAATCTGAACAGAAAGATATGTCTTCTATGGATGGACTTTGCTTCAGTCATGCATCATCACCCACCAGAAAAAAACCAAGAAAAAAATTAGGACCAAATCTCACAAACGGCGCGAGACAGAGAAAGCAAGGTGGGATCGAGTGGGGACTTCACTCACTCCCGTGACGTGAAGTCCATGTATAGGGGCATCGTTTTTGGAATGTCTTTCATCTGTCTAGGAAAGGAGGAACACGCAATGCAGACCGAAAGGACAAGTTCCGTTTGGTTGTTGGGTCAACTTCAGGTGGTTAACCATGATTCTCAGGTTTAATTGAATCCGTGACAGCCACAGCCCCTAAGCCCTTGAGCCCTAGCACTTTATAGTAAAAGCTTAGCTGGAGATTGAGAACGATCCCAAGCAAGAAAAAGAGCAATTGAGGAGGAGCTGCCATGTTGATGGATGGAGTTGGAGTCCCGAGAGTGTCTAGTGAATTAGGCCTGGCTATAAGGGTTAGTCGGAGTGGAGTGTCTTGATGAAGCTCTCGTTTTCAATAAGTTTTCCACCGGTCTGCAATGAATAGGAAAAATGCTTGTGTCGGACATGCACAAGCTCAACCCAGCAATGTCACATTAGCGATCCTTTCTTTGTCAATGCAGGGTGAGACAGGCAAGAACCCTTCAACCCCATCCTGGATTTTTAGAGAGAGAGAGAGAGAGAGAGAGCATTCCAGAGTCACTTTAAAACGTGCAAGTAAGCAATCGACCCCAGCATTGAAGCCACTATTAATACCGTTGGTTGGAATGTATTAGTGAATGGGGGATGTGCAGTGGTCAGAGATCAGTGTAAATGTGAAGAAACGGTGCGAAAGTTGGTGTCTTTTGGCGAAGCATCCTTAGTGCCTCCATGTGCTTCGACGAATGCTCCACTCGACCCGATTAAGTTCATCTTAAAAAAGCATATTCGTACTCGAGACGAAACTTACCAATTTGATTACTCCATAACAGCACTTTCCAATGTCGAGAAGAGTTTGTTCTTGATTGGCCGGAGGAGCGTTTGATGGTTATAGAAACTATGATCAAGACACCAACACTTTGTCACGTTAATAAGAATGTCATTGCGACTGATCTTATTAAAAGTATCTGATCTAGCTGTTCGAGAGGATTGAGTCGAACACTACAATTCCCTGTCTCTTTGCAACAATTCATCTTTCGATTGCACGTGGAGGATTTGTGAACATAATGTACAAGAAACTACATCCCTTCAACCGTAAATTTTGTTCAGGCTACAATATGTATAAATGTTTCACTTTTAAATTCAACTGTACTAGTCTATTTCATAACATTCCTCTGTGCAAATCTTTACTACCACCAAACCAGTCGCAAAACGCACGTTGAGTTTTGTTGATAGCAACGGATATGATTACATTCTAAAACGGCACAAATCGATTTCTTTCATTGAAGTCCTTATCAAAATCAAGTCATACGGTGATAAAAAATTGCATAATAATGATTGTCTAGAACCCTGTTTAATACCATCAATGCAAGAAACGTATCAAGAAATTGACATAGTTACTATACCATGATTGAAATTTGTCAGTCTGGTCATGGAGAAAACGGCTCTTCCAAACCTACCCTGCTGTGGGCGAGTTGGTTTGAGCCTTTCCCCTTCTAATTGTGGAAGGGGGGAGGTTCGAGTCACCACGTGCGCATTAGCACGACTTAAGTGGAGCACTGTGGAAGGTGGGTCCCCAGTGCTCCGTGAGGGTTTATGCCGAGCATGAAGCGGTTCCTCCGGTCCCTAAAAAAAAAAAACAAAACAAAACAAAACAGCTCTCCCAATATTTTTGGGGACATAGGGTAGGGAAGCTAAGAGAGTTAACGTGGGGCGAGCAGTTCAGACTAAGTTAAAACCATCTCTTCCGTAGCGGAAGACCAACCTTTTCTCTTCCTCGGAGTCAAATTCGCCGTCCTCTTTATTATCATTGAAAACTGAGTTCTTGAATCTCATCGAATCGTGTAAAAGAAAAGAGTATGCAAAAACAAGAACAGTAGAGTTAGCAGCTCTGTCACCATCCCTCTCCCTCCCGCTCTACTCTCTCTTTAGGTTTCCATCAAACGCAAAATCGAAACCCTAAGCAGTTTTTGCCGTTTCGAGCCTCTCTCTCTCTCTCTCTCTCTCTCTCTCTACTTCTCTTCTCATTATCTACTGAGATGATGACTGTATAACAGCCCCGAACCAGAGTCTCTCTGTCAGCAGAGCTAGCGAGAGAGATAGGGGACAGGAATGGCGAACAAGGGCGTCCATTTATCGGAAGCCAACGGCCACAACGTCATCGCGGGCTGCCAGTCCTCGACCGGCATTGTGAACGCGGACATGGGCTCTCTCTCTCTCTCTCTCTCGCCGCGGCCACCGGTCGCCACGGCCTCGCCGATCTCCTGGGGGCGACCACGAGCGACCCCATTGATCACTGGAGCAGGAAGGTCCACGGCAACGGCGTCAGAGAGGGCAACAGCACGAGCGACGAGCATGACGGCGGGAAGGTCGATGGGGAAGCCGACGGCCTGTCGAAGCTCTGCGCGAGAGGCCGCTGGAGGCCCGCCGAGGACACCAAGCTCAAGGAGCTCGTCGCCCTCTACGGCCCCCAGAACTGGAATCTCATCGCAGAGAAACTGGAGGGCAGATCAGGTGAACGCCAAGAAAAAAACATAAAAGTTTCCATTTTCTTTCGCATATTAAATAGCGAAAAGATTGGATTTTCTTGGTGACGATGACGAAAAGACTGTCTTTTACTTTTGGGTCGTCGTCTTGGTCGTCGATGGTGGCATAGGGAAGAGCTGTAGGTTGAGGCGGTTCAACCAGCTGGACCCGAGGAACCGGAGGGCGTTCACGGTGGCGGAAGAGGTTCTGCTCGATTCGGTGTTTGCTGAAGTTTCTTGTGGCATACTATAGAGCACAAGCCGAAGAGTCGAAAAGGTGTCTTGCTTGAAATTGAAATCTGCCACTTTTATCGATCCTTCTGGGGCGTAGTGTTGGAATTCATTGAAAATCACTCACCTCATTTGGCCTTTTAAAAGATCTCGGTCGATTATGCATGCGATCACTTGCGCATCTAGCTGCTAAGAACAATTTTAAGAGTGACATTGAAGCTGGCCGATGGTAAGTCGTTTGTCGAGAGCAGTGCTGGACTTGGAATTACATCGAACTCGCTGACAAGTCCCCCTTGCCTTCTTTAGGATCTGGGTTGATTCTGCACGTGAAGTTATTCGTTAGCAGCATTATCCATGAAGTGGTATTAATCCTGCTCGTGTTCTTTTCAGCACCGGATTTTTACTTTTCCGGCAAAACAATTCTAAGGTTAGATGTTGCGCTGGTATCACTGTCTCTTCCAGTCACTGTTAAGCTAGCGATCTGATATTTCTGATGGATACAATCAATTTGTGGATTCTTCATCTGCAAAGACAACTGTGGCCAGACTATTTATCTAAAGATGTCGAGAGTTTTTCATCTTTACTCGCTTCGTGACTTCTTGTATTGTTCATTTTGTTACTCGGCGGTTATCCTGCATCCTTGGTGCGTGCGCTAGGACCATTTGTTGCATACTTAGCGTCGTTGCATTAATCTTTTCATTTGTGTGTTCTGAGTATCGTTGAACTGAAGGTCTGGCTATCGACAATACATGTATGGCTTGCTTAAGACTCTCTCTGTTGTTGTTGGTGAAAGATGTCGTTATTTCTTCTTGCGCAGTGGTTTGTAGCTAAGTTTATGTACCTGTGAACAACCTAATATCCACTTGCACCACTTGGGGACATGATTGATTGAACTGGCTTGTGCAGAGATTTGCTTGCGCTCTTGTTTTTTTCGCATATATGTCATTTTTACTAGCTTATATTATTCTCTAATGTTCTGCTGGCATTTGTAGCTCTCTCTAACTCTAATTCCTACTTATTTAGTCTCGTAGAAGCCCCATCTTTGTAACTCAAGTCCTCTACCAAAACCGTGGTATTCGTCATTTCAGATCATAAATGTACATAGACCGTTTAAATTTACTTCTTTCGCCTGCTCTTTCCGAGCCAGCTATGAATGGCTTCTTTGCTTTCCGATTCAAGCGGCACTTTTACTTATTAAGTATTGTGACTCTTCAGTTGTCACGGTGCAGAGCAATATGAAACGTAACATGAGTGAATTGGATAATGGCCTTGGATCCCAAAGGTCGAAATTGCAATGCAGTCCTTAAAAAAGGAAAGGGAAAACACAACGGGTTAGGGCAGGTGTAATGCTAAATTTAGGTTGGGCACTCCTCCTAAACGAGATAAGCGAAATGCAAGTCAACTTAAGAATTTCCCCTATCAAGTCATCAGAAGTTGCAATAAAACCTTGGAGAGAATTTAGATGTCATCAATGTGACATTGATCGATTGGTTTTCTTATGGATTATAAAGTGCGTTGAAAAAATAAAGAGTTTTTCTACATCATTTTGTGAACTGTAGTCCTAAGCAATAAGGGACATGGGTAATCTATTGTATCTAAGGATGCAATCCATGTAAATTCCCAACAAACGCCAAATGAAGATAAAATTTTGGAGCATGGCATCATCGATGGTCTTACAATTACAACTTGGTACTCGGGGGTCTAGGGGTTCTGAGATGACATCACATTGAAAATACGAGCCTGCAATTTCCTCTGTCATTATTTTCTCGTTACCGGATTGGAGGAAAAAAGCAGGAGAAGTGAAAACAGGGGCGCGAGGTGAGGGGATGGATGACTATCGCAAGCCACGTCCCAACAGGCGCTGCATCGCAGTGCCATTTTACGATAACGCCAGAGGGACACGTCGCATCAAAACGCTCGTACAAATCTCTCTCTGACAAGACGTTGGCGACAAGGTGCATTAACAAACATCTGGCTAAAATCACTTCGCTAATCCTTCTCAAGCGGACGGTAAACAGAGGAAGGGAGAGAGGTAAGGAGAGCCTGCGCCGAATTCATCTACTCTCTCTCTCTCTCTCGTGTTCCCTTCATCTTCATCCGTGCCCGACCCTGTTCTTCTTGCATCGAGCGGTTAACGTCGTACGGATCACGGGGAGGAGCGGAGGAGCACTCGACCTTCGTGTCGACCATTTAGCAGCGCGCTCTGCTGTATCTATCCCGTGACGGATCAGTAGTGAACAGGTGAGCTGTTACGGACGCAGAGAGGGGCTTGTGATGATTACCAGATCTTCAAGTTCCCCACCCCAGCCTACCCCAACACGACGCGACCTCCCTTGTTCTTTCATTCTGAATTATCTCCAGATCTGTTGTGTCCATAAATGGTTATAGTGGCCCTTTCGTATTCCCTCGTCCTTCCTCCCCTATTTGCCCAAACCTCAGTGGCATTACCGCCCGGCTCTGTGTGTATTTTTTTGGTTTCGCTGCTGTACGATCCCTCTGCTTCTTCTGCGCAAGAAGCTCTGTAGAGAGAGCCTAATCTAAGGTTGCTGACTTCAGACGGGGTTCCTACAGGTCCGTAGGCTCTTGCAGTCTGCCTAAAGCTTTTACTTCATACTTCAAAGTTCAGAACCACCATCGCCCCTTTGGCCAACGAGAAAAATACATTTTGTAACCCACGAAAAGACATCGACCATAAATTGACTAAATTATCACAGATGAGGGCAGACCCGTACCCTCAAATACAAGTAAACGAAATTCGGAACCTGAAATGGTTGAAATAAATTCTATAAGTTTTAGGATTTTAAATCTCCTCACGTATCCCCAAACCTATCATCTATAGATGTATCACAGGTTTCAAAGTCAATTTTAAGAATTATCAAGTTTCACTTATATTCTTGACTAGACGATTACAGATTAAAAGTCTCACTTATAGATATCATTATATCGCTAGAAATGAAAGTTCAGATTTGTGATTTTAAATTCCATATTCATTATTCGATGCTATAATATGTTGCGAGTGTGAAGACAAAGAAGAAGAAAAACACAGACTTAGTTTTAGGTTCTCAATTCCTAATTAGAGCTGGTCCAGCTCTAAATTTTCTGATTCTACTGTAAAATCATGCTCACTTTTACCTTCAACTCTCTATTTCGATGAATACTTTCGAAATGCATGTATTAGTTGTATTAAAAAAAGAGTCCAATTAGATAAATTGACCGGTTTTAACTTGATTTTCTCTATGGCTGAAGGTATTAGCTATCGTCATGCTACTCTGGCAAAAACTTACACCCGCTGTGCTAACAAAAAGAATCTTATCGTGCAAGTTGTCATACTCATCTGAATGGGGGGACCATAAACTCGAAGAATAGGGAGCAAGACCATAAAAGTCATTCATTTGTCGGTGAAATGCTTGTTGAGCATTGTTTCATAAGTTCATTTCATTTTCAAAAACCGATCTATCTCGTCCCGTTTTAGTTTTTTACTCATTGGAATTTCTCAAGCAAAAAGTTAGAAATAGCTTCAAGCCTAGCCACAGCTCATCTTAATCAACCCTCCTTATTTTTTGTTTCAAATACAGATGGAGAATTTTCAAGCTGCAAGATTTTTGAGGAAATAAAGCCAACCAACGGATACAAGCTTTCATTGATGACTTCAGGGAGTTCATGAACAAGACGGTCGTTTACAAATTTACTCGGCCAAGGACACATTGACCACCCTGAAATGAGGAACGTACGCAGCGTTTTTTTTTTTTTTTTTTTTTTGACGAATACGCAGCGTTCAATAGCGCATTTATGCTTTTTTTCGAGAGAATAGTTATCTGTCTTTCAACGACTTCGAAGGGGCCTGCGGGTCTCCGAATGTGGAGGGTTTTCCATTTACTGGCAATCCATTAAGGAACAGCGAACTATCTTGACGATGAATGGATGGTTCGTACCCGCACAAACACGCATCACGAGTTGGAAGCAGAGAATAGTCGACTGTTTATAGCATGTGTGTTTGTGTGTGTCCCATCGAGGTTTAAATGCTAGTTCAACTTCCAAAGTGAAAATAAGTACTCTCTCTCTCTCTCTCTCTCTCCCCCTGCTTTTCTCTAATCATGCATGCATGAGGCGCAAAGACTCTGACTCTGCGGGCGAAGTATCGCAGTTTCTAAGCTTTGT
This sequence comes from Eucalyptus curtisii, assembly GCA_017140595.1. Lineage (NCBI taxonomy): Eukaryota > Viridiplantae > Streptophyta > Magnoliopsida > Myrtales > Myrtaceae > Eucalyptus > Eucalyptus curtisii. Next base: position 32,852,438 of record CM029500.1, read on the forward strand.
ACAGGTACAGCTTGGAAGTTCCAGAAACGGAGAGAGAGGCTAGCTTAGTGATACAGAACAGTATTAGAAAACAAAACTTAAAAACCACATCTAAGAAGTGTAAGAAGATGCCCGGAAGGCCCACGTTTTTTTACAGATTAATCCACTTGGTAAGGAGAGACAAGGACAGTCATCATTTCATGCTGGCTGATATTCCCCCCGGACTCAAATGAATGCATCGGACTAGCCTTCAAATTGCGCTCCATGTTATCACTAATTGCTGTCCTGTGGTTGTTGAAGGCTACAGAGGGTGTTGCCCTATAACAACAAAGGGTGTACAGTGAATCAACTAATGTACAAACTATGCTTCCTGTTGCTTGTATGTTCCAAGGGGACAACCCCAACAGAATCTTATGCAGGGGGAACCCTACGTCTTATTTTGAGGGCCCATCTCTCTCCCCCTATGCCCTGTGAATGTGGTTCTTTTCTTCCTTTCATCTAGTCTCATTTACCTTCATCTGTGTTTAGCCACATCCTTCCTCTTCTTGGTGAACCTGATTCATCTGTGAATGATTTCATCTGATTTATTTTCGACAAACCACATTTATATGTTTATTATATATTAAATATCTGAATGGTCTAGGTGCGGCCTCACCAACCTCTTTCTATGCTCACATCCAGGGAAATGCTGCTGAGCCAGAAAGGTTTCAGCATTCGGCCTCCATTTGATCCTTAATTGATTTGAGAGTCGTCCCTGAGCATCATCGAAAAGAGGCACAACCAAATTGAAATCGACGCTAGCCTCATAGATAACATTTTGAACCTTTGCAATTTGGCAAACAATTTATCTTGTAGAACTAATTTCATGGCACTAATAACAGCACAAAATGTCTCGAACGAACAATGCTCGTAATTCAACGTCTACAGTGCAAGAAAATAGTTTTGTGGAGACACGAATTGGTTGATCCGAACACTTCAAGTGGGCATGTTGGGGTGCGCGTGCAAAGATCACAAAAGAATATGATCTCCATCGCCCCACCGGACGCCAAAGGAGGGTCCCTGATGCTAATCCGAGAAAACTGCTGTCTGCCTCTCGGTTTGGAGAATCAACAACATTTCCAGCTCAAGTCTCACATCATGTGACAATGAATGTATCCCCTTAACTAAATGTCCGTACGTGGTCCTTCTCTAGTCCCAGCCCCATTTGGCTGGTAATGTGGAGATGGCCACGAGCATCTGTCTTCATTTACGAACAGCCTCTGAGTGAGACAGCTTCTCATCTTTAGAGCGCTGCAGTTCCTTTGTGTAGGAAAAGGAAATTAAAAGGAGAGGGTCCAGAGAATGGATATGGATAAAAATGCGTAACTAGTGAAAATGAAAAAAATTGTTTTTGCTCAACTTGTATGGAAGAGAAGAAACTGAAGGCGATAAAAGGCCAACGCTTCTCCTAGAAGATAATGAACGAAACAAAGTAAGGAAATGACTACATCGATATTAGGTTATTATAGATGATGCGTCGTTGGTTTTGTGATCTCATTCCTGTGTGATACGTGATCTGCACAGCTTTTCCCATTTTCTATCTCCGGCGAAGCATTGAAGCATATGAAATGAAGAGGCCATTGTCACTTTGGTAGGGTTTTGCTCCGAATGGCTAGGGCTTTTCATAAGATGGAACCTACAATAACATAAAAATAAATTTTAGGAGAATTTGAGAAGAGGGAGAGTGAAATTCAAAGTCACACTGGAGAGTAAAGAAGATCTTTCAACCTTTTTTCAATTAATTAGGCAGGTCCCGAGACTTAATAGTAAACTAATAAAAGGGCAACTTGCAATTAGGATTTTGGGACTCATCGATATGTTCTTACTTTCAAGCATGTCTAACTTTTATCAAGCATAAGGAGATGCAAGGTAAATATGATTCAGAGCCAGGCTAAAAATTACGAAAAATGAAGTTTCCAATTAAATTAAAATCAGTCTAATAAAAATAAACCATTTTTTCATTTGTCAACACGCGATCGATGCCATCGCGAGTTAATCGTCACCGGAAAGATCACCTTCGCGTTCATGAGTTCCAAAGTATCGGAACCATAATGTACCGCGGAACCATAGAAAACCTACCCGCATGTCGTTTTCCCCCCTGGCGCACGAAAAATTTGCAGATTTTGTACCGAGTTCTGCACGAGAATGCCCTAGCCCCCTGTCTCCCGATATAGAAGCCAAGAACCCTGTTGCCTAGATGGCGCTATCCATCCCATCATAGGTACGAAAATAGCAAAAAGGTTTTTCTTTACGGACCAATTTTTTTTTTTCTTTTAGCTCAAAGTTAGAAACATGTGAAAATCGCTGTGGCTACAGTCCAAAAAACTAGGGCTGTACGAAGGAGAAAACGAAATGAATAGCAACCGCACTTTACCCCTCATTACTTCAATAAAAACTCGAGCGAAACATTCAATTTTTAAACCTAAGAAAGGTTGAGTGTCCCCCCCCCACTGTATGACCCTAACAAACCCACCATGTCCTTTTTGGGGTTGAGGATGACCAGAGGGGAGAGGCTCTTCCTCATTATTGTACTGGCTCTTCGGGTTTCAGTGCTTGGAAGGGAGTGCTCCCCCCATTGATTGCTAAACCAAAAGCTCGATCGAGGGTTCGGTCCTTTGGCACTTCGGCAATTGGAGAAATCACTTGTTTGTAGCTTTCTCCGGGGAAAGTGTTGGGGGTGTGGTGGCAAGAAAGTGACCCAACGCTTGAGTTGGAGGGATACTACGCAGACTCGAAAATACACATCAAGTCATAGATAGAGTCCGCCATAAATATACATATATATGTATGCGCATGCTCTAAAATCCAAACCGAAAATTGAAATTATGACAAAGCCCCGATGTAATAGATCTCGTGTGTAGAGAAAGCATGCTTGAAGTAGAATTCTCTAATATCATGTAAAAAATGTTAAATCTAAAAGGATAAATTATGATGTGAGATCCTCGTATGCACGTGTTACTCTCATAAGCTTCAAATCTAGTCAACATTTTGCTAAGTTGGGGATCATATTTATGACATCCTTAAGTCATTTTATCTGATGATTTTGTGGTTTAGATACAATAATCTTCCATGTAATTAATATTGGATATTTCATCTAGTCATGTCACAATAATCATTTCACTGTAATAATAATAAAAATCGTACGGATAGATTACAGGTTGTTTCATGAGTACTTGAAAGTTGCATCTATGCACCCTTGCACTTGAATTACAAAGAAATTGCTTGTTATAATGAGAGAAAATCTAGTACTTATATCAAAACCAGTGCTTATGGATTTAATGCCCTGTTGTTTTTGGAACTGTAATCGGGCAAATTTATTAGAACGAGTATAGTCAACAACTTTGTGAGGACTATAAACACAGTGAATGTGGACAAAAGAAGCCCTAGTCTCAAAGGTCTAAGAGAAGGGGTATTCTAAGTTTCTGTGAATAGTAGCATCTGCTTTACTTACAAAAGAAATCCCGTTAAAAGTGACCCATGAATGGAGAGAGAGATGGCTAGGGCTCCACTCGTGTGCAGAGGATTGCTTGCAGAGCACACGTGGTGAGGCGGGGGTACATTTCTTCAGAGAATAAAACCAAAGGCAAATATATGTATTCAGCTTTTTGATCCGGGGTACGTGTGCGGAATACAGGTGACGTGGATCGTGCCTGATGAGAGCAACGTACCATGGTTTCGCTTTTGTTTTTCAATAAAGCAGCTGCTGTATTTCCAACTTTGTTCTCTTCCCTTCCAACTTGTTGCATCTGGAACTTCATGGGATTCTGATATGATTCGAGGAGAATAATTAGGGCTTGGCGAACAAATGTTTAAGCCCAGAAGATGCATGAGATCACAGTGTCGAATACAGAACATGCAACCGAAGCATCGGTCCAATTTAAACTTAAGGAAATTAAAGCGACTCGAAAGGCGGGAACTTTCGAAACAAATGCAGGACTGTAAATTGAACTGAATGAATCCCTCTAAGCTAAAGATGATTTTCTTGCACATTTCCTTATAAGCTTAAGATGAACTCCTCTGAGGATTAGGGAAAGCCTTCCAAAAATTCAATTCGAACAAGCAAAACCATTGAAAACCAGGTGTGGATATAAAGGGAAGAAAATCAAATGAAAAAAGAAATATTCGTGACAAATTACATCTCATCTCTCATATATATATATATATATATATATATATATATGTATATATGCATGGACTTTCTTGGGAACTAAGTTGCCCCCACTCTTAAGCTTCTAATTGTGAAGGCTTTGACTACGAGGAGGAGATCCATAAAATAGTATAGTAGTTCAAGAGAGACGAGGGTAATCTCAGTTCCATTAATAATAAGAAACAAGAAATAAATTTATGGTTGGTATCTGAAAAATTACCATTAAATAAACTGCAGCCGAGGTCGTATGCAAAGCATTTTTTCTCTATTGCCGATATACGTGGGACAAATCCATTCCTTCATAGGCCTTGACCATTATTTCAGAGAGACGCGAGTCAAGGGAAGTCAAAACTTCAAAACTCCGTCAAAGCGATGCTTCCAAAAACCCTACAGAAACGCAAAACATAGTGGGAATTGACCCAAGAGCCGAAAGTGTTCTGGACACTGAGAAGTATGCTAAAAATTCGTTCTTTAACTGTTTGGTGTAACACTGGCGAGGGTGCAAAACACGAAGTCTCCTTTCCACGAGGTGATTTTACTCGGATTAGTCGCGGCACAGTGCGAGTTTTGCTCCCTGCTCACAAGTCATTTTCGCCATTTATTGCGGGGTTTTGGTGTGAACTCTTTTGAGGGGACAGCCTCATTTTCTGTAGGAAAAAGCATCGCATCGATGTGTGCTTTGTTCTAGAAAATCAAATCTCAGTGTTACTTAATCCCAACTCAAGAACGAGAGCTTGCGTGTACGTCGTGATTTTGATATACGACGGATTTTCGTATGTTAGCGAATACTAACGCCCGTGTTCTTGTAAGTCACGCGGCTATTAATGTACATCGTAAGACTAATGGAGTGGAGCTTTTGCACGGACAAAAGAGTAAGGACGTCCATAGTCTTCTATGGATGGACTTTGCTTCAGTCATGCATCATCGCCCACCAGAAAAAAACCAAGAAAAAAATTAGGACCAAATACAGCTTGCAAAGACCAAATCTTGCAAACGGCGTGAGATAGAGAAAGCAAGGTGGGATCGAGTGGGGACTTCACTCACTCCCGTGACGTGAATTTCATGTATAAGGACGTCGTTTTTGGAATGTCTTTCATCTGTTTAGGAAAGGAGGAACACGCCACGCAAACCGAAAGGACAATTTCCATTTGGTTGTTGGGTCAACTTCAGGTGGTTAACCATGATGCTCAGGTTTAATTGAATCCGTGACAGCCACAGCCCCTAAGCCTTAAAGCCCTAGCCCTTAATAGTTAAGCTTAGCTGGAGATTGAGAACGACCGAAACAGGGAAAAAAGAGTAATTGAGGAGGAGCTCCCATGATGATGGAAGGGGTTGGAGTCCCGAGAGCGTCTACTGAAATAGGCCCTGGCTATAAGGGTTAGTTCGAGTGGGGTGTGCCTTGATGAAGCTCTCGTTTTCAAGAAGTTTTCCACTGGTCTGCAATGAAAAGGAAAAAGGCCTGTCTCGGACCTGCACAAGCTCAACGCAGCATGTCACATTGGCGAGCCTCTCTTTGTCATTGCAGGGTGAGACAGCCAAGAACCCTTCAACCCCATCCTGGGTTTTTAGAGAGAGAGAGAGAGAGCATTCCAGATTCACTTTTAAACGTGCAAGTGTGCAATCGACCCCAGCATTGAAGCCACTCGAAATACCGTTGGATGGAATGTATTAGCGAATGGGGGATGTGCGGTGGTCATAGATCAGTGTAAATGTGAAGAAACAGTGTGGAAGTTGGTGTCTTTTGGCGAGACATCCCTAGTGCCTGCATGTGCTTCGATAAATGCTCCACTCGATCGCATTAAGTTAAGTCTTAAAAAAGCATATTCACACTAGAGGCGAATCTTACCAATTTGATTACACCAAAACAACACTTTCCAATGCCGAGAAGGGTTTGTTCTTGATCGGCTGGAGGAGTGTACGATGGTTATAGAAACTATGACCAGCACACCAACACCTTGTCACACGGGTAAGAATGTCCATTGCAGCTGATATTATTAAAATTGTCTAATCCAACTGCTCGAGAGGATTGAGTTGAACATCGCAATTCCTATCTCTTTGCAATAGTTCATCTTTCAATTGCACGTGGAGCCTTTGTGAACATAATGTACGAGAAATTAAATCTCTTAAGCCATAAATTTTGTTCACGCTCCCATATGTATAAATGCTTCACTTTCAAATTCAATTGTACTAGTCTATTTCATAACATTACCCTTTGCAAATCTTTACCGCCACAAATTCATCCGCAAAATGCGCTTCGAGTTTCGTCTAAAGCAACGGATATGATTGCATTGTAAAACGCCAGAAATCAATTTCTTTTGTGATGATGTCTAAGTCCTCATCAAAATCAAATTACATAGTGCTAAAAAATTATATAAGAACGATTGTCTAGAACCCTGTTTAATGCCATCAATGCAAGAAACGTATCAAGAAATTGACGTAGTTACCATAACATGATTGAAATTTATCAGTCTGGTCATGGAGTAAATGACTCCCAATATTTTTGGGGACAGGGGAGGGGGCTAAGCTAGTGAACGTGGGGCGAGCAGTTCAGTCTAAGTTAAACTTTCTCTTTAGTGGTGGAAGACCCACCTTTTCCCCTTCCTCGGAGTCAAGTTCGTCGTCCTGTTTATTATCATTGAAAAATGAGTTATTGAATTTCATCGAGTCTTAAAAGAAAAAGAGGATGCAAAAACAAGAAGTGTAGAGTAGCAGCTCTCTGCCCCCCCTCTCTCTCTCTCTCTTTCTAGGTTTCCGTCAAATGCAAAATTGAAACACTTACGGTTTTTGCCGTTTCGAGCCTCTCTGCCCCCCTCTGCCTCCAAAACAAAACTCTCTCTCTCTCTCTCTCTCTCTCTCTCTCTCTACACTTCTTATTATCTACCGAGATGATGACTGAGTAATAGTCCCGAACCAGAGTCTCTCTGTCAGCAAGAACTAGCGAGAGAGAGAGAGAGAGAGATAGGGGACAGGAATGGCGAACAAGGGCGTCTATTTATCGGAAGCCAACGGCCACACTGTCATCGCCAGCTGCCAGTATCCCTCGATCCCGTCTCCGTCCTCGTCGTCCTCGACCGGCATTGTGAACGCGGACATGGGCTCTCTCTCTCTCGCCGCGGCCACCGCCCGCCACGGCCTCGCCGATCTCCTGGGGGCGACCACGAGCGACCCCATTGATCACCGGAGCAGGAAGGCCCACGGCAACGGCGTCAGAGAGAGCAACAGCACGAGCGACGAGCACGACGGCGGGAAGGTCGGAGGGGAAGCCGGCGGCCTGTCGAAGCTCTGCGCGAGAGGCCACTGGAGGCCCGCCGAGGACACCAAGCTCAAGGAGCTCGTCGCCCTCTACGGCCCCCAGAACTGGAACCTCATCGCAGAGAAGCTGGAGGGCAGATCAGGTGAACGCCAGGAAAAAAAAAACATAAAGTTTCCATTTTTTTTTTTCGTATATTAAATAGCGAAAAGATTGGATTTTCTTGGTGACGATGACGAAAAGACTCTGTCTTTTACTTTTGGGTCGTTGTCTTGGTCGTCGATGATGGCATATAGGGAAGAGCTGTAGGTTGAGGTGGTTCAACCAGTTGGACCCGAGGATCAACCGGAGGGCGTTCACGGAGGAGGAAGAGGAGAGGCTGATGCAGGCGCACCGGGTGTACGGCAATAAGTGGGCGATGATAGCCCGGCTCTTCCCCGGCCGGACCGACAACGCCGTGAAGAACCACTGGCACGTAATCATGGCCCGCAAGTACCGGGAGCAGTCCACCGCATACCGGCGGAGGAAGCTCAGCTTGTCCCAGTCACCGTCGTCTGGCTACGCCAGGCCGGACGAAACCCCCGCCGGCCATCGCGATCGGGACGACTACGACGACGCCCCTGCGAGGAGAGATTACCCCGCGTCGTTCGGTAATGTGGGGGTGTCACGCTGGGCAATCGGGACGACGGCATTCGATCATCATCATCATCAACATATTCTTGGGTTGAATAATGGGTTGAGCCCAACTAGCAATAATGGAGAAATACTGGCTATTCAGAATGGATTTGATTTTCTCGCTGGTGGGTCATTTGCTGTGATATTTGCAGTTTCGTTTGGTCTCCATTTTTCTTGGTTCGAGCCGTGCTTCTTTTTTCCCTCTATTTCTCGTTCGTGCTGAGTATATCTTGCGTGCATTTCTCTTCTGGTGGGCATGTCTTGTCTGTGTGATCATCTTCCATGTCCTCTTTTGTGTTAGAGCAGAAGATAGGACCGATAAAAATCTTAAAGCATATAACTACGCAGATAGAAGGAAGGTCGAGACAAAGATTTTGTGCCGATTAGTAGTCTTTAAATATAATGCCTGCTTCAAATTCAAAAGGAGGAACGATCACGACTGGAGTAGAACTGAGCCACTGTTTTATAGGTCGGAACAGCAACCACGACGACACGGCGGCGAGCTTGTTCCACCACCAAACGAAACCCTGCACGAACTCATACGGCGCTTGTCTCCACCCTCCCCGGTGGCCACCGCCGGCGACGACCCAGCCGTCGGACCAGGACCGCCGCGCGGTCAGGGACCCGTACGCCCAGTGCTGTTGCTCGGACACGATCGCGTTGACGACGGCCCATCAAGTTTCGCCTTCGCCTTCGCCGCTGCCGCCCCGGAAATGCGAAGCTCCTCCGTCGCCGCCGCAGCCGCCGCCGTCGTCGCCACCATTCATTGATTTCCTCGGGGTCGGAGCCACGTGAGGGTTGGAGCTCTCAGCTCAGAAAAGAGAGGAGCTTTTTTTTCCTTCCTTCCGAGATTGGCTGGTGGTTGGGGAATCGTCAGTGAGGACCTCAATGTGGATCTGCTCCTACATAATGGAGAGAGCCATTAGAGGTAATCTGAAAAGATTGTTTCTTGCTGGACGTGTCAGCAACCCAGGGAAAAAGCCAAATGGCACCCCCCGCCCAGAAAAAGAAAAGAAAAAAAAGGAAGAACGAAAAATGAAAATGGAAAACCGAAAAGACTTGGACCTTTTGTGTTTTCTTCTATGATTCGTGTCTCTAATCACTCCAACCTGAACTTTCTTTGTGTTCTGTTTCTCGGACAGGGAGGCCTTAAACTTACAATTTAACTGATTAATCTGATGGCAACGCAAAGATAACTGCTTGAATGTAGAACAGATCGAAGTATATATAGCTCGAGAGCTTATAAATAAAAATAGATAAACGTCATTAATATGCCATCACTGTTTTTTCGAAGTTCGATTCAGGCGCGTGCAGAAGCTTCGGAAAGGTCTGAGCTTCTGTTCAAGTTCACATGACCAATATGTTCCCCTCGTGTCAATTCATAGTTGCAGCGTACACGAAATATGAGAGCACATCTCGCCATTACTGTTGGGAACGATAGGCTTTGCTCCTCTTTTAGTCAGGTCACAAAGCCTAGAGAATCCAAGGTGAGGCTCAGCTAACGTTTCTCGTTTTTGGGCATTTAGATTTCGAGGATCAGCTTTTGCTTTTGGGCCAGCAAAGTTCCATTTCCTACGTAGGGGAGGCAAACTTCAAAGTTCTGGTCTAGTAATGATAACTCGCTTCTCTTCTTCTTCTTCTGCCGTTGCCGCCTGATGCCATCGCCAGAGGCGCGCGACTCTACTCAGCTTTGATGTTTTACAAGGACCGGTATGTCCCAAAGCTGGTCAGTGGGAATGGTTCGAAATTCCACAGGAATAATTTTTGTGGAGTCCAGATGCCCACCAAGAGGCAAGAGTTCTGTGAAAAGCTTCGTACGCCTTCCCTGGTCGCCTTTGCTCCTCCGAAACCCAACTCCACCCGAATTACCTCTGGCTTACGTGAGCGTGAGATCTTTCCAGTTCACGGGTTGAACCAAATCGACCCTTAGTTTGTCATATAAAGTTAAGCTATTTACAGAAATCAAGGGAACTATGCTTTATAGCTTAGCAGAAAGCATCAATATGTTATCTGCAAGCTACACCGTCAGGCACCTTCAAGTGGCGTTCATCTGATGGTCATGTGAGTTTGTCGCGACCTACCCTCGGAAAAGGGAATAGGTTTAAGGGGCATCACCTAAAGGATAGACCTAAAACCCATAATTAGGCAAAGGCTTTCCCAAAGCCCATACCTCGATTATGATGTTTTTAGACCATTAGCTTTATTGGGGTCATTTGGCCAAGTTAACACAAGTGAGGTATGAAAAGATCTCGCCTACCATTAAACTGCAGAAACCAGGGTTGAGGACTTGATTACACTAACTAACTAATTAGTGTTCTTTCGGTACCTAATCATATTCATTTTGACAATCAGTTAGTTTGGATTGATTTTTAAATTTATCCACTAACATATAATATGATCATGCGGGTACGCAATCATTAAAATAACAATTAGTAACAAAAAAATTATTAAATAAATTACAAGGAAAGGCAATAATCTAACATTAAAAAATAAGAATTATGACATTCCTAACTAGGTTAAAGGGAAATCACAATATATATTGAAAGTGCGCCATCATTTGATAATTTGTCTCAAAAAGGGAAATATTAGAACCCTATTGCAAGGCCCTAAGATTTTGTTCAATTTTGAGCCCTATTTTTGTCGATGATTTTCCCACATTTTAAGAGAAGATTATTCAAAAAATAATTTTTTAAATTTTTGTTGATTTTATAAAAAATAAAAAACATTCGAATTTTTTTTTAAAATATATATTTTTTGCAATTTTTTATTCCTAAAATAATAACTCTGGCCGGGCCCTCGGCCCGATTCAAATGTGGGTCGAGTAAGGACTCATGGGTTTGGGTCATGAACACTAAAAGCCTAATTGAAGAAGTGGGCTCAATGACTTAAACCTATTCAGAAAAGGGCCAAGATCAAGCCCAAATTTATCAAAGGAAAACACTTAAGCCCACTTACACTAAGATCAGTCTAAAACAACTTCCCGCACGTCCGAAATAAGCCCAGCTCCGAAATTAGCCCACTTACTTGACCTATCCACAAACTGCTTTCTTTAGACATGAAAATAACCTTAAACCCAATAAACTAACCTAAGCCCAACAACAAAATTCAGCCCGAACCAAACACAAGGCCCCCCACGTCTTGAGTCCAAGTTGGACTCATCCCATCCCCTGAACAGAAGCTTCTCTCCCACGCCCACGCCCACGCCCACGCCCACGCCCGAGACTCCGCCAAGCCTCACCGACGTCCGCCCATCATCAAACGAGATCACGCAAATGCGTACATCCCCAAATGCCCAACATAAGATACGACACGACACGATATAACACGTTCTATATTAAATATAAATTTTTATGTAAACATAATAAATGATCATTTTTATGAGTATTTCAATTAAATCAATTTGAATCAAATTCATAAATAAATAATTAATTAAAAAAGCCTAGAATGAATATGCACTAAAAACATTAATTCGCCATTTATTAATATCATTCATTGTTTTATTTTGACAAATTCAATTCTATTTCAATAATTCATAAAACTTGGAGGAAAAATAAGCGATCTATAATATGGACTCGCATGTTAGATTTATTGGAAGAGGAGAAAAAAAAACTTAAGGAGTGAATTGTGTATCACAGGAAGTGAGAATCATAAGAGAAGAGAAGACTATGTTTTAATTCTTTATCCATTTATTATTTTTATTATTGTGTTTTATTTTTTCACACACACACACACACACACACACATATATATATATATTTGACATTTTATTTATTGAATTTTTAAAATTGACCTCGATATCAGAATTACGTGTAGAAAACCTGTATGTCAGAATTCCGTCTCGAGTGTCGAAAAAATTGACTAGGAGTCGGATTTTCCGACATGCGTTGATCGAGTGTCCGAGAGTGTCCGACACAACACGAAAATTTTTTAAGAGTGTCGGTTCTTCCTAGGATACCACCAGTTATTGGACTGCTGTCCTTCAACAACAATCCCCATCATCATTCATTTAAAACTCACCCTCATGGTCACGCCACCACCGCAAAGAGCCTTCACAGAATATACCAAAACACAAAACAAAAGGCAACCAAGAACTTGGGGAGAATCAAACTCGGTAGAAATGAAACTTGACTTGAAATATATCCCACGGACTTTAGAAGCCTTATACCGCCAAAAAAACAAAAGCAGAAAAAGACACATCTTTGAATCATCAGCATAAGTCGGAATCCAAGACTAAAACGAAAGGTTTTAGTTCGGGCATATTCCTTCGAACACGTGGTGGACACGGATGGATAAGAAAACTTAGACCTATCTTCAGAACTCGAACTCACATTCGGACTCGAGAATATCGACAAACAAAGCTCGAAAACAACAGATACAGGCTGTTTGAAGACAAATCCGTGAATACTAGATATAGCAAGCCTCAATTTCATGGTCTAGCCAAAATTTGGTAAGGCAACGAAAGACTCGCAGGATGAGCGGGAGTCCCTACCTGGCTCGGGGACGGCGGCTAGATGACGAGCTCGAAACGAGTTGAGCAATGGCCAGTCGCCTTGCTGTCTCCGAGTCAAGATCCTCGGGGCTAGGGAAGTTCGGACCGAAAGGACACTTACCGGATATGTGGATATCGGGAAAGCAAAGTCGGGATGACAAGGATAGCGGCCGGGGTCATCGAACGGGACTCCGGCGTGGCCAAGCGACCGGAGAACTCCTTCTCACTCTCAGTCCTTCTCTCAGTTTCTTTCCCTCTCTCTATTTGAGAAAAAATTAGGTGTCAACAGAGTTCCGTCGACATTCGTAGTTAGTCCGAGGAGAAGATGAAGAAAAGCGATCGAAAGTGACGCAATCCTTGTTTGTGCATGACAACAGGGAAAATATTCATGTATGCCATGTTGCCTGCCTGCTGCCCTCTGAGTTTCAAATTGAAATGGACTGGATAGATAAAAGAACATGGGGTCTAGAATTCCGGCTCAAGCTCAGGAAAAATAGCCCGGAATGAAAGAGAGATGGCTAAATTGATTAATGTCTTCACGCGACGGAGCAGCAAAAATCTAGGAAACAGTCTTACAAGAGAAGCATCGGCATAGCTCGTGACTTGTTTTATCATACAAATTCGAAGTTTGGGTGGGATTCGTCTCTACCTCTCACGTGCTCTCATGGAAGTTCATTGACCGGCACAGCGCTGCGGGATTCGCTTGCAGCAATAGAGTCCTCCTGTCATTGAAGCTCTTGCCTTTCACAATGGACTGAAAAGCCTGGGAGAGAAAACCGTCCGACTCCCCCGAATCAGAAGCTCCGTCCAGTGCTTCCCTTGCCCCGATGATCGATTGCTTGGTAGTTACTCTGCAATCATAGACATTCCCATCTCGCGAATGCTTCCCTAGTATTGTCAAACTTGGAGGACTAGTGCTCGCGTTGCCGTGGCTATGTGAGGAGGGCAAGGAACCAGGCAGTGCATAAGCCCAATAACATTGTGGCGCTTGGTAAAATGAAACAGGGAAGCCTGGAGTAGATACAGCAGTTGGGGAGTTCCATTGAACAGAATCCAATGGAAAGCCTCGATAATTGCGGGCTGCCGGTTCTGGTGCGCTACAGTTGCTTGCCTTCTCCGTTGAATTTGAAGCTGTCAAAGAAGATCCACTCGAATATTCGTCGCTGAAGTTATCTACCCCCCTACCAGAACATGGAATTGCTCGTCCAGGATCAAGAAATCCGTTTATAGTACTTGGCACTGGAGCTGCAGATTGACCCCAATTAGGAGAATCCGCACCGAACCTCAGGATGGTGGTTCCGGCCGTTTTCAAATCACCAGCACAATCAGCTCGAAGAGATTCAGGTACTCCCGTGTTGTGAAACAGCGCCACCGTGGCTGCATAAGAGTTCTTGCTCTTACGACGGCCAGCGCCAACAGGGATGTTCCTCATCGTTCCTCCGGCAGTCCAGTACCGTTGGCACTTTCTGCAGAGGTGCCTGGGCTGATTCAGGTTGTAGTTGTTGTAGTAACAGAACTTGGTATCCATGCTGTTGCATCGCGGGCATGGTAGTATCTTTTCGGGCTTCTTTAGAGTCATTTCTCGTGAGATACTCGTTTCGCTCTCTTCTTTGTTCTGTGCAGAAGGGGGAGAAGTTTCTCTGCCCGTTTCATCTTTCTGGTTAATGATCGTTGATTCAGTAGAGTCTTTTGGGTTGTCCGCCGCCCAACACGATATGCCTTCTTCATATTTGTCATTCATCGGTTCTCTTTCAGATAATACCTAGCAATTTGAAAAGAGGTATGGAGGATCAGAACTTAGTACGTTGTAGAAACAGGAAACATCTACTAGAAAAAGATAGATCCTTCTTTGAATAACACAAGACAAACAGGCAGCATTTGCAGTTGAATAATACGCTCGTAGCATTTTAAACTGCGTTTCCTGATCATTTTACTGTGAGCAAATTCATCTTCAGTGTAAAATCCATGTCCAGTTCAATGAATTCAGCAGGTTTGAGAAGAAGCAGAATTGAACAGAGAACAAAGTAAGATGAAGAGCAGCAGTCCGACAGATTGACATTCAATGGCAACCAACTCAATACTAGACAGTTGCTTTTGAAATGAAAGTAGTTTTGGTCGATTCATGGATTGTGAAGCCGCAACTTCATGAATTCAGGGGGATCACCAAGTACTCCGATCATGTTAAATGGGAAGCAGCCAAGAATTGGTGGCGAATGCCCAGATCTTTACAGTGATAGACCGACTAGGATAACAATAAGGAAGCTTATCAATAACCAAGAAACCGAACGAACTAGCACCGCAAGAAAAGGGTTATTTCCGACCTCTATCCTGACCAATTTGCTCACGCACCAGAGCGAACTTAATACCGATCAATGGATCCCGACCAGTTCATATGCTGCGATCTTCATGAGATTGGACGCGCTCGACTCCATAAAAGAGATAAAAATGAATCGGAAACAGAGCTTACCCTCTAACGTTAGGACGTACTAACCAACTAGAAGTTCAAGCATGCACCAATCCAGAAAGGCAGTATGGGAAAATTGAAGGGAGAGGAAATATACGAGGATTGGAAAATCAAGTTCTTTCCTCGTTTCAAAAAGACCAACTATGAAGGAAAGCTAATTTAACTGTCAGTTACCAATACCTTGTCCCCGCGAGTCTCCCCTGCTTCTCTTCCACCTCTCTGTTCCTGCCATGCAGCATCAGCAGAGACAGAGCCACCGCGATCCCACGAGCCTGGACCTCCAGCTTCCGAAGCAAACTCTTTCCCACCTCCCCAGGACGGCTCATCAAGAACGCCTCGCTTCCCCCGGAGACCAATCGTCTGCCCAAACAGCTTTATCGCGGCATCTTTCATCTCCAACATTCTCCTCGTTGCCACAGCTCTGCTCTGTTTTTTTCTCTCTCTCTCGAGCAGTTCAAAAGGTCTCAGCAAAAGATTACCCCACTGCCCGTCTCTCTGCTTTCTCTGCTTTCTCTGTTTTCTCCACAGCGAAGCCAGGGGGGTTCTTCTCTCTTTGTAGAAAAAGAGACCCCTGCTGCGAGTGCAAGCTCATGTGGGAAGATGCCACATCAGAAACGAGAGGAATTTTCTGAGCCACAAGTTCATGTGGCCTTTGAGATCTTTCATGCTGTTCGATTCCCCCACATCTCGCAAAAAGATAGTGCTCTTTTGTCCAACTTTTTCCCTTCCATGTCATCTCCCTCCCACCCCTCTTTCTCCTCTCTCTCATTCCCACGCCTTCCTCCTTTTGTCCCTTTCCGAAGCCCCTTTTCATCTGTTGACCGACTTCGTTTGCACGAGGGCCCTTCCATTTTTACCTCTTCATCTTTTGCTCTGTGCTTCACTTGGGATGTGTGGTTCGATTGTCCGGAAATGCGACAGCCTCGAAGTTTGTTACGAACGGAAACCATGTTTTCGTGAATGACGATGAAGACAGAAAGATCCCTCTGAATTGCGTAACAATGATTACATGAGACATGGAAAAAAGCAAGAATTTTTTGTTCTCCTTGGCTTAAAAGGTCATAGTTCGCAAGGATAATTATTGTTTGGCCGAAAAAGAAATATGGGTATCTATCTATGCAACCACCTCTCGCGAAAACGTCATATTTAGGCAATTTCTTTTTGGGGTCCAAATATGAAAACGGCCGAATAGACTAATAAGAGCTATGTCAAAATGGTACGATAGGTTCAACTTGATTTTATATGGACTTGGCGATTGTGATGAACTGAACATGTATCCTATGGTAAATCTGTACATATCAAAATAAACACCATTATAATAACTTTGGTTATTTGTGGATGATGTCCTCATTTGTGATTATAACCTCCATTCTATCTCTTTTCTTTTTTTCCCAAATGATCTTACGTCGTGTCCATCGTTTAATTAGCATGAGGCATCTACCGGTTTCAATTTATTTACTTTGGTCCGAAGAAAGACATTCTCACCTTGTAATCATGTCATACTATATTTAGTATGACATGATAAATATAGTAAATATAGTATGACACATGAACCGTCAAATCATTTACAACCTACTTGGTTGGATGGATATGAACCGAGCTCATATTTGTGTTCATATGATAACTTTTCCAAGTTTAGTCATTTCTAAATGAATTTTTATGTAACATAAATCCGTATACTCCTATAACACTATCATATTTGTTTTTTCTCTTCTTTTTCCATTGTCAAAAAGATATTCATATCATGTTTAGTCTATAAGTTATATTACATCGTTTTCACGTAAAGAAAGTAATGAATCAAACAATTGAACACGAATATTAAAAATTCACAACACGATGAGGACCAAAACTTATAGACTAAACATGTGTTTAGTCTATAAGTTACATTATATCGTTGTCACGTAAAGAAAGTAAGGGATCGAAGAATTGAACACGAACATTAAAAGTCCACAACACAATGAGGACCAAAACTTATATGAATTACATTACATCGTTGTCACATAAAGAAAGTAATGGATCGAAGAATTGAACACGAACATTAAAAGTCCATAACACAATGAGGACCAAAACTTATAGACTAAACATTACATCGTTTAGTCTATGTTTAGTCTATGAATTACATTACATCGTTGTCATATAAAGAAAGTAACGGATCGAAGAAGAATTGAACACGAACATAAAAAGTCCACAACACGATGAGGGACCGAAACTTGGAGAAAGCATAATTAGTGGCTGCAATCACTTGGAAAATCATGGGTCGGTAAATTCCATTTCCATAAAGAGAAAAGGTTAGATGAAATCCGGTGGATGGTTTGTCGGAGCGACAGCTAACGGCAAGTTGCCAGGTGGGCTCGGCCGGTGGGACCCTGGAGGCCTTCCTCCTTCTAGTGGAGTGGAGGGCGTGCTCGCTGTGCTTTTCTAGTGAGGGATTTTGAGCACTTGCTTGAGTTGAGTGACTGACACGTTTCGCCTCCTCCACCGGGGGGGGGGGAGAGAGAGAGAGAGAGAGTTGTGATGATCATCCAGCGCGACTTTTACTCATTTACCCCCCAAAAAGAAGGCAAAAAGGTAAACGAAGAATGACGTGTACATTCGCGATCGACATAGGATGTCGGTTGGTGGCAATCCCACGGCTCGATAGGCCCATCCATCATCGTCCGATGGGCCTAATGTTTTTAGAAGACCCTGATTCTAACTTTACTTCTTATCTTAATTTTAAGTTATTTTTTCCCATAAGAAGCTCATAACTTTAACTCCAGTTCCGATCTATTCAGTTTTTCTTTGCTTCATAAAAAAAACCACAAACTTTTACTTGAGGCCTAATTTTGTGTCCGTTAACCCTCTATCCAAATTTTATTTTGACAAACGAAAGATGGAAATTTCCCGAGTGTGAGTTATATGAGTGTCTCGATCCAAGTGTCTTGAGTGCATACTCTCTAATCGCGAGAGATGAAAGACTCCCAAACATGAGAGATAGAAGATTGAATGCAAAATTGAAGATCCCTGAGCGAGATTGGAAGGAAGACTCTTTTAATAGTAAAGACAATTGACGAAAACAAACCCTAATTGCTATAGTTTTCACCAAATTTCAGATTGAAGAAGATGTCGTTTGGGTTGATGAGGAAATTCATTTCCAAAAGATGTCTTTTTGGATTTGAAATTTGAGAAAAAATGAGAGTAATGACGTGAGAATGCCACATTAATAAAGGCTATTTTGAACAGAGGAATAATGAAGATAGATAGAGGATTCGAGTAAAATTTTGTGGCTTTTTATGTGATGAAACAAAAATTTAGGTAGAATTGAGACTTGACTTAAAGTTTGTGTGTTTTATGAGACAAAATAAACGTTAAGGATAGAATTGAGAGTTGAACAAAAGTTGGTGTTCTTTAAGAGACAAAAAAGAGAGTATAAAGTAGAATTGACCCAATTGAGATTGCAAAAGGGTCCGTTTGTTTCGTGGAAATTATCATGTTTCCGGAAAATATTTTCCTAGAAATCATTTTCCAAGAAAATGACTTTATTTTTCGGTGTTCGGCCGAAACCTAAACTTTGAGTGAAAAATTTTGAGTGAAAAATAATTGTTTGGGAAAAATTATCAAAAATTGAATTTTAATATTTTTAATTGACCAAAAAATTAGTTTTATTTTTTTTTATATTTTTTTAAAAATGAAATTTTAATTATTTGTATTTTTAAAAAATCGAAATTTTTATTATTTATTATTTTTCTTTTTCTTTCTTTTTTCCTTTTTCTTTTCCTTCCCCCTCCTCCTCCTTCCTCTGCCGCCACGTCAGGCTTCCTCCTCCTTCCTACGCCGCCGCACGCCCGACGATGGCCGTCAGCGGCCGACCAAGACCCGGGCCGCGATCCGGCGAGCTCGAGGCTCGGCCGATCTTGCCCAAGCTTGCCGAGTTTCGCGGGCTCGGGCGAGCCGCGAGCTCGCCGGAGCCGGCGAACCTCGGAGAGCTCGGGCGAGGCCCGAGCCCTGCCCAGCTCGTCGGATCTGGCGAGGCCGAGCTCCGCCCTAGGCCGGCGAGAGCTCCGCCTCGCCCGATTTGGCGAGGCCCGAGCTCGTCCGTAAAACGAACGGACCCTTAATGTTGGGGTCTTTTGAGGGTATTAGACTGATCTTAGAGCACAACTTACTCATTCACCCCAAAGAAGGGCAAAAAGAAAAGACAATTGACATGTACATTTACGATAGAAGAATGATTCCGGTTATACCCGATTGCCGCCTTGGCAATCTGACAACTCGGTAGGCCCCCCCATCCATCAATGTCTGGCAGGCTTCTCCAAATTGCTCGTCGCATTACTTCAGTCGGGGCTCGGAAAGTCTAAATGGTACATCGGATTAGTTTGGACATCAATTCTCGATCATCAACTTTTCTTTTGGTAGTGTCAAGCAGAAAACGAGGTTGATGTTGGAAGTAAGTGGAGCAACAGCGACAAGCGCATCATCAGAAGAGAAGGATGTTGCGAGGCTTTATGATAAACAACATTATCTCGATCGCATTTAATTTCGCTATCATTCAATTTTATGATAATCAGGTGCCTTTGAAATTTGAGCTAGATATCACTTGGATTTGGTTGTCGTGAATTTTGCTACTCATTTCAAAGAATGACAATCGTCGTTCGATAGCCTTTTTGAGAATGATAAAGACCTTTTGTCCTCATTGGTGCTCTCATATGGTGTTTCTATTGTCTTAACTATTAATCCATATGAAAATGCGAGTCATGAAACCGTCCAAGCATACTTATTTCAGTGTGTTAAAAGTTACGAGTCCTTGCAGTAATTTTTAGCAAACTCCTTATATATATATATATATATATATATATATATTTCATGTAGTTCCTAGACTTTAGTACCTAAAATGTTAGCTTTTAAATAAATCAGGGAATTGTATAAGCAGTTGGGCCCAACACGGCCTTGTGGGGTTTGGAAATTTCTCCTATAAGTATAAATCCATCAAAGGCAGAAAAGAACTAAATCTTGAGAGTGACTGGCCCAATAAGGAAAGCCCTATTCCTGAATAAGCGCAAAATAGAGAGAGAGAAAAAGAGTGTCTCTTTTGATTTTTATGACGAAATCTACTTTAGTAGGTAAAAACGAAATCCGGCGAAACCCGAGCCATAACTCAAGCATGTAGCCCAAACATCACGCTTATCGTGCTTGGTTGCATGACTGAGGTAAGCTTATGCCTCGTGGGATGATAATTTGGACGGAATGATACCTGTAAAATGCCTTGTAGATTTTATATGAAGAGTAACGTTAGATATATTAATATTATCTTTTAAGATTGATTTATTACATGATGCGTTGGACTATGGTTGACCTTTTTAATAAGTATGTCATTTCGGAGAACTGATCACAATCCGACACATTGATGAACAATTTTTTTTTTTCAATAGACTAAGGGTAAAATTTCTCTTATTTGGGTGAAAAAGGTCAACAAACAGAAACAGACAATCATTGGAACATGACTCGAATCAGCATCTCCATCTATAAACGGTCTCTCTACTCCACATAAATTGTAAATTCCACTTTGGTTGACCAATATTTCACTAGTGTAGAGGGAGAGTCTTTTCTTATTTAATCTATAGTTTTCACAAGCGATTTTTTTCTTTTTTGGCTTTCCTGTCTTCTGCACTCTTTTGCTTTTGTCCTATTCTTTTCTCTTTTGCATATTGATTTCTCTTCTTTTTTTTTTTCCACTATTTTTTTTATACTTACAAGTAATAAAAACAACGCAAAATTGTTTGGCAACATTCTTGAAGAATCTTTGGCAAAATTGATTGGCCGGTGATAACTAGACTGCTATGTTAGTGATTGCGGCGAAAATTCCCTCGAAATACTACATCAAACTTTTATGTAAAGATTGAAGACTCAATCGATGTAATTGAAAAATCTTAAACTAAATTGACATCTCCATAATATATTTATGATCGATTGGGTAATTTTTCTTAAATTAATGCAACAAAAAGCTAATGATACTAGCATTTTACTAAATTTCATTGTACCGGCAAGACATATCATCCCCTGAAACTTTTCCATGAATCAAAAAGCTTCGACAAACGTGAATAACGTGTGTAGTGGACTCAAATCAGAAATTTACGAAACCACCTTCGGATTAACCGAGGTTTGTTGTAAACCACTGCTAAGCTTCCATTTCCTTTCTGCTTAGATTCTTCTCCAGGTATCATATTTACTGAGGATTGATTGATTTTACCTCTGTCCATGTTGAGTGGACTCAATGATTTGATAACTTCTATCTACTTTGAAGCGTGGGTGGCAAAGAAAATCATGGCGGTTGTTCCCCTTTGTTGGCTTGATGGGAAAGATGAAGAAAGGAAAAAAGAAAAGAAAAGAAAAGAAAACCGAAAAGAAAGAAAGAAAGCGATTTCTAAGAATCTTATTGCAATTATTATGCACATACCAACCAATTTCTCAGATTCCAAATGCACAATCATCTTTCTGGCATCCAATAGAGCAGCGGATTTCTAAATATGATGAAGGGAATCCTATTAGCTTCGAGCGGAAATTTTGCTCAATAAGTCTTAAATTTATTAAACGAATATTATTTTAGTCTTAAATTTTTTGATTTCACCAATTTAATTTTAAATTTTTGCACAAAATATTAATAGACTTTTTCCGATCAATTTTCCGCTGAAAACCACTTACGTGGGGCGTGCTGATAGATTTATAATGATTGGACAATTTCCCGGCTTGAGTAGGTATCCGAGATATGTTGATGTTCAAAGGGAGAAAAAAAATTTCAGGGAATAACACACGGCGAACCAATTATATCGGCAAGGCAAATTTGGCCTAAATAATTGGAGGGGGAATATTTGTGCATGATACTATTTTGTCCCCATTCAGTGGGATCGTGGGGTCGGTGAGAAGGATGTTTCTCCCCTCAGTACAGACTCCAAAGACGTTGCACATCACATGATGAATCAGACAATGTGGCCATTTCTGATGATCTGACACTCGGTGGAGAATATTATTCGGTAAATCGCACCTCTCCCCGGAAAAATCAGAGTTTAGTCCCCTTGAAGCTCGCCATGAACGATTTACTACAAACTAATCATGTCACTATGGCACTGAGATCAGGGGCAAATATAACTTCGTCATATATGATGTTATCATTAGGTTTTGTCATATCGGATCATCTTTATTTTTGCTAATCAAGTGATGTACTCTTGTCATTTACGATAGCAATTTTTTTTTTCCAAGCAGGAAACGATGGCATGAGGTGGTTAGAGGTCGTGATTGTTGTCATTACTGTTGAAACATCATTTTCTTTCCGTTCAGAGGATCAGAAGTTTGCACGTAGTGGATTGTGATGATACCAGAAAATCTTAGTCCTAGAGATCAAGAAGCTCTCTCAAACCATAGACGTGCCCATGATTGGAAACCAACGACTCTCTCCACTCGCCGCCCTCACCAAACTCCTCAAATCAGTTGCCTCTTGAATGATCCTTGATCTCTTAGATCAGAGATCACCAGCCACGGTCACCGGTGACCTCGAGCTTGACATTGTCGACGGTGTCGGGATAGCCAGTGGGGGAGAGATCCGAGTGCGCAAACGACGAGAGTATTTCCATTCCACTTCTTGTGGGTACGCTATGTTATTGCTTCTCTAACCCTAACACAGCAAACGCTCCATGGCGACCCTGACAAGCTTTCCTCACAGTGACATGAAGCTCACGTCACTATCGAGCGGCAGGCGTAAAATCACCCCGCGAAATCTTATATATATCCATGTGTAAAAAGCACTAGGATTTCAATTATATTCTTTCTAGGGAGACGGTGACCGCTTCCCTTTCGTGTCTCGCTTTTGCCCTGATTCCCTGAGGCCACTATATTCTTCTCCATCTCCCTTCTTTTTCCTTGCCTTTGGACTTGTGCGTGGAGAGAGAATAATATGTGCAATCGATGAGGGGAGCAACTTTCCTTTTTTCTCTCTCTAGTTTTTAGATGACTTTTGATTCACCAGACCTTCTCCCAACCCACGAAATATATATAAAAAGAAGAAGAAGAAGAGAGGGCAGGGGCAGGGAGGCCATTAGGGCATCATCCTAGAATCTACTTTACTCGTTATGGAATATATTAAAGCAAAGAAAAGAGAGAGCTTCAAGTACAGCCAGCAGCAGCCGGATGAAAAGAGAGAAATTGTGTTCTTCACTTGCGCCCCTTACCTTTTCCTGTTTTTTCAAAGTTTTAGGGGCCACAAGACGAATGCATACTCGTCGACAATTTCTTATATTCCTTTCTGTGGAGTGAGGCTTTCAATTTGGCGAAAAGGGTGGTGAGGATTTTTATCACCTTGATCTTATGGAAGAAGAAATGGACCGCGCATATATGCAGGATATGCTTATCGGTTCCTGAAGGAGTTTTGTTCTCCAGGTCCTTTTCCCTTGTGGAAGGGTAAGATGAAGTAGAAAGAGGGAAAGTTGTTCAAAAAGTCCTAACCTATTGTATGACAACCAATTCAATCTTTAAACAATCAATTGTGCTAATTTAGTCATAAACCTTTTGATAGGGAATTCTTGACGTCGTGATCTACCAATTATTGGGCCTCACTGATGGCTGGCGAAGATCTCTAGCCATTGGCGAGAGCCTCAATGCCCTCGCTTGAGCTGGGGCTGATGAAGGTAGCGACCTTTGTTGACCATTGTCGTGGCTTAGGATGGCTGATGGAGAGAAAAAAAGATAAAAGAAAAAGAAAAGGAAGAAAAGGAAAAACAAAAAGAAAAATTTCAGAAAATTTTAAAAATTGTAAAAGTTATCCATGTTAGCATTAACCGTATTGCGTCGGACTATTGGCGCTACTTAGATTGCCACATTAATGATTTTTTATCAAAATTAACTGAAATGATTAAATTGGCAAATCATAAAAAACTTTACATCTAAATTGGTATATTTAAAAAGTTTAGAATTAAATTAGCTCGATTAAAAGGTTTATGACTGCATTGGCCGTTGTACAATAGATTTAGGATTTTTTGGACAATTTTTTCCAATAGAAAGAAAGTGAGAGGGCTATAAAGTTTAGAAGCTTGTTGCAAAAACTTGAATGTCAGGTGTCAGGTAAGGAGTATCGAGTCACTGGAAGCATGTTGCAGAAACTTTCTAAAAAATTCGCCATCGAAGTCTAGAAGTCGACCACAGCGATAAAGTCTAGATATCCATAGTCCAAAGCACCATTAACGAAAATGTCCCAAATGAATGAACTAATGAGGTATTTAAAAGGAGAAGAATATGATGGTAAGCGGAATGGATCATACCGTGTCATAATCCCGATATACGGAATGGTTGGTGGATAGGTGACCGCATGTCAAGTGGACACTAACCAATAATACTTGCCTTGTGTAAGGAGGCCACGAACTAACGATGGGTTGCCGCATGTTAGAATGACACAAGCCAACATCAACCCTGCTATAAAGGACTAGGGAATAGGATCAAATTCCGTAGTCCTACTCCTTCAAATAAAAGGACTAGGGAACAAGTCAAACCATCCCTAATGAGTCCTACCAAAGTTCACCAAATCAAAACTCTTTAAAATATCCTAATTGAACAGAAATAATCAAGATTGTGCCACCAATTCTAACCAATTCTAAGGGCTCCCTACATATAACAATGCTCTCTAGAACAAGGCTCCAATAAATACCTAAGCAAAAGATATTTGTCAGTAGATTCAGATAACTAGCGCAGAAAATTGTAATTTCTTTTTCATAAATATAAAATGATCAAATTACGCTCCTACACTGCTCATCCGTTTGTCTCAATTCTCTTTGTCATATATTGGGCAACAACATTCCTTTCTTACGAGGCCAACAACCTGATAGAATCCTAAAAGCTCATCAAATGGAAAGAAAATGTGGAATAAGACCCATGTGGCTTTTGTATCGTGCCAAATCATTCATTTCAAGACTTGGACTAGATAGTGACTATGTTTATTACTGAATAACCCCATTTGGTCGGTTGAATTTTTATCTGCTTGCATGCCCACTTCTATCTAATCCATATCGTATGAAAGACGACATTCAATCAAAATTATTTGCATCTTCTCGCCGACGTAGAATGCAGAAAACAAGAAGAGCTTGTAATTATCTTTTCAATGGTGTGATATGATGCGACATTTGTCCTAAATACTAAAGTTGACAGTATCAGAAATTTAGGTTGAGAATGGACGTATATGTGCACTAGAGCACTTAGATCAAAATTCAGATGTTAAACGGACTCCAACATCACCACATACTTGCAATCAACTTCAGAACAACATAGGATAAAGCTAAGGAAACATACTAATGAATGTAGCAGACCGAGCGAATGAATGGCACTGAGAGGGCAGTGCTTTTGAGGGTGGGGTGGGAGTGATCAATCATTGGATTTAGATTCCGGCGATGAACACGACAACAGCTATCGGCCGCAACCCAAAGAAAACCCTTAAAGATCGATCTGATTCAATTTGACTTTTACACGATCATTTGCTGGCCAATGACATGTATTTATCTTCTTTTTCCGCCCCTTTTTCCCTTGGGTGGAAATTTCTTTTGCTCGGCAGGATCCTCTCCTTGTTGTGGAATACAGGCTAAAAAAGCTCATGCACTCGCTCTTCCTCTTCCCCTTTGGAATATGTTTCTTTATCATAATTCAGCTCTTTGATTGCATTACTATATGACAGAGAAAGTGGAAAAGCCATAGAACTTGTGCCTTTTTGTCACTTCATGGAGTGGGGCTCCTTCCAGTCTCCAATCTAGTCTAGATTGTGAGATCATCCTCTGCGCATCTAATTTTTGAGACCACACGGGAGTCATTAAGAACGTCGTCTCTTTTAGGAAAAGGATCAGCCAAATAATTTGAGATTTTGTAAATTTAATGCGTATATCTCAATGTAAAAAAAAAAGATTTATCATATCGATTGAACTGCTCTATTCACTTGGCTCACCATCAAGCAATCAAATAGGGGCCACTTTGATCATGCTTCACTTTGTTGGAATACCTTACTTAGAAAAAACCACATTCACTAAATTTTAGGATATTTGTCCAAAAGGTTTTAAACTTATTGTACGGAGGCAAATTCGGTTTATACCTTTCAATTATACTAATTTAATCCTAAATATATTGTATGACAACCAATTTAGTCATATTTTTTTTTATTGTACCAATTTAGTTTTAAACCTTTTGATAATTTATCTTTTGTCAATTTAATTCTAAATCTTTTAACAATTTGCGAATGTAGTCCTGTTGAGTAATTTTGGCCCAAAATCGTTGAAGCTATATAGGCAAATCATTAAAAAGTTTAGAACTAAATCATGAAAATATTTAGAACTAAATTGACATAATCGAAAAGTTTAGGATTGAATTAGCCA
This sequence comes from Eucalyptus curtisii, assembly GCA_017140595.1. NCBI lineage: Eukaryota > Viridiplantae > Streptophyta > Magnoliopsida > Myrtales > Myrtaceae > Eucalyptus > Eucalyptus curtisii. The sequence goes on from CM029500.1 coordinate 32,878,853, forward strand.
CCATATAATAATTTTAGAACTCAATTGGCATAATAAAAATGTTTAGGATTGAATTGAATAAGTTTATAATATTTTATAAGAAACAATTTTTGCACCAAATGTTCGATTCCTCTCTCCCTCTCCCTCCCTCCTTCCTTGGTAAGGTGACTTCCTCTCTCCCTCCCTCGCCTGGCAAGGTAGTTGACAATTTTGGATCAATGTCCATTGAGGTTGATCATTCCATTTAGGATCTACTCACACATAAAAATAGTCTAGTCATTACAAATAGTGTTACATCTTTTACTTGGACATCAGAGAAAGGACTGCTGGCATGATAGGTCCTTTTTGAGGCTCGACCCACTTACTTCGTGCCAGATTAATTGCCTCCTCTGTGTTTCTGTTGACAAGTGTTTGACCATTGATCGCGGCATATCACAACGTTTAAATTCCTCCGGATCCCGGTTAACGAACGTTATAAAATCGGTAGCAGTGCATCAAGATGCTAAAAAAAGTACAATGACTTCGTGGTTTGCAAATAGAATAACGCCATTGTTTGACAGGTTGTACGAAGGACCCGGCAGGGGCCGGGATTCTCTTCTCCGTGGACATTTCACCACAAGAAAGAAAAAGAAAAAAAGAGAGACAGATGCTTGGCCTTCAATTTTCTACGAAAAAGAAATATGAACTCGACCAGGTTATGAGGAACTCGAGTCCTCCCCCCCACTTCGGTATGATGATGATAACTGATTGAAGACGACTCATTTTTCCACATTTTCGGAAGGACAAGAAAGGAAAAGAACTTCTAGGGAGATAAGAGGGACGACCCGATTCTCTTCCCCTTTTTTCTGGTGTGAATTCTTTGTCAACAAAGAAAACATTAGGTGAGGTAAGGTAAGGTGCCGTCGTACAGAAAAAAATGATTAAATAAACCTAAGTTGGATTCATTCATGCTTATCCTCCTTGCTAAGAACAAGAGGAATCTGCCGACGTCACCGGTCGCTTCTGAGAACGATGGAACGGGTCCTGCTCAAAAGACGGAAGCATTACGAGAGCGCAAAGACCCGTTTTTCCTCTTTTAGTTCTTCAAATGATGCATTTTATGACCCTCACGAGTATCTGTCTTTAAGTATATTGAGAGACGTGGAATACGACCCATTTGTCGAAAGGCGTATATTTAATTTATCAACGTAAATTGATATGCTAATTTAGCAAATCCATGAAGAAAAGGGAGAAACAACACAGCATCACAGCATTCCCCTCTAGTTTTATTTTGATTATTCTTGAACACTCAAGGCTTCTCAAGAGTAAGGAAAGCTGTACCATATGCATTGAGCATGCATGGACTCTTGGGGGGCCAAGCCTCTCGTTCACAAGGGAATCAAGCAGAGAGAGGGAGAGGAGAGAGAGAGAGAGAGAGAGAGAGAGAGAGAGAGGTGGGAAAACAGCTAGACAGAAACAAACCACGTACTTTATTTTTTTAGGCCCTCTTTTCTATCCTTTTGAGACTCATCAAATTGATGCGTGTTGGCTTTCTTTAAATTTTAGCTGCACCAGAGATTCTCTCCATCCCCCCCCTCCCCTCTCCTCTTTCAAGTCAAAGAAGAAAGAAAGCAAGAAAAGAAAAGAAAATTCTCTAGAAAAGAAAAGTTGGTGTGGATTGAGAGAGATGGGGAAAAGAAAAGGCAAGAGAGCCAGAGATTGAGTAAGCGAGGGCATATATTCCCCTACCCCAACATTGGCCCACTCGTGTTTCCAGATATGGAGTGAAGGAACATAGGACAGCCCAACAACTCCACAAATTTTATATAGAGAACCCCAGACACCTCCCACCATAATCAAACCAAAGCTTAGGCAGCCAAGGAAAGAAGAAGGATCAGAGACCCAAAACACTCCTCCTAATCCTATATTTATGTTTCTGTCATCACCCATCCTCTGTCTCTCACTCCCATCATCCTACAGACAACAGCTCAAATGGGTCTGCAAAATCATCAGAAGATGAATCTGGTGCTGTCCACTGATGCAAAGCCCAGGTTGAAGTGGACTCCCGAGCTTCATCATCGGTTTGTCGAGGCGGTCGTGCAGCTGGGCGGGGCAGACAGTTAAGTTTGTGTATTCCCGATTGTTTTTACATACGTTTTTGGGGTTCAGAAATGAAAGATTTGATCATCGGTAAGTGCCGACTGATGTTCGTGATTTTATTTGGTGGACAGAGGCAACCCCAAAAAGTTTGATGAGAGCGATGGGCATTCCTGGGCTGACTTTGTACCACCTGAAGAGCCATTTACAGGCATTTCTCATGCTTCGAATAGCTACAGTTATCATTGTTACTGATACCAATTGGGAAAGCTAAATGAAAAGTTTGCTTCTTTTTTTTCCTGTAGAAGTACAGGCTTGGAAAAAGCCAACAGTCAGAGTCCTGCATTGACACGAAGCAGGAAGGCGAATTCTATGCAACAGGTTGAGCCACTAACTAATGATCCCAATCTTTAGAGCATGTGCTTAATTGAGTTCAATGATGAACCTGTTTTGTTGCTTAATTGCAGAAAACAAAGAGGTTCAGAGTGCAGACGAATATCAAAATACCGAAATAATCGATCCATCGACCTTCCAAATGAATGAGTAAGACTAATATTGATATATAACATCTTATTAAATATTGATAGTGTGGTGATTGGAACGGTAATACAGAGGGATGTACTTACCCATCCTTTTCATGTACCAGAAGCTTGCAGATAGCTCAGGCTCTCCAAATGCAAATGGAAGTGCAGAGGAAACTTCATGAACAAATTGAGGTAAGACCAGTATGCGCATTTCTCATGCAAGTTTTAACTTGCTGCAGATGCCAATATAGTTCCACTTTTCTCTCAGGTGCAGAAGCATTTGCAGCTACGCATCGAGGCTCAGGGCAAGTATCTCCAATCTGTACTGAGAAAAGCTCAGGAAACATTGGCTCGGTACAATAATTCCTCGGTGGGCATCGAAGCTGCAAAAGCCGAACTGTCTCAATTAGTTTCGATGGTTAGCTCCGGTTGCCCCAGTTCTCCTTTCTCGGAACTGACGGAATTAGGAAGTTCAGACCTCAATGATGCAGCTAGGCAACAATTGAAAGGTATATGCTCAGTAGAAAGTTCGTTAACGTCTTCTGAGAGCTCGGGTCAAAACGAAGAGAAGCCAAAAGGCAATGAGCATGGCGAAATGCACAACTTTAGTCCCACTTCAATTGAGCTTCGGTTAGGTAACATACGGCCGGAAGAAGTACCTTCACAGAACAAATGCAACAAAATTACAGGGAGGAAGAGATGTGCCAGCAGTGGCTCCGATGATAATGGTCTCATTGCAGAACAATCTAGCAAAAGTTCTCCAAGGACAAGTTACAAGCTGAAAAAATGTGGATTCCCAGTGACACTCGACTTGAATAGCCAATATCAGGCCGACTTCGATCCAGGCCCGAAAAGCATAGACCTAAACTTTCAGGGAATTGAACAGGCAAATGGGCATTTCTAGTTATTTTGGAGGTCCTGGGACAAGACAGGATTGAGAGGCTTAAGGAGTGCAGCACTGTGCATCGAAATTCAATCTGAATGCTGATCTTTTCGGTTGTAGACTATGTATATTGACATGTAAATGGACCAGCAAGAATTCCTCAAAGCACATTATATATATAAAGAAAAATCAATATATGTTGTGTGGAATCGTGTTTCATCTGGAGTCTCATATCATGGCCGATATGTGCCAGCGAATTCTCCCTTAAAAGTTCATCATCCCATTTTAAAGCTCGTCTTAACTAAATCCAGGCAAGTTGACTCCTGCACAAAACACTATCATTGTGTCTTTGACTTCAACACAAGTGAGGCAGGATTGTAACTTAAGTATGCAGATACATGAAAAGTGTAGCGATTAAAGAACAGAGAGTGGAGGAAACTCATCCTAGAAGCAAAATCATTAGTTCCCCAAAAGAAGAGGAGCGAATCATTGGACCAACCATGTGTACGCAGGCGATCTCAAAGCAAGGAGAATGCCATCGATTGCACCAGTAGCACTTAGATACTTGATTAAGAGGGAAACGAGCTGCTAGAACTAATAAATACATCACTCATTCCTCCCTTCCGATCAGAGCAGGGGAAGGACCAAACATGGGGATTCTGCATAAAATTCGTCCGCTTCCGATAGGATCGATCCTTTTACTTCAGATTTTATCTTCATTTCCTTGTTCACTATCTCAAGGTATGCAGCTGCACTGTCTAGTTCTTATCTTGTTACGGAAGTAACTATGGTTGCATCGATTATGTTATCTTAGTAATTACTGCAAATTTAGATCGACATTGATCCAGATTCTGATGTCATCCTTTGGTCATCTTGCTCCACCATTCTAGGAAACAGGCCACCTTACATGACTTCGGACCTCAAAGAAATCTCTGGCAAGTCTTTCGATTACATTATCGTCGGGGGAGGAACTGCAGGATGTCCTCTAGCAGCGACTCTCTCTGAGAAATTCTCCGTACTGTTGGTCGAGCGTGGCGGGTCACCTTATGAGAACCCCTTGGTCATGGATAGAAGATACTATGGTTTCTCGCTGCTCAATACCGATGAGTATTCATCGGTGGCACAGAGCTTCATCTCGAGAGAAGGGGTTGCAAATCACAGAGGACGGGTTCTAGGAGGATCGTCCGCGATCAACGGTGGTTTCTACAGCAGAGCTAGCCCCGATTTTGTTAAAAGAGTCGGATGGGACGTAGAGCTGGTAGACGATGCATACAGATGGGTGGAGTCGAGAGTCGTTTTCCAGCCGCAGTTGACCCCGTGGCAGTTTGTCGCCGAGTTCGGATTCCTTGAAGCGGGAATTTTCCCGTATAACTTCTACACGCTGGAACATGTCGAAGGAACAAAGATTGGTGGAAGCGTGTTCGATAATTACGGAACCAGACATACATCGGCCGATCTCCTAGAGGCAGGGAACACGGAAAACTTGACCGTGCTCTTAAATTCAACCGTGAGGAATCTCCTCCTCAGCAATCACAGTGAGCCATTCAAACTTTGGAAGAACTCGATCAATGCTTCATGAAGCTCACATACTCAACACTTCCATTTGCTATATTTTCATTTTTTTGTAGGTGATAGCAATGAGACGCGGGCTTACGGCATTTCGTTCATCAAGAGCGACGGGAGCTTGGAAGAATCGTATGAGGCTTACCTCAATCGCGCAAACGATTCGACATTGTCCGGTGAAGTCATTTTAGCTGCAGGGTCACTAGGGAGTCCCCAAATCCTGTTACTCAGCGGAATCGGTCCTCCTGAGCTTCTTGAGAAGTTCAACATCTCGGTACTAAGTGGCCTCAGGGGAGTAGGACAAGGAATGCAAGATAATCCGTGCGTCGCACTTCTCGCCGACGCCAAACCACAGAATCGTCTACCCGAGCCACCCGTGGTGGCCGGCATAGCCCACGATCTCAAATTCATCATCGAAGCGGGAATCCTCCCCATCGGTCTCAATGCGACCAGGATGCCGGTCGCGGTCAAGTACGCCTTCCCAGCGTCGAGAGGCACCCTGGAGCTGAACAGCACGGACCCGAGGCAGAACCCTGCGGTGACATTCAACTACCTGTCTGAGGAACAGGACATGAAAGCATGCATTGAGATGGCGCAGCTGCTCCAGAGCGTAGTGAGGTCTCCGGCCGTCTCTGTTTTCCAGGGGGTGGAACACGAGGAGGACCAGCCGTCAGGTGAAGAAGAGCTCGCCAGCTTCTGCAAGCAGAACGTGCGGACGTTCTACCACTACCACGGCGGTTGTGGTGTCGGGTCGGTGGTCGACGAGGACTACAGAGTCTATGGCGCGAAAGGATTGAGGGTGGTGGACGGGTCGACGCTCCTGGAATCGCCAGGGACGAATCCAATGGCTACGCTAATGATGCTAGGGAGATACCAGGCATCAAGATCCTAAGGGAAAGAGGACAATTTGATACCTCTAACACCCAAGACCCTCGTCCCTAGCAAGCTCCGCGCGCAATAAAACCATGTAAAGTTGACAACTTTATGAATCTTCCTTGATGCGAAATCTTGATCTGAAGGTGCATTGATCGCGTTTCCATCGATCTCTCTCTCAATTTTTGCGCTCACGTCGGATGAGGCAATTCGCATCGTATCATCGTCGATTTCATTGTTTCGTTTTTGAATCGATCGGGTGACATCGAGTCTGGATTTGTTTCTAGTCAAGCGTCTGAATCTTTTCAAGAATGGCCACTAGCACTACGATTACCATTGAAATAAATTAAAGTCGTATAACGCTGTACAATCTATATAGAATGAAAAAGGAAACAAAGAAAACAAGAAAGAATCTTTGACCCAAATCCGCCGCTTATCGTGATCAGGATCGCCTCTAGAAATCTAAGAAGAAGGAGGAACACGATCGTCACTGTTGCCGCCATCGACGCCGAAAGCGAAGCTCACCCAGACTCCCCCTTCCCGCTTCCTGCCTGCCTCCCCTTCCTCGACCGGCATCTCGTACCTGGACACGGGGCACGTCCCGTGTAGCCCCAACCACCGCTCGATGCATCCCCCGTGGAACCTGTGCCCGCACGGCATCTCCCTCGCCGTCTCTCCGGCTGCTTAGCCCTCCGGGCAGATGGTGCACTCGCACTCACGGCCCTCCTCGACCTCCACACTCTGTTACGCGATTCTAGTAAAAATAACAAACAATTCACCAAGCAAAATATAATAATAAAATGATGAACACGCCCAAAAAATTTGTTAACGATTCCAAAAAAAATATCCACTAGACTTTTTAAAAAAAGTTGGAATAAAACGATGATCTTCTCTCAAGATCGGACACAAAGGATGAGAACCCTCGTAATAAAAAAACTCACTTTTTTCTTCTCTCTTTTTCTTGTCTCTCTATTTTCTTTTTCAACGTCTTGATGCCTAGCGTCTTGCCACGCCAATATAAATGTATCACTTTTAACCTAAAAGCAAATCTAATGAAAAAGACAAAAAAGCCCATAAAAACAAATATTTGGCTTCATCTATAACAATCTCACACTTGAAGACAAATATACACAAACACCAAGCAACTTTGCATCTATCTTCTTGAAAAAAAGTAGTAGTTGAAAAACTTGTTCCCCTGCGATAATCCTCATCAATCAACATAGAGTAATACTAGTACAGAAAATATGCTTCTCTCTGTCTACTACATTGGTTAAAATGTCAACTGGATGGTCAACATGTCAGTTGGATTCTTCAAGACATCAATTTTTTGTAGCTTTAACTCATTTTCTTTTAATGCTAATATGATAAAATGATAACGCTTCTTGATATGTCTAGTCCTTGAGTGATAAGCTACATTTTTTGCTAAGTGCACTGCACTTTGACTATCACTCCATAGTATACTGACTGGTTGTTTTCGATATAACTTCTCCATATAACCTTGTAACCACATGATTTCCTTGGAGGCTTTTGCCAAGTATTTTGTCTATGTCATTGATAAAGTCACTACTTTTTGTAGTTGAGATATCTAACTCATTGCTGTACCTGCAACTGTAAAGACATATCCAGTGGTACTCTTACTACTATCTCGATCACCCGAATGATCTACATCTATATAACCCTGCAACTCTAGAGATATACAACCATAATAAAGTGAGTAATTGGAAGTACCTGCTAGATATCTCAATATCCATTTCACTGCATTCCAATGCTCTTTGCCTGGATTCTGCATATATCGACTCACAACTCCCACTGCCTGTGCAATGTCTAGTCTCGTGCTCACCATGACATACATCAAACTCCCCACTATTAAGTTTGAAGTGACTCGCTAGAGGAGTTGCAACCGGTTTTGCCTTGTCCATGTTAAATCTCTTTAACACCTGCGACAACCATAATTTCTTATTTATCCTGTCCCTAATGATTTTCATGCCTAAAATATTCTTGGCCTCTCCCAAGTATTTTATAGCAAACTGTGATGATAACATCTTATTCACTTCTATGATTCTCTTCATATTATAACTAACCACCAGCATGTCATCCACGTATAAAGAGAGATATACAATGTCACAATCATCATACTTGCAAAAATAAACACAGTGATCAGACTCACAGTGTGCAAATCCCTTTTCTTTTATGAAACCATCAAATTTTAGGTACCATTGCCGCGGAGCTTGTTTCAAGCCATACAAGCTTTTTTCTTCAAGCAACATACCATGTGCTCCTTACCTTTGACTTTAAAACTCTTAGGTTGTGCCATGTATAGTTCTTCATCTAAGTCATCGTGTAAAAATGTTGTTTTTACGTCTAATTGCTGAAGATGAAGATCCTCCACTGCAACTATACTCAGCAGAACTCTAATTGATGTCATTTTCACTACAGGTGAAAATATCTCGGAGTAATCGATCTCTTCTTTTTGAGAAAATTCCTTGACTACAAGTCTCGCCTTGTATCTAATACTACTTCATTCTTAATTCTGTACACCCATTTGTTTAATAAAACTTTTTTTCCTGTGGGCAACTTGGTCAACTCCCAAGTTTTGTTATGAAGTAACGAGCCAATCTCGTCTTTCATAGTACACTCCCACTGAAAGTGACACGTGTCTACCTTTGCCTCATCGTAAGTCTCTGGTTCCCATCAATCTGTATATAAGACATGGCTCAGAACAATATTAACTGATGGATCAAAAATTACCTTTAGCTTTCTCACACGTGTAGACCTCCTCAATACAGGTACTTCAGGGTCGTTAGTTTGCTCCGAATCATTGCGTTCCTCTTGAACTACCTCTTCATTGATAATATGCTCATCTTGAACCTCTCTTTCAAGTGCACTTTGATCTACTGGAAACATCTTCACGGGTTTTATGTTTAATTCAACATATTCTGGTTCTACCATCTTCTCATGCTCTGTCTGACGATCCTTGTACATTTTTTCTTCATAGAATACCATGTTCCGACTGCGGATGACTTTGTTATTATCATAATCCCAAAACCTATAGCCATACTCGTCGCACCATATCCGATAAAGACGCACTTCTAGGACTTAGCATCAAGCTTTTTCCTATCCTCTTTGTCAATCAAAGCATATGCAATACAACCAAACACCTTTAGTGTGAATAATTAATCTTTTTACTTGACCACCGTTCTTGTGGTATTTCTCCATCCAACACATTAGATGGACTTTTGTTGATAAGATAAACAGCTGCATCAACTGTGGCAGCCCATAAGTGTAGCGGGAGACCCGCATGTAGCCTCATGTATCTCGCATGTTCTAGAATAGTCATACTTATCTTTTCAACTACACCGTTCTCTTGAGGAGTTTTAGGAACAGTCTTTAACCCATGTATGCCTTCTCAACTCAAATATTCTGCAAATTCCTTACTCGTGTATTCACCACCATTATCAGATTTCAGAGCTTTAATTTGATAACCTGTCTCTTTTTCTACCATGGTCTTCCACAATCTAAATATCCCGAATACTTCTGATTTTTCTCTAAGAGCATAGACCCAAGTCTTCCTTGTTGCATCATCAATGAATGTGACAAAATATCTCTTATCGCCATAAGAGAGTTCCTGAGCCCATACATCAGTATGAACCAACTCTAGCTTTTGGCCTTTATTTTGTTGTCCATTCAATTAAAAACTAACAATTTTCTGTTTTCCATAAATGCAACTCTCACAAAAATCTAACTCAACTTTTTACAAACCTAGAAGTAATTTCCTTGAGTGTAACTACTTTACACCTTTTTCACCAAGATGTCCCAAACAATTATGCCAAAGAATAGACAAATTATCTGTAGTCATTGTAGTTGCAACCATATCACTAATATTGTCTCATTGGAGAAGGTAAAGTATACCTGTACGCTTTCCCTTTGCTACTACTCTTGCCTCTGAGGTTATCTTCCACTCTTCACATCCAAAGGTTATTACCAAACCTTCTTAGTCAAGTTTACTGATTGAAATCAAATTTTTCTTTAATTCCGGAATATGTCTAGTTTCATGCAAAACTAGACATCCTCCACTTGAGATGTTCAAAATCACATTTCATTTTCCAACAATGGGACACATGTGGCCGTTTCCCACAACCACTTGTCCGAAATCTCCACTGACATAATCATCAAATATGTCTCTTTGTGAGGTGCAATGAAAAGAAGCACCAGAATCAATAAACCATTTATCTGTCGTCAAGTCAAACTCTACAAACAAACATAAGTTATCTAGCAAAGATTCATCTCTAACCATATTAGCTCCTTGATTCTTATCTTGCTGCTTCTTTTTGTAGGCTTCACACTGAAACCTCCGATGTCCGATTTTGTGACAAAACCAACACTCATCTTTTGCAACCTATCTTTTACCTCTTGATTGTGATCTGCCACACCGACTGAATTTTCCTCTATTATTGCGAGTGCCATTGAAGATTCCACCTGAGACTTTCTTCGCATCTCTTCATCCATGATACTACTCACAGCATCATCAAGAGTTAAATCATTCTTCATGGTGCTAGAAATTCCTTGCACTACGGTATTGTAGTTTTCTGGAAGAGAACATAAAAATAATAAAACTTGAAGCTTCATATCTAAATTTATACTTGTGGATTCCAATTGACCCGTGATCTACGTGAAATTATTAATATGTTTTGCCACAGAACCTCTATCAGATAACTTCATATTAACCAGTTTCTTCAGCAAAAATACCTGATTTGATGTGGATGGCTTCTCATAAATATTTGTTAGAATATCCATGGCTTCTTTTGCAGTTTTTGCTTTCGCGATGTGGTACCATGTCTTTTTCGTCAACCCTAGACGAATCACACCTAATGCATTTCGATCAAGAATTTTCCATCCGGCTTCTGTTGTTGGATCCACTTCCGCCATCTCGGGTTTCCAATCCTCAAGTGGTGTATAAAGATCTTTTTGATAAAGATAATCATCGATTTATAATTTCCACCATCCGAAATTCTGCCCATCGAACTTATCGATTCTGATTTTATCTTCTACCATACCGTTTGCCTTCAATCGAACATCACTAAAAACCCTCGATGTTCTCGATTAGCCAACCCATGCTCTGATACTAGTTGTTACGAAATTGCACGTCGATTTCAAAAAAAATAACGCTCGCAAATAATTTATCAAGCAGAATATAATAATAAAATAACAGAATCAGATAAATTTGTTAAAAATTTGTTAACGAAATTCACCCAAACTTGGGCTATGTCTCCGCGCAGAATACAACTATGATATTTTCTTAGGCACAAAGAGATTGAGAATCCTCATAAAAAAAAACTCAATTTTTTTTTTCTCTTTTTCCCGTTTCTCTATTTTCTTTTTCAACATCTTGACGACTAACGTCTTGCCATCGTTAATATAAATATATCACTTTTAACCTAAAAACAAATTTGATGGAAAAGATAAAAAAGCTCCTAAAAACAAATATTTGGATTCATTTATAACACGCTTGGCATGGCCTCGATGGACGCTTGACGCCGGTGGCCGCCCACCCTTGGCATTGCCTGCGGGGTCCGCGCCGGCCCCGACGACGACCAGGCTCTAGGCGAATGGGTTGATGATGATGAACCGTGGCTGGGACTCGAAGTCGAAGCCGGCGCCAGCCCCGGCTTCGGCTTGGTTCGGCGGGGGCGTAGGGGTGGAGAAGCCGAGGAAGAATGGGAGATGAGGGTGAGGGAGGCTGGAGAGGCGGCGTCGAGGGACGACTGGGGAGCTTTGGTGGCCATCGATGGCGAGCTAGAGGCTAGAGATAGAGTGAGAAAGGAAGTAGATTTTGGATTATGGACGATGAGAGCGACTGAGCAACGGAGGGAGAAGTTATAAGGGGAAAGGAGTTGAGACATGCTGGAAACTTGTGGAAGGATCTGGAAGCTCTGCAGAACGTTGAAGATGGTGTAGAAGATAGGAGGAAAAACGGGACGGAGGCGAAGCAGGTTGGCGAGCAAATTCCCCCCACCTCGCGAGATATTTTCTTGGGTGCGGATCGGCTGCGGGTGAGAGTACGGGAAGGATTAGTGTGGGGCCGCTTTCCGCGTGTCTGGATTGGGCCCTGATTTGGAGTCGTGGACGGCCCATCGAAGTTGGGTTCGTGGGACTTTGATCCACGTGTTTTCATGGTGGGGCTACTAATGAGGGTTTGTTCCTTTGTTCTCTTTTAAGGTTCATCTTCGACGATTAAGTAAGCTGGAAAAGAAAAGAAAACCGTGGCTTAATTGACCTCTATAATTTATGATTGAGGTGATGGAATAGCACTTGATTGGTTAGAATATCCATACTTGGCTAAATCGTATGAACTACTCAGGTTACGAGAGGATCAAGAAATTTCTATGGATATCTGTTTGGTGGCGTTTTAACCAATCTCCGAGATAAGGGAGGGAGGGGGTTTGGGAAGATGGCATGGGTTGCTATGGCGTTGATTTCCTTCATTGTATTTTGTTAATTCCAAACCAACCATAACACATGTAGAGTTGAATCAAGAGCACATAACTCAGCAAGCGTCAGGAGTCTTTTAATTTAGTTAAATCTTAAGAGACAAGACTACATTAGATTGAGTAGCTTTCCCTCGACTAAATGTCTAAAAGTTTTAGAAAATCCATCTAAATATAAAGGAACACATATGGTTTTAATCTAGCTCACTCATACCTTAGAAGGGATGAATATTTTAACTCACTTCGAACATGGTCCAGCATTTTGCGAGTTTTCCAATGGAAATGAAGGTGTAACACATTCTCCTAGCATAGGAAGTTTCACTAATAATTTAGCCGTGTAATTAAACATAGCCCATTGTCTCACTATCATTATCGTTACTTAGGTACATAAAGCCAACCTTATTATCTCCTCAAAACTATATGAGGATCCACTTCATAACTTCTCTTTGATTAAAACCAAGATGCTTCATGTAACTGACAATACTCAAAATTTGTGAAATGCACTCTTAGTGTAAACTATAGTATTGTATTAGAATAAGGAATTAGGGGCATATGCCCTTTCTTCTCGAAAGATTGACAAGTGCAACAAAAGTATACCCATAAACTTTGCTTACAGTATGTCAAATCTACTACAATTTTCTTAATATATTTTTTGGGACATATGCGAAATACCTACAATCTTACGATGCAAAATCTAGGACATAATAATTTCTTTGCAACACCCAAATTGTTCATCTCAAACTCAGCACTCAACTCCGCTACAACACATCAACATTGGGCATATGACCAGCTACTATTAACGAGTCATCAACATATAACAATATGACAAATCAAAGATCTATCCTCCAATTTCCTAAAGTAAGCAAAGCTATTCAAGTAACGTATGTTGCTGTATTAGGCTCCCAAGGTCTAAGCAATAGCAAATGGTTTGCGAAGGACCGTGGTCCAGCTCCTAGCCCTCGGTTTTCCTTTGCTTCAGATCTGAAAGTGAAGGCGAATATCCCTAAATCCATTTGTGAACCAGCTAAATTTTCATTCCTTCAAGCTTTCCGCATGGTATGTTGAAATACTCGAAACATTCACACTAGGGTTTTGCTTAGAAGTTGCGCAAAGAGAGGGTGAGACGGCACTCACTTTGCTTCTCATTGGATACCAAACCATCCATCACATCTCCATCATCATCTAACAAGAATTTACCTGATCTCCCGCTGAGAATATCAAAGCAAGAAGCATCAGCAACATCGTCCTCATCCCGATGCTTCTTTTAGCCGTGGACTACTGAACGATCGAATGAAGCCAACAACGAATGACGTGAAAGTTGAGGAAAAAGCTTAAAAACTAAAGGCGAGAAGGATCACGGAGACAGATGGCCGGCTAGGATTTAAAGGGTCGGTTGGGATTACCGTAGCTATCACTACATAGGGTAGAGATGAGCTCTTTCTTAAAGAGAGATCTAGATATCGACCAACTTAATAAATCCAAAACCTGAGGATTCCCACGAACTGTAACGAATATTCTTAGATCGGACGTGCATTATTTTATCTTGTGCGAAACGCCAAGCAACCCAGTTCCCTGCATAATTTAAGACTGACATGGAGCTGGGACCACGCGTGCCTTGTTGGACAGGCATGGATATCGACAAATGAATGCACCTGAAGGAACTATTCCTCCTCCATAGAATGCTCGGCCACTGTCGTCTTTCGAATCGTTCAAAATAAATTGAATTCATCTCAAGGATACAGCAGAATATTCATTTTTGTCCATAAATTAGAGCGGCTCGGCTTCAACACGAAAATAAATCAAGCAGTTATTCCGAAAGAAAGGCAGATACAAGTCAGTCCAATGGATGGACAATATTATTTGCTTTGGCTACAAAACAGTCCGTCAGTGCCCTGATTAAAAGGACGGAAATTGGACCTTCGAAGCACACCTGCTCGAGGGCAAAACGGGACATTCAATGAGCTCCGATCCAGAAGTGTCCACACAAACGAATATCTGATAAATCTGACTGTTGCCTGATGAACCCTTGTTGCATTCCAATCCAGGTTCGAATCCAATGGCCTCCTTGATTGCTTCTTTCACGCTCTCTACGCTATAAAACTCGTTGTTTGGCTTGATTACTGCCCAAGAGGTTTCTCGTTAGTCACAGACTCGGTTACTTAGAAGGAATGTCTACGCAATTTCATTAACCTTACCAGCGTTTTCTATATTTTGGAGTAGGTTCACTTTCTGTTTGAGCTTGAGGGCTGTTTCGAAATACTCGTGTTGGTCGAGTTCAGACTCGGAGCAAGTACCGTGCTTATCCCATTCATGTGTCCAGAACTTGGTGTCGTCGCTGCTCGGGCATGTCAACGATGGCCAGTTCTTCTCCAAACTGCCAATCAGATCGGAAATCTGTGCCATTTTCCAAAGACAACATGAATTCATCGGACAAATTATCTACATCAGTACCCAAAATCAACATGTTCCTTGGCTGTATTTTCTTTTTTTCGATTTTTCTATATATATATATATATATATATATCATGAAAGAAAATATTAAGATTTACTAAGACTGGCTTATGAAATTGGTTCTTTAAGAACTTAATTCCCATCGTTGGTTAGGTTCAACATCTTTGTATGATTTTACGAGTTAGTGTTTAGAAAAGTGATTGATCAGATCCGTTTTGACAAACTGAACTTTTCAACTCTAGTTCACCATGGTATTATGCGATGCGAGCGACTACAGAGTTTTATATAATCGAAGGTCAGCTTCTCAATGTCCTCCTTGTTCATTAAACTCAGCACATATCATTGCGTGCATCAAATATTCGTGAAAAAAGTAGCCTCAACTAGCAGTATCAAATGCCGGTCAAATAAGCAGGGAGAGACCTGCCGTTCACGACTTCATGCGGCACAGATGCACTCCAATCAGAGAATATCATGTTGTGTCAACTCCATACACTTATGTGATCTACTGTGAAGATGAAACTCACTAGAGCTAGCAACCATGTATGAATCTTCAACTTATCCTGCCAAGTGTATAATAATAGATCTCGATGGACCAAATGACAAACGGATCGATCTCAGTTGATCAATCTACGAGCTGCATAGGCGTTGACCTTTCCATTCAATATCCAGAGTTATGTATTTTGCGATTCCTAGTCCTGCGTGACCAGCGGACAACGATTGCTGATCACACTACTTAGAACATGGGCGTGAATCGAAACATCCAGCATGAAGTGGTTGAGTGTACGATCAAAATTTGTTAGGCTCGAGCTTTCCCCATTTAGTGTCTTTCGATTTGGTGGAATCTATTCTCTTTCTTGTTGCAAAGTCCCATCAATTCTCTCATTTCACGATGCATATTTCATTTCTAGTTGCTCTGGAATTATCTTCACCATCTTTATGATATGCCCTCAACTCTAGAAACCTAAAATTATTGCCATATTTCATTTCTCCCCACCCTGGTCTGCAACCATGCGACACGGGTTGGTTCTTTGACGAAGCCGGAGTCATGGGTAACACGACCTAGCCGCGATCTTGTTGATTCGGTTCGGTCCGGTAATCCTATGACCCAATTTTGAGCCGTATAGAGTAGAAATCGAACCACATATCATGTGCATCTCTATGTAAATAAAAAAGAAGAGTAAAAAGTAGTCCCCCACTGTAAGTGTCATTCCTCTTATTTTTTTTATTCGTTTTTTTTAATTGAATTTTCATCTTGAAATTCGCGGAAATCAATCAAATGCCCTCGATGTAATTGGCAATCACTCTTAATAAGTGAACATTGAATGCAAGTTCTAAACACTTTGATTTTGGCTCTACCGAACACATGATTTTATTTAAATTTCTAGTTATGGGCTCAAAATCGCATTTTGAAAAAAAAAAAATAAAATTTCAAGTTGCGATTATACATTGGGGCACAAAAATTGAAATTGCATTTTTAATCAAATTCTCTCCATTTTGTGTATAGATTTCTCAAAACAAAAGTCATCTCATTTTTCTAAGAGTAAATTCACAAATTAATCTTTCAAAAATCAATGCCACTTTTGCATATGAAACTTTTGGAATAGAGTGGATACTCGATTGATAGCCGTCGATCGATCTTTTAATGATGCCCATTCTCTTATGATAAAATCTTGGCAAAATACTAAAACCCTATAATAAGGACTATGGGGCATGTACCGCCGCCTTGATTTTGTTGTAAGAAGTGACCTCATCAAGAGATCATTTTCTCATTCACATACTGACATTGTCGTCTTTTTGTAGGTTATGTGTGATGCTCCTTAACACTCTCGTGTTCGACCACATAGAAAAGTGAATTCTAGAGTTAGGACAAGAGTTTTTTTTTTTTTTTTTTTTTTTTTACTCTTAACTATGCAAGAGTTTCTTGTATTTTATCATTGTTTTTATTCTTGTTAAGAATCATGTTTTCTACTTTGGGTTTTGATTGTGAATCCAATTGATGATTTTGTAAATCATGCGACTCATATTTTTTTTTAATGATGGAATTCAATTTCGTGAAAATTATCCTTTAAAAAAAAAAAAAAAAGAGAAAAAAGAAAAAAACTCAGAAGTGTTTTAAGTGAACCTTTACGTCTACCTTCAAAATGTTTTGAAAATGAATTTCGAGAAATCTCTGCTTACGGCCCTCTTTTTGCGTGGTCACTTTCTTAGGTAGAATGAGGAGTTTATTTGAAATTGGCTTCTACCTCTTCTAAAAGATAAAAGTGTAGGCTCATGGAACTCGATGAGCAAGCATGCGTCGAGGCTTCGTTGGCGCCAATCTTCTATGGGGGCGGAACGAAATTGAATTCCGTTCTAGGAAGTTTCTTTATTTGGAAGAAATGACACAAATGCCTTAGGTGCCAAAATAGCCCATTGATCTCGTTTACTTTGCATGATAAGATAAATGAAGGGAGTTGCCAAGCATCCAAAAAGACGAATTCGAAGGAAGAGTAAATTGTATCGATTCCAATTATCTATTTTTGATACCGTTTTTGACATGACTTTCTTTTCATTGTCAAGGAGACATCAAGAGTACCAAGTTTTGTAATGTTCCAACAAACGTGATTGAGCATTATTAAGTTCTGTTCATTTTAAACAAAGAAAGATTCAAATGAAACAGAGGTGCAATATTATCCCTTCCTCCATAAGAGATACCTTGGGATGTTGATTGCCCGATTTTGTAAAAGGATGTATTTCGTTCCTAAACTTGATTCTTTTTAGCATGAAAAATGACATATTCTTTTCTTTGGTACAGGATAGACTTGAACATAACAAAGGTTTGTCAAATAAAGAGCGGGAGAGCAAGGTTTGATTTAGAGAAAAATCTCTTCTTCCCCCCACCAATGAAGTGTGCTGGAACAACATTGTCAAATTGATGAAGAAAGGATGTATTGTTCCTCAATTGAACCTAATTAAGTATGGAGATAACCCGTTTCATCTCCTCTTCTTATAGGGTGATAAATGGGGAAAAAGTTGCACCTTTACTGTAGAAGTAGCGCCTTCCACCAAGGAATCAGGCAATAAATGGACAAAGCATCTAAAGAACAATATCCTCAAATGTGGAAACAAGGAGAAAACATCAAACACTTAAAAGGCAAATGCAAGTGAAGGGTATTGTCGAGTTACCAAATATCCACGATGGTGAATCCAAGAAATATTAGCACTCAAAGGATGAAAGCAAATGAAGGGTAATAATGTATCGTTTCCAACATTTTAATCCCTAAAGATTTTTGCACTAATATATTCTTTCACATTCTTTACAGGGTTACCGAGCCACCACGCCATTGGTAAGTACCAATCTTCTCATTTAAAAAAAAAACTAAAAAAATGAAAGGGTGAATTTCCATTACAAAAAAAAGAACCTTTGGTGCTGTCTTATGACAAGCACAAAAATGAATAATTGAGAAAAAAAAAACTTTCTACAAACTTTTTGAGCATTTTTTTTATCTCAAAATTGTTTTATCGTTTTGTGGATTATTCACTTTGAATCAAATTTCCCTATGGAGATTGATCCACTCAGATGATCTCGGCAGAGTGAAATGGAGACGTTAACTATGCCAAACAAGAAGTGCTTAGGATGAAGAAATGCAAGTTATTTCCAAACACATCATTCAAACACTTTTGAGAGTTGAGTGAAAAGCGACATTCTCTTAGGACGAATGATTCATTCGTATTGAGCGCAAATATCTAAATGATAAAGGAGTTTCCTTCATCAATCCCAAGCATTGCACTAATCTCTTACTACCCCTTTAGGCCGAATAAAGATCATCCTTCAAAGTACCCCTGTCGGGAACGACCCTTCATTGGGGGCAGCGTAGGAGATTATGGTTGTGTTGTAGAGCGAAGGATTGAGAAAGATTCTATTACTTTCATTTGCATCAATCTTTTGGTGATAGCTTCAGAGGAATTCTTATCAGAGCTTAACTCATCCCGAGGTGAAGAATGTTAGGGAAATCCCTCATGATGTTTTGAAGATGACAAAATAAATCAAAGGCTATTAACATGTTTAATGGTTGAGTATTAGATTATTCAGATGATATAACATGTAAATGATATTGTCAAAGTCTATACTTGGAAGAATCAGAAGACGGACTCAATGCTGAAGCTGAACTTATTCAGATTGTGTCCAGACCTTAAAGCTAAATCTATTCATAAGCAGAATATGCTCAGACTCAAATTGTAAAATCTATTGCACTTAGACTCAGACTGCAAAGTCTATTGCTTTCAGACTTTACATTTAGAACGAGACAAAATGTAACACAAGCCCTAAATGTATAACGACTAGTGATCTGGTTTGGATTCTACATCAAGATTGATTTGATTAACTCAATCTAATTGATTGACTCAATCTAATTGATTGACAATTAAATCTTGAAGACAAGAATTTTCTATACGAAGAAGCTCTACTTATGGAAACCAATATTTTGTTTGTATGGGCGATTGGAATCAATTTGAGATTCTAATTTTTTCATTCAACGGCTACCAAATCTTCAAAATACAGATATGTCCAATGGGTAGATTGGAAGACGATCCTCTAGATACTGTCCAATGGTTAGTTTGGAAGTGGAGAAGTATTTAAGGAAATCAAGGACCGATGAGCAAGTAAGAGATTAAGCGTAGAATTTATAATTCCAAAGTCTGAGCGACTTTTGATCATACACTTGTCTTTGGTGAGCTTAAACGTTTGTGATCATGAGAGAAATACCAAAAGAGTAACTTAGTGAGATAGTGTGATCTATCACTAAATGGTTGCACTCAGAGTTGTAATCTCTTATTGATTACATAGTGGAATCTAGTAGAAGGCTGTTAGCGTGGGAGAGTGGACGTAGGCTTGATTTAAGCCGAATCACTATAAACCTTGTGTTCTTATTCTCTTCCCTAAACTCATTTATTTTATTCCGCATTTATTTGCCAAGATTTATTTTAAACATCTATTCACCCCCTCTCTAGGTGTTACTACTAGCCCTCTCAAAGAAGATTATTTCCTTATCTACCCAAACACCGATACCAATTACTTTAACCAATTTGGGCCTGATTGTTCATTTTTGAGTTCCGAGTGGTGATCATCTCTCTTCACTGGAGCAAGGCATAAAGATTAACCACATGCAATTGACATTTACGAGAAAATGTGAAAAGCATCTCGAAAGTCATAAGAGCTCCAAAAGTTCAAAGAATAAAAAGTTTGACAAAATTAGGGGGTATGAAAAAGCAGTGTGCCTGGTAAAAGTAAGGCCAATGCCCGTCAAGAAAAAAAGCTAAAAGGCTGCATCTTATGTGAAAGAAAAATTATCAAAGTTTGAGTGCCTACGTTAAAAAAAAAAAGAAAAAAAATCATCGCAAGAGCAAAGGAAATTAGAGAAAGAAGTAAAGCTCAAATGCATAAATGATTAGTCAAGGGACTTTTGAGATGTGTTGTGTTTCAAAAGCCAAATGCTTTCAAAAAGTCAAGTGACCTGGTCACAATGCCATGATGATCACCGACTCTTAAAAACCCTCTTGAAAATTTTAAGCCTTTCGAGCTTCTCCCGAGCCAACATTACAACTCTCTTCCGAAGTCTCTTCTAATTGTGATGATTTGAGTGAAAATGAGAATACCACAAAGAAGTTATTGTTTGAAGGAGTGGAAGTAATTCTATCTTGTTTTGTCTTCCAAGTTCTCAACTTGTAAACCCGATGTAGATAGCGACAAATGTTCCTTTATTGGCCTCAAAGTAATAATCCCTTTGTGTAAACCCATGACCAAATCTATATTGCAGTCCTTTTAAAAGACCTTTTTGATTGATTAGATTGTGCTCATCACGAATGTTTTTGAAAGCCTTTGACATGGGTTATGTGAGATACCCTCAGAAATCAGTTACTTCCAACGCAAATGGATGGGATCAAGTAGCCATTTTATCGAGAGTGTGTAAGAAACCCTTTTTGACTAAGAAGCTCTAGTTTGACATGCTTAATGAGCATTTTTTCACGAGTCGTAGTTGTTTTGATAAGAACTTGACTTCTAAAGAATTTGATGATTTATGATACATCCCGGAGCAAGATGACAGTTTTGCACCATAAGATGCTGATTGACATAGAATATTTTAGCAATTATGGAAAGATGTCATGGAAGAGGTTGTTAGCTTGACTATGTGTTATGTCTTGATTTTGCTCGAGGATTAGTAAAATGTTAAGTTTGGGGGTTTGATAACTCTATAAAAATAGAGTTATTTTACCTATTTTAGGCAACAATTAATGCAATATCTATGAGAAAATACTTGGATTTTCTTCTGATTATTTGAATTTTCCTTATTTATGTAGAATAATGATATATTGAGAAGATAAGAAAAAAAAAATAGCAAAACTCAGGAATTTAAATCAAGCAGCAGTGGGAGATAGATATCAAATTAAAATCCTTTGATTTACTCCTTGATTTTGTGCGCAATTGCTTGGAAATAAGGATCTTGGATATATCATATGAAGAGGAGAACATTGAGGGAGAGAGCAGCTAGGTTTTAGTTAGGTTTTTGTTAGATCGTTTTTCATTGTTCTGAGAGTTTTTCAAGTATTTTGAAGAGAAGACAAAAGTGGTGACATAATTCTTGTTCTTTGATTCAAGATGCTGGGTTTGATTTATATCTTTATTTCTTCTTCTACTATGTTCTAATTTTCTTTTGTTAGGGCTATGATGTAGCCTAACCATGATGATGTGAATTTCATGATTTTTATATTTTGCAATTGATTTCATTCATGTGAGTTATATATTATTGTGCTTAATGCTTTTGAGTGACTGGCCACCACTTGAATGATCTTATGTGCATGTTTGAGACTGAGAAGTGATAATATGCAATTACTCATTATAATATATAACCATGAATTAAACGTGGATAGAGATATACCGCATTATTTGTGTAACTTTCGGTGATAAGGTGATCCAAAAGATTCATTGTAAACCGGGAATATTCATAGTTTTTAATACACTTATGTTTATTTTAATTCATATAGAGATATAATGGATTAATAAACTGAGTAGATTTACTATACCTAGAGATAGGATAGTAAATAGATTAGGAAATTCCGCTATCACATGTTTGATATCGTTCTTGTATCCACAACAATCTGAAATTCATATTTAGTGGTTATGATGAAATCGGATGCTCTAACATATTTATCTGATCGATTTACTGCATTTAGTCTTCAAATTTTGTTTTTTATTTATTCTAAATTATATTTTGATATGTTAGATAAATTTTAGAATTAATCTATTTTAGTATTTAATTAGTTTATTAATCATCGATCTCCGTGGGACGATACTCTTTCTCATCATTATATTATTTGTTCGACACGTTCACTTGCGTTTAGAATTTTACGAACAAGTTTTTGGCGCCGTTGCCGGGGATCGTTTGTTTAATACTAATTAATATTGATACCAAATAATTCTAAGTTTAATCTAGCTTTCATTTTGTTTTATTTTTCAGGGTGTACATCGGTTTATGACACGTAGTTAACAAAGGAAACTTGTTGAGCTTGATCCAGAAATCGAGCGTACATTCAAAATGTGACTAAGAAAATAGAGAAATCACGCTAAGAAGATGGCAGACGGTGATAATAAAAATCCACGTAGACTCTTAAGAGATTATGCTGCACCAACAATTCAATGCACCACATCAAGTATCAGAAGACTTACAATTCAAACAAACAACTTTGAGATCAATCCGTCACTCATTCAGATGCTTCAATAATCAGTGCAATTCAGTGGGCTAGCAAGCGATCATCCAAATGCTCACATCGATGCGTTTCTTGAAATCCGTGACACCATTAAATATAATGGAGTTACATATGATGCTATTAGATTGAGATTATTTCCATTCTCTCTTAGAGATAAAGTTAAAAGTTGGCTCTTTTCTCTTCTCGCAGGATCAATTACTACATGGAATGATATGACTCAAAATTTTCTTGGTAAGTTCTTTCCACCTACAAAGTCTGCGAAGATGCGTAATGATATTACTAATTTTATGCAGATGGATAATGAATCATTATATGAAGCATGTGAAAGATTCAAAGAATTTCTTAGGAGATGCCTACATCACGGATTACCCGTATGGATGCAGGTACAAACCTTTTATAATAGCTCTAGTACAAATCTTCGTTCTACGATTGATGCAGCTGCCAAAGAAATTCTAAATAATAAAACACCAGAAGAAGCCTACAATTTATTAGAGGAGATGGCGTCCAATAGTTATTAGTGGCTTACTGAGAGACTACCAATGCAAAAAGCTAGTGAAGTTCACGAAGTTGATGCTTTTGCTGCAATTGCTGCACAATTTGAAGCACTCAACAAAAAGCTAGATAATATGAGTGTTTCGGCCATGAAAATTCAGAATTTGACATTTGATTTTTGCGGTGGAGGACATGTTAGCATAGCGTGTCAGGTATGTAATACTTTTAAACAATCTAGTGAAAATTCTAACTTTGTTGGGAATTTTAATAGATCATAGAATAATTCCTGCTCCAACACGTACAATCCGGGATGGCGCAATCATCCAAATTTTTTATGGAATAATCAGAATGTGACGAGACCACCAGGATTCAAACAATTGGAAGAGACAAAGTCAAATTTGGAAGATAGAGTCACTAAACTTGCTAATACAACTCATGACTTCATTAAAAGCACGGATGTGAGATTTCAAAACCAAGAGGCTTCAATAAGAAATTTGGAGATGCAAGTGGGTCAGTTAGCAAGCATGATGTCAGGGAGACAACAAGGTTCTTTGTCGAGCAACATAGAGAAAAATCCAATTGAAAACATAAAGGCTATTACCTTGAGAAGTGGTAAACAAGTGGGAGAAGAAGATGCCAAATAGGAGATTATTAGAGACAAGGAAGAGTAAACTTTTTCCAGATAATCCCAAGTCATATGTGCCGCCAATTCCATTCCCTTAGCAACTCCAGCAGCACAAAATAGATAAGCAATTTTCTAAATTTTTTGATGTATTTAAAAAATTGCACATTAACATTCCTTTTGCAGATGCTTTAGTGCAAATGCCCAATTATGCAAAAATTTTAAAGGAGATTTTGGCAAACAAAAGGAAACTGGAGGATTATGAAACTGTGGAGTTAAACGATAAGTGTTCAACCATCTTACAAAACAAATTGCCTCCGAAATTAAAAGATCCAGGGAGTTTTACTATTTCTTGCACTATTAGGGATTCTTACTTTGAAAAAACATTATATGATTTAGGTGCAAGTATTAATTTGATGCCTTGTTCAGTTTTCAAGAAATTAGGATTGTGCGAGGTAAAAGCAACCACAGTGTCACTTCAACTGGTTGATTGATCAATTAAATATTCGAGAGGTATTGTGGAAGATGTTTTGGTAAAAGTTGACAAATTTATATAGATTTCATAGTTCTTAACATGGAGGAAGATTTTGAGGTACCACTTATCTTATGTCGACCTTTTCTAGCAATAGGAAGAGCTCTTATTGATGTACAACAAGGGAAGTTAATTCTTAGAGTTCAAGATGATCTTGTTTCATTTAATGTTTTTAAAGTAATGAAATATCCATCTGATGATAATTCTTGTTTTAAAATTGAGACAGTTGACAAGTTGGTGAATAAGATTTTTCATAAAAATATTTTTAAAGA
Organism: Eucalyptus curtisii; assembly: GCA_017140595.1. NCBI lineage: Eukaryota > Viridiplantae > Streptophyta > Magnoliopsida > Myrtales > Myrtaceae > Eucalyptus > Eucalyptus curtisii. The sequence goes on from CM029500.1 coordinate 32,903,348, forward strand.
TCCACTTGAAGTATGTATGATTCAACCAAGGGATTAAGATATTCAGAATGAGGAGATATATGAGTATGCAAATTTCATGGAGGCAATTCCACCATATTCAAGGCAAACGGTAATTAAATTTGATGAGTTAGGACAACACATTACAAAGCCTAAACCATCAATTGAAGAGCCTCCAATTCTTAAACTTAAACCCTTACATTCTCATTTGAAATATGCTTATTTAGATAGAGTTTCTTCTTTACCGGTAATTATACTTTCTTCTTTGACATGGAGGAGAAACTGCTCAGAGTATTAAGAGAGCATAAGGGTGCAATTGGATGGAAAATATCTGATATCAAGGGAATTAGTCCTTCAATTTGTATGCACAAAATTTTGATGGAGGAATAATATAAACCCACTATCCAACCTCAGAGGTGTTTGAACCCGAAGATGCAAGAAGTAGTGAAAATGAGGTAATTAAGCTACTTGATGCAGGTATCATCTATCCTATCTCTGATAGTTCTTGGGTAAGTTTTGTACAAGTTGTGCCAAAGAAATGTGGTATGACTGTTCAGAAAAACGACAACAATGAATTGATTCCAACTAGAACAGTTACTAGGTGGCATGTGTGTATGGATTATAGAAAATTAAATGATGCCACTAGAAAAGATCACTTTCCTTTACCATTTATTGATAAGATGTTAGAAAGACTTGCAGGGCATGAGTTTTATTGCTTTCTTGATGGATATTAAGTCACATCAAGGTTTATATTAATATAAACATTCACTTAACCTTAAATTAAACACACTTTAAGTTAATCAAGGTATAATCAGATTCCTATTACACGCGGCGTGGGCTGGCGAAGTGGGTGGAGCGGAGAAGATCAAAAGAAAACTACTTTCACTTGTCCCTATGGTACTTTTGCTTTTAGAAGAATGTCCATTGGTCTTTGTAATGCACCAGAAAAAATCACTTTCCTTTACTTTTTCTTTTAGAAGAAGAGATGCATGATGGCTATTTTTTCTGATATGGTTGAAAAATATATTGAAATTTTCATGGAAGATTTTTCTGTTTTTGGCTTATCATTTGATTCTTGTTTAAATAATTTGTTTTTGGTCTTACAAAGATGTGAGGAGACTAACCTTGTTTTGAATTGGGAGAAGTGTCACTTAATGGTGCAAGAATGAATAGTGCTCGGGCATAAAATTTCTCAAAACGGAATAGAAGTTGATCGAGCCAAAGTGGAGGTCATTGCAAAATTACCTCCGCCAACATCTGTGAAACTTGTTAGAAGATTTTTGGGGCATGCAGGATTTTACAGGCGGTTTATAAAAGATTTTTCAAAAATTGCTAAACCTCTTTCTAATCTTTTGGAAAAAGATGCTCCTTTAAATTTTTCTATCGAATGTATGCATGCTTTTAACACTTTGAAGGAGAAGTTAATTTTGGCACCAATTATGGCGGCACCAAATTGGGATTTACCTTTTGAACTGATGTGTGATGTTAGCAATTCTGCAGTAAGAGTTGTTTTGGGACAAATGAAGAATAAAATTTTTCGAATCATATACTATGCCAGTCGAACCTTGTCACGTGCACAATTGAATTATTCAACAATAGAAAATGAACTTTTGGCGGTAGTTTTTGCTTTTGATAAATTTCGTTCTTATTTAATTGGCTTAAAAGTTATAGTTTATTCTGACCACTCTGCTCTTAAGTATATGCTTGAAAAGAATGAATCAAAACCCCAGTTGATCAGGTGGATTCTATTGCTACAAGAATTTGATTTGGAAATCAAAGATAAGAAGGGGACTGAAAATCTAATAGCTGAACACTTATCAAAAATTCCAAATTCAAAGGAAGAGATAAGACCAATTTTGGAAGAGTTCCTTGATGAGAAAATTTTTTACCATTAAGTCCACAAAAATTCCTTGGTATGCCAACTTTGTAAATTATTTAGTAAGTAATGTTCTTCCACCTGCATTATCATATTAACAGAAGAAAAAAAATTCTTTTCTGATGTTAAAAATTATTTTTGGGAAAAACCTTACTTGTTTAAAGTATGTGCATACCAGGTCATAAGGAGATGTTTTCCAGACGAAGATAATGCAAACATTCTACATCATTGTCATGATGGAGAGGCAGGTGGCCATTTTGGTGCCACCAAAACTGCAGCTAAGATTTTACAATTTGGATTTTATTGGCCTACACTTTTTAAAGATGCATACTCCTATGTAGTTTCATGTGATAGGTGTTAGAGAATTGGAAATATTTCAAGAAAAAATGAGATGTCTTTAAACAACATTATTATGTGTGAATTATTTGATGTTTGGGGTATTGATTTCATGGAACCATTTACAACTTCTTATGGAAATTTATACATTTTAGTGGCTGTGGAGTATGTGTCTAAGTGGGTAGAAGCTGTACCATTGCCAACAAATAATGCTAATGTTGTGGTCAAATTCTTAAAGAAAAATATTTTTACCCAATTCGACACTCCTAAGGCAATCATAAGTGATAGGGGGACACATTTTTATAACAAACCATTTGAAGCACTTTTGAGTAAGTACGGAGTCACGCATAAGGTTGCAACCCCTTATCATCCTCAGACTAGTGGTCAAGTAGAGATTTCAAATAGGGAAATCAAGAGAATTTTCGAAAAAACAGTGAATGTCTCTAGGAAAGATTAGTCAATAAAACTTGATGATGCACTTTCGGCCTATAAGACAACGTTTAAAACTCCAATTGGGATGTCTCCTTTTAGGCTAGTATTTGGGAAGACTTGTCACTTATTAGTGGAATTAGAGCATAAAGCATATTGGGCATTGAAATTTTTGAATTTTGACATGCAGTCTCCAGGTGAAGAAAGATTATTGCAACTGAATGAATTGGAGGAATTTCGAAATGAGGCCTATGAAAATTCTAAGTTGTACAAGGAGCGTACAAAAAGATGGCATGACAAGCACATATTCAGAAAATAGTTTAAAATTGGTGAAAAAGTCTTACTTTATAACTCTCGTCTTAAACTTTTTCCAAGAAAGTTGCGGTCTCGATGGTCTTGTCCTTTTATAGTTACACGGGTATTCCCATATGGAACAGTTGAAGTTGCGCATGACATTGAGGGCACATTCAAAGTGAACGGTCAACATTTAAAGTCTTACTTTGAAGGTGATTACAACAAGGAGAAGACCACCATTGAACTTCATCCTCCAGAATAGCGACATTTGAGATAGTTTGGTTGAAAACTATAAAGCAAGCGCTTTTTGGGAGGCAACCCAAGCATTTTAATTATGTTATGTTATGTTATTTATTTATTGTCAAGTTTATGTTTTGCAAAAAAAAAAAAAAGATTAACTTTTCTCTATTTTATCCAAGTTAATTTTTTAGGGATCACCTTTCAAGAGTTTAATCATCAAGGTCATCTATGAACTTATCCTACAACCATAGGAGTTTTCTTCTTCCTATTTCTATTATTCGTATTGAGGACATTGCTTTATTCAAGTTTGGGGGGAGACAAAATTTTTGACTAATTTTTTTTTATCATGATTACATTCCTGATTGTGAATTTTTACGATTCTTAGGAAAATTTAAATTTTATTTAAACTTCCAATTGATGTGTGAGTTAATTTTAATTCTGATTATGTTGATTCACTTACTGAGCACTAAAAGTCATTAATTTTTGAATTGTGTGTAAATCTAGAGAACATTGAAGTATGTGATTTTCTTAAATTTCACCCAAATCTTAGAATTTGTTTGATTTTCTCTTGAGGTGAAATCCTAAGCTAAATCTAACTGAGAAAATGATTTAGACAATTTTTGGATCGATTGAGCCTTTCAAGCTAATCATATTTATTTATTCCTAGTCACCCCTTTGAGCCTTAATTATTACCCAATTTTTCATTGACACCCATATATATTTAGCCTAGCCGTTATCAAATTATATCATTGTCCCATGCCCTATGAACACGTTGATTTTCTTTTGGGATAAAAAAATATTTGAGCTTGATAGAAATTTGGGAGGAATGATGGAGTATAAAAAAAAAAGAAAAGAAAAAAAAAAGTGATTGCTATAGTTGTTTGGGGTGTATTAAAAAAAAATTACTTTTATGGTTCCCTATCCAATTTTCAATTGAGTGAGCCTTTTGGATACTCAATGGGTTGGAAGTTTTCATGTTATATTAGAAGGGACTTTGGGAGAAACTCCACCATAAAGCAATTCAAAAGAAAAAAGAAGAAGAAGGAATAATGATATATGGTGGTAGAGAAATTATCTTGAATGAGTGAAATTGGACAGTGACATTGGCTCTAATTAGATCCTAGAAATCAACGTGTTGATGGGTGATTTGAGCTTAAAATTACCGTTATCTCACCTTTAGCCTAGCCTTACATTACAAACCGAGAAAAGTCCTATTTATTTTTGGTTGGATAATTAGCTTACATCAGTGGAGAGAGGAATGAAAAGCAAATCTATAAGATTTGGTCATAATTATTGAGATTTGGTCAATGTGAATTAATCTAGATTGCATATAATTAAAAAAAGATGATGACTCTCACACACACACACTTGGATCACATAGTTAGAATTGGTCTTAACTTGTAAATCAATTTCAATGTTTGGATGAAATTTGTGTTTTTCTTTGAATTGTGAATTTGAGCAATTATGGAAAGATGTCCAGGAAGAGGTTGTTAGCTTGACTATATGTTAAGTCTTGATTTTGCTCGAGGACTAGCAAAAGGTTAAGTTTGGGGGTTTGATAACTCTATAAAAATAGAGTTATTTTACCTATTTTAGGCAACAATTAATGTAATATCTATGAGAAAATATTTTGATTTTCTTCTGATTATTTGAATTTTCCTTATTTATGTAGAATAATGATATATGGAGAAGATAAGAAAAAAAAAATGGCAAAATTCAGGAATTTAAATCAAGCATCAATGGAAGATAAATATCAAATCAAAATCCTCTAATTTTCTCCTTGATTTTGTGCGCAATTGCTTGGAGATAAGGATCTTGGATATATCCTATGAAGAGGAGAACATTGAGGGAGAGAGTAGCTAGGTTTTAGTTAGGTTTTTGTTAAATCGTTTTTCATTATTCTGAGAGTTTTTCAAGTATTTTGAAGAGAAGACAAAAGTGGTGACAAAATTCTTGTTCTTTGATTCAAAATGCTGGGTTTGATTTATATTTTTATTTCTTCTTCTACTATGTTCTAATTTTCTTTTGTTAGGGCTACGATGTAACCTAATCATGATTATGTGAATTTCATGATTTTTATGTTTTGCAATTGATTTCATTCATGTGAGTTATGTATTATTGTGCTTAATGCTTTTGAGTGACTGGCCACCACTTGAATGATCTAATGTGCATGTTTGAGACTGAGAAGTGATAATATGCAATTACTCATTATAATGTATAACCATGAATTAAACGTGGATAGAGATATACCGCGTTATTTATGTAGCTTTTGGTGATAAGGTGATCCAAAAAACTTCTTGTAAATCAGGAATATTCATAATTTTTAATGCACTTATATTTATTTTAATTCACATAGAAATATAGTGGATTAATAAACTGAGTAGGTTTACTATACCTAGAGATAGGATAGTAAATAGATTAGGAAATTCCGCTATTACATGTTTGATACCGTTCTTGTACCCACAACAATTTGAAATTCATATCTAATGGTTATGGTGAAGTCGGATGCTCTAACATATTTATCTAATCGATTTACTGCATTAAGTCTTCAAATTTTGTTTTTAATTTATTCTAAATTATATTTTGATATGTTAAAGAAATTTTAGAATTAATCTATTTTAGTATTTAATTAGTTTATTAATCATCGATCTCCGTGGAACGATACTCTTTCTCATCATTATATTATTTGGTCGACACGTCCACTTGTGTTTAGAATTTTACGAACACGCTCTCATGCCTCACTTGGTTTCTAGTCGATCCTAATAAGCTAGTGGCAACTCCTTTTTGCAAAATTCTTAAAAATACCCCAGTGTCACGTGAGGAGGTATGGCTTGGGAGAGTCCGCGGCTAATCGTGGGCCATAGGCCCGTCATTTAGGCAATACCCCTAAACCTACTCCCTCCCCTCGAGGGGTAGGTCGCGATGATAATGGTCTCATTGCAAAACAATCTAGCAAAAGTTCTCCAAGGACAAGTTACGAGCTAAAAAAATGTGGACTCCCAGTGACACTCGACTTGAATAGCCAACATCAGGCCGACTTTGATCTAGGCCCGAAAAGCATAGACCTGAACTTTCAGGGAATCGAACAGGCAAATGGGCATTTCTAGTTATTTTGGAGGTCCTGGGACAAGACAGGATCGAGAGGCTTAAGGAGTGCAGCACTGTGCATCGAAATTCAATTTGAATGCTGATCTTTTCGGTTGTAGACTATGTATATTGACATGTAAATGGACCCGCAAGAATTCCTCAAAGCACATTATATATATATATAAAGAAAAATCAATATATGTTGTGTGCAATCGTGTTTCATCTGGAGTCTCATATCATGGCCGATATGTGCCATCGAATTCTCCCTTAAAAGTTCATCATCCCATTTTAAAGCTCGTCTTAACTAAATCCAGGCAAGTTGACTCCTGCACAAAACACAATCATTGTGTCTTTGTCTTCAATACAAGTGAGGCAAAATTGGAACTTAAGTATGCAGATACATGAAAAGTGTAGCGATTAAAGAACAGAGAGTGCTCGTCAAAAAAAAAGAAAAAAAAGAACAGAGAGTGGAGGAAACTCATCCTAGAAGCAAAATCATTAGTTCCCCAAAAGAAGAGGAGTGAATATTGGACCAACCATGTGTACGCAAGCGATCTCAAAGCAAGGAGAATGCCATCGATTGCACCAGTAGCACTTAGATACTTGATTAAGAGGGAAACGAGCCGTTAGAACTAATAAATACATTTCTTCCTCCCTTCCGATCAGAGCAGGGGAAGGACCAAACATGGGGATTCTGCATAAAATTCATCCGCTTCCGATAGGATCGATCCTTTTACTTCAGATTTTATCTTCATTTCCGTGTTCACTATCTCAAGGTATGCAGCTGCACCGTCTAGTTCTTATCTTGTTACGGAAGTAATTATGGCTGCATCTGTAACGACTCGGGCCCCACTGTGTAATATTTTTCGCTTTTAAGACACTGAGTTTAAAATACGTTACACAGATTAAAAGGGCCCAAGCCTTTATAAATAAGTCCAGGACTCCCCCCTAAGCAATGTGGGACTAAAGAGGGACCTCTTCCCCTTCCTTACGCACGTTCGGGGATCGAGGCGCGGACGCACCTCATCGGATAATAAAAACCGACTTTCCGAAGATCTCTTCCTTCTCTTCGGGATCGAACATCAATTGCAACGATTTGATAAACGGCTCATTGGGATAGATGTAGATAAATTAGACCCCTAGAAACGTATACGAAGATTTCTCTTCGTACGGCTCGAGAAATTAGAAGATATGTCTATGTATACAATTCGAATGTCAAATAGATCTATAAAAGTATTAAATCAAATAAATTAGACTAAGATTATTTAATACTTTTTTTTTCTTCTTTTTCTTTATAAAAAAAAATCATTTGTATTCTCAAAACTCAAGTTGAGTAACTCGGAAATATGAAATAGCTCAAAAGAAAACCCTTATGTATTTGATTCTTTGAGTGGTCTCTAACCCTTTTGCCTTAGCCGCAGTTGGGAGTCGGGGCTCTCACTGTATAATATTGTCCGCTTTGGGCCTTCGATCATCACCGCTTTAAAACGCGTTACGAGGACCCAAGTCTTATAAACATGCCCTTAGCCTCGCCCGCATACTACCGAGGCGATCTTAGTCTGTCCCTCCATACTGCTCTAGGTTTGGGTCATCACAGCATCGATTATGTTATCTCAGTAATTACTGCAAATTTAGATCGACATTGATCCAGATTCTGATGTCATCCTTCGGTCATCTTGCTCCACCATTCTAGGAAACAGGCCACCTTACATGACTTCGGACCTCAAAGAAATCTCTGGCAAGTCTTTCGATTACATTATCGTCGGGGGAGGAACTGCAGGATGTCCTTTAGCAGCGACTCTCTCTGAGAAATTCTCTGTACTGTTGGTCGAGCGTGGCGGGTCGCCTTATGAGAACCCCTGGGTCATGGATAGAAGATACTATGGTTTCTCGCTGCTCAATACCGGTGAGTATTCATCGGTGGCACAGAGCTTCATCTCTTCTGAAGGGGTTGCAAATCAGAGAGGACGGGTTCTAGGAGGATCGTCCGCGATCAACGGTGGTTTCTACAGCAGAGCTAGCCCCGATTTTGTTAAAAGAGTCGGATGGGACGTAGAGCTGGTAGACGATGCATACAAATGGGTGGAGTCGAGAGTCGTTTTCCAGCCGCAGTTGACCCCGTGGCAGTTTGTCGCCGAGTTCGGATTCCTTGAAGCGGGAATTCTCCCGTATAACTTCTACACGCTGGAACATGTCGAAGGAACAAAGATTGGTGGAAGCGTGTTCGATAATTACGGAACCAGACATACATCGGCCGATCTCCTAGAGGCAGGGAACACGGAAAAATTGACCGTGCTCTTAAATTCAACCGTGAGGAATCTCCTCCTCAGCAATCACAGTGAGCCATTCAAACTTTGGAAGAACTCGTCAATATGAAGCTCACATACTCAACACTTCCATTTGCTATCTTTTCATTTTTTTTGTAGGTGATAGCAATGAGACGCGGGCTTACGGCATTTCGTTCATCAAGAGCGATGGGAGCTTGGAAGAATCGTATGAGGCTTACCTCAATCGCGCAAATGATTCGACATTGTCCGGTGAAGTCATTTTAGCTGCAGGGTCACTAGGGAGTCCCCAAATCCTGTTACTCAGCGGAATCGGTCCTCCTGAGCTTCTTGAGAAGTTCAACATCTCGGTACTAAGTGGCCTCAGGGGAGTAGGACAAGGAATGCAAGATAATCCGTGCGTGTCGCTTTACGCCGACGCCAAACCACAGAATCGTCTACCCGGGCTACCTGCGGTGGTCGGCATAGCCCACGGTCTCAAATTCATCATCCAAGCGTTAATCCTCCCCGTCAGTCTCAATGCAACCAGGATGCCGGTGCGGTCAAGTACGCCTTCCCAGCATCGAGAGGCACTCTGGAACTGAACAGCACGGACCCGAGGCAGAACCCCGCAGTGACATTCAACTACCTGTCTGAGGAACAGGACATGAAAGCATGCATCGAGATGGCGCAGCTGCTCCAGAGCGTCGTGAGGTCTCCGGCCGTCTCTGTTTTCCAGGGGGTCGAACACGAGGAGGACCAGCCGTCAGGCGAAGAAGAGCTCGCCAGCTTCTGCAAGCAGAACGTGCGGACGTTCTACCACTTCCACGGCGGTTGCAGGGTCGGGTCGGTGGTCGACGAGGACTACAGAGTCTACGGCACGAAAGGATTGAGGGTGGTGGACGGGTCGACGCTCCTGGAATCGCCAGGGACGAATCCAATGGCTACGCTAATGATGCTCGGGAGATACCAGGGCATCAAGATCCTAAGGGAGAGGACAATTTAACACCCTAGATCCTCGTCCCTAGCAAGCTCCGCGCGCAATAAAACCATGTAAAGTTTTTTTTTTTTTTTGTGCTACCAATAAAACCATGTAAAGTTGACGACTTTATGAATCTTCCTTGATGCAAAATCTTGATCTGAAGGTGCATTGATCGCATTTCCATCGATCTCTCTCTCAATTTTTGCGCTCACGTCCGATGAGACAATTCGTATCATATCATCGTCGCTTTCATTGTTTCGTTTTTGAATCGATCGCGTGGCATCGAGTTTGGATTTGTTTCTAGGCAAGCGTCTGAATCTTTTCAAGAATGGCTACCGGCACTACGATTACCGTTGAAATAAATTAAAGTCGTATGACGCTGTACAATCTATATAGAATGAAAAAGGAAACAAAGAAAACAATAAAGAATCTTCGACCCAAATCCGTCGCTTATCGCGATCAGGATCGCCTCTAGAAATCTAAGAAGAAGAAGGAGGAGGAGGAACGCGATCGTCACTGTTGCCGCCACCGACGCCGAAAGCGAAGCTCACCCAGACTCCCCCTTCCCGCTTCCCGCCCGCCTCCCCTTCCTCGACCGGCATCTCGTACCTGCACACGGGGCACGTCCCGTGGAGCCCCAGCCACCGCTCGATGCAGCCCCCGTGGAACCTGTGCCCGCACGGCATCTCCCGCGCCGTCTCTCCGGCCGCGACGCTCTCCAGGCAGATGGCGCACTCGCACTCGCGGCCCTCCTCGATCTCCACGCTCGGCATGGCCTCGACGGACGCCCTCGACGCCGGCGGCCGCCCGCCCTTGGCGCCGCCCGCGGGGTCCGCGCCGGCCCCGACGACGACCAGGCTCTGGGCGAACGGGTTGATGAGGACGAACCGCGGCGCGGGGGTGGAGAAGCCGAGGAAGAAGGGGAGGACGAGGGTGAGGGAGGCGGCGTCGGGGGACGACCGGGGAGCTTCGGTGGCCATCGATGGCGAGCTGGAGGCTAGAGATAGAGAGAGAAAGGAAGTAGATTTTGGATTATGGAGGATGAGAGCGACAGAGCAACGGAGGGAGAAGTTATAGGGGGGAAGGAATTGAGACATGCTGGAAGCTTGTGGAAGGATCTGGAAGCTGTGCAGAACGTTGAAGATGGTGTAGAAGATAGGAGGAAAAACGGGACGAAGGCGAAGCAGGTTCGGATCGGCTGCGGATGGGAGTACGGGAAGGATTCGTGTGGGGCCGCTCTCCGCGTGTCTGGATTGGGCCCCGATTTAGAGTCGTGGACGGCCCATCGAAGTTGGGTTCGTAGGGACTTTGATCCGCGTGTTTTCATGGCGGGGCTGCTAATGAGGGTTTGTTCCTTTGTTCTCTTTTAAGGTTCGTCTTCGACGATTAAGTAAGCTGGAAAAGAAAAGAGAAAACCGTGGCTTAATTGACCTCTATAATTTACGATTGAGGTGATGGAATAGCACTTGATTGGTTAGGATATCCATACTTGGCTAAATCGTATGGACTACTCGGGCTACGAGAGGACCGGGAAATTCCTATGGATGCCTGTTTGGTGGCGTTTTAACCAATCTCCGAAATAAGGGAGGGAGGGGCTTTGGGAAGATGGCACGGGTTGCTATGGCGTTGGTTTCCTTCATTGTATTTTGTTAATTCCAAGCCAACCATAACACATGTAGAGTTGAATCAAGAGCACATAATCAGCAAGCGTCAAGAGTCTTTTAATTTAGTTAAATCTTAAGAGACAAGACTACATTAGATTGAGTAGCTTTCTCTCAACTAAATGCCTAAAAGTTTTAGAATATCCATCTAAGTATAAAGGAACACATATGGTTTTAATCTAGTTCACTCATACCTTAGAAGGGATGAATATTTTAACTCACTTCGAACATGGTCCAGCATTTTGCGAGTTTTCCAATGGGAATGAAGGTGTAACACATTGTCCTAGCATAGGAAGTTGCACTAATAATTTAGCCGTGAAATCAAACATAGCCCACTGTCTCACTATCAATATCGTTCCTTGGGTACACAAAGCCAACCTTGTTATCTCCTCAAAACTATATGAGGATCCACTTTATAACTTCCCATTGATTATAACCAAGATGCTTCATGTAATTGACAATACTCAAAATTCGTGAAATGTACTCCTAGTGTAAATTATGGTGTACATAATGAACCCACTGCATTAGAATAAGGAACTAGGGGCATATGCTCTTTCTTTTCGAAAGTTTGAGGTGTGCAGCAAAAGTATATCCATAAACTTTGTTTACTGTATGTCAAACCGTACTACAATTTTCTTAATATATTTCTTGGGAGATATGCAAGACACCTACAACCCCCGTGATGCAAAATCTCAATACATAATAATTTCTTTGCAACACCCAAATTGCTCATCTCAAACTCAGCACTCAACTCCGCTACAACACATCACCATTGGGCGTACGACTAGCTACTATTAACAAGTCATCAACATATAACAATATGACAAATCAAAGATCTATCCTCCAATTTCCTAAAGTAAGCAAAGCTATTCAAGTAACGTGTGTTGATGTATTAGGCTCCGAAGGTCTAAGCAATAGCAATTGGTTTGCGAGGGACCGTGGTCCAGCTCCTAGCCCTCGGTTTTCCTTTGCTTCAGATCTGAAAGTGAAGGCGAATATCCCTAAATCCATTTGTGAACCAGCTAAATTTTCATTCCTTCAAGCTTTCCGCATGGTATGTTGAAATGCTCGAAACATTCACGCTAGGGTTTGCTTAGAAGTTGCGCAAAGAGAGGGTGAGACGGCACTCACTTGGTTTCTCATTGGATACCAAACCATCCATCACATCTCCATCATCATCTAACAAGAATTTACCTGATCTCCCGCTGAGATTATCAACGCAAGCATCAGCAACATCGTCCTCATCACCATGCTTCTTTTAGCTGTGGACTACTGAACGATCGAATGAAGCCAACAACGAATGACGTGAACGTCGAGGAAAAAGCTTAAAAATTAAAGGCGAGAAGGATCACGGTGACAGATGGCCGGCTAGGATTTAAAGGGTCGGTTGGGATTACCGTAGCTATCACTACATAGGGTAGAGATGAGCTCTTTCTTAAAGAGAGATCTAGATATCGACCAACTTAATAAATCCAAAACCTGAGGATTCCCACGAACTGTAACGAATATTCTTAGATCGGACGTGCATTATTTTATCTTGTGCTAAACGCCAAGCAACCCAATTCCCTGCATAATTTAAGACTGACATGGAGCTGGGACCACGCGTGCCTTGTTGGACAGGCATGGATATCGACAAATGAATGCACCTGAAGGAACTATTCCTCCTGCATAGAAAGCTCGGCCACTGTCGTCTTTCGAATCGTTCAAAATAAATTGAATTCATCTCAAAGATTTGGCAGAATAGTCATTTTTATCCATAAATTACAGTGGTTCGGCTTCAACACGAAAATAAATCAAGCAGTTATTCCGAAAGAAAGGCAGATACAAGTCAGTCCAATGGATGGACAAAATTATTTGCTTTGGCTACAAAACAGTCCATCAGTGCCCTGATTAAAAGGACGGAAACTGGACCTTCTTAGCACACCTGCTCGAGGGCAAAACGGGACATTCAATGAGCTCCGATCCAGAAGTGTCCACACAAACGAATATCTGATAAATCTGACTGTTGCCTGATGAATCCTTGTTGCATTCCAATCCAGGTTCGAATCCAATGGCCTCCTTGATTGCTTCTTTCACGCTCTCTACGCTATAAAACTCGTTGTTTGGCTTGATTCCTGCACAAGAGGTTTCTCGTTAGTCACAGACTCGGTTACTTAGAAGGAATGTCTACGCAATTTCATAAACCTTACCAGCGCTTTCTAAATTTTGGAGTAGGTTCACTTTCTGTTTGAGCTTGAGGGCTGTTTCGAAATACTCGTGTTGGTCGAGTTCAGACTCGGAGCAAGTACCGTGCTTATCCCATTCATGTGTCCAGAACTTGGTGTCGTCGCTGCTCGGGCATGTCAACGATGGCCAGTTCTTCTCCAAACTGCCAATCAGATCGGAAATCTGTGCCATTTTCCAAATACAACATGAATTCATCGGACAAATTATCTACATCAGTACCCAAAATCAACATGTTCCTTGGCTGTATATTCTTTTTTCAATATATATATCATGAAAGAAAATATTAAGATTTACTAAGACTGGCTTATGAAATTGGTTCTTTAAGAACTTAATTCCCATCGTCGGTTAGGTTTAACATCTTTGTATGATTTTACGAGTTAGTGTTTAGAAAAGTGATTGATCAGATCCGCTCTGAACTTTTCAACTCCAGTTCACCATGGTATTATGCGATGCGAGCGACTGCAGAGTTTTATATAATCGAAGGTCAGCTTCTCAATGTCCTCCTTGTTCATTAAACTCAGCATATATCATTGCGTGCATCAAATATTCGTGAAAAAAGTAGCCTCAACTAGCAGCATCAAATGCTGGTCAAATAAGCAGGGAGAGACCTGCCGTTCACGACTTCATGCGGCACAGATGCACTCCTCAGAGAATATCATGTTGTATCAACTCCATACACTTATGTGATCTACTGTGAAGATGAAACTCGCTAGAGCTAGCAACCATGCATGAATCTTCAACCTATCCTGACAAGTGTATAATAATAGATCTCGATGGACCAAATGACAAACGGATCGATCTCTGTTGATCAATCTACGAGCTGCATAGGCGTTGAACTTTCCATTCAATATCCAGAGTTATGTATTTTGCGATTCCTAGTCCCGCATGACCAGCGGACAACGATTGCTGATCACACTACTTGGAACATGGGCGTGAATCGAAACATTCAGCATGAAGTGGTTGAGTGTACGATCAAAATTTGTTAGGCTCGAGCTTTCCCCATTTAGTGTCTTTCGATTTGGTGGAACCTATTCTCTTTATTGTTGCAAAGTCCCATCAATTCTCTCATTTCACGATGCATATTTCATTTCTAGTTGCGCTGGAATTATCTTCACCATCTTTATGATATGCCCTCAACTCTAGAAACCTAAAATTAGTTCCATATTTTTTATCTCAAGCTAAAGTTTTGAGTTATGGAAATTCTTCTTGCCAGATCCATTGAGATGGTTGACTAAATTCGAGTTCAAGAACTGTATATGCATCAAGTCATGGAAAACAAGAAAAAAAGATAATTACCTCAGATTTATCGAAAGCATTGTCATTGTTACAACTAGAAGGGTAGGTGCCATCATTGTAGTTAGGCCACAGTCCATGGATGCTGAAATCTGCTGCCGGCTTTCCTGTTTTCGGGTAGCAGCACTTACGCTTTGTATCACAGTAGGACCCCGGCCACTTCATAAGATCATACAGAACATCAAACATCAACCCAAGAAAGAGAGAAAACGTGAAAAGAATCAAACAACACGAGAGACACAAAAAGTTGAGACTATCTTACTTGCTGAACGAAATAGAAAAAGTCGAAATCGTCCGCAGCACAAAGAACAGACAGACATTGTGTTGCCAAGACTGTTACGATGATCGCAAATGAACACTTGGCCTTCATCTCTCTCTCTCTCTCTCTCTCTCTCTCTCTCTCCTCTCTCTCCCCAAGGTTCTGTGAAAAGAAAAATGAGCTCTTGAACTTATGAAATGATAGGTCAGTCTAATGTTAAACAACTGTATATATAGGCAATAATGTAAGACCAAGAACAGGATATGCCGTAGGGTATATGCTTTTGCAACCCCATTTTTTAAATATGATTTAGGCGCGTTTAATGGATTCCACACCTTTCTCACGTACCGACTTGGTATTGCAGGTAGATTAGGTGATAAGCTGGATCTAATTACGTGCTGCGTTCGAGGAAACCGAGTTCAGAAGTAATACTATTTATATAAGTGTAATGCTCGAGAAAACTGAGTTTTGAAGTTATAATATTTGGCCTATCACGTTTTTGCATAACGGTAGGTTCCCACACGAGGTTATTCACACATTGATAGAGATAAAGTCGAGCGCGTTGACGTGTACAATTTAAATTAGCACGACTCATAAATTTTTTTTTGAAATTTTTAATTGATCGCATTCTATCGGTTATCGACTCTGTTTTGAATTATTTATGAACGCATTTGATTGTTTTATTATTTGCCAACTTTCCTCATTGCTTACGGTCTTTGTTTGCATTACTTAGGACCGCCTTAAATATACTAGCTCAACTACCAATATCAATTAGAGCGACTTCCTCCCTTTTATCCGATCAAGTTACCAATTAGTTTTGGGTTGTCAATTCTTATTAGTTTCCAACCAGGTTCATTTTTTTTTTATTAACCATCTTTTCTTATCTTTTACTAACTTGTACTTACTTTTCTTAAGACGTCTTAAAGGAATGGAAACTTATATGAAATTCTCGACATCAATTTTAGTGATTTATAAAATTTGCTCCTGTTGAATTATCAACTAGTTACGATTTTTCAATTTCCAGTTTAGTTAGATACAAGGCTATTTGATTTTTTTTTCCTTTAATTTATCAACTTTTCCGTCGGATTGCCTAATCGGGCAAAAAGTTGTTTTATATTTGCATCTTATGCGTGAGACCTAATTAACAAGTCTCCCTTTCGTTTGCAAACCTTCCACGTCGGGCCAACTTTCCCTTGACCCAAAAGCGGGGCATCCGATCAGAATATATTTTCACAATATCAAACAGCTAAGATAATATGCCATCATTTTACTGAAAATTGTTATTAGTTTGCTTCTCTGAGAAGTGGTATAAAACGTTCCATATAATTTCTCCAGATCCTATCTGAGTTTGATTACGTCTAAAGAATCGATGCTCATAAGATCACATTTTTGTTTCACGAAAAATGAATGATTAGGAAAATATCTTTTTAATCGCATGTTGTTATGAAATACATGAATGAATGAGATACATGAATGAATATTCATTATATTCATTTTATCTAATGTACTTATTATGGTACATTTGTATCATACTTTCTAAGTACATCTCCCTATACAACAAACGTTCATCTCCCTTATCCAAGTACATGTATCATTCGATACATTGATATTAATGATAAGTACATTCTTGTTCTCCTATAAATAGGAGTTTAATTTTGATGTACAATAACAACGATCGAACAACAATCACAATACGGTGAAATATCTTGATTTTCTCTACTATCTCGGTGTTCACTTGCTTTCTCTTCTCAATCTCTTTTCTATTATATATTCGTAACATAATATTTTACAACACATGTATCATTTATAAAACTGGACAAATGAAGAATATTTTCATTATCCAAGAAAGTATTTAGATATAAATTGTCGTTGACAATGAAAAGTTTTTTCGTTGACTAATTATTTCGAGTGATACAAGCAACCATCTTTAGGAAAATGCTTTCAAATTATTTGTATTTTTGGCCGATCAAATGGATCCTGATTATGTTAATCGCATTTAAGAAGACTTAATCATATGGTCATTGCATCGATCGAACACGTCCTTCACACATTTAAGAATCAAATAAACCACCGACTTCTTGTTGCATATTACTTCTAACAGCTATCCCAACATATCTAATTATCGTTCTTTAAATAATTAATTGCAGGATGAGTACAAAAATATGTGCTACTCTCTATGATATATATTTTAAGCTCAAAGTCCTTGACGAAAGTATTCCGAGGTGCATATTTTCACATTTGGATACATAACCGTCATTGATATCATTATAGTCGTAGCTTAAAGGAGAGGGGTGTAGCTTATAGCACAAAGTCTTTGCCTTAATCCCTTTGCCTCCTTATCCGTTGGTAGAATATAAGAAAAATTAGTAATTTGCAAACTGTCAAATAGAGCTGGTAATTTCATAAAAGTGAGGATAGATTACCTAGAAATGATGTGAAATCAAGTAATTGATAATCTTTTTAATGAAAAATCTTTTTTATACTTAAATTTCCTTTGTTTCGTGAAATTTAATGATTTAGAAAATATTTTCCCGAAATGATCATTTGTATCATTTGAAATAATACTAGTCAATGAAATACGTTTTTATAATCAACAACAAGTTATATTTAAATATTTTGGTGAGTGATGAAAATATTTCTTGTTTATTTATTTTTTTAAGTGATACAATTGACCTTTTTTAGAAAAAAAATTATTCGAATCATTCATTTTTCATGAAATGAACAAACCCTTACTAACGATTCCTTTTCAAATTCAAGATTAAATGTGAACTAAGGGTCCATTTATTTCATGAAAAATGAATAATTTGGAAATTATTTCCCTAAAAATGATCGTTTGAAATATTTAATTGATAAAAAAATGCTTTCATTGTGACAACAATTTATACTTGATTCATTTCATTGACGATGCAAATATCTATTGTTCATTTATTTTAGTAAGTGATAGAAACGATTATTTTTGAAAAAATGTTTTTCAAATTATTCATTTTCCATGAAACAAAAACACTTAATGACTTGTATTGCTTATATATAATTTCATCATCCGCAAAAATATTTAAACTTAAATTGTTATTGATTATGAAAGTATTGATATTGACTATTTATTTCAAGGAATATAAGCAGCCATTTTTTTTAAAATTATATTCTAAATTATTTATTCTTGGCGAAACAAAGGGAGTCTAATTTGCAGGTAAAATTATTTTCTAAATTATTCATTTTTGTGAAATAAAGGAAGTTTAATTTGGAGGTGGGGATCCTATACGTGTTTGTGTTTGTTATGGTTACGTTGGACGGTCCTTAGATCAAAAGGAACCAATTGCGTACAAGCCAGACGGCCCAGACCCTCTTTCGTTCACGAGACGCCACGTTTCTCACCAGCTTTTCGGTTCAAGCGATTCTCAGATGACATATGGTCTACAGCAAGGAAAACAACAAGGACATGGCCATTTGCTGAAGAGGCTACATTAGCCATGTTATTGAAGGCCTTCTTAGGCTCGCTTCTGCAGCTTGAGCTGTAACAGTGACAATACCATGTGAATGAACAGGATGGAGTCCCGTTCCGAAAACTTATGTGAATGAAGCGGAGAAACAGATGCTTGTAACCCAACACGACACGACACGACACCGCACAAAGACATATATTTAAGTTCTAGAAAGAAGGGAACTCGATCTCCGAAGAGCATGCGCCCTTAGGAAACACGGGGCATTCGATTAGATTGGACCCAGAAGTGTCGACGCATAGGTAAATCTGGTAAATCTGGTAATTCCCAGACGAATCCTTGTTGCACTCGATCCATGGAGTGTACCCTGCTGCTTCCGTGATCGCGTCCTTTATGCTCTTTAAGCTGTATGAGCCTCCTGGTGTTATTCCTGCAATTTACACATCAAGGAGAGATCAAGCGACGAGTTGACGTCTTAGGCAGTAGGTCGCAGTGGTCATGTGAAAGCATAGACTCCGTCACCTATGGCATATCGGTGTTAGAATAATCGGATCAAAAGGAACTGGCTGGGTCACACCAGACCCGACCAAAATCAAGAGGTCTGATCCGATGATACCTAGAAATGGAATTAGCACAGCAGAGGGTTTTTTACGCAGACCACTATTGTTTAGGGTCAATTCGACCTCATCTCATGGCTTTTAAATTCAGAAGTTTTTTGGGTTGCTATGTAACAAAACATAGATTACCTGAGCTTTGCAGTGCTTGGAGGAGGTTAGCCTTCTGTTTGAGGCTGAGAGCCGACTCGAAGTAGGCGTGTTGATCAAGGACAGACTCCGAGCAGGTACCGTGTTTCTCCCATTCGTGCGACCAGAACTGTTCACCATCGCCGCTTGGGCATGCCAGTGTTGGCCAGCTATTCTGCATGCTACTTTTCAGGTCTGATACCTATACACAACAGGGCAAATGCGAAATCTCAGTCACCTGTTAACAATCAATTAACAGCAATACTTGCTGATTTGCTATCTGGAAAACCAAACCATTCACTTGATCGCTGGTGTAAATAAGGAAGTTCGTTTTGGAATTTTGTAATGTATTGCTCTGGTTGTTGAACTACGGCACACCCGCCGCATGCCATACTTTCTCCTAACAAGCAGGACGGTCACTGGGTATGTGTGGTTCTTTCCTTGTGTCAAATTCAGGGACAAAGAGTCCTACATCGTCAGGCAACCTTTTTACTGCTAGGATGTCTTTACTTCTTTGTTCTTTCCCTGATAGAGTTGTAAAGAGTCGACACCCAAAAGGACACAAAAGGAGCTACCACTTCGCCAGAAGAGAATTAAAAATACCATTGTTTTGTCCTGTTAAAAGCATTTTTTGTCCGCCTTTGTTTGGATTTTCATTGTGCATAGTTATCATCATCTTGAAATAGCTAATACTAATACCGGAGTAAGTTCAGCCACGGCCCTTTTTGGGTCGTGTCAACTAATAAGTCCACCCCTCCTAGCAAATTGCACACATTCCAACAAGAAAAACAATTAAGTGTACGATATTGTCTAGAACACTGGGCACGTACCTCAGACGGGTTGAAGGGGCTGCTCGTATCGCAGTTGGAAGGGTACGAGCCATCATTGTAATTAGGCCAGAGCCCATGAATCCCGAAATCCGCCGCTGGCTTCCCAGTGGTTGGATAGCAACAAGACTGCTGTGTGTCGCAGTACGACCCCGGCCACTATTCATCACAAGAAAACGTCGGTTACAGTCAGAATCATAAGCTTCTACGAGCATAAGTGTGACTATAGGATCTAAACAATGTGAAATAACGAGTGGAGACTCAAAACTCACCTGTTGAACAAAGTAAAAGAAATCAAAGCTTTGCGATGCAACGAGGACCGCTAGGCACTGTAGTAACACGAGACTTATCCCAATTGAACATTGAAATTTCGTCATCTCTGACACTCCTCTCTCCCTCTCTCTCACAAAGAGGGTGCTTGATGATGATGAAATGGTGAGATTGCAATTAGGACATGAATGCCAGGAATGGAAGGGAGCTAGATTTTATAGACAAGATAAAGTTTTTGGTAGGAGTATCCGAAAGAGCATATGCTCTGATTTATCGCCAGAAAAAAAAAATTAAAATAGTCAAATCTCTCCGCCACATGATTGAGGCAACTCGCCAAATGTGTAAAGGTGTCTCCATGATTCTTACGATTTCGGCTCTTACCCCTTCATTTATCTATTCCAGTGTCATCAATGAAGAAGCAATCACTATTGTTCATCAACGGTACGATAGAATGAACACGCCCGCAAAGTTCGGGCAATCTGGCCTCTGTTCACACAATTGACACTACACTACATCAATATATTCGTTTAATGTCGGAACAGGTGGCAGAAGTTCAGTGGAAGCAAATTTAAGCCTAATCCATGGTGCTCATAATGGCCATTTCGCAGCTTTCAGACTGGAGCTCCATCTGGGATCACCAACTCAGTGTCATCTTCATCAAGGAATCTTGGACAAAACCCGTTGGCGTGTTATAGCAGCACGAAAGTCAAACTAGGCGCTGGCACAGAGCGCTGATCTGATTTATGCATTCCAAGCATCGTCATCGGCAGGCGAAACCGTTCACACACGCCTGTGGTTGTTTCTACATTGCAAACCTGGCCGCTGAATTGGCTGATCTTCTTACCTTTCCACGGAAGTTGAAGTAGAAGTAGGCGCTGACAAATGGCAGAATAATCTTGATGCTACCATATACTATGCAGCGCAGATTCTCAGTCAGTTTATATATAATTCAAAACAATTCCATGTGAATGCAGTTCTGAAGATTGTAAAGTATTTAAAAAGTTATCTCGGACTTGACATATTCTTATTTCATGATTGTAACATTAGAATGACAACTTTATGTGATACGGACTATGCTACTTGCCCACTGAAAAATAGGGCCATTGCTGGTTTGTGCATTAGATTGGGAAATTTATTGATATCATAGAAAACAAAGAACCAATCAACCGTATCATTATCATCAGCCGAATTAGAATGTCAAGCCATGACGAAGACTACGTGTGGGATTATTTGGATACGAGGACTACTTTCAAGATCTATGGACCCAGTGAATTGTTTTGCGATAATGACGCAGCACTCAAATTGGGAGCAAACCTAGTTTTTCATGAAAGGACAAAACACATAGAGGTTGATTACCATTTTACTCAAGACAAAATCAAAGAAGGAGTCCTTGTGACAAAATTCATTGGATTTGTAGAACAACCTATAAACATTTTTACTAAGCCCTTATGACGCACATACTTATTAAGCAAGTTAGGTGTCATCGATATATATATAGGCCACCAGCTTGAAGAGGAGTGTTGGAAATGTATCCATAGATT
Source organism: Eucalyptus curtisii (assembly GCA_017140595.1). NCBI lineage: Eukaryota > Viridiplantae > Streptophyta > Magnoliopsida > Myrtales > Myrtaceae > Eucalyptus > Eucalyptus curtisii. The sequence continues at coordinate 32,925,110 of CM029500.1, forward strand.
CTGATATCGATTATGTTCGGAGATTCTAATATCAATTATGGACAAATTGATTTAATTAATCCATGATTAATCTAGAGAATAGGAAATTGTAATTCTTGTATATTATTTCCTTTTCTCTCTTCATTTTCTTTACATTATGAAGGAACCTTGTACATAATACAAAACAATACATTGAATGGAAATTTTCCCTTGTTTTCTCTCTTAATTTCTGTCATTAGGACTTAAAGGGTAGGTTGGGTTTAGCTTAGTTACCACTACAAAGGGTAGAGATGAGGTCTCTCTTAAAAGAGAGATCTAGATATTGACCCACTTAGAGTCCATTTGAGAAAGGCTTTACCAAAGGTCCTTGAGTGTCCAAAGCCCCTTGAGCCAAATTATAGGTGTTTGGCAAATTTTTTTGAAACCCTATTTTGCAAAGGCCAACCTTTAGAAGGCTGAAAGCCCAAGGCAAGTCCTAGGCAGGTCCTAGGCTGCCTTGGGCTTTCAGCATTCTCAGCACACTCATCGAGGGTTTAGTTTAAAAAATTTGTTCCCAAACTATCCTCACTTAATTTTTGTTTTTGGGTTTTTGCCCTTTTGATATCATTGTTAATTTTCTTCTCGGTTGAGTTGGCTTGCATGATTGCGTATGGCTGTGAAGGGTCAGCGACATGCTGGAGAGAGGCCGGCGTGGTCGCAGCTACCCCCAGTGACCGTCACCGACTAGTTGCGCAACTTTGGCAAGTCGCATCAACCCTAAATCTAGGTCGCGCAACCTCAAATCTGGGTTGCGCGACCTCTGTGAACGGCTGCCAAGGTCATGTGACCCTCACCGGGGGTCAACCGACCCAAGGTGGCCCTCGACGGTGGTCTTCAGGGGTTGCCCAACCCTAGGCAGCCCTCGACAGTTGTCTCTGGGGCCACCTAAGGTCTTGCAACCTTTTGCCCTTCGCCATCCAACTTTTTTTTTTCTTTTGATTGAATTTTTTTCTTCTTTTTTAATCACAAAAGTCCTTTATAAATATAACTTCTCCGAATATTATTTTGCTCAAAAGTATTGCACAATGGATTTTCAAATTATAATTTGACAAGCATAATTTGCATTTGAAAAACCCCTTTAACTTAAAATCCTTTGAATTTTCCCAAAGATTTTCCACAAAAATCCAACCAAACGCACCCTTAATAAATCCAAGAGGATATCTATGAAACTGTAACAAATTTTCTTAGAGTGACTTACTCACTTTTATCTTATTAAGTTCCCGATTAGTTTTAGGTTATCTTTTCTTGTTAGTTTCTGACTAGGTCATTTTTCTTTTGATTACCAACTTTTTTTCTATCGTTTACTGAATTGTAGTCACTGTTCTTAAGATGTCTTAAATGAATGAAATTATATATGAAATTTTGACATTAATTTTAACGATTTATCATTTTTTCTCCAATCAAGTTGTCAACTAGTCATCATTTACCAATTTTCATTTTAGTCAAATACAATGGTTATTTGATTTTTTCTTTTGATTCATCAACTTCTCTATTGGATTACCCAATCCGGAAAAAAGACGTTTTATTTTTGCATCTTATGCATGAGACCTAATCAACAAGCCTCCCTTTCGTTTGCAAACTCTCCACGTCGGATCAACTCTCCCTTGACCCAAAAGCGGAGCATCCGACTAGAATAATCACATATTTTCACAATATCAAACAGCTAAGATAACATGGGATCATTTTACTGAAAATTGTTGTTAGTTTGCTTCTCTGAGGAGTGGTATAGAACGTTCCATATAATTTCTCCACATCGTATATGAGTTCGATTGCATCTAAAGAATCGATGCTTTTAAGATCACATCTTTATTTTGCTCATAACGAAGGATTAGGAAAAAAATTTCCTAATCATTAGTGTCGCTTATAAAAATGAACGGATGAAAAATATTTTCATTGTTCACGAATATATTAAGACATAAATTATTATCAACAATAAAAAAAAAATTTCGATTGACTAATTAGTTTGAGTGATACAAGCAACCGTCTTCAAGAAAATAGTTTCAAATCATTTGTTTTTCTTTGCAGAACAAACAGATCCTGATTATGTTAATTGCATTTAAGAAGACCTAATCTTACGGTCATAGTATCAATCGAACGTGTACTTCACACATTTAAGAATCAAATAAAACCACCGATTTCTTGTTGCATGTTGCTTCCAACAGCTGTTCCAACATATCTAATTGTTCTTCTATAAAGACTTAATTGCAGGATGAGGACGTGCTATCTCTATGAATTGGCAGACAAATATTTTAAGCACAAATTCTTGGGCGAAAGTATTCCTATGTGCATTTTTCCCATTGGATGCATAACCGTCATTGATTTCATTATTGTCATAGCTTAAAGGAGAGGGGCGTAGCCAATAGCACCGAGTCCTTGCCATAATCCCTTTGCCTCCTTATGCGTTGGTAAAATATAAATAAAAGTTGGTTAATTGTAAACTGTCAAATAGAAGTGGTAATTTCATAAAAGTGAGGATAGCTTACCGACAAATGACGTGAAATCAGGTAATTGATAATCTTTTTACTGACAATTTTTTTTTTATACTTAAGTTCTGTTTATTTAGTGGAAATTCAATGATTTGGAAAATTTCTTCAAATGATCGCTTGTATAGCTCAAAATAATATTACTTAATGAAATATGTTTTCATTATCGACAATAAGCTATATCTAAACTTTTTTATGGATGATGAAAATATTTTTTGTTAATTCATTTTCATAAACAATACAAACAATCTTTTTTAGAAAAATTTATTCCAATCATTCATTTTCCGCGAAATGAACAAACCCTTACTAATGATTTTTCTTTTTTCAAATTGAGGATTAAAAGTGAACTAAGGGTCCGTCGTTTCACAAAAAATGTATGATTTGAAAGTTATTTTCCTAAAAGTGATCGCTTGAAATGATTAATTGATAAAAAATACTTTCATTATGACAACAATTTATATCTAAATCATTTTATTGACGAAGAAAATATCTATTGTTCATTTATTTTAATAAGTGATAGAAATTATTATTTTTAGGAAAAGACTTTTTAAATCATTTATTTTCCATGAAACAAATACACCTAATCACTTGTATTGCTCATACATATTTTCATCATCCACAAAAATATGTAGACATAAACTATTGTTGATAATAAAAATATTTGATATTGACTATTTATCTCAAGCAACACAAGCGATTGTTTTCTAAAAATTATTTTCTAAAAAATTTATTTTTCGCAAAATAAATGGAGCTTAATTTGCAGGTGGGGATCTTATTCGTGGTTGTGTTAGTTATGGTTACGGTGGACGGTCCTTAGATCAAAAGGAGCCAATTGCATACAAGCCAGACCCTGTTGAGAAAGTTCACGTGACGCTACGTTTCTTTCCAGCTTTTCGGTTCAAGCAATGCTCAGATGACATATCGTCTGCAGCAAGGAAATCAGCGTAGACATGGCCATTTGCTGAAGAGGCTACATTAGCCATATTATTAAAGGCCTTTTTAGGCTCGCTTCTGCAGCTTGAGCTATAACAGTGACAATGTCATGTGAATGAAGCGGGGAAACAGATGCTTATAGCCCGACACACACGACACCATGTACAGCCGCATATTTTAAGTTCTAGAAAGAAGGGAACTCAATCTCCGAAGAGCACGCGCCCTTAGGAAACACGGGGCATTTGATTAGATCGGACCCGGAAGTGTTGACGCACAGGTAAATCTGGTAAAGCTGGTAATTCCCAGACGAGTCCTTGTTGCACTCGATCCATGGAGTGTACCCTGCTGCTTTCGTGATAGCGTCCTTTATGCTCTTTAAGCTGTATGAGCCTCCCGGTGTTATTCCTGCAATTTACACATCAAGAAGAGATCAAGCAACGAGTTGACACTTTAGGAAGTAGGTCGCAATGGTAATGTGAAAGCATAGACTCCGTCACTTATGACATATTGGTGTTAGAAAAATCGGATCAGGAGGAACTACCCGTGTCATACCAGACCCAACGAAATCAAGAGGTCTGTCCCAGTGATACCCAGAGAAGCAATTAGTACAGCAAAGGGTTTTTACAGACCACTAATTTTTAGGGTCAATTCGGCGTCATCTCATGGCTCTTAAATTCAGAAGTTTTTTGGGTTGCTATTTGACAAAACATATGATTACCTGAGCTTTTCAGTGCTTGGAGGAGGTTAGCCTTCTGTTTGAGGCTGAGAGCCGACTCGAAGTAAGCATGTTGATCAAGGACAGACTCCGAGCAGGTACCGTGTTTCTCCCATTCGTGCGACCAGAACTCCTGGCCGTCACCGCTTGGGCATGCCAGTGTTGGCCAGTTCTTCTGCATGCTACTTTTCAGGTCTGATACCTATACACAACAGGGCAAATGCGAAATCTCAGAGCTCTGTTAACAATCAATTAACAGCAATACTTGCTGATTTGCTATCTGGAAAACCAAACCATTCACTTGATTGCTGGGGTAAATAAGGAAGTTTGTTTTGGAATGTATTGCTCTGGTTGTTGAACTACGGCACACCCGTTGCATGCCATACTTTCTCCCAATGAGCAGAGCGGTCACTGGGAATGTGTGATCTTTCCTTGTGTCGAATTCATGGACAAAGAGTCCTAGATCGTCACACAACCGGTTGCTGCTAGGATGTCTTAACTTAGACTCTCCGTTCTTTCCCTGCTAGGGTTGTAAAGAGTCGATCCAAAAGGATAAAAAAAGGAGCTACCACTTGAACAGAAGAGAATGAAAAAACCCATTTTTTTTGTCCTGTTAACTGCATTTTTGTACGCCTATTTTCGGGTTTTCATTGTGCATAGTCATCATCATCTTAAAATAGCTAATACTAATACCGGACTAAGTTCAGCCACGGCCCTTATTGGGTTGTGTCAACTAATAACTCCACCCACCTGGCAAATTTCACACGTTCCAACAAGAAAACAATTAAGTGTACGATATTGTCAAGAACACTAGGCACGTACCTCAGATGGGTTGAAGGGACTGTTCGGATCGCAGTTGGAAGGGTACGAGCCATCATTGTCATTAGGCCAGAGTCCATGAATTCCGAAATCCGCAGCTGGCTTCCCAGTGGTCGGATAGCAACAAGACCGCTCTGTGTCGCAGTACGACCCTGGCCACTATTCATCACAAGAAAATGTCGGTAACCGTCAGAATCATAAGCTTCTACAAGCACAAGTGCGGCTTTAGGATATAAGGAAAAATGCGAAACCTCGAGTCGAGACTTGAAACTCACCTGCTGGACGAAGTAAAAGAAATCAAAGCTTTGCGATGCAACGAGGACCGCTAGGCACTGTAGTAACAGGAGACTGATCACGATCGAACATTGAAACTTCGTCATCTCGGACACCCCTCTCTCTCTCTCTCTCTCTCTCTCTCTCACTGGAGTCTCCAAGAGGGTGGTTGAAGATGATGAAGCGTAATTGGAATTAGGACATGAATGCCAGGAATGGCACGAAGCAAGATTTTATAGGCAAGATGGACGTTTTTGGTAGGAGTATCCCAATAAGCATATGCTCTGATTTCTTGCCAAACTTTTTTCATATATTAATAGTGAAATCCACGCCGCATGATTGATGCATCCCCTCAAGCGTATAACCATCTCTCCATGATTCTTACGATGTCGGCTCTCACCTCTTCGTTTATATATTCCAATGTCATCAAGTGAAGAAGCAATCATTATTGTTCATCAACGATGATATGATGGAATGAACGCGCCCGCAAGGTTCGGAAATCTGGCCTCTGTTCACAGAATTGACACTACATTAATATATTCATTTAATGTCGGAAAAGGTAGTAGAAGTTCAGTGAAACCAAAACAAAGCCTAATCCATGGCGCTCATGATGGCCTTTTCGCAGCGTTCAGACTGGAGATCCATTTGGGTTCATCAGTCCACAGTCAGTTTCGTCAAGGAATCTTGGACCAAACCGGTTGGTGTGATTAGCTCCATGAAAGTCAAATTAGGTGCTGACACGTAACGCTGATCTGATTTATGCATTCCAAGCATTTTATTCAGCAGGCAAAACCCGTTAACACCCGCTTGTAGTAGCTGTTTCCACATTGCAAACCTGGCCACTGAATTGGCCGATCTTCTTCACTCTCCACAAAGTCGAATTAGGCGCCGATAAATGGCAGAATAATCTTGATGTCACCAATGAGAGAAGCACGAAAACGTCCAACCACCGTGAGGCTGACCTGTTTTATGTATTGTAAAAGTATTGTCTTTAGTAGGCAAAACCCTTTCACACCTGCTTGGAGTGGTTTTCCACATTGGAAACTTGGCCACCGAATTGGCTGGTCTTTTTTGACACTAACAAGTCATTTGTAACAGAGTCTAAACGACAATTGCTCCACTGTATCCTGTTTGCCATGCGAAAAACAAAAAATTCTGGTCAGAGAACGGTCACAAAGGCAAGCGCAATGTAGCAGTCCGGGTGTCTGAGGCAGGCATGTACACCAGTATGCTCTTGCCTGCTCGGGAAATTTGCTATTTGTTAAGTGGTATATCACAAGGCACACACTTGAGTGACATTCATCAAACCTCCATTAGAGTAAAACTACCAGTAATCGCCGCAAGAGCACTCGCCGTCTTTGAAATGATGGAACCGTTGAATGTCTCTAAGAATAATCTGCCTGCTAAAGATCAGAGAAACGAGTTTGGCAGCAGAGTGGCAGTCCCTGCACACTCGGAGATTCTTGACCACGCGTATCGTCGTTCCCGGGGGAGTATTTAGAAGGCCAAAAGCAATGGCTAATTTCTCGCTGTGATATCTAAGGGCAATCTCTTTGTCCTTCTCATCCATGTTTGCGTGACAGACTAGAGAAGTATCAGGGACATACCCCACCAGCTTCAGCTCTTCAATTAACTGGTCGAGCGCGTGGCGCAGAGATGTTGAAACAGAACGAACTCCATCCCTTGAAAAGAATTCATGCACTACATTGTCCACCTCTATGGAGCTACAGCCAGGAACTTTAACCGCCCCTTGTTCGTTCATCATTTTCCTTAATATATCGACCTCCTCCCATTTGCCAGCTCTAGCACACATGTTTGATAGAACCACATAGTCCCCACCATGCGTATCCTCTAGTTCGAAAATTCTCTGAATGACCCACTTTGCCATATCAATGTTATTGTGGCTGCTACAAGCAGACAACAATGTTCGCCATAGTATTGGCGTGGGCTTAACTGGCAACTCATGTATGAAATTGTAAGCCTCATCTAATCGTCCTGCTCGTCCCAGCAAGTCCACCATGCATCCATAATGCTTGATCCCAGGATCAATCCCGTATATGTTCTTCATATCGTAGAAGAATCTATACCCTTCCTCAACCAATCCAGTGTGGCTGCAAGCATGCAACAGCCCCAGAAAAGTAATATCATCAGGCGATACTCGGGCCCTTACCATCTCTTCAAACATTGATATAGCTCTGGAGCCATGTCCATGCGATGCGTAAGCCACAATTATTGCTGACCAAGCCTGTGTATCTTTGATTTTCATGCTCTCGAACACGGATATTGCATCCTCTAAACTCCCGCACTTTGCAAACATATCTATCACCGCTGTGTTCACCTTCACGTACTCATCCAAACCGTGCCTCTTCACATACTCGTGAACCCATTTCCCGAGCTCTAATGATCCCAACAATGCACAAGATGAAAGAACGCTCAGGACGGTCACATCATTAGGCCTCAGATTGCTCGCTTGCATTTCTCGAAACAATGCTAACGCCTCGTTGGGCCTGCTACTCCGAGCATAACCAGTTATAATCGAATTATATGTAACCACACAGGGATCAGATATCTTATCGAAGACCCTTCGAGCATCAGCCACGTCGCCACACTCGGTGTACATATTTATAAGAGTGGGCGGCACATAGACATTGTGGGTCAACCCGAGCTTGACGGCGAAACAATGCAACTGTTCTCCCTCCGCCAACGCCTTGGCGCCAGCACACGCCTTCAGGAGCGCCGGGAAACTGTAACCATCGGGAAAGAGGCCGAGACTCAGGACCCGCACGAAGAGCGCCACCGCCCGAAGCGGGTCGTCCCCGCGGGAGTACCCGCGAGACATGGTGTTGAAGAGGGCGATGTCTGGGTGGGGAATTTCATCGAACAGCTTCTGGGCATGGGCCATGGAAGCATCGTTCGGGCATCGGGTGCAGAAACTGACGAGCTTGTTGACCACGGAGGCGTCGTGCTGGAGATGGGTCTTCAAGGCGAAGGCCTGGATTTGCTTGAGCTGCTTCAAGGAGTTGCATTTGGGCAAGAGCGAGAGCGGGTGATGATGAGCTGAGAGTGCAGAGGCCGAGGTCGGGTCCTCTTTCGGTGGATACGGCGTGCTCGACGGTGGAGGCGAAGCCGTCGCCATTATCGGAGCAGATAACGCCGGAGAATGTGGGTGGAAGATGAACGAGAAGCAGATGGATAGAGATTTTTTGGAAAAAACATAGATCGGAGAAGAAGAAAAAAAGAGAGAGAAAGGATGCTCTCGTTGAGAGTCGAACTCAAGACCTCCCGCTTACTAAACGGGTGCTCTAACCAACTGAGCTACGAGAGCTTGATGCGACCTTTTTTCCTCCTTTTTAATTTTTCATTTTTGGACCGGACCTTTTTTCTTTGATTTAATGGAGGCAATTGGTACTTTTTCGTAAGTTGGATATAGTTAAAGCTGATCGGTTTCATGGAGGAAACCGGAAACTTCCTTTGCTTTCATGGACTCACCCAAGAATCAAATTCGCTTCGAAATGTCTCCACTTAGGAAAATGCGTGAGACTTGAGAGCACGCGACAAGGTCGGATGTTGGGGGCAACCGAGAATGAGAGTGATAGAAGGAACGATGAGGCAAGGGGTGATCGAAAGTGAGAGCGAAAGAGGGATAAATGAGGCCGAAGGCCATCGAGAGCAAGAGTGAGAGAGGGAGACCAGGTTGCGGGATGAATGAAGCGATAAACCAAAAGGAAATTAGGGTTTTGATATGAAAAGTTAAAATATAAAAATAAAAATTAATATATATATATGTATGTACCGGTCCTATTTGGGTGGATAATTCAACACTTGGAACCGGATTACTCGCTAGTTTTAATAAATTAGAATCATGAACCAAACCAGCTCTCATGGGAATCGTCGATTTTGGGCTAGTTTGGTCCGATTTTGGGTGGTACAAGCATTTCCTTATTTTTTTCCCACACCCTAAATATAGGGGCACACCTAAATGATTTAATACCGATGACTCTAGAAGTACTTAATCGACTTATATCAATTTCAAATAAAAAATGTCACAATTTTATAAAGAAAAGTTGTCGATTCTCTTGACTTTTTCGATTCCTCAAATGAGTTAAATCGTATCACTTTCTCAAATTGTCCATAATCTGTTTCAAAGAGGAATAAGTACCCACAACACCGACGAAAAGCCCGACCAATATGATCCCAACTATAACTCCGATCTCTATCCTACTCTTCTTCAAGCCTTTGTCGATCTTCAGATAGCAGAAGCAAGGGAACAGTATGGACACCGTGACGCTCAGGAACGAACCTGTGAACGCCATCACGTAGCCAAAGAACGGGATCACCAGCGCCACGATGACCGTGCTGACGACGATGACCGTCCTGACCAGCATGCTGATAGGCCGGCTGTCGCGCAAGGGGCAGGTTTCCTCGAGCGCCGTCGCGATCGGGTTGATGATGACTGCGTACTTTGTGAGGGGATTGATCAGCGTAGTGTAGATGGCGATCTTGGAGCTCATCTTCCTGATGGGGAGATTCAGGGTCACTTGGGATTTCAGGTGCTCGCCGTACATCAGGTAGCCCAGGGCCGCCATCGACCCGTACGTGGCGGTGCTCGTCAGGAAACAAACCAGCAATACCTGCAGTTGCGCATCAGGCAATGCGAAGGGAAGAGCATACTGTAATGCAGAGATAGGGAAGAGCATACTGGAAGCCTGAAATAAGCTTACATTTGTACCTTTGAGAATTGACTTCGATCTTTCATGGAGTTGCGGAGAGTGGGAAATACTGCGTGGCCACAATAGCAAAACGCAAACAAGCTTATGGTAGTCGGTATTCCACTCCAATTCAGAAGCGTCCCTTCTTCGTCAAACCCCACACCATCAACCGCACCAACCCACAACACGCACAGGACCAATATAATCGAAGCCAAGACGCCTCCGACCGACAAATAGGCGAGAGCACCCAAGCTTCTCAGCCATGTCGTCGGCAGGACCACAAGGCTGGCCAGCAGAACAAACCCTTGCCTGCCCCCGATTTTCGAATGGCCCAACTTGAACTCTTGGTTAGGGAACAGCTTGTCGAGGTTATCGCCTTCGAGTATGAGGAACTCGACCGCGACCAGATAGAGCTCGAGGTACATGAAGACGCATATTACGGCCCTTCCTTTGTGCCCGAAGGCCAGTTCGCCGATGTCGGGGTAGGTCTTGATGAGGGGGCTCGCGTCCATGCAACGTTGCAGGAGTAACCCCGTGTACCAACACAGGATTGCCACTAGGAAGAGAAACGTCAAGCTCAACCATCCCCCTTGAGACAGAGCAAAAGGAATCGACAGTATCCCAACACCTGAAAATTGCGGTACCGTTTATTCTGACTGAAGGCGAAAAGAACTAGGAATTTTCCTACATCTATAATTCACTCTAGGAAGTCTCATCACTTTTTTATTTCTTTGACTAGACTTTTCATCAGAGCATGTTGTACCATATCAAGCATAGTTCTTAGGGAGGTCGTTTTGGACAACCTCCGGTTGTCAAACGGGTGTCTGTGGCCCTATGGTGCGACCGATAAGCTTATAACATGTCGATCACCTAGCACTCGACATGTTATGCACAAGAGAGAGAGAAAAAGAGGGACCTGATAAGGCATTGAGGCCATTGAAACAGGTCCGGAGGAAGGTGGTTCCTTTGCCGTGTGGGAGCGGTGCTCTATCGAGTTGAGTCTCCATTTTCTCCTTTTTTCTTCGGCCGCTCTCCTAGGCTGTGTTGCACCCACTATTGGCAAAAAAAAATGACCCTTATATAAAGAAACTGGAAAGAGCCTTTTGCCTTTTTTCTCGCGATGTGGGGGACAATCCCACCTCCATTATTGCCTTAATACGACTCTCTAGCTCACGGGGAAGGAGGGAGACAGTGAGGATGAGTAGATTGTCATTCAATCTCCCAGCAATTGGTAGAGATTTCCTTTTCTCGTCTCCTTTTCTCCATCTGCATAATTTTATTTATTTATTTTATTTTTTTTGTGGCAACACAGAATTTTAGCTTATTCCCAGAAGTAACTAACCTAACCCCACTCATAAGCTAGAATAATAGCGGAAAAATTATTTCAAAGGACGCTTTTACCGGGCATTTGGTGCATATAACATTCATGGATGATTTGGCTTGTAATGCTTATAAGACATTCGATTAAATGAAAGGCGCCTTTGACAAAGTTTCCGCATTCGGAGATTTATCCAATAAAACTTAAAGTTCCAAATGATTTACACATGTAACTTTCATGAAGTGGGCTATTTTGTTGGCTTCGGCAAGAACAATCGGCGCTCAAGCCCTTGTTTGTCGAGGACCATGCACCGAGTTTAGCATGTACTCGGTGCAAGTGAGCTCATTCATCTGCTTCATCAAATCATGCGAGTTTCACGGGAGGATCCACAATTTACAATGATTGAAATGGGATGGAGTCGCACGCTGTTGACATGTGCAGAAATTGTTCGATGCGTATATGTGGCTGCACAGCCATCCACGTGCATAAGCATATGAGGGTCATGGGATTGTTCATACATCATGTGCATTTCTAAATTGGGGTTGATTTCTTCATTTCGCAATTTCTAGCTGTAGTGCCGCGGCCACGGTGAACGTCATTTGGTGGGAAACTAACTCGGTGGAACACAATGTTTGTACTCGGAAGAGGTATTTTCACCTTTGTGATTTAAAATTATTTTGAATGATTATGTAGCTCACCGGTGCTGATAGTGGGTACGTGATGAATATTCCATATTGGATTGTCCTTCAATTTCTCGACAATTTTATCTTTTCAAGGAAAACAATAATTCTTTTGTCTAATTCATGCTTGCATGTGCTTGGGTCATGTCAATTGATTTCTCAACCTTTAGAATTATTGAGGGTTTTTTAATTGCCCAAAAAGAGCTTTGAATATACAAATAATTTTACGATCTTGATGGAGTTGGACATGGATGATTTCATTTATATTCGGAAAATAGAATGAATGATAAGATAATATCTTGTTGGGTATAATTGGGCATTTATATTACGAATTGATAGAAATAAATACATTTTTTATTAGCTTGATAAAAAAAGCAATAAATTAAAGAAAAGGACGGTACTTCGGTTATTAATTGAGAAAAAAAGGAATGTCTTAGTCAAAATAGGGGTGGAAATAGTGAAAAGAAAAAAAAATGATTTAGATTACATTTTCCTGAAAAATGATTACTTTTATTGTTTATGAAAATGAATGAACCAAAAAAAATTTCTGTTGTTTATAAAAATATTTAGACATAAATTATTGCCGATAGTAAAAACTTTTTCGTTGCTTGATTATTTCAAGTGATAAAAACAATTATTTTTAGAAAAAATATTTTTCATATCATTCATTTTTTGCGAAACAAATGGAGCCCTACATTATGCATTATTCTTTTTCTTTTGTTTTGTGAAAATTATTTTAGTAAAAAAAAAAAAAACTCAGTTTTCATTGCACAACAAGAAACGCACCTGTATTTGTAGACATGCAGATTACATACCCCTGCTCCACTAAAACCACATAATTATCCTTCCTTGGGTAAACATCCCAAAAACCCTAGCACCACACAATCCACGCACCCATTTCAACCCAACTTCAACTCGCCCTCATCCGCCGCCCACCACCACCCCCGCCATCTCAGAGACAACGGGCTAATTCAATAAAAAAAGCATCAACTTTAGGTCAATAGTCAAATCTGGCCAAAACTTTTTTTTTTGTATCATGAAAAAGTACAAACTTTAGGTCGAGAAACAAATCTGGCTTGAACTTTTTTTTATCTCGTATAAAAGCAACAACTTTATATTAAGTGACTTCTTGGCCCCCTTCCACTTTTTTAGACTAGTTTGTCTTTTTGAGTGTAAGTTTGGTGCCAGGACCTCCTTTTGTATAGTTTGGTTAAAGCTAATACATACTTACCTTACCAAAAAAAAAAAAAAAAACTATGTTAAGTGACAATTCTGGACCCAATTTTTTTTTTTTGTCTTATAAAAAATCACAAACTTTCACTCCTCTCCAAAATCTAACCCCTACCATTAATTTTCTATCTGAAGTTAACCTTATTTCAGGAGAAAAGGTTCTAGCCTTGAGGTTGAAAGATCTCATCCATGGTTTCTCTTGACGGACGGTGATCTATAGTTTTATATTACGACAAAACGATAAAGTCTAGCCAAAGAAATTTAATTTTGAGATTTTTTTTACTTGTTAGTGAAGTATAGGAGACAACACAGTTTCACCGTTATTCTTCAAGCTGTGGCTCAAACAAGAAGACAATGGATGGTGTTAGCTAGCAACTGCACATGGATAAGGACAATCAATGAATCTAAGTTAAGGGGGGCCAGATTTAGGATTTAAGTGAAAGTTAGTGATTTCTTTTCGAAACAAAAAAAAAATTGGGCCAGAATTGTTACTCGATCTAAAATTGGTACTTTTTTTCGTGACAAAAAAAGTTTGAACTAGATTTGTCACTCGACTTAAAGTTGATACTTTTTTACGAGACAACAAAAAAAGTTTGGGTCAGATTTGTCTATCGACCTAAAGTTGGTGTTTTTTTTTGGAATTAACCCTTAGACAACCTTGTCAATGCCGCCCATCGCTACTCGGCGCCGCCTCTCTCTCCCTTCCCTCCCCGTGGCATCGCGACTGTTGCAAAACCCTTTGTTAATTTGCATGGTTTGCATTCACTTAATCTGCATGAACTGCATCATGCCCCGTACGCTCTATATACTCGCGTATGCGATAGTAGCTACTTTACTGCAGGTGGTTATTTCATAATTGGGTGTAGATAATTCAGCCGTTGCACCTTAGCAAATGTGTACATATCCTACATAGTCAGAGAAAAGGTTATGAGAGGACGAATCATCTACGTTTTGCTTGCTCCAAAGGAAAGGTGCCACTGCCTATACGGTCCACAGGGCTCATAAAGTATATCCAATGAAGTATTCGATATATCTCTTACACTGCATGTAAGAAGACACTTCAAGACTCGAAAGCATAAAATTCGGGCTTGTGTCGTTAGATACGATGCGTGCCGCCGTGAAATTGGAGCTTCCAATCAATTTTTATATTTCCCGAGTAGTTTTTGGATATAGTTGAAACGATGTTCACCTCTTGAAAGCTTGATGGTGCGCCACCCACTTTCTTTTGCATTGTGTGATGTATAAGGCTTTATCCATCTTTCTTTTATACTTTTCCTTTGAATGAGGGGGATGGACCAGCATTCATGTCCATTGACTTGACTGCACGTATAGGTATTCTTTTTTGGGATGATGACATGTATGAATCCTGAATTTTAGTGCAATATATAATATATAATGTGATTCTTGAATTTTAAATTTGTTCTATGTCGTCTCTGAATTTTTGGTAAATATTTAAACTAGTCCATAAACTATATGAAAATAACTAATGTTATCATTCTATTAATTTAGGAACAATATTGAACATCTCACATAGTTCAATAATTTGCTTGAACATATACTCAAAATTTAGGGATCACATCGAACAAATTAAAAGTTCAAGGACCATATTATATATTGAATTATAGATCCAATATCATTTGTGTTATTTTTTCTTTTTTCATTTTGCTTACTTTATCAAAACAAAAATGGGGTTTTCTCTAGAAAGGTAGTATTTTTCGAAAATAGTTTTCCCCCTCCCTTTCACAAGGGAGAAAATTGGAGTTTTGGCAATTTACATGCAAAGTTAATTTCGTAGACAATATAATATATGTTTGAGAAATCTGGAGATACTCAAACTTTTTTATGCATTTGCTTTTAAAGATATTGCTACCCTACGAGATATTAAAATTCAAGTTAGATACCAGAATATCCATTCTTTTTTAAAAAGCCTTTTCCAGCTGACGTGTACTTTTTTAGACTCATGATCTTATAATAAAGAAAAAGAATAATTGCATGAAGGAATCTTAGCCAAGGTTTATTGCCCATTCTCGTGGGCTCCTACCATATATTCCAAGGTACCAAAGCTGTTGTTTCCATGCTCGCACTATACCAAAAGGCGATAGACATGTGAATAAAAAAGTTAAAGAGAATATTATTCTTCCTCATCTTGGCTTTGGATTTATCATCAAATCAAACTTCTTTTCATTTTCAAGAATCGCACACGACGAACACATGGTGATTTTATAGACAAAGAGAGGGCGGCTAAAGTAAATTACAATAAATTTTTACTTTCACAAGGAGAAATTTAATTGTTCATAACGCTAGTTTCTTGGGATAAACTCTAGCTCGTGTGAAACAAAAAGACAAAAGGACCCAAAAGCATGATCTATTTATCTTTTTAGATCTTTTGGATTTGAAGTTAAATGTTACAAAGTTAATTCGAAATAATTAATTAGTGTCATCCAATAGTTCGCAACGTTTGCAAGAACGATACGATGCATTATATTTCTATGTTAGCCAGGAAAATTTTATCATAGGTGTTTCACACATTTTTTTATTAGTAAAAACCATTCAACATTTGTATGAAAAGCAGCTATGAAGGTGCTTGACTTTAAGGAAAAAGAAGTGAAGGCTCATATGGTCATGGGAAAATGAATATATAGATTTTTGGTAGTGGATGTTCACATCATCCCTCACTAGTTGTGGTGATTACCGTTTCATTTCACTAGTCTCTTCTAGAAGCACTGCTTAGGTCGCAACCCGTCAATTGAAATACATCAATTTTTATATTTTTACATATCACGTCGTTAATTGACATGATGTGCAATAGTTACTATCAAGACATTATTTGTTGTAAGTGAGGCGCTATTTTTTAACATGGAATAAAAGATATTAATAGCATTTTTGTTGCCTGAAATAGAAATTAAGCATGAGAAAGGAAAGGTGGGACTGGAAAAAGGAATAATTTCATGGAATAGGTAATTAAGAAATATATGGTGATAAGTGTCCGAGTTTATGTACATATTTGTCCTCCTCGAATGCACAAGAATGCCTAAGAGTGTGATGGAGGCTAGTTATATGAGTCATTTGAATTTCAATCTATTTTTGTTTTGCCCTTATTTTTTAACATAATATAAAGCAATAACAATATCACAACTTTAAGGAATATACATCATTTTTTTTTTCTCTTCTCCAAATACTCTCAGTTGTTTAGGACCTGAGCAGGTCCTTAAAAGACTCAAGGAGGAAATAGGCGGGAAAACCGTCTAGGGGTGAGAGATCTCGTGTTGTCCTTTGTATTCCCTTTCTATAGGAAAAATAAAGATAGATAGGGAATTAGAGAGTCTCATGGTAGGAAATGTAGACTCCATGTTGAGGTATATTTGCATGCACCGGCTATCGCTGGATAGGCTGGTATAGTAGCCACTCGCGCCTGAGGTGAGTGAGGGTGAATGAAATGCCCACAATAGTGCTAGCACGGCTTACGGCAACTGCAAGGATCCGAGGGAACGGCACTTTATTTTATAGATTCTATATCGATCGGTAAACCCGTTAATTGATAGATTCCATTTTGTCTCTCACGAAGACTTTCTATCCTACAACATCCTTCCTATCACGAGTGAGGTGTTAGTCTTTACACGCAATTATCTGCCCAATATCTTTGCACCATCTCTAGATGATAATATGATATCCGTAAAGGTAAAAGAAAAAAAAAAGGTCGAATATTGAAGGATTTCTTGCAATTATATACTAGATGGATTGCTCACGATATATTCATGACGCAACGTGTGGCTCACACCATCTTTTTTAACATTAGCTCCCCGTGGATTCTACGAACGAGCATGTGGTTTCATCCTAGGAGTGCACCACTAGCCAATTTCCCTTTCACGAAAAGCTAGAGCGCCTGCTTTTTTCTTTCTTTTCTAACTTCTCTTTTAAGGCGACCAATGGCGTGCACACTTGGAATTGACCATGAATTCTCGACCCATCCAATAAGCACATGCTCAAAAATCGCTGTCCACAGAATTTGATCCCAGTCGATGTCAAAAAAGCATGTGTCCAATCGCAACGTTCATCGTGTGGAGATACTCCCCCAACAATTAGCATCCTGATGTAGCCACAACGACAAAGCGAAGCAATTATAGTTCGATCCAAATATTTCATAACCGATGCAGGAGCTCCTGAAATCGCCGATACTGTCGGTTGCCTTTCCTCTCATATCCCCATCCTTTTTCTCACCATACATCTGTATGGTCCTCAAGAACTAGTACGAAAGAAATTGGTGCTTGTCGACTTCAAAAAGCTGGATGATCGAATGAATTCCGGCATTTTGAGTCCTCCCTGTCGGCAGAATGTGTTTACCTAGTACCTACCCACAAAGAAAAAACCACTGAGAAGCATCATCGATGGGATCATGCCAATGGTCTGTAGTAAGTGGCTTGACTCAGCATCAAGTTTTGTCCGAGGAGCTTTTCCATACAGCAGACAACACGCACACTCGACTGTCAAAAGGTCGTCAACGCCATGATTTGACTCATCATACGAGTGTTTCGATCCAGGATTTTTTGTGATATACAAATTAATTTAAATAAATGTGGGATAGGTGTATCACAATTCAGGAGTTGTTGTAACACTAAAATCAATTTGAGCGTAAACATGACATGGCATACGGGAGAATTACCAAAAAAGTCATAAATCTATTGCAATTGTCCAATTCAGTTCTAAACTTTTTTTTTTTGGTCAATTTAGTCATAAACCTTTTACAATTGTGTCAATTCAGTCCATCCGACCAAAATTGGCCAGTCGGCCGACGCCGACGTGGACGCCGGTTGGGAACATTTTGGCGGCGAACGCCGATGTGGCAATTTTTTATTTTTTATTTAAAAATTTTCGAATTTTTAAATATATTTTTTTTGAAATTTTTTAATTCTTTTTTTATTTGTTTTTTTTCCCTTCTTTTCCTTCCTCTGGCCCGCCGGTGCCGGCCAGACGTGAGGGCCGGCGAGGTCAGCTTCGCCGGCCACTGGCGAGGCTAGCCCCGCCGGCCACTGGCGGAGACGAGCCTCGCCCAACGACGGCGAGGTCGACCCTCGCCCTCGCTAGTGGCCGACAAGACTGCCGTCGCCATCGCTGCCCCCGCCGCCTCCCCCGTCCCCCTGATCATTGGCACGATCTCCCCCTCCAAGCTCAAGCGGCCCTCCCCAGCCGTGACCGTCACCAAGCCCCTGTTCCAACGCCTCTGGACCGACGAGGACAAGATCGAGCTCCTCCGCGGGTTCCTCGACTACACCACGCAGCGCGGCGGGGCCTCGCCCTCTCCAGTGGCCGGCGAGGGCCAAGCTCGCCGAATCTGGCAAGGCTCGGCCTCGCCCAGCCTTGGCGAAGGCGAGCCTCGCCCAGCGACGGTGAGGCCGCCGTCGCCAGATCTTGCGAGGCTTGGTCTCGCCCGGCCATGGCGAGGTCGAGCCTCGCCGGATCTAGCGGCGGCCGCCTCACCAACCTCGCCGGCCCTCACCTTTGGCCGGCGCCGACCGACCGAGGAAGGAGAAGAAGGGGAAAAAGAAAAGAAAAAAAGAATTAAAAAATTAAAAAAAAATCGAAAAAAATTTAAATTAAAAAATTAAAAAATTAAAAAATTGCCACATCAACATTCGCCGGCCCGTTGTCCCTGGCCAGCATCCACGTCAACTCCGGCCGGCCAATTTTGGCCGGATGGACTGAATTGGCACAATTGTAAAAGGTTTAAGACTAAATTAGCCCAAAAAAAAAAAGTTTAGGACTGAATTGACACAATTGCCATAGGTTTAGAACTTTTTCAGTAATTCTCCCCATGGCATACCGGTTAGGAATTTTTGATGGTTTTAAGGTATAATTCAACTATGAAAATATACATGAATAGCTTCAAAAATTTAACAATAAAATTATCCAAAAAGTCCTAAACTTATTGTACTTTTACTAATTCAGTCATAAATATTTCAATTTTACCAATTGAATCAATCTAATCAATTTTGGTGGAATTCGATAATGTGGACGCTAGTCATTTTATGTGACATAGCCGATGTTGACATGGATATTTTTAATAATATTTTGGATTTTTTATGATATATTCTTTTTACTATTCCTTTCCTCTATAATTTTTTTTCCAGTTTTGGAGTTGAGGCCGATGAACCTCATCGACTCCAGGCCGCAATGCCCTCGCCGGCCAAAGTGAGAGGGCACAAGGGCTTGGTGGCCCTCATTAGCCCTGATGGAGGTTGCGGCCTTCGTCTAGAGCTAGTGAAGGTTAGCTGACTTTCACCTATAGCCGGTGAGGGTTGCCAATTATAACACCAAAAAACTGGAAATAAAAAATTTAAAAAAAAGGAAAAAAATAAAATTTCAAAATATTATTAAAAAAAAGTCAATAGTGGCAATTTTTTACTAAAATTAATCAGATGGACTCAACTGACAAAATATGAAAAGGTTTAGGAGGTAACTGACAAAATCAAAAGGCTTATTATTAAATTGACAAAAATGCAATAGATAATGAACTTTTGGGACAATTTTCCCGGAATTTGACCGTTCTGCCCCCGCAGGACCGCCGGTGCCAGAGACAAATTGGCTCGACCGAAGCGAAGCTGTTGGACGGCCCACAACATGCCCCCGAATGGGCCTAATCATGTTGGCCCAAAGGCCCATTCTAGGCCCAACGACACCGAGCTCCGAGCCCACGCTCCACCCTAACCACGACGCCGTTTCGACTCGGACGTACGAAATCGAGTCGATGGTGGGGGAGGAAAACGAAAAAGAAAAAGAAAAAGCGGAGAGCGGAGAAAATGGCGAACCAAAGTCGTTCGCGTCGCGAGGCGGAGGAGACGAGAGCCCGAGGGAGGAGACGCGGCGCCGCAGACGACGGAGCCGACGGGGCCTCCGATGACCGCCGCCCCGGACCTCGCATGATCCGATCTCCCCCTCCCTCTCCGTCCCTTTCATGCGACGATCGAATGCCCGCAAAGCCGGGAGCAACAGGAAATCCTCCTCCGCCGCCGCCGCCGCCGACGACGACGACCACCGCGACCGACGCCGAAGCAGCGCCAAGGCCGACGGCGACGACGGCCGCGACATGGATCCGATCAAGTTCCACCTCCGCCCCAGCTCCCGATCCACCAACCTCTTCTCCCGCAACCCTAAGCACCCTCCCAGATCGAACCTCTGCCTCCTCTCCTCGGCCCTGCTCGCGCTCACTCTCTTCCTCTGCTACGCGTTCCTCTCCCCTCGCGGCTTCTCGATCCTCGCGAGGAGGAAGTACGCGATCGTGATCGACGGCGGCAGCACGGGGACGCGGATACACGTCTTCAGCTACGGGATCGGGAGCGGGGGCAATGCGGACTTCGATTTCGGGGAAAACGGGCTGGCGTCGCTGCGGGTTAATCCGGGGTTGTCGGCGTACTCGGAGGATCCGGAGGAGGCGGGCGCCTCGCTGGCCGAGCTGCTTGGGTTCGCGAAGCGGAAGGTGCCGAGGGAATTCTGGGGAGAGACCGAGGTCCGGCTAATGGCGACGGCTGGGATGCGGATGCTCGAACGGCGCGTCCAGGATCAGATCCTCGACTCATGCCGGAAGGTTCTACGCGCGTCGGGATTCCAGTTCCAGGATGAGGGGGCTTCGGTTATTACAGGTCTGACCACTATCACTTGGTGATTTACTGAATGCATTAGAGAGTGGGTGTGAGTTTGATAGCTAGTTGAAAATGATGGGTCTTGGTTAGTTTAATCCTTGGGAGTTCTGGAATTCGTCTTTCTTCTCCTGCGGAGCGCTGAGAAAGTCTAATGGACACGGGAAGGGAGCAGGCGAATTTTTTACTTTTGGGTTTGGTGCTTGTTTTGCAATTTGGAAGCTCATTTTTTGGGTTGCATCAGGTTCTGATGAAGGGGTGTACGCTTGGGTGGTTGCTAATTATGCACTCGGTGCTCTTGGGGGTGATCCGCGGCACACTACTGGTATTATTGAACTTGGTGGGGCTTCTGCTCAGGTGCAGTTTCATCTCCCTATGCTGATATCTTTTGATGTTTTTAATATCCATGGTGCCCATTTTAAGTCAAATTGTTGAACTTTGTAAAATAATATGGCTATAGTCTTTCAATCTTTTCAAAGCTTAAAACAGCTTTTCTTTACTGATATGTATAGTGTGCACTTTCTAATTGGTCCCTAAGCAATCTTAGTTTGAATTACCATACAAGTTTTTATATTGTTGCTTCATAGTGTTAACTACAATGTGTCATTTTTGTTGAAGATTTGGCATTTTAGCAGGGAGAGCCCCATGGATTTAATTTCTAATAGAATTAATATATTTACTATATACTGATTTTGTTACCGGGTAATCTTGAAGGTCGAACCTTGCTTAGAGCTACCAAGGAATTCATTACCTATGCCCAAGCATAAAAAATAGAACTTTGATTTAGTGGTACATTCTACTTTCTGTTTCAGGTGACCTTTTCATCAAGTGCGCCACTACCTCCTGAATTTTCAAGAACTGTAAAATTTGGAAACATCACATACAACCTCTACAGCCACAGCTTTCTTCAATTCGGCCAGGTACTGTCTTCTTTTGCTTCATTTTCTATTGCTAATGTGGAGTGAATAAATATTTTTGTTTCCTAACCTTTTTGACACCATATTAAAAATAATCTTTTCTGTTCTTGATTTGATGAATCCATGTGCTTTGTTTGGTTTACAATTAGTAATTTGAATATCCCTGCTTCATCACTTATCTTGTTTCTTTGTTAACCGGTTGATGTTTTTATATCTTTGTTTTGTCCTTACTACTTTTGTGGGAAATAATTTATCTGAAAGTACTTACAGTGAGATGTGAAGCTTAGTGATTATTTCCATATGATGCATGTAGAAAAAAGGAATTTTTTTTTTTTCAAACCAAGTTATAAGCTATAATGTGGGTGGTCAATACCAAGCTGTGACCAATTCAAATTGATAACTTTATCTTTTTCCTTTTCCTAAGATCATACTTGTGCAACTTGGTTATGTCATGATCTCAATTTGTAAACCAGATGAGCCAACTTTTTGTAGAAGAGTCATTCAAGTGTTATTTATGAGGGTCAATAATGAGTTATATGATGCTGGTTCTATTAAGTTCTGATGTTGGCTTCTACATCTTGATGAACATATTGTCAATTCTTACCTCATTTGGACAATTTATGGTTTATCTTGCTCCCTGATTTGACCCAACAATATGAAATAATAGCTTAAAGCTAGGAGGCTGGCTATTTATGAAGAGGTGTGAGCTCATTTTTTAGAAGTCCCACTTGTGAACATTTGGGTTTATGCATTGCCATTACTTGAGCGTTAAGTGGGTTATAATGATGTCTCCTGTCAGCTTCTGGGAGTGCAGTAAAATTTCATCGTTTTTTCCTTTCTCTCTGCCTCGTTCGTCAGTTTTCTGAGCTGTTTGCCCTCCTAAGATGATTTGAAGCTCTTAAATTTGTGTTTTGCAGAATGTTGCATTTGAATCGTTGAAAGAACTGCTACTTTCTGAAGAAAAGAATTTGGGTGAGTTTGTCTAATTTCCTTTCAGCTTATCATATATGATGCTCAAAGTTTATATTGCAGCTTGGTTTGTATTTGAACAAGTCACTTGCCATATCTTGTGATTTTCATCCAGACCCCAATGTAGTTCGTATGTGTCTATATACCCGTACATCCATGAACCTATGCATCATATGTGCCTATTACATAACTTGTGGATGTGTGTCTATCTGTTGATATATATGTACATGTGCTCTAGTCTGTATAAAAACTTCTTCTACATTCTTGCACGTCCTTTGGCATCAACATTTTTTTAAGCTTTTACCTATCAACCTTGTTTGCTGAGGGGAATCAGACAAATAGAAAGAGATAAATGGACATTGAGTAGATCTAAAAGAATGGAACTGACATTTACTATTTAAAGATTTTCCTTTTTTTCGATATGAACATGTTATTAAATTTAATCAAGTTTGCAAGTTGCGTCAATCTTCTGACAATGGTCATTATAAAATATACGAGATTGTGGAGCAGGATATATTTCTGTGTTTCTACACTTCCTTACCATCTATATGTTGTGCAGCTGATGAGTCTCATCAAATGGGGACGATAGTTGATCCTTGCACTCCAAAAGGGTACTCTCATGCCGAGCAATTGAAGCTCACACCAGGTGCAGTGGATGATAAAGAGAGACTCTCGTCCACTTTTGATTCTAAGGGCAACTTCTCAGAGTGCAGATCTGCTGCCTTTAAACTATTACAAAAGGAAAAAGGTTGTCGACTCTCACTGACTAATTTTTGACACTATATTCTGGATATATCAGTCTTTGCTTGTTAGTTGTGATCCTCATCCTCTCTTTCTCCTGTGATGCAGATAAGTGTGCTTATCGGCAATGCTACATAGGATCAACTTTCACGCCCAAACTTCAAGGGAGATTTTTTGCTACTGAAAACTTTTTCCATACGTCAAAGGTATGAGCTTTTCTGTACATGGACAGGGACACTGTGCTACAGTAAAAGGTCTGGCTAAAGGGATTTAATCCCATCTGTCAGCATCAAATCCTCTGTTTCATTAATTTGTTTGAACTAAATGTTGGGGTATCCTGATTTTATGTGCTGTTAACTTTCTTCTTTTATCTGTTCTATTTTGCTTGTTTAGTTCTTTGGATTGACACAAAAAGCAGTTCTTTCTGATTTGATGTTGGCCGGGGAACATTTTTGTGGAGAGGATTGGTCAATCTTGAAGAAGAGACATCATTTGCTCAATGAGGAAGACTTACTCCGCTACTGCTTCTCTTCAGCCTATATTGTAGCCTTCCTTCATGATAGTCTTGGGATTGCTTTGAATGATGATAGGTAACTCATCCGATGCCTTAACCAGAGTAATCTTCTACTGTTATTGGTCAATTACTCTTCAAAATGATGAGATATTGCATTTTCCCTCCATAAAGCCTCCCTTTCATGTCTGCTCGCTTCAACCTTAGAATAATTGTTATTTGTCCTTCGTTGGTGATCGAATGTGTTTTTTCTTAAACAGGACTGCATTTGCTAATCAGGTAGGGAGTGTCCCTCTGGACTGGGCCCTCGGAGCTTTCATCTTGCAGGCCACAGCTGCTGCGGATGTGGAGAAGCCCAGCTGGCCCTTCACCATTGTCAATAATCACTCACCCATCCTACTCTTATTACTTGCTATTCTCATAATATCCATGTTCATCTCATGGATCATATCAAAGTGGAGGAAGCCTCAAGTAAAGACCATTTATGACTTAGAGAAGGGACGGTATATAGTGACTCGGGTGAACAAGAGTTGATTGTTTCCTTTGAGCAACTAACCATCTTCTGCATCTATACAGTCGGAAGAAATGAGCCATGACTGTGCAGCGCCACGATTTTTAGCCATCTTACTTCCACATCTTTTAGCCTGAAGTGACTCTCTGAGGACTGAACGGGGGCTCTCAGATTGTATATAGTAGGATCCTTGCAGGGATTGTGCAATGACATCTTTAGGACGTCGAGCATCCTTCGTGTCCCATACCATTCTTTCTTTCCTTTTTTTTTTTCTTGGGTGCATACAGAAATTTTTAGAAAGCTCATTCCTAGTCACACCACCGAACATCACCCTTGGAATTAGTGCTTTGTTGTGAAGTATAATTTTCTGGGAACTTGGGCCGCCATATCTATCAATGTACAACAAATTGTTCGCTTAACTTGAGCTTCCAAATTATGAACTGGATCTGGATGCAATTCTATCCTCTCTTTGGGGGGTATACTCATTCTGTGTCAATTTTTGCTGTTCTATTGGGAAGGAGAAAAGGTTGAAAAAGAAAAAGGAATCCTTGGTTTTGTTATGTCGATGTTCCACAGCGGTGACATTGTTAAAATTTTTGCAGTTACCTAAATAGGGTTACGTCTGTAGAATTCATTACCGGTTATTTTCTCAAGTGCGAGATAATAAATGGAATGAAAGAGAAGGTTAAAGCTTTTACTTGCCTACCGCACTTTCATGGAGATTCATATATACGCAGCAATGTTAAATTAGAGCTAGGAAGCATCTTGCTGTCAAAAACTTTCATTAGAGCATTCCCTTTGCAACTACAGCTTTTCTTGGGTGGGAATATATGTATGTCCCTTTGAGCTTTAGGCTTCTGGAGGAACTTATTCCCCTTAAAATGCGGATTCGCCATATTCTCAAATTAAGAAGAACCAGGAAGGCCCCAGACAGTTTGATCAAAATGATGAGAGATTCCAGTTCCACCAGCCTCTTGGAGATTAGTTAAGTATACATACCCATAATGGCATCACAAGTACCAAATGAATTATTTAATTCAAGAGATTAGTGAATCAATGTTGCTTGACCTGCAGATTAAGGAAGATTAAAACTAGGCACTCTCCTCTTGCGTCACCCAGCTTTGTTTTGTTAATTGAGTTGTGCAGAGTGCATATTAAAGCTTAAGATCGAACATTGCGTCAAGAATGACAACCTCCGTACCTGGATATAGCATTGGATCGGACGCAGTCACTGAGACGGGCTCCCGAGTGTTTTCTTCTTGTGCAGCTCTGTTCAGCTGTCTAATTGCAGCAATAAATTTTAAATTTATTAGGATGTCTGTGTACAGAGTCGGATGGCATAAAACACTTCGAGAAAGAAAGAACCTGTCCTTATCAGCGGCGGCTCGGTCATACGGGCACCGGATCGGTCTTCGCGGGACCGTCAATGTGGGGGCTCATTCAGCGAAATGGCCTTAGTTTAATCGTTCTTCTTTTTTAAGAAAAAGCGGAGGAAAGCCAGAGCTTTAAGACCAACCTTGAGAATCTACAAAGTCCCAGCATCGCAGTTTCTCGCTTTATTTGTTTTCCCTCCTTATGCTCATCGGAGTTGATGAAATTCCAAAGACAGCATGGACCCTCCTGAGATTCTGCTGATAGGTGACTGGATTTTAATATGTGGCATATACATGGTACGCAGCCGTACCAAAGTAAAAGTGAAAGGCGCGAGCTAGCAGTTATTTTTTACCTTGATTTGGCAGCGCTTGAGCTTGAATCTGTAACTGGTCTCGAGTTCATAAACTCGGATGGTCCCTTGCTGTGAGATCAGGCGACATATGATCTAACTAGGGATGTGGATTCTTCCGTAAACCTTGGCTAAATAAGCTTTATCCGATAATGTTCCACTTTAAATCATGACTGCGCCGACCCTGACTCTACTAGTTTTAGCTTAGAAATTGGCACGTGGTGATTCTCAAACGTACTTATGTGCCTGAACCGTTATGCTTGTCCTTGCGCTCGCATCCTTTACAAGGTTCTCCGGAAATGAATTGAACTCGTGTCTGCATAGAGCGGAGGCAAGAATTAGGCATATTGCCCACCACCATTTTACTAGGTCGACAAAAAACAGAACAAGAATCAGCACACCAGCATCATGTTCGAGTTGAGTCAGGCATGTTCGGACCATGACTCGAGTTTTACCTTTTTTTTCACCTCAATCTCAAGCTACCATGTGTAAAACAAAGCTTGAGGAATATATTCCACAGAATGTTCCTAAGCATGTGATGTGCACATAGCATAACGGCATGAAAAAAAGGAAAACCAGCACAAGAAACAATCACAGCGGATAAAGAGAGTTGGAATTGGCCGCTTTCTTATCTGAAAAACAGCATTGAATCAGAATACCGGGGGGGACACAGAGAGCAGAGAAAAGAAAAAGCATAAAGAAACACATTCAGCACAAGAAACCAGGACCCGATTCATCTCTTTATCTATTAATCTATCTTGGTTCCTAGAGAAAAGAGCTTGGAATTCTAAAGTGAGAATTAAATCCGGAGAGGCATAAAGGGAGTGTTTGTTTTCTTTAATGCGCTGTTCCATTTGTCCCCTTTTCTCCTCTCCTTCCATTTGATTCTTCATACACATTCTGCTTGCTCATGTACCAGTCCATCCACTGGTTCTTGGATGGCCCATGTTAAACTGCCGTCTGCCGAGTCACTACTCTTCCATGTACTTAATAAACAAAAAAGCGCACCCGCCTTTACTTAGTAACAAAGGAACAATCAGTCACCAGAAAACAGACTTGATGCATTCCTTTCTCCCAATCTTACTTTATTCTTTGCAGCAGTTTAAGTATCCCGAAGGCGTGAAATTTCATGAAGTGTAGGTATTAGAACCGACGGAGGTGCGTTCAGCGACATTCTCGTGTTGATATAATGGTCGATCAGTTTTAATGTAGCATAGGGAAGAAGATGGAAAGTCTAGGAAATCGGATCTGCTCCCTGGGTGAGGGCACATGTAAGCATTGCCTGCTGAATTGGCAATTTCTTAATGACCAAAGACCATAAAGAGAACTTGGAAGTGATTGGCCATTTTCAAAGTTAGACAAGAAAAAGCAGGGAAAATGACAGAGACGTTTGGGAGCAACAAGTTTGAAAAAAGATACTTGGCTTCTCAAGGACACTGTTCCACTTCCCCTTTTTTCGATTTATCCTTTGTCAGATTCTTCCATAAGACAGCCTTAACATGCCTAGATTACAATTCTCATTATGTTTTATTTTGAGGTGAATCTAAAATTCCCCACCAAACAATTGCTTCTGGGCCCCTCCCTTGTTGAATGCCTCAAAATTCCCTCCACAGAGAGATCCAACCAAGACTGATAAATAGCCGCATTGCTTCTACAGGAGTGGAACAACAAGAGAAGAGGCAGGACAAGCCGTCTCAAGGAAATCCCCATCTTTCCTCCGAGACAGGAAGCATCTTCTCTTTCTTCTCTTCCGGCCTTTTCTACTTCTCAAAACAATGAATGTTCTGGTACAGAGAACATTCATCTTTGTGATCCTTGTCGGTTCGTTAGCGGTTAACCCGAGTCGAGTCTCGGGCTTTACCAGCATAGAACTTCTCACGAGGAAGGCCGGAGAAGATCAGCACATAGCATCATCGAGTCGACGCCTGCTGAAGGACACCAGCACGGAATTAATGACCGGCAAGGCATCCACAGGCAAAGCTGCGAGCTTCGATCCTAACCAGTCCAGCAAAAGAAAAGTCCATGGAGGTTCGGATCCTATCCACAACAGGTCCTAGGTCATATTAGTCCTCCTTCAAATAGAAGACGGGCCCAATTTGCTGGAAATGCTAGACGAGCACGAGATGAGCCATTCCCGGGCTCCCAAATAGTTACACTAGAATTGGCTATGGCTAGTTCGTTTCGTTCTTTTGCGCTCTTCGTTCTTATTTTTTGGTCCTCGTTAAGTGTAGAGATTTGTATAGCAAAAAGCGATTAGTATAGGCGAGTTTGTTCGATCAGTTAAAGGAGAGATCGGCAGATTGCCGTAAGTTTTGTGAGCTAGAAGTTTGGCTGTCCCTATTTTCCATACTCGATTCTGCGTGTTTTCGACACTGAAATGAAAGACATTCTTTTTTCTGCTTATTCAAATCTGTGGTTGTAAGTTCCAAGTGCCTGAGCATTCTTTCAGCTACATGTAGTAAACTGCCGCCTGCAATGAAGACATGATGGTAACCTGACAAACTTGAGGACATTTCAGGATCCTATTTGCTTCTGCACCGTCTCATGCCGCGACATTCCTGACGCGACTTACTCTCTATTCAACTGACGTTGCTCTGCATTCCATGTCACCGCAAACAGCAACAGTCCAGTCGAGGATTCGGATTCACTGAAAATAAAGATGACACTGAATCGAATAGGCGAAACTCATAGCTCTAGGAACTAGGAAGTGAATCTGAATTACTGATTTACGACAAACAGACAGGGTCCGAATCTCGCCACCTTTCTCTAGTGCCGACATGAGCCGAGGAATTCGCGAGACTAACAAGTCGAGACATTGCCGTTACTTGTTAGTGTTGCATCAGATAGCAAAATGAGCTGCTGCCTGCTAGGGATGAAATCCCGGGTGGGTTGGTTTCCGAGATATAACCTGGGACCGATCCTGGTCTCGGACACTCACTTTTTCTGTTTTTGGATAAAATCTTAAAATCTATCATAGTACAAAGGCATCGCAGCTTACTAAACTAGATAGCTATCTTAATAAAGTGGTAAGTGTTTCTTCACCTCGAAGACCGCAATTCAAAATTCGGAGAATGCAAAAGTTTTTTTCTTTAATATAAAAGGATAAGTACACTCGAAGTCCTAAAATTTATAATAAATAAATAAAATCCTAAAATTTGTCAAATTAATGTAACTTGACTAATGAACAATGCTCACGTGACTTTTTTATTATTTTCTCTATTCTACGTGACGATATCATGGCCAAAACGGCGTCATTTTAGTCTAAATTTGATTATTTTAATAAAAATTTTATTTAAGCTATATTTTAAAAAACAATGTAAGTTTGAAAAAGAAAAAAAAAACATAAAAAAGTGAAAAGCCGCCCTCGCCGCCCCAGGAAGGGCCGGCGATGGTGGGGGATGGCCGGGCAAAACGGGCGGGCTTGGGCCTCGCCTCTTCTTTAGACGGGCCTCGTGACGTCAGCACTGAGGCCCAAATCAGCCCGAACGGACTTTGACTCGCCAGTTCGGACTCGGACGATACGCGAAAGCGGTCAACGCGAGAAACAGAAGAGATCGATTCACAGCCGTCGGATCTAGGGTTTCTCAAGCCGTTCCCGTCCTCGTTCCGCACACCTTATAAATAGCGGCGAACTTGCAGAACACCTCTTCTCCTTCCTCTAGCCAGCCGCTTTCCTCTGTTAGAGAGAGAGAGAGAGAGAGGCGCGCGCGCGGGGCACGGGCAAGATGGTGCAGCGTCTCACGTACCGCAAGCGGCACAGCTATGCCACCAAGTCGAACCAGCACAGGGTCGTGAAGACTCCCGGTACGGAATCCGTTTCATCTCTCGTTCGATCTCGTCGAATGTCGTCGAGGAGTTCGTTTGCGTGCGTTAAGAGTCGATTTCGATGCGCCGCCGCTTGTCGGATGATTGCGCTGAGCTGATGAGAGCTGTTCGATTTTTGGAAATTTGGAAGTGCAGGAGGGAAGCTGGTTTACCAGACCACCAAGAAGAGAGCGAGCGGCCCCAAATGCCCCGTCACCGGCAAGAGGATACAGGGGGTATGTATATGTCTGTTTGCCTCTCTCTCTCTCGCCTGAATTACGTTAGTCTCGATCGAGCCGTGCCGTGTGCATCTTGATAAGTGATTTGGTACTGGTGTGTATAGTTACAAATGTAGTTGTTGATTGGATTTGTTGGGTGAATTTGCGAAATTTGTCCGAATGCTTGGTTGGCCTGCATTCTCATTGCCACAAAACTAGAGCGGCGGCGAATTGGTGGTTAATGGTGGGGATCCTGTGCTTGAATGGCTATGTGAATTGCTGTGATTTTGGTAGCCATTCTAGTGAATCTGTTTTTCTGTGGTGGATCTGAGTAACCATGTGAATGATCTCCAAATGTGAATTGTACGGAGCCAGAATTATGGCGGTTCCATGAAAGGTGACAGCTTCATGTGTGAGGGGGAGGGGGGGGGGAGAGGCTTGCTTGTTGTTACGGTTGGTATACATAGCCTAGTGCGTTCCTTTTGACCAGACTCTCCACAGATGCCCAGAACTCTTTGATTATTAACATGCAATCAAATCAGCATAAAGTCGATCTTCTTTGGCCTTTCATATTGAAGTTTAAAATATTAGTTGTGGGGCATATCGTTTTCTCACATCTGTTAGACTAGACAAAGAAAGATTCATAACTCCTTGCTATATCGTATCATCAGGACCTTGTTGCTTGACTGGGAAATGAATTGTGCGGGCAGTTTCTTTGGCAGTTATTTGGATTTATGCTAGTTGAGAATCATTGCATGGTGTGTGATGCCTTCTGTCAATGCGGGACTAGCTATATCACCCAACTTTGCAGGGTGATGGGTAATATTTTACCTACTTTGTTAGTAATAAATGTTAAACTGTTTTTTCTTTTAATTTTTATTTTTATAGGGTTTGAATTTTTTGAAAGCGTCAAAGAGATGAAAATATGTGGGTCAATGAATGTTGATGGTTTGGTAGTGACTTGGAAACTGGAAAAGTTAGAACAATTAGTTTGATTTGAAATTTCCTTATTTCTTTGAACAACCAGACGGCAAGTCATTCTTTTAGAATGCTTTTGCTCTTTATACCAGCAAGTTTTTCTTCCTGTATATGCGTTTTGACATTCAAACTAGCAGAGGATAGGTTTTTAAAAATCATGTGAGGATGGTTTCATAAAATTTCAATCATATTGTCTAGCTTCATGTCACTGAATCATTTAAAGAAGTGGAACTAAGAGAATGCTTTGAGTAAATTAACGATGGTTGGTGAGGAATGGCAGACTAAATGAGGAGGAATCATTAAAAAAAGAAAAAAAATTGTGAATGGGTTATATCTGCTTCGGAAGAAATTTGATGAATGGATGGCGGGAGCTATGACAATATGCAATAGAATAATAGAGGTAGAAGGATTGCTTGTGCTTCACATTCAGTGGTCATCTCAGTTGCTACTTAGATGTAGCCTATATGTACAATGCTAATAATGAGTTTCAGGTTTTAATTTATTGCTTAAAAAGCAGCATGCTTACTGCAACTGAACTATGTTATACTGTCTGCTTTTTCCAGTAGGTTTTGACCTTCTTCTGCTAACCACAATGTGCTATGTTGTAGATTCCTCACTTGAGGCCAGCAGAATACAAGAGATCAAGATTGTCTAGAAATCGTAGAACTGTAAACCGGGCATATGGTGGAGTCTTGTCTGGAGGAGCTGTTCGAGAGAGGTGCGCAACAGTTCTTTCTTGAAATTTTGTTCCAGTGGTCAATGTTGGAAGACGGTCTATGATTTAATTAATCTGTATTGCTTTTGATAGGATCATCAGAGCCTTCTTAGTGGAAGAGCAGAAGATTGTGAAGAAGGTATTGAAGATTCAGAAGGCAAAGGAAAAGCTTGCCTCAAAAAGCTGAGAGAATACAATAACCTGGGGCCACTTTGAGTTAGATCTGCGGAGAGTGTAATTTTGGCTTACATTTGATGAGAGGGAGCCATAGAAAAGCAATGTGAGACCATTGGATTTGATTTTGACGACCAATTCATCAAGCTGATGTTTTGTTTCTCTTTCCCTTTTAATTGCTTTTTTGGTGATACTGTAAAATCATGTACTATCTGCTTTCCTTTGATACCGGATTAGTTGGTTTTTAGTGTTTATACACGGTCCATTTCCATCGCTCTGGATCATTTTGCAAAGGTTTTTTTTAAGTCCTTTGCCTTCTATCGTTCAGTTTGAGACGTGCGGTTCCTGTTATGGAACTGACAATACTCTAGAGATGGAGCTCCAAGTTTGCCGCCATTTCAAGAATTGATCATCTTGGTCGCATGATGACAGAATGATTATAGACATCGCCTGGTCTATTTTTCGGGAACGCATTTAGGGTGACTCAATCGAGTGATTGAGAGAAGATTCGACCATCGCGAAAGGTCCGGTGGGCTTGATGGCTTGATCCTTAGGCCGAATCATGCACATTAGAACCTAGTAATGGGCTTGGCTTAGCTTTTAGGTGGCCTGAATTTTTGTATACTGTCCTTGGCACACGCACGTCCTCCATGCCTGAATAGAAGATAGAAACATCTAATGGTTGAAGGTTGATTCATGATGTGCTCAAAAGTCATTATTAATGCAGATGATGAGGAAAATGTTTTGAGTTTAATGCATTTTTGCCAATTTAGTTTTAAACTTTTTAGTTTTGTCAATTGAATTTTACATTTTTTACGTTTTGCCAAATAAGTCCACCCAGCTAATTTTGATTAGAAATTATTAACATAGACGTCAACCGGCTTACTTAACCTGCTCGGCACTAATGTCAACTTTTTAAAAAAATATTTTTTTTTCCTTTTTCTTTCTCTTTCTTTTTTGTCTTCCTTTCTTTCAGTAGCCAATTAGTAGGTCACAATGACTTAGACCTTGCCAACCTCTAGTGAGGCTTGACCCTCACTATTTGACAGGGGCGAGCCTCACCCAACCATTAGTGAGGCCAACCTCGTTGACCCTCACCTTTGGTTGGTTGCATTGCCAAGGGCCGTCAACCAGCTAGAGTAAGAAGGGGAGAAAGAAAAAGTAAAAGGGTGAGAAAAATTAAAAAAAGTAGAATATTATTAAATATTATCCACGTTAATACCGATTGTGTCATGTAGAACGGTTAATATCCGCATCAATGATTTCCATACAAAATTGGCCACATGGACTTAATTGTTAAAATTTAAAAATCTAAAATTGAATTGGCAAAAGAATAATAGGTTTAGATTTTTTGAAAAATTTTCCTCATGATAGAGAAAAATAACATGGTCGAGCTTTTCGACTTAGCGGAGAATGTTAATACTCTATGCATTGGGAAACACGAGGACTGGCCAACTTTATATGCGATTCGATGTTTGCCAAAACAGGATCATTTGCTAGGGAACTGAAAATGTATTTAGTTTGTAGGTTTTCATGGCGGGGACAAGTGAGTTCGGCCTGTTTTTAAATGGAGAGGTCAGCTTAGTTTAATCTGATATGCGAACGCCTACTTCAGGATTCGTTTGATCGCACCTATCACACCTAATCGAAACAAGAGAGAAAAGCACTAAAAAAAAAAAATCCTAAACCTAATTTGCTTATGCTAATTTAGACCTAAACATTTTAATTGTATAAATATTTTGACAATTTACTAATATAGTCCAACCAATCAATTTTGAATGGAAATTGCCGACATAGATATTAACTGTTCTACGTGGCACGATCAAATCTAATGTGGATAAATTTTACTAATTTTTTTATATTTTTCATTGTGGCCAACGATGGTCGTGGCCCTCGCCCGGCCGCGGGAAAGAGCCCTTGCCCACAACCAGCGATGGCGGGCGAGGGCTGTAACCCTTGGGCGGCCATGAATCGCCAATCACAATTGGAAAATAAAAAAAAGAAAAAAAAAAATAAAAAAGAAAAGAAATAATAATAATAAATATTTTCAAATAGTAAAATTTTATCTACGTTCAACGTCAATCATGCCACGTAGGATGACCGGCGTTCATGTTAGTGATTTCCAATCAAATTGGCCAAATGGATTACATTGGAAAATTGTTAAAAGTTTAAGAATTTAATTAGTACAGTTAAAAGGTTTAAGGATAAATTGGCATGAGTACAATATGTTTAGGATTTTTTTAATACTTTTCTCGAAGCAAGAAGAGGAATTAAATGAATTGAGAGCCCCACAAATAGAGATCTAGCAATTAGCATATGGGGCATGGACCTGCTGCCTGCTGGTTGTATCTCCCCCGTATGTTTCAAAGTTAGGATCTACGAAGCAAATAATCACCGAGTTAAGTGATTGTCAGGCTTCTGGCTTTACCATGAATCTTTGAAACACAAAGAAGGAAAAACACAGAATAAAGCATTTGTAAGAGAGGTCTATCTTCACATTCAGAACTCGGAATGTATACGTGCTTTGACCTCTGGACAAGAACGATGCTAAATATTATATTGAGAGCCACTTGCAAAATTAGTATACTAAGTTAAATGGCAGATTGTTATTATATAAAACCCAATTATTTTGGAGTCTCTTTACACTATGTCACATCACATAACATGTCTTTTTTATATAATCTTTTAACATAACCATATTGTTCTTTAATGATTTAGGAGTATAAGCTTCTCTAAAAAACAAACAACATAAAAAACCGGGGAAATAATCGAACAGAGAATGTAATCCTTTCTTCTATACATACAAAACAATCTAAGGGACTTGAGTTTTGAGGCTGTGTTTGTGGCGTGTATCCTGTAGCATGTCTCCTCTTTAGACAATCGCAAGATAAAATAGAAGATCTAGACAACATGTGCCAAACTTTCCAAAACATCGGTCCATATATATCCAGTCATCAGCTACATTTGGGAAGATCCAGCCAAAGAAAAACAAACGAAAAGCAAATAAATAAAAGCTTGGAAAGAAACAGCGAGCACGGGTTCAACCCCTGTCACTGATTATAAAAAAAAAAAGCATTTTTCATCTAAGAAAAATTCTCTACAAATAAACAAATGATTTCCCTTCTCTCTAAACAAAGAAAATAAAAGAAAACCACCTAACTCTCTCCTAGAGAACCACGATAATGTACGTGACTACAACCTTGGAAGTCATCGACCCATTTTCGAGCTATTCTCGTATCACTTTTCGATGTGTAATTAGGTGAAGCACTTGGTGGTGGGATAATAATACGTTGACAAATCACTCATTGCATCCCACCCCAAGTTTGACTTCCATGCATCGCCCACGTTCAAATAATTGGCCGAACCGTAGGGAGAAGCGCCGAACCGGACCGCCTCCCACGGCTCGTCGCGGCTAGGGTTCCTCGGCAACAAGGAAGACGCTTCTTCTCCTCCGCTGCCGCCCACAATCGCACCGTTCACTTGCATTTCGAGCGGTAGTGTCAGTAGCGGGAAACCGTCATTGAACTGTTCTTGATGGTCATTTAAGTCGCACTCGAAGCTCCTCCCGACGTCTCCGAACATAGAGGACGACATGTGCTGAAGAATGGAGGAGACGTCCGAGGCGGTTGTTTCTTGGAGAGGTGGGAAGAGGAAGTGATTAGGGTTCAGGTCGAGGTTCGACGAAATGATGGCGAAGTCTAGATTAGTCCATGGAACCAGGGACGATGAGTCGAAAACAGGAGTGATGTTGTGAGGGGGAATGTGAACGGAGGAGCTAGTTTTGGTTGGGGATGGTGAGAAGGAAGGAGTGTCTGGGCTTAGTTGAGAGTGAAAGAGTGAGTTTGCAGTCTCTGAGGCAGTGGTTTCAGATGGTAACATGGTGGAGACGTAAGAGTGAGCAAGAGATCTTTGGGAGGTCGAGTTCGTTTTCTTGAAGATCCTGCATATTGCCCACGAGTCCTGCAAAAACATCGAGAATAATGAATTTGATCAGCTCACGAGTTCGATTAAATGAAGAATAAACTGCTAACACTGCTTTGCGAAAAACTTATAAAATCATTAAAAAAAAAAAAAAAGGAAAGTCTTTCTATACATGCAAGTGAAACTTGTTGAGCGTGCATCTTACATGGGCAGGAATATTTTGGGAAGACAAGTCGGTGAGAGAAGGGAGGCGAAACTCGTGCATCATCCAGTCGGTCTTCACGCCCTTGGCAGCTCTACCTTTGTAGAAGACCAGGGACTTCTTCAGCCCTATGCACTTGGACCCATCCGACGAGTAGATCGGCCGGTCGGTCCCGGTGGCTTTCCAAAAACCAGCCCCGGTTACCCGGTTCGGCCTCGCGCTGTTCCGGTATTTCCGGTCCCTCGGGCAGTAGAAGTACCACTCTTTCTCTCCGGTAGTCGCCAACTCTTCATGCCCCAAAAATAAAATAAAATTAGAAACTTGAATCTCATTATTCTTAAAACCCAGCTAACTCTTGTTGAAGTGAAGTTTATATGATATTACTGCAAAAGAAAAATGAATCGGTATCGATTAATGGGTTTTTAAGCCAACTTACTGGGGAGATCCCATGGATCATATTTGTAAATGTCGAGTTGCCGAATGAGCTCAATGCTAAGAGGTCGCTGTTGGATCTTCCTCTTGAGGTAAAACCCTACAAGCTCTTCGTCTGTCGGATGAAACCTAAACCCTGGAAGCATCACCTCATCCATTGATTTCTCACAATCAACACACTCTTCCATTAAAGGACTTAATGCACTCTCCTTTACTTGAAGCACGCGCACACACAGAAATTAAAGAGGTACTGTCTTTCACTTATAACCCTTGATCTAAAACCCTAGCTAGAGTAAAAAGAGAGAGAGGGAGAGAGAGACTGTGAAGTCTGAGGAGGAGAGACAAGTGTGGTTAATATAAGTGAAGAAGCGCTTGAGTTAATTGGAAGGAGATTATATGCTACCTGAGGAGGGGTCTGCCTCCGAAGGATCAGCCGTCTTTTCTGGTGGACTTTTAATTAGGACTAAGCTTTGTGTCTTCTGCAACTGACTTCAAACCAACCAAAAGAAAAAGGAACAACTACCGATGACAACCCAAGAACTTGGTAAAATGAAATAGTTGTATAATTGAGTTAAGTAATTGAAAAATGAGACTAATACGCATTAAATGCTAACTCTTGATTTACAGATATAACCATCCAATCTCTCAAATCAATAATGGATAAACCTTTTATGTAAAATTCAGTATATCCACTTGCAGCCATGTTGATCAAAATGACTAAGTTTCATGACTTGACCAGTCCTCAATAATGGATTAACCTTCTATGTAAAATTCTTTTTATATTGACGGTATATGCTATAATTACTCATGGATTCCTTTTACGTTTAGCTAAATTCTTGCTTCAAAAAAATTGTTAAGTACTTATGAAGCACCACATTACTCATTCACTAATGGACAGTGAAAAATAAGATATACAGCTAGATAAATAAACAGTGCCACATTTTGAGAATATTTAAATTTTTTTTACTTTTACCTCTTTCATTTTTTTTTTCTTCCTCTTCTAGGGTGAAACCACATTTTGGGTTTTGTTGAAATACATTAGCTCCAAGTTTAGGAATCTCGAGAACCACCAAATCAACAGTGTATGGGGATTAGGCCCCATTCTTTATTTTACCCACATTTTTCTTATATCTATCTCATGACTGTCTTCTCTCTATCTATCCACCGCGAATCAAGACAAGATGGGAATTGTAAATGCGAGTGTCCTTCTGGTTTGAATTGTTATTTGGAAAGTGGTGGACCAAGGTCCAACTTCCAACGCAATGGGAGCTTAGAAAACTAGGGTCTGTCTGAGTTTTAGTACCTATATTTTATGAAACTCAGTTCTCAGAATCCGAAAATCCCGTTTCTATTCCATTCTCCCGAGCTTCTATTCCCACTGTTGCTTGTCAGATTGAGATGAACCTTTTCATTTTTTTTTTTTTTTCCCTTAATCTTTCATTATAAGTCTGAAGATACCGCCATACAGAGAGAGAGAGAGAGAGAGAGAAACGTGTGATGTGAATTTATGGGTCAAAATGGGACCATTTCATGATATCCTTAAATTAATCAAACCATTTTAGGGCATCTGTTTGACCTTAGGAAGAAGCGACGATGCTCGTCTATACTCTCTTGCCAAGACAAACAGTTGGAGACAGTAGCAGATAGGTTTGGCTTAGGAGTCCCTTCTCGACTCAGGAAAAACAGCTGGAAACGCAGTATCTTTTTTTTGCCTGAAAATGGCGTTTGCAAGGCTTCCTTTTTGGCTACTGCATACCAAATAAATTGATGAATCGTTTCATTGTTTTCACCTTTGTGCGTAGAAGTAGGAAATATACAAAAGAATATGTCCGTTTATAATTAACTTCTTTGTAAGTACACTAAACTTTGTATCTCTCCTTGGTTGAACGGTTACATCTAAATGGATGCGAACCGTCCTATATCTTGTCAGTACACTCCATTGGTGTCTCTAAGTCTCACATATTGATTTACGGAAATTAGACTATATCAATGATTGAGATTTATCGAGACATCAAGAAGAGCACTGAACTGGATATAGGATTTTCCTTCTGTCCAAATAAAAAAACTTATACCGAAGACAATTCATTGTGGGGCCACCAAGTTCTACGCTTGTTACTTGACGCACTAGACTTATATAATCTGCCACTTATTACATAGAGGGTCAAAATCTAGACAGCCCACGCTAGTCCTATTTGAGATCTTTAAAGAACAAACTTTCATGGGAGGGGAGATGAACTTACCCTCTAATCACAGCTTAGAGTCCGCCAAGCTACAGAATATAAAGGGTGCAAAATATAGGTTTTGGGAAATCTCAAGATGCAAAGCGTGAGATTTAAATAAGAGAACGCAAAATGTAATGGGGAGAAGTGCGAGGATGGATTTCTAAGTTTTCCAAGATTATTGTTAGGAAGTTACGAGAATCTCAATCGTAGGCAAAGCTTGAAGATTCATATAAAATAGTTATAAAATGGCCGAAAAAGCACTTAGCTTTGAACTGTGTATGTGTGTGAATGTGTACATACATACATACATACATACATACATATTGTACAACATGTAAAAACTATTTTCTACCACTTAGATAGAGAAATAAAAATATGTTAAAAAATATATAGCTTAATTTGTTGTTGATCGTAATTTTCTAGCTGTGGCTTCTACAAATATAATGTATAGAAGATCTCCCGTTACAATGAATGTCAGTTCAGTTATGATCATAAGATGTACGAGAGCAAATCCGGATATTATGAAATGACTTCATTTTTGGAATAATTGGATCGTTATGCTTATAGTCTATCCGTTTGCTTCCTTGTAAAACCCTTCCCACTTCCCCAGCTTATCCTGCTGAAACGCAACCTGACTGCCCAGGTTTCAAACCCACTTCGTCTTTTCTTCTGTTCTCCACATCTCTTCTCCTTTCCCGAAAAGGAGAAAATGAATTTCCACATATAATAAAGAGACTTTTAACTGGGTCATGCATGGGATTCCTCGGCTCGAAGGGGCCATGAGAGTGATAACTGGTGTGCACATTACAAGGCTGAGACGGATTTTGAAGTTTGAATTCTCCTCGTAAGTCTTTCAACTTGCAGAGACTTCAATGGCGTAGTTAGGCGCAAAACCTTTTGCATTTAGACCGCCAAGTTACGTCAAACTGGTTTAGAGAGCAAAAGTCAGTACCGTTTGCAATTAATGGGGTGCTTTCACTGAGTCAAATGCCACGCTTGGGACTCCAAATTCAGTGAAACTCCCCAAATCTAGCCCCTCGGTTCGATCCCTTTCTGTCTGTTTGTTGACCTAGGGTTTGCTTCCCCAAGCGTGCAACACGTATTTAATTCACTGTGCATTTTTTAAAAGAGATTGAGGTAGTGTCAAAGTACTAGTCTTCAAACACCAGCTCCCATGCCTCTTTCTACGTAAACATTAATCCCATCATGGAGAAAAGTCACCAAAACCAGAGAGTTTCGCCTACGAATAATGAATCTTTTATCTCACTAAACTATGCATTATTAATTAATGTGAATGAAAAAGTCCACTGAGCGGTCAGTGTGAAGTTAGGTCCATCCAGAAGATGATGAAAAGGGTTATACGCCAGCAAAACTGTTCGCTAAGCACTAAGCAGTGTTCAAATTAAGTTGGGTTAGCTGTAAACTGTCAGTAAAAAAAAAAAGGTCTTTTTTGCACGTAATATGTTTAGATGACAGATTTGTGTGCAATGAAAATTCGTTTGTAAAATGAATAATGATTTCATAGGCTTCAACTCCACGTTTGTTATTAGTCTCAAAGCATCGTCCATCAGGAAAACTGTTCATCTGCTGGTGGTAGATAGATCAAGATTTGTTTGTAATGTGCAATAAATAACAAACTCGTTTTGCCGATAAGTTACCGATGAAAAACTCTTCAAAATATGGATCGGTCCCTGAGCAGGTCCATAAAAGGCTCAAGGGAGAATAATGGTGAGAGAATCCCCGAGATTCCCCAATGTCAGCTCTCATATTCCCTTCTATCTTGAGATGATATATATAAGGTGAGACTTGGAGAGCAGTAGGTGCAAGCACCAACACATTAAATTATGGAATGCATCATGGCTAGGCTCTAGGGTACCAGGCTATCGTGGGAGGCCCCTATAGAAGCTTTGGCTCCTGTTGTGTCAGCTTGTGCTTCACACAAGTCTATCAACCAACTTGTTGACACAAGGATTGGTAGACTTGTGCATTAACAAAGGATGTGAAGGGTCTCTTGTTGATTTTTGGATAGGATATGCGAATTGACGAGAAAATAATTAATACTGAGATTGCAGACAAAGTCATCTAAAAGAATACTGAAATGTAAAGATATCAAGAAGAAATCCGAACAGCCGGTGTTCGTTGATTGATTGTCAGTCCCTACTACAAACTATTCTTCGACTATTTCTATTATTACTGACAATTAACAACTTTTATAACAAAAGCAAATACATTCTACGTAGCAACATGTTTTACAAGCAGTTGCTAAAGCAAACCCGCTACTTTGACAGCCATTACTTCTCCGCTCTTTCGTGTCCAACATTAACAGTTACTTCCGTAGTTCGTAGCTGCACTTTCTGACAGCTACAACGGCCTATGATTTTTCAACCTTCATCCTTAGTGGCCTCCGTGACCTACGACTCTACCACAACACGGTCATGTCGGTCTCACTTCTCCATAGCCATATCGATTTACCCGAGCAAATTGCGTCCTAAATTATCGGACCCATTACTTTGGCAGTTACATAGGATTCAGTTCATCGTGATTCTTGTTAGTCGTGGCCCCCTTATTGATCAAACCGAGCTTCATTCATTAACACTCGTGTCTCACAACTTAAGCAGTTTCTCTTTGTTTTTGCTGTCAACAATTACTCAATCGTCTTGTTGACTGGCTATATTAACCGACTAAGAGCTCCCAACACTTAGTGAATTTTACTTCTGCCATGTTTTGATTAGCCTCTCTTAGTTCGAGTCGTCGGTCAGGAATTCGAGCATTTTTTTGGTATAAACAAAAATATTATGAGGACTTCTTTTGGCCGAATAAGAGTCTACATTATTGCCTAAAATAAAGGTGCTACTGTTGGATGATTATATTGTTTTTTCAACATAATATAGGTCATCAAAAGGATCTCTGAGACCAACTAAAGTACAAAAGCAAAAAAAAAAGTTCATTTTTTTTTTTATGAAATGTTTAAGTAGGATCGGAAATTTGATTCAAATCCAATATAGCACCTAGATCAATAGCACTAAGTCAAGTTTGAATAGGCTCATGTACAGAACGTCTCAAAAAATAATTGGAATGAACAACCCAATGATTTCTCTTCCATCAATAGCTCTCTCGCTAGTGCGCTAAGAAGCTATGGGAATGTGAAGACACCGTCAACATAGTGGCCTCGAACATCAAGGGTCTGCATGATAACGTTTCTGTTTCTCCCAATTTCTGTTCTTTTGTTCCCCGGAACAAAAAAAGAACAGAAATCCGTTTGGTAAAATATTTGTTCCTGGGAACAATTTCTCCACTTTTTTGTTCCCGAAAATAGATTTGGAGCAGAAATGAAAAATAAAAAAAAGTTGCTTCTTGTTCCCGAGAACAACTTCTAGAAATAAGCCAATTTTCTTTTTTATTTTTCTTTTATTCATATCTCTTGTCGCGGCCACATCCAACTGCCCGCCTCCGCCGCCAACCGTCGCCACCAATCGCCGCCACCGCCCGCCGCCCGCCGTTGCCACTGCCGCACGTCCGCCGACCGTCACCGCCGACCGCCGCCAGACAGCCCCATGGGACGACAACTGGGCCGGCGGTCGGCGGTGACGGTCGGCGGCCGCCGGACGTGCGACGGCGGAAGTTCGGCGGCGGCGTCCGATAGGGCGGGCGCAACAATGAGCGCAGTTGGCGGTCGACGATCCATAGGCAAGAATAAAAAAACGAATAAATACAGAAAAGAATCATTGCGTTACCAAACACATTTATATTATTTTTCTCTTCCAAGAGTAGAAATTTTGTGTAGTTATCAAATGGGTTCTTTTACTCAGAAATTGTCCCCCGGAATAGAAATAGAAAAGAACTATTTCTAAAAAAAAAAAAACTGTTCCCCAGTCAAGAAGCGTTACCATGCGCACCCCAAGTGAAGAGCTCCAATGTGCTTTCCTATGTTAATAGATTCTCATAATCCCAAAGAATCCCATCCACTTTTGGGATTCTTATTTATCGATAAAGACTTGTGCTTATGTATTGTCTTACCTTCCAGTCTCGTATTATAATTCAATGCGTGATGGTCCTGGTCCTAGTCTGATTGAAGTGTTGCTTACCCTGCTGTGATCAAATGAGAATGGATAAGAAACTCGTGGGCGGTTGATTGCCGCATGAGACACTTTTGTCATCACAATTGATGGGGGGCTCAAAAATTTCTGAGTGGGAGGGGGAGGTTTATGGTGACAACAACTAGAGATCCCTTGTTATTTTAGTTTAAGTCTGGCAAACGACCAGCTAGCCAACAGAGGTCTTAAGGCTTTACAGGAAGAAAAGCTCTCTCCCAAGAATTATTCTTTGATAATGATTTCCGGGGGATCTATGGTTGTAAATTTTCTGAATGATTTTATTATGGGTGTAGCTAGCAAATTGTGGAATTACAAGCGTTCGAGTTTATCTTTTTGTGTTGATGAGGATGTTAGAATATTTAGATATTAAATCATGTTTTCAAATAACAGTTTAAATTTTTTAAAAAATTGGTGATAATTTCACAAAATTTTACATAGCATCAAAATATGGGGTCCTCTATTTGCCTCTCTAATTACATATTCCTTCCAAGGGAGTACTAGAAATATTTATACATTAAATTACGTTTTCATTTAATAACTTAATAATAATTTATTTTGAATAAGTAAATATTATTTTTTAATAACTAAATACAAAATTACTAACTTTAGTAGATGGCGAAAGCAGGGAGTGTCTACCTTATGTACGGCATAGTCCGAATTCATAGGCAAGGCAAGCAGGCAAATTAAATGTCACAACTACTGTTCCTCCCAAGTCATCAGACGGCTTAAATTCATGCGTGCAGAGTCCAACACCTTTTTTTTTTAAATTTTTATCAAGTTAGTACAGTAAATTCATTAATAAAGTGGAAAAGAGAGAGCTTTTCATGAAACGTGAGATAAGGAAAAAAAAAAAAAAAGAAAAGGGAAATAAGCTTTTTTTTTTAAGTGAATAATGACTGCAAAATTAAACATTTCTCTTATTCAAACTTCACGTATTTACTTGAAGTAAAAATACTTATATATATATAGCGATCTACTGATAAGTACACATAAATCTAGGGGCGTCAACAAATCAGGTCGGATCGAATTGTCATGATACTTAATCTGGCTTAAACCAAACACGTGAAATTTATGTCCCTTGGTACCTAACCCCCCAAAAACAAAAAATAGTTCGGTCCAGCTCAGGTCGGATTTTTGCTTCTCCTTGCACTCAGCCATACCCCTGTCCCATCATCTTCTCCGCTCCTTCCACCAATTACAACTTCTTCATAACGAACTCCACAAAAAATTTCTGTCAAACTCCCATGTAGACTAGAAGTAAAAGGGATATTAGTTGTTTTACATTTACACTAATTTACATCAAAGCATATTCAAGTAAATAAGCTCAATGCCATGGCTCCATTGATGTCCTTCCATGGCCGGACATGTACCTACCCAAGACCTGTGTTTACACCATGCTTGAGCAAATGTGGGGCTGAAGAAATCAAACGCCAACTTTCGCTTGGGCCTCAGATGCGGGCTTTAGCAATACATGTGTATTCTTTCACGGACCGAGCCCAGTACGGCCCACTGAAACCCAAGATTATCCGCTTCCATCTTAGATCCAACTACAGCTTTATGTCACCCTTACCCATCTCATTTTTCTTTTTTCTTTTTATGTTTTGCTTTTTTACCCTTGAAAAAAGGAAAAACCGACACACTTGTTTGTACTTAGCAGGTTAATGAAACGTTAATTTCCCCACTACTCTCTAAAGGGAAATTAGGAACTAATCTGACTAACAGGCACACCCTTACATATAGACGATGTACTCATAACCTGAGGTTTGAAGGTTTGTTCGAGAATCATGTGTCGGCAATTGCTTTAAAAAAACTCGCTAAGCACACTCATCAAAGAATGATTAGATTTTCAAGACATTTTTCATCCACATTACGGGCGTCTTGTAGATAAAGTATCTTACTTGATTCGATTACTATAATTATGTCATAAATACGCCTTGCAATAAAAAACTTTTTCGATTAGTTTGGTCATAAGGAGGATGCACATTTCTTTGATTAGTCAGCTAAGAAGCCTCTCCAAGTTCCAACACGCAG
This sequence comes from Eucalyptus curtisii, assembly GCA_017140595.1. Lineage (NCBI taxonomy): Eukaryota > Viridiplantae > Streptophyta > Magnoliopsida > Myrtales > Myrtaceae > Eucalyptus > Eucalyptus curtisii. Next base: position 32,970,082 of record CM029500.1, read on the forward strand.
TGCAATTCACACTGCTAAATATGGATTTCGTCGCTTCCTAAATTCACGGGCATAACGAGTGGGTCCGAATTTTGGGATTTTAAAAAAAAAAAATTAGCATCCACTTCCCTAAATTCTGCCACGCGTTATGATGACTTTTCCCCCCTTAATTTCAAGGTCTATTTCGATACTTATGAGGACCAGGTTGTAATAATATGCGCGAATTAACGTTTGAAATTGACACCAGATATTTTATTCAAGCGCTCTTGGCTCGCTACTTTTGGGTCGTCTCGTGATCGTCTGCGGTAAGATGTAGATTGTTTGGACATGCCTCGACCTTATCGACCTTATCAAATAGGGCAATTCGGAAAAACAGTGAAATCGAAAAAAAAAAAAGATAAAGAAAAAGAGAAAAATGGGGAGATCTAATAGGGCCGTCCAAATAGTATTTTACTAACGTGTTTGTCTTTTGGAAAGTAACTTTAACACGTGAACTTATCCGTGATTTCCAGGTATCCCAATCATTTTTCAAGTCTTAATTTCCCTTTAGCTATACCCCCTATTGATGGATTACAAATCATGGTCGTCACTCAGCACGGAACTTTAAATAAAAATCCAAGCAACGACTGTATTTATGATTCACCAATAAATACAAAACTAATAAATGTGAATAATGATTATATTTATGCAAAATGACTTCATCTTTCATCTATCATTTTTCTTATCCTATCGGGTTCATAAGCCCGAGAGGCGAAAACGACGTCTACTCATGCACAACTTCAAATAAAAATGAACGTGAGCAGTGACTATATTTGTGATCCACTAATAAATAAATAAATAAAAACAAGTAATAAATGTAAGCGATGACTATATTTGTACATGCACAGGATGCCTGCAAAATGAGTTCGTCTTTCTTCTATCATTACTCTTATTCTATCAGGTTCATAAGCATGAAAGACGAAAACAGCCTCTATCGCAATGCATGTCAATTTCTTTAATTTTCGAGCCAACAGAATCTTCTCCCCCATATAGGCCCTCCAATGGGCCAGAAGGTCGATTGTCTTATATGTATATTTTATTCGGGGAGGATTGCTTACACCCTCCAGAGTATCTTACCAAAGGATGAGAAAATAAGAAAGGTCTAATGTCGTAAAAAAAAAAAATTAAACTTTAGCTTTTATTATAATTTTACATTTTGTCTCATAAAAAATTCCAACTTTAGGTTAAATCTTAATTCTACCATAAACTTTTTTGATCCTATAAAAAACCCTCAACTTTACTCTACCTTAGACTTTTTTTTTTTTTTTTTTATTCTATGAAAAGCCCTAACTTTAGGTCTTTTTCCAGTTTTACCGTCCAGTCCCAATTGTACCCTACAATTTTTATAGATTCGTTAAAAACTACAAACTTTATTTGAGTCACAAATCCCTATTAACCTCCCATTCAAAATTTATCATTGACAATTGAGAAATAAAAAACTCCTAACACAAGCTCTCCGACCGCAAGAGAAAGCACGAGAGATTGATGAGCACAAAATCACTAAAGGCAATTTTGATGGAAGGTTAATAGAAAGCAGATTTTGGACTAAAGTAAAAGTCGACGATCTTTTATGAGGTAAAAAAATGTTTATGATAGAATTGGCAATTAATATAAAGTTGAGAATTTTTTATCAGACAAAATAAGTTTAGGGTAGAATTAGAAAAGGACCTAAAATTGAAGTTTTTTTTTATGAGATAAAAGGGTAAAATTATTATAAAAGGTAAAGTTGAAGATTTTTTGGGATATTAAAGTCAAATAAAGAAAAGCCAATTATCAGAAGGTGCCCACGAAGATGGGCACAGACATCATATTTAAACGGCGGTGCTGAATGCTGATCTGAACTCCGTTCGTGTGGAGCACATGGCTTCTGGTCCGAAAAGCCACGATCGTTCAGACGCTTCGAATGGTCAGCCTTACGTACAAAAGCGCGTGGGCCCCACCACCTCCCTCCATCCCCCCTTCGATTTGATCTAACGAAACGAATCCGATTTACTGAGATCTCCTCCCCCCCCCCCCGGTCGTGTCGGTCGGGGATCGCCCGCCTCTCGCGACACGTGGCGACCCGAGAACCCTTTGATAAGGACCGCCCCTCCATCGACGGTGGATCTGCGGTCTCGACGAGTTTAGAATCCTAATTCGGTGTAGAGATTGTCGTCCGTAAATATCTGGCCATCACCGTTGGTGCATGGCCAACGGTTTAATCCAGTGGCGGTCCAGTTTTCCGCCATGATTCGTCTACCGATCTCGACCCTTTTGACCAGGTATTTAAATTCGATCGTCGTGATTGACCTGGTATGCTTTGAAAATTCATACCATGTCTTAATCTACGATAGCGATTAAATACGATCACTTTTGTCATTTGAAATGGACATTGAAGTTATTAATGAAATTTCGCTAAATCCAACCGTGAGGTCAAGCCGTTCAACTTTTGCATGCCATGGGCATTATCGTCAGATTTTGACATTTAAAGAATCTGCCAAGGGCCAATAATTGTAGCTTCAAGCCAAGGTGCCCTTTTTTTCTAGTTTTCTTTTTTTGTCTAGCTAATCAATCATATAAAGTTACCTTACTCGCGATTAAATGCAACGGTGTGATCTAAAACCAGGATATTTTTACCTACATGAATTGATTTTTTTTATTCTTGAAAACTGCAGTTGATAACTATCGGAACATCCGCAAATAAAGACTTATTCGACTATTGTTAGATACGTGGCAATAATATACACATATATGAAAAAATAAAGATTCACTCGTGATTATAATCTTTGTTGTTCCTCTGTCAAATTACTCGTGATAATCATATAAGATTTTTGTATACTGATATTTGTGATGTCTCATTGACAAGTGCTCTTGAGATATTTATTAAGCATATTTAACATGTATATATTATATCTGCAAAACCAGTGCATTGAAAAGTTAGTCTTTTCTTATTTGGTAACTTTTTGAATAAGTGTATAACTAGGCATTAAAGGCCAAAGACAAAAAAAGTGGAAAAGAGCGATCCTTTAGAATTTACTATTAGAATCACGTTCCTATTACGTAATGTTTGAATTTAGCCATAACTACTTTGTTTCACCTATAACCTAAAGGTTCAATGTTAACATACATAACTCCATCAAAATGCTAGCCACGAGCTGCGTCGCAACCGGTGGTGTAATCAAAGTTGATCAAAGTTTAAGCTCGATTTCGCTCTTGCATTCACTGCTCAATAATAATACCCTTGTATTAACCTGTTTGAATTAATGTTCAGCATTTTCCAAAAATGTTACCACGAGCTTAACATTAGAGCGTAAGCTCCAAATGACGAATCACGTTAAAACTCCGGTGAAGTAATTCAAGTTTCTCATATGTAGTTCATGAGTGATCATCTTTATGTTTCAGTGCATAGTTCAGTTTCTCATATAACCATCCCTCGTAAGTAGCTCAACTTAGTCTCATCCTTAGCCATGGCTAGGCACATGCACGATGCACCGTTAAGGAGCTTGCTTACGACACAAATCGAATTTCCTACCCGGCAAAAAAAAAAAGAAGGGTGACCTTCCTTGTCCCTAAAACGACCACCGCCTTTGCTCACTTTTCTTCTTCGATGGTTTTCGCGAGCGTTCGGCGACTATGCACAACTAGTCTTTAATTTCCTCGGACCGCGCCGTAATCATACGACATGATCATTCCATCGGGGCCTGCCCCTCCTCTTCCTTATTATGGTATTCCGTCTATTACCCGTTGCCAAACCATCCATGGCCAAAGGCACTGTCCCAGTGTCCCTGCCAGATTCCGCCAATTAAAGACGGCCGGGCCCATCTCTTTCCCAGATTTCCTCATTTCCCCCGTTTTGCCATGATCTAAACTACGACATTTTTACATCCTTAATTATCTTCCCACTTTGTCGTTTCATTTTATACGACGTCATTAATACCATTCGAGACCCGACCACATCTCTCTCTCTCTCTCTCTCTCTCTCTCTCTCTCTCCTCTTCGAAAGATACGACGAACTCGCCGAGTTTACATACGAACGCGAACACCACATCTCCTTCTCTCCCTCCCTCTGCGCTCCGATTTCGTTCATCCAACGAGCGGGACCGAGCTACTTCTCTCCCCGTGCTCAGCTCCTGATTGCTTCCCGAGGTCCAGTCTTCGAATTGATCTCCGCCTGTCGGGCCGTCATCATTTTTCTGGTGCCCCCGAGCAGCCGGCGGAGTAAAGTTCGAGTCTTCCTTTGAGATCTTGGACCAGCGCTCGCGGGTCTTCATGCAATAGGTGAGAGATCTGATGGGTCCGCGCCTTTTTGGCTTTTCGCGGCCTCCGATTGGAGGTCTTGAGTTTTAGGAGGTGCTGCCTTGGTCAGCTCGACGGGTTCCCTCCTCTTCATTTTGCATATTGTTGGAGTTTTCGGCCGGCTAAGGAACCGGGGAACTGGGTTTTCTTTGTCAACTTCAGTTTTTTCTTCTTTATATCTTGCTGGAGCTCACTGGATGCGAGTGGGTGTCTTGATCTTATCGTCGAATCGATGAAGGATCCCGATTTCGGAAAATGATTTCTTCATTTTGATGGGACTTAAGCAGAAAGAATAGTTCATGGATGGAACTTAGATTTGGAGGTTCAGGAGCTGTGTGCATCGGACACGGACGCAGGCGAATGCTAATGCGAAAACTACGTTAACCTGTCACTCGGGAATCCGTCTTATTTAATATGTTTCCCTGGGTAGCTGTGTGTTTGATTTTTACTCGTGTATAACTTGCGTTGTACATCAGAGCCATTGCCGTACTGATTGCGTACTATTCAATTTTCTAGCTCATGATGATCAGTTTTTAGTATTTCGAATTCTTTCTCTTTTTCTCAAACATCAATATAACCTGGCATGTATCCTCGTCTGTTGGATTTGACTACTCACCATCTTTGCTGTTGAATATGCGTCGTTTTTGGGCCTTAAAAGTACGCGAAGGGAATTGTTTTAGAGGAAGAAGCAAACCCCGACATCTATTAATGACAATTATCTCATTTTCTTACTGAATTTCTATAATTCAAAAAGTAATGCTGCTTTCGTTGTCGGTCTGGATTCTGGAAAGCCTTGCAGTTTTAGCAATTTGTTGATATACAAGCCATGCAAGTGATTACTAATGTAAATGGTTAATTTGCCTCATTTAAATTGAGAAAGAAACATACTCGTTGCTCTTAATTGCTGAATCCAGTACTGAGGTTTTTGTTCTCCTTTTCTAATTTGTGCGCGTGTAGTTTTGACATTTGGCTTTCTTTCAGGTTCTCAATGGCAAGATCAAATTCGGCTGATGGTAGGACTAGGACCTCCATACAAATACTTATCGTAGCTGGTTTGTGCCTTTTTTTCTATGCGCTCGGTGCCTGGCAACGGAGTGGTTTTGGCAAAGGAGATAGTATAGCTTTGGCAATCACAAACAGTGGCGCAGACTGTGATGTAGCTTCTAATTTGAATTTTGAAACTCATCATGGTGGTGAATCGGAGACTTCTGGCGAGTCTGAAAAAGCCAATGTTTTCGAGCCATGCAATTCTCACTTCACTGATTACACACCTTGCCAAGATCAAAAACGTGCCATGACCTTTCCGAGGGAGAATATGAACTACCGGGAGAGACATTGTCCTCCTGAAGGTGAGAAGCTGCACTGTCTTATCCCAGCACCTAAAGGTTATGTAACTCCATTCCCCTGGCCAAAGAGTCGGGACTATGTGCCCTATGCAAATGCACCATACAAAGCTTTGACTGTTGAGAAAGCTATTCAGAACTGGATTCAGTATGAGGGCAGCGTATTTAGGTTCCCTGGTGGTGGGACACAATTTCCTCAAGGAGCAGATAAGTACATAGATCAGCTTGCTTCTGTGATACCAATTGACAACGGAACAGTCAGGACTGCACTTGATACGGGTTGTGGGGTATGTGAAATAGCTTAAATATTCTCCCCTGCTTCATTTTGTAATTTATTTCTGCTGCCATTGTAGCTTCATCCATTTCTTTCCAATTTTATCAATTCTGTTGTTAGTCTTCACTTTGCTTATGGCATGTCCTTAATTTCTTAGGTCGCAAGCTGGGGTGCATACCTCTGGAGTAGGAAGGTCATTGCCATGTCTTTCGCGCCTAGAGATTCACATGAAGCACAGGTTCAGTTTGCTCTCGAACGTGGTGTACCTGCTGTCATTGGTGTCCTTGGTACCATAAAGATGCCATATCCTTCAAGGTCCTTTGATATGGCTCACTGCTCTCGGTGCCTAATTCCATGGGGGTCCAATGGTGAGATCTTCAAAATCCACTCGGGCCTTGTTTTTTTTGCTTTTGAATTTTTTAGATAGTGATGGTCTAACAAGGGATGTTTCTGCTGTTCTTTTTCTTATCTCTTTCTCTCTCCTCTGTGTAGATGGAATGTACCTTAAGGAAGTTGATCGAGTTTTGAGACCTGGTGGTTACTGGATTCTTTCAGGTCCTCCAATCAACTGGAGGACCAATTATAAAGCATGGCAACGCCCAAAAGAGGAACTTCAGGAGGAACAGAGGAAGATTGAGGAGGTTGCTAGCCTCCTGTGCTGGGATAAGAAATATGAAAAAGGCGAAATAGCCATTTGGCAGAAGAGAATAAATGCTGAATCATGCCGTGGTAGGCAAGATGACTCTCGAGCTACTTTCTGCAAGTCTGCGGAAGATAATGATGTGTGGTATGTCCCTAAACGTGGCACTTTAATATCGTCTTCTTATCATATTATTATAGCTGGATGGAATATAAGGATAGTGGAATGCTGATATGAATATAAAAGTGAGGTCATAGACTGAAGTCAAATGGTAACCCATAAGGTCAGCTTGATGAAAGGGCTCGAATTCTATGGCTCAGCAGCATCATTGTACAATTTTGGCTTTAACTTCCCTTCTGTCACGTGCAGGGGACCTGCTTCAGGCTGACTGGTCCCCTCACTTTGCAGCCATTCGTGGCTCATGGCTTGGATAGGCATTCATGTGTGCACTCTTAAGTAAGCTGAAAGCAGTATTGGACAGTGAGTGACATTTCTTAAGATTGCCCATTATGATCTTTTTAGATTGCTGAGGGGTTTCAGTTGGGTAAATTTTTTTATGAAAGATAATCTTTGCTTGTTCTCCAGCTTACTGGCTTCATTAAGCGGACAAGTTAGTTGTATACATATGAACACTCCAGCAAGTCTGGTGTAAACTTCGTGAGCCTGTTTAAAAGACCATATTTTTTGAAGCTCAATCTTCTTTCACTCCCTTATGAGCCTTTTGCTTTCTGTGGTTTTTAGGTACAAGAAAATGGAGGCATGTGTAACTCCATATCCTGATGTTAACGATTCAGATGAAGTTGCTGGAGGAGAACTCAAGCCATTTCCACAGAGGTTATATGCTGTCCCTCCGAGAATTGTCAGTGGATCTATTTCTGGAGTTTCTGTTGAGACGTACCAGGAAGACAGCAATAAGTGGAAGAGGCATGTCAATGCCTACAAGAGACTCAATAAGCTTCTTGACACTGGAAGGTATCGCAACATTATGGATATGAATGCCAGGTTGGGAGGCTTTGCTGCAGCTATCGAGTCTCCTAAATTGTGGACGATGAATGTTGTGCCCACAATAGCCGACAAAAGCACTCTTGGTGTCATCTATGAGCGAGGATTGATCGGCATCTATCATGACTGGTAAAGCATAAGAGATCTCTCCCCTGTTTGGTCAATGCCTCTTTTCCGCAGATATTTATAGCATATCTCTTCTAGTAGTCACAGATTTCATTGATCAGTCTGGAAATTAATGACCACAGCAATTTCCAATGTCCTTGTCCAACTTTTCAGCGTTCTTGATAATGTAATTCTGACATCAGAAGTAACTTATGGAAGGCAATCCCGGTTTTTGGTGTAGCCGAAGTTGCTCTTGTTAGCACTACATGTGTTTGATGTAGTTTTTCCTGCAATGTTACAACAAGATCTGCTTTATAATAGTTCAGGATGTGATTATTAAGCTATACGGTAGGCCATGTCACGGTATTCTCTTCAATGTCAGGAAGTGTGCTTAGTACATGCCTTGGTCTAAATCCTTAAAGTTCTTAATGTTGAGTAGTGCACTTGACTATATGCATATCACCTGTTTATTCATTTTTAGTCTGTTTCTCTGTTTTATATATCCTTGTCAGCAGTCACTGAAGATTGCTAGGTATGTCAATTCAGGTGTGAAGCATTCTCCACATATCCAAGGACATATGACCTTATCCATGCCAACGGAGTTTTCAGTCTGTACAATGATAAGTAAGTAGTATCTTTTGAACTATTACTTTTCCGTTTCTTGCTTAATCCAAATCTTGCAACAGATGCACTTTGACATTTCTTAGCCCATGACCCCTGAAACTTTTACAATATACAAATTTTGACATGTAGATTCACATGTTTGTTTTTAAAATTTGGATAACATTTTAAATATTAGCGAGGAAGCAAAAGGCAAATTTTTTGCTTTTGCTGAAGCATAAACAAAGTTTCCCTTAAAGTTTTTTCCTCTACTATTTCTTCCACCTTAGACGGGGCATATTTATTGGTCTGCAGGTGTGATGCAGAGGACATTCTCCTTGAGATGGATCGAATTCTGCGTCCAGAAGGTGCGGTAATAATCCGCGATGAGGTTGATGTGCTGATTAAAGTGAAGAAGTTAGTAGGAGGGATGAGGTGGGACACTAAAATGGTGGACCATGAAGATGGTCCGCTTGTCCCAGAAAAGATTTTGGTTGCCGTTAAGCAGTACTGGGTTGCTGGAGGTAACTCAACATCTTCACACTAAGTGGCTCAGCGGAAAGTCTGGTTCACATTTGAGCTTGCAAAGCATTAATCTTATGATTGGCAAATTTTGATATGTCCGGCCTGATGGGTGCACAGAGTGGGAAGCATCAACTCAATATCTGCTGCGCGGTACTTTTACCTAGTATTTAACTATTGTATAAGACTATGATCATGTTTGTTTTATCAATCATTAAATTTTTTACCGACCGGTATGCATAATTGTAACACAGGAAAACAAATGCAACTACTGCCTTCTTGTATTATCAAGATCTTGTTACTGAGCGGTCATTTTTCTTTATGGTAATTTGCCGTAGACAGAGATTCCTTTTGTCTGATAATAATGTCGAGGAGCTCGAGTGATGATCAAATTAGATTTGAAAGATGCAGAAATCTCAAAGCGGTCCTACGTAAGTTATAGTTTCAACCAAAAATGATCCATGCAATGTTCATTCTTTCACACGAAGATACTTAACATTTAAGGACTTCTTTTGGGGGGAAAAGTTGCGAGTGAATTAGTTGATTACTCCATGCAGACGCACGATGAATACTATATAGTTTACAGATGTAGTTTTGGCTTCAAACGAGTGAAGACGAAACAGAGATTGTTGGCTTATCTTATTTCTGAACCTCTTATAAACTGATGAAACGAAAGATAAAAATAATCTAAGTAGCTGGTTCTGTGGTTTAATATTTCTTTCTTCATATTCTTCCCTACTCAACACCCATGAGATGAGAACTTCCTCATGCCCACTTTAGGGCACAATTCTGCTGAGCATCCTGCGGTTCGTAGGCCCGAGAGATCAGTAGGCAAATAATATCCGTCCTCCTGTCTCGCTTCTTCGGCCATTTCTCGTGCTGGTGGCAAGAACGATGTCAAATCTCCCTCCCTCCCCATGGCCATAACCGAAGGGGGGCATGTTATCTCCATACCGTCCACTAGTCGTGATCAAGTGTCAATTCAGCGTTTGCTACGGTACCAGCATCCGTGAAGTGGGCTCTTTTGCTGGGTGATTGGACAGTGGAGTTTGGACTTTTCATGGACACAATAACTCGGACATGATAGGTGAGCCTGGTGGTGACTAACGTGTGGACTGCAATATCCAAGGACTGATTTATTCTTCGCCTCTGGATTTGTGACCACCCAGTGTGACTTCTGGTTGGAGCTGCGAGTTCCGGCTTGATGTACGGTGCCCAGCACTGGACCAATGGTACTTACTTAGTTTGACCAATGCACATGTCGTGTTACCTGCACCTGGGCAACATTCGGTCCTTGATCTTATCGAATTGCTAAATATTGCAATTCAGTATAGTTTGCCGAATCCTGGGTTCTTTGTTACTTAAGGTCAAGAAAATGATCCTAATCTCAGTTGAAATTTCTAGAAGCCATGAATTCTCCTACTTCTTGTTTAGCATACTAGTGGTGAAGCTCCGGATGAGTATCTCATTCTCGTTCTGCTCTTTTTGCCGCATGAATTTTAATCCTGACTTCTCCATATGTCGAATCTCATGGTCATTTTTCTTATTTCATCGTTCAATATGATCTTGTACCTTTGTGCCTTTCAGGTATAATGTGTTAAATGCTAACAAGAGAGTGACACTTAACTACATAATTATTCTACAATCGTTGAACATCACACACAGATTTCATTGATCAGAGTCTTGGCTATTACTGTGCAGAAAAAGAGCCCTCTTCGTCCATCACAGTTCCATGAAATCGATTTCGGACAGTGAGAGTTGAGTGAATCCACAAAGAGTAGAATGTCATTGACCATTCCTCCAATTGAACGTGCAGGAATATATAACTTTAGTGGTCCTGACGTTTCTTCTCATTAATATCAATGTCATTTGCAATCTGATTCTTTTTCATTATCTAGGACGTGAGTTGTATAGGTCCTACCCTTCAATCATGAATTTTTGTGAAGCAGAAACCTACTTTAATAGTTTCTTTAATAAGTCAAGCTAACATGAGAGCCTCCTCAAGTAAATAGTTTCTCGTTTCCTCTATATATTTGGCTTCTAGCTGATGAGCCACTAATTATATTGTACAAGGCTCTTCCATTGTTAAGTTTCTTTCAGGGGGACCTCCCAAGCGGTTCCTATTCAAGGATTTCTCATGGCCCTTTGAATAATATCAATCCTGTTGATTCCGCATTTTCTAGACCTCTCAAATCTGTCCTTTGCAACTTTTTGTTCTCTTCTATCATCCTTTTCTTCTTGTAGTTTTCCACTTTGAAAGTCATTTTCTGCTCTCTTTTGCTATGCTTTTGCGCGGAACTCCTTTCCCCAACAGGAGCTGAATGGCTATGATTACCTTGACACCATCTTTCAACCCCAATCACCCACAACCACATTCCCTGGAAGACAGCACCGGCAACAACAACAACAACAACATCCGCGATGCGTCTTTTTCTTCGTATCTGAACAACACAGAGGAGAGTTTCATCCACAAGCTAGCTCAGAGCAGTGGTCAAAGCCTCAATTTCAAGAAGTTCCATCAGGAGGAGCAGCTTTATAAGGAGGAGGATGGAGAAATTGGAGTGTTTGGAGCTGAAAAGTACTTCAATGGAGGGATCGATCAGGAGGAGTGTCCAAGAATTTCCAAAATGGGTCCAGGGCAATCCCAGTCCCATTCACAATATGGCAAGAAGGAAGATCCGCAACCTCATGTCACAACACAGCCGGTTAAACCGAAATCCCAATCCGCCACTCCGAGCGTCCGTTCCGAATCGAGCTGGAACAGCCAGAGCGGATTGCTTCAGAGCTTCCTGAGGAATCCTTCGCAGCGCAGGACCAACAAGACAAGCAATGGGAAGAGATTCTTAGCTTCTCTTGGATGCAAATGCGCCTGCTCCGGTAAGAGCTCAGTTGACGTCAATGACCATGTTGGTGAGATCAGTTTCGGCACGAACACTACTTCCAGTGTACTCCAAGCCAAGCCGAGCAAGAAAATGCCAATCTTGGATCCCTGGATGACTGAAGAGATGCGAAAGAAAGAAAACCTGTTCACTCCAAGCTCTCTCAAGCAAGTACCCGTGGATCTGCCAGTTATGAAGACCCATTTCCTGGAGGAGGAAGAACTGCCGAAGAAGTCACTGGAGGTTTTCGGGTCCCCGGTGTACGATAAAAGAAAGAACTCATTCTCCTTAGAGAAGAGGCTCACAATGTTGACGTGGGATGGCACTAATGCCATTCCAAGGAAGGAGGGACTTTCTGAAGTTTCCGCAAGCTCCAATGGAGTCGGAGTCGGAGTGGGAGCCTACAACGGCGCGGACTGTGATAGTGATGCTAGTTCGGACTTGTTCGAGATAGAGAGCCTGACCGGGAAAGTGAATTCGTACCTCACCAGGCAGGCCTCTGATGCAACAACCTCAGATTGCATAAACTGCACAACACGGTATGCACCGAGTGAAGCGAGCATTGAATGGAGCGTTGTCACCGCGAGTGCCGCGGATGTCTCGGTCATGTCTGATTATTCAGAAGCCCCCATTACTAGCCCTGCGAGGACTGCTTTAACTGCCAACAAGGCTGGCAGGGGCAGATCCGATGCGCCCGGGTGGCGGCGTTCTAGTACTCTGCTGGGGTGTAAGAGTCAGAAAGCCGTACAAGTAGCCGAAGATGCTTACAGGACTAGCGACAGGTCACCGCGTGTCTGCCGCAGTTCCGACGAGTCTGCTCAGGCAGTGAAGTTCCGGGCTGAGTCGAGGCTCATGGGGATCGAGCCCAAGAATGGACAACACGTGGACACTGCCGCATGCTTGGTTCCTGGCTCGCACGTCCCGAACGGCCCGAAGCTCTTATACATTCAGTGATCGGGGGGGCATCGGCAATGTTGCGAGTTCTTCATTTTGCGATGGAATAGTAGTTGAATTCGAGTCACATGTAATTTGGGTCAATGTTCTAAAAATAATCATAGTAACTGCGCATATTCCATTTACACGCAATAGTTTTTCTCTAGCAGCAGATCTGAAACTTCAGATGATTGATCACGTTGCTATGTCATGTTCGAAGTTTCCCCACTTGCGAAAAAAAGCTATATTCAGTAATGATTGCAGCAATCTTCCATCATGCGGCGGCATGATACGAAAGAGTGGCGCTTCGCTGCAATGCTAATGCCATCGACATGAGGGGATGATGAATCATGTGGACGACAACTACTCTGAACATATTTCCCGGCTCATTGATTGGTGTCCCCATCGGCTCGAGTCATGTGTTCCCCAATGTGGATTGGTGGGTTTGCTTTGCTTCAATTTCACAGCTGTTGCAGCAAGAGCCTTTCCAAGGGAGGAATGTCATCTACAATGACACGCCCTCCCCCTCGATCGATGTGGCGCGTGCGACCTCACAGGGCGAGGCCGCAGGGGGACAGGAGTCGTGCTTTTCAATCAATTCCGCAACCACCTCATAAATGTTGTGGACCAAGCTCTTATTTCCACCTCTTTCACATCATTTGTCCACTCAAGTTTCGATCTTTTCCTCCCCCTCTACGGTTTGGTGCAAGAGAAAATGAAGCAGAGTTCCATCACTCTGTCTCTTTCTGAGTATTGATCTGTGCTGAGTTCACCCGATCCCATGATCAGAAGAGAGATCCTCGTGTGTGGATCTTCTGTTTTTAAGCATGTTTCACTTTCAAGAAGCTGCAATGGCTCATACTAAAAGAAAGACGGATAAATTTTCAATAATTTTTATAGACTCATGTTGGTATTCAAGTTCACTTTTTCTGATAGTCCGATCGATAAGAATCGTTGTGAATCAGAGTAGTTTCCCGTCATATCGTTATCTCTAATAAATGCCTGGACACATCTAGACAATACAAATATCTCGATACAACTTCACTTTCGTGAACAATGTGATTTTTGTGGGTACAAATCTCACCTCCTTAAATAGCCTCTTTGGTTAGTTCAAAAAAAATAAATAAATAACCTCTTTGGGAACCGCAAAAAAAAAAAAGGATAACACTAAACAAAAGCAGCCATGTGAAGATGGGGTCAAGAAGCTGTACCAAAAAAAGGGCAAGGGCAGGAGGTAGATGACCCCAAAATTCGACAAAGAGCATAATATCAATGTCTCTCAACGCTTAACCGAACAAATAGGTTTTGAAACAACACGAAATTGTGCGACGGTTTAACAGATACCGAGACCCCGACGGTTCCTGGTGGAGACAAGGCGAATTAGCCGTTTCGCTCGCACATCATAAGGAATTCGAACAACTTTGCAGGGAAAAACAAACCTTCAATGTTGCAAAAACATCAATAACCTTAGGGCGAGATGCTTCCAGCTATACGTCAAACCTTTAAATGAAGGGAATTTCAGAGGGGCAAAAGAGGGAAGGGTTTGATTAGTTTAAAGAGACAAATGGTCCTAACTTGTATTCTATCACTCTCTAGGACCAATTGGACCAAGAATGTGTCATGATTCATCACAACCCAAATGAACGAGACTTGATCATCCTCATTTGACATTTGACATTCTTCTGATCCCTCCTCTCTCAGCATTTAATGTGATGGAAAGCACGTCTTCCTTTCAGGGGCCACCTGATGGAAAGCTAGACTTTGATCCCTTTTGTTGTAGATTTTAAATGAAGCTTATCTCAAACCACTATGTTGGCATGACCACTATAGTCCCCAAGACATTTCATGCTTGAACAGATCATTATATCTTGGCATTTCTAGTCATTTTAAAGGCATTTTGAGATGAAATTGGACTTCAAATGTCGATTCCATTGGGAAAAATGATGGGTTTATTTTGGCCATTGAAAGGAGGGATAAAGAAGATTATTAACATGCTCAGTCTTTTGGAGAAACAACTTGGCATTATAAGAAGATGATTTTCTCCTAACGAAGTTGCAGGCACGTCGACTACAAGGCATTTGTGGTGACTCCAGAAGCGCATAATGTTGGTTCTTTATATTTCATCTCTATTTGAACAAGGAGCATAAAAAGTGGCAACTTATCAAAACATCCTAAACTTATTATATTTGTGTTAATTCAGTCCTAAATTTTTTAATTTGACTAATTTAGTTCTAAACCTTTTGACGATTTACCAATTTGATTCTTCCGTCCAATTTTGGTTGGAAGACACTGACATGGCGATCCAGTCAGTATTGGTTGTTTTATGTGGTATGACCGCATGAGCATTGATGTAGAAAAATTTTGCAATTTTAAATTTTTTTTTTTGTCAACTCTTGGCCAACCAGGTCGCCGGCCACAGAAGGGCTATGACGCCCTCACCTAAACTAGTTGAGGGTTGCCTACCCTCGCAGGCCAATGTCTAGGTGAGGGCCATGACCTTTGTGGCCCTCGCTTGTGACTAGCGAGGTTTAGTTGATTACTCTTGCCTAGCTTGGAAGAAAAAAAGGAAAAGAAATAAAGAAAACAAAAAGAAATTGTTAATGTTAGCTTAGGTCGTACCGCGTAGGACGGTTATTGTTCCCGTCATGGATTTCCGATTAAAATTAGTCGGATGTATTCGATTGGCAAAATGTGAAAATGTTTAGAATCCAATTAACAAAACTAAAAAAATTAGGACTAAATTGACAAAGGTGCAATAACTTTAGCACTTTTTGGACGATTTTCCCCTCCTAACTTATAGTGACATTGATGGTTAAAGAAGTGATACAGGTCTTGAGGAAGTTGGGCACAAGTCCGCTTGGTACTTAGAAGAATGGATTTCGCCCGCCAAGAAAAGAGCTGAGAAAAGTGGGCCAACGTGATACCAACTCTTCTAGCCAGCACTCCCTCATTCTGAATACATCCACAAGACAGCTTTCTCGTGGTCCACGCCGCAGGGTGTTCAATAGAAATTATCATCATTTCCAGATGGTGATCAAACTATCTCCAACTACTCTCTTTCTGCCCCTTGGTTGTATATTAGATATGTTGTTAGTCCGCGGAGTAGATGTCAATCTATCCTTTGTGTAGCCATGTTCATTCGTTGAAGGATGAAGGAGATTGGATGTCCTTGTGTGAGACCATGGACCACAGAAATGACTCGCGGGTTATGATCCACAGAATTAATGGGGAAATGGGTATGTCGGTCTCTACCACCTCTAGGGACCAAAGCCATAATGATCTTCAGATTGATGGAAGTGTGCAACAAATTCCTCGTTATGAAAACTCGAATGGACAAGCCGGATTGGGCAATTGGTAGAAATCTATTTGCGATGGCGAGAGACGGGCGAAAGGAACCAGGAAAACGAGAGCTAAAAACCGATACAAGATCTTCCAGGAAACAGTCGTGTCCCTACTGATCGATCACGACATGGACGTCCCGACAAGCAATTCAAGTCTTGAAAGTCACATTTCCGTCCTGCTGCTTATCAGCAGGAAGATGGATAAGTCATAACAGAGACTCCAAATAAATATAAAAAAGGAAAAAATGTAATAAAGCAACTCCCAAGACTTTCATCTCATTAAAGGATGATAATTCGTGTGGACGACATTCAATGGATCAGACATGATCGTCCACTATGATACGATGATATGACCGTAGAAATCAAGATCTTACAGGAGATCACATGCGGACGTGTGTATTGGATAGGGGCGTCAAATTTCCTCTTGAATTAAGTTGAACATTACTCTCTAAGACTTCGATGTTATCCAGTTGAACGATGCTCAGCCCAAGATGAATGAATCTGTGAAATCCCAATGGCAGACGAGAAGTTTGTCCAATACTCAGGTCTATATGATCTCCTATTGCTATATAGAAGCAATATACTCAAAATTTATCTAGCACCGAGCATTGGTCACCCGGGAAAATAGAAGGGTGCCTGTCTGAGCAAGCTAAATATCATTGCAGCATATTTCACAGCGCATATCAAGCTACACTATAACGTAGAGAGCATAAATGAACCTAAAGAACGACCTTCACGATCACCATCAAGTTCTTCGCTGGGAAAACAAAACAAAATTATGAGGACTTCTTGACAGCAGCTTGCAAGATACACCCAGCTACTTGGTTGCTTCAGCGGTCGATTCCTCTGTTCCACCACCATGAACAAGCTGTTACACAACAAGAGGACAATTAAATCTAACAGGGCATGGTTTGCCCACAAATGGGAAGGGAAAGGGCGATAGATGGTTACGCACCAAAGAGCCAATCCGCTCGTATGCTTCCATTACTTTAGGATCTTCCTCATCTTCATAACCTACTTGAAGTATCCTTGGCCCGTTGAGAGACCACAAAGCTCTCCTCCCCGCTTCCTATTGGATTCATCAGAAAACATGGAATTTGCCGATTACAATCGCCAATCTATATCATAGTCATGCTGCACTATTGAAGCAAGAGATGCTGCAAATACTAGGAGACAGCAAAAATGGTCACTATCCTAGAACAGTCGGTGGATTAAATTGCAAACTTTTGGAGTCAATTACAAAGGAAAGGCTTTGGCCACGACAGTTTATTTCATTAAATAGGATAGTCAGATAAGGCCCTAACCTCTTTCACTGATAAGCACAAGATAGCCTACAAAACCCACATAATACCACTTGTTCACTTGGTCATATTAATTCAGGACGTGCTGCATTGTCTACCCACAAGGTGTGCTCATATTTTTCTCTTTCTAACGCACAGACAGTGCCCATGTGCTAGGAGAAGTAACAGATGGACAAAACAAACTCACAGCCAAGAATTGAGTGACAGTAACATCTTGAAACAAGTAACCACCGCCTACTTTGGCTCAACATCCTGAATAGGTGATATTTCCTTATTTTGAGGTCACCTCAATTTTCTAAAGAAATCTACAAGCAAAAGACTGAAATCTCTAAGAGACAAGTATATCCATCTTTCTACTGAGAAACCAACAGTTCAGCAATTGATATATCAACAGAACCTCATTGAAAAGTTCAGCAATCATTATTTTCCATGGCATATGCAACAGAGCTTACTTAGTAGTCTAAACTATCAGACCTGTAATACGATTAAATAGATTGCCTCAAGTGCT
Organism: Eucalyptus curtisii; assembly: GCA_017140595.1. Taxonomy (NCBI): domain Eukaryota; kingdom Viridiplantae; phylum Streptophyta; class Magnoliopsida; order Myrtales; family Myrtaceae; genus Eucalyptus; species Eucalyptus curtisii. Next base: position 32,987,823 of record CM029500.1, read on the forward strand.
TGGATCCGAATTTCAGGATCATCAACTGGTTCCCGGTCAATTGACAATGCAGTCCCAAGCTCAGGAGGCATCTTTGCTGTATCTTGCTCAGCATAGATCTGTCCAAAAATCATGCCAATGTACTTTAAATTAAAGAATGCAGGATAAAGAAAAGGAATCGGAATTAGAAACAAGCTCCAAAACTGTTACTGAAATTGTAACCTAAGGATACGATGGGACAACTGTACATGGAAAAGCTTTAGCAGAGTACGTCAGGTGAGAATTCATAAGTATCTCAAATGTATCACTGAGGATTTCATCAAACCAATTCGAAAGGGTTCTTTCAAACGGATTTGCCGTGTGAAATGCTGATTTATGGTGATTTATGTTAAACTTGATATAGTTGCTGACTTGAAACAGCATGAAACAGAAAAAAGCTTTACACTTCTTTAAAAGAACAAGTTAGAGAAGAAGACTCAAAAAGTAATACCTTATGGCCAGCAACAGGCAGAAGAAGAGCAGGCCAAAGAAACTCGGATACTAAAAGCAAATTCTGCAGTTGATTCTCAGCTTCAAAACAGCAGTTGCGAATAGTTCCACATACCTGCACAAAGGAATTTACGAGATTCAAGCTAATACAGAACAGTGGCTAGTGGACAGTCACAAAAAGAGGCTTATTCAGGCTTGCCACAAGCAATCATCCATGCGAATCTTAACTGAGCTTCCACATACTATACCATCATAGGAAACTAACCCTTGCCCACTACTTTTGTTGTTTCTCATGCAACCAAATAAAACCAAGGAAATTGCACACTCAACAAAAAAATATTTCATGCATCCAGGGATAGCTGCTGAATAGGTTTGGGCCGACAGATGCAAAAAAATTAGCCCTGTCTAGTCCAATCTAATTTGGGCAATAAATCTAGGGAAAAAATCAGAACTCTAGAAAAAAGTGACGCCTGAAGTTACCCACATATATTGATTTTTTAACATGTTTTGAAATAAAAATACAAACACTTAATTAAATTACTCAAATATCCCAGACATTTTACATCTTCAGTAAGAGAACAAGATTATAATAATAATGTCACTACTATTTAAAGAGGTTCAGGTACATGTCATGCGGATATAAACTCGTACCAAGCACCATGCACTCCTTTCAACTGTCCCCAGCCTGACTCAAAACTCAAGTAGTACCTTTCAAGATATGATCCGGTCGGTGGAGACCTAATAAAGCCAACCCATTGCCATCGCAATTTCTCTTTGGATATTGATACTGCCTTTTTATGGGTCACAACAATGTTTAAGTAACTTGTCTATGTATTTGAGGAACAAGCTTTCAGCAACCTAGTTTTTCTTCCTTTTTTCTCCTCCTACTTTTTGTTACTTATTTTGGCCCAACAACAATCTAGTTTCGAGCAGAGAACAGTAGCTCTTGGTGAATACAAAATACTAATGTCATGAAGGCAACATACTTAGTATCATTAAGGCATGTATGAACTACGATATGATTATATAAATCAGTTGCCCATAGAAACTTCGTTAAAGGTTTGAACAAAGCGAGTACCCTAATTTCAGATGATTCTGTAAGTCAATATTTGTCCAATTTTTATATGATGCAAGTCAGCACACATGACATTCTTGTGCATGCTTTCAAATTACAAAAGTATTTACTGAAATACCATCTCCAAATGTTTAAAATCAATTTCATATATGGCTATGTCAAAACATACCCCCTTTTTCCGCAAAGGACTACTTGAATCAAATTGGCGGATGATCTGCTTAAGAAGACCTCGTTTGGGGTCCAGTAGAATCTTCCTCCCTGCTTCGTTCTTTGAAATGTTTACCAGGATTGAACCCACATGCTCAAATGAATCATCTAGTAAAATGGAAAAGGGTCAATTCAACAATTGATGAAAAGCAGAAGACAAGCATATATGAGGAAGTACTAGCAAAAATTATCTCATGCACAGAAGTATTCACATTTAAGAAATTGGCACAATGATTAAAATCAAATTTCTCGCCCACTGGAGAGTATACCAGCTGCGGTCTGCCCATTTTATCTTCCAGGAAAACACCAATTCTTAGTCTTGAAAACCCATGCTCTCACATGCCCATGCCAACAATTCATTTTTCTCTTGGTACACATTTAATCTTTCTCATAGGGGAGGATCTTAACTATGAACAAACTACATGTGTAGGCCTATCCCCACAGCAGGCATAAAAAATGAGGATACAGACATAAGGCCAAATAAGGTCCATTGCGGCTCAACAGGGATAACTGGGTTGCATAAACGCCTCATTTGCAAATGTGTAAACAGATTTCCATGGAATGGAAACGCACCGCCTGATTCATTGGAGGATCTACAAAATGACCTCACAAGCTTCATCACATATAATCCTTGCACCTTCTCTTCTCCTGTCTAGCAAGCAGCAAATCCCATATATAACTATCTCAGAGTGATAGATCTTAGATGAAAGACACGAATATGCTGAAAAGAAAGGCAAGACGGAAAGCACACATATGCTTTACATTTTAAGCACGACACTTGTGACTGAATGATGAGCTGGATAAAAATACCTGAAGCAATGATGCAATACCAGCATCCGACTGTGTAAGATTGACCAGAAGCATAACAAGTAGTCTAGTGATCGATGTATCTGGTTTGTACAACAAATCCATGGCTGTTTTGACCATTCCTATTGTGACCATCTTGGATGCCATGTTAGAATTCTGTGAAAGATTTACAAGAGCTTCTGCCGCTGGTTGAGACACCTCCTGATAAATAGACATAGCCATTGTCATAAAATTTATTACTCACGAATGTTGTATAGGCAATCTGCTTTGCAATGGCTAATGTAAACAGACTTGTCCTTTTGCTTCAACAAATTCAATGGCATGTGTATTACTTATATTTGGCATTGAGAAAACCACATGATTAAGAGTCTATATTGTGTTACCTCAATACAACAATAATGGAAACGATCTTATAGGATGGAATGTTAAAACAGGAATGTATAGGAGCCAATAGTAACTGTTCCAATATAACTATTATAAGGCCATCAATTAAAAAATTGTTGGCGGACTTCTGTTATATTGAGGCTTCTTTCTTATACATACGTAGAAATCTCATCATGGAGTAATTAGTGAAGAATCACCTTATTTTCACTCAAAAGCCGAGCCAACGATGGTAGTAAAATCTTTGCAAACGTGGCGAGAGACTGCAACCCATCCTCACTTCCAGTTAATCCACTGACAATGTCCACCGCCGCCTTCTTCACCTAATATGGAACCACAAGTCGAGACTAGAATTACAATAGCCCAGTACCAGAACTCCAAATAAAAGGTCGAGGAAAGAGAGCATATTTGATCTATTATGTAAGAAAATACATGCAGCCAAGCTCACTTAATAATAGTGCACTCGAGCTTTCTCATAATGGTATTATTCATCTGTGCCATTCAAGTTTGAGATTAGCTGATGCCATCATCACTATTTTTATAAGCATAAAACTCAGCTCAAATTTGCCGTGACGCTATCCTGGGAAATACGCCATCATGTTATAAAGATGACAGAATGAGAAACACAGTGGTTCCATCTCTCTCTCTCAAAATTTGATCTTCATTCCTCTTCTTATGCCTAAAGTGCAACGCTTTCGAGTCTTTCACTAATTGCTATGCAATAAATTATTGAATTGAACAACGTAAACCAAACGAAACGAGATGGAATCGAACTTCCTTCTGCTTCTTTCCGAAAGGTTCATGGGGGCAGAAAACGGAGGGCGAAGGGGAGCTTACGGGGGGAGAAGGCGAAGACAAGAAGCCCACTAATTCTTCCATCTCAGTCGCCATTGGCGTCGTACGTCGGTGTGTTTGTGCGTGCGGTCACTTCGAGTTCAGAGCTGTGGCCGAAACGAATCGAAAAGGGAGAACTGCAGAAACCCAAAACCCTCAAACCGCCGCCGTCCTCGTCCGCCGCTCGTCGGCCGCTTTCCGATCAATCCCTTCCCCTTCGCCGCTCCCCACTTTGCTTCGCCGTCTTTTTGCGAACAATCTCACACCAGCGTACACAATTACGTGTGTGTATATATATAAAAGGGTCCTTGTTTCGCGAAAAATAGGTAATATTTGAAAAATATTTTTCAAAAGTTATTTTTCAGAAAAATAATAATATTTTCTGATTTTCAGCTAAAATTTAAAAATATTTTCAGAAAATATTTTTTGGTATTTGATAAGGAAAATATTTTTTGCTCACCAAATTGGTGAGCAGGAGCGTCAAGCTCGAGGCTCGCCAGATCGACAAGCCGAGCTTGAGATCAACGATCTTGAGGTTTACCTGGTGACGGCCAACGACTAGCCAAGAAAGAAGAAGATGGGAAACAAATAAAAGAAAAAAAAAAGAAAAAAGAAAATTAAAAATAATTTGAATAAAAAAAGAAAAGAAGAAGAAGAAAGGGGAGGAGAAAGTGAGGATTTGTAGATGTGTGAGATAAGAGAGATCAAGTGAGGAAAATGTTTTTCACTTTTCAAAAGTGAAAAATATTTTCCCCCAATTTAAAAGACTTTTTCCCTTTTATGGAAAATATTTTCCCTTAGGAATTCATTTTCCGTGAAACGAACGCCGAAAAATTCAAAAAATATTTTCCGCGAAACAAACGGAGCCTGAGTGTATTTTCTTTGTCTTTTTCAACTCGTTTCACTTTCATATAAGTTAGCTAAATTTCGTCCTTGGATTACTCAAATTTAACAAATTTTACAAGCAATGTTACTCAACTTTAAAATGGCTTAGAGATTTTGCACAGAGTCCGACTAATTTTTTTCAAGAGAAAATTCTAAATAAGAGTTTGAAGTGTTCTTATTTTTATTTTTATTTTTATTTTTTTTTTAGTAAAGAAGTGCTCTTGTTTTTTCTAATAGAGCCCTAAAATGAATATTGTTTTAAATAAAAGTCTAAAGTGTGATTAAATTATCTCAAATAAAAGCTTAAAGTAGTCAAATCATATAAAATAAGGGCTTTTAGTTGGCCCGTAACTATTCCAGCCATCCAAAAAAAAGGGTATTTTGGTCAAAAAAATTATAACTATATATTTTTTATTTTTTTCCTTTTTTTTTCTTTTTCTTTCCCTTTTCTTTTTTTCAGTTTTCCTCTTCCCTCCCTCGGCCATTGTCGTAGGTCGCACACCTCAAGCGGCGACGCTTGCTTTCGGGCAAGGAGTGCCCTCACCTAACGTCGGGGAGGGGGGGTCAAGATCGCCCTCACCAACCCTTGCCTGAGCTAGTGAGACCATGCAAGGGCAGGGTTGCTCTCGTCCAATGCCGGCTGGGGCTATCCTTGCCTTAGTCTGGTGACCTTCGGCATGGTTGGCGAAGGAAAGGATGAGATGGAAAAAAGAAAATTAAATAATAAAATATAAAATTAAGTTAAAAGATGAAAATGCCTTCGATCTAAAAGGTAAGGCCATTTTTAAAGTTGATATGGCCATTTTAAGTCTTTATTTTCTAAAAAAAAAAAAGTCTTTATTTGAAACAAGTTTTACTTCGGGTCTTTATTTGAGACGATTTGGCCACTCGATGCCCTTATTTGAAAAATATCCACTTCAAGCTTTTATTTAAGAAAACAAATGCACTTCAAGCTCTTATTTAAGAAAATAAATGCACTTCGGACTCTTATTTGAAATTTTATCTTTTATCAATAATTGCTAATATCATGTTAACGGTTATAGGTTCTAGGTTTGTACAATATCTATTTGAAACATGCTCATTGGAACATATTCTTCATTTTTTTGAAATATGTAACCTAATCCACATACCTTATAATATGTCTCAGGATCTACCAAAGTTCTCTATTATTAATTGAACAATTAAATAAATCATTATCTTTAATGACTACCGGTGTTGTTATAATCCATTGACCATAACTTATTTTTAAACTTAGGAAGAATATGAAACACGAACAAAGTAAACGTTTAGTCATAAAACAAAAGTTTAAATTATTTGTTTCGAATTATACACTCATCGTCATGCGGGACCGTGCAAAAATATAAAGTAAGAAAAATACAAAAAATTGTTACAGAATATAGTTTTCACGTTTTACCAATTTAGAATTTGAAATGTACCCATCAAAATAGTTCCCCAATTTTTCGAATCTGAAATCTATCTAGAGCTATGCTCACCCCTAGCTCGTATGGCCAGCCACATTGATAATTCTCTAGGTGCCAAATCATATTGGCTGGGGCACTAATAATTTGATAAAATTCTACAAAACTCGACGAATCCTGCTTATGACGGCACAAAATTAAATTGAATGAGAGGGGGCAACAAATCAAATCTAAAGTATTGTCTCACAATTCGCGCGCCCCATGTCCTATTGAATTGAAAATTTCAGCACAGTCACACCATGCACGTCCTAATATAATAATCTCGATACAAAGACGGGTCGGCGTTGTCGTTCAACAACCATTCGGCGCGACCGTTGCCACGTCCGCGGCCAAACTCCAAACTCCGGGTCAGGAGCGCGCCCCCCGGCCCGCCACGTCAGCCGCCAAAATTCTAGTTTTGAGGAGGGAAGGGGCACAACAACAAGAAAGCTAACTAACAACAACGGCAACGAGAGGGAGGAGAGGACAGCGTCGTCCTCCCGTCGTTTTTTTTTTTTTTTTCAATTTTTCCCACCCGCATTTCGGTTTGCTGACGTGGCATTCGGCCCGCACGAAAAAGAAACACCGTTCATGCAAAAAAGATTCATTCCCTCCTCATCGCCAGACACAGAGAGAGAGAGAGAGAGAGAGAGAGACGAGCACGTCGGAGCAAATTCGTCAAACTCTCTCTTTCCCCATCGAAGGGACGAGAAGCCGACGCCGCCGCCGCCGCTCGATCGAATCGCCGCGCCGCCGTCCTCCTCCTCCCCGCTCCCGCCTGAGATCCCCGGAGACGATCCCGGAATCGTCGAAAGCCGCGGCTCGCGGGGGATTCGCGCGGCATTGTCCGAGAGAACCGATCGCCCGTCGCCTCGGTGGTGCGCGTGGCGGTCTCCCGTCGATCGGTTTCGTTCCCGTAGCCGGGTGAAGAATCTCCGGTTTCGGCGAATCGGTCGGGATTGGCTCGGAGCTCCGCCAGAGCTCGGAATCGGGTCTGTAGGTCCTTGCTCCGTCGCCTTTTGCGAGACGCTGGTGAGGAATCTCCGAGGCTCACGGCTTAGGCAGGGCTCCTTGAGCTGCATTTTGGTTTTTGGACCTCATCGGCGGCCGTTGATCGGAAGGAATCGTTCCGGAATTGGAAAAGTATAGCGACGACTTGGAGTCAGGAGTGATTGTGGATGGGTTGGAGTTGGAAATCGCCTCCCGAATTTGAATATTGCGCTGGTTCGTTGTCAAATGGGTGTTTGGTGTGCGTTCGGGCATCGGATGACATTGAAACTTGAATGGCTGATCCTCAGAAAAGTGGTCTCACTACGGAGAGGGATATCGAGCAGGTTTTCCCCTTACTTCTTGTTTAAAACTCGGATTTTTTTTCGTCTTCCGACTGATATAGAAATTACGCTTTAACAAATTGCTGTGATAAATCGTGTATGCTGGCTTATGATTTGGTCCGTAACTTTAGAATCTTATTGTACATTTCTTTAGTGCAAAGAAGCTGTTAATGATTAATTGCATTACTCAAAAACTGCATCATAGCATCCCATAGCGTTTAAAAACATTCAATTACTTGACATGTAGATTTTTACCAAGAGAGGGGAGGTGCTGTGTAGTGACCTTTGGAGACTAGGGGAAACTGCATGTGGTATTACTAGCACGAAAGCCTTCATTCTTCCGTTCCTTTGTCAATCATGCACCGATCAGTTGTTCTTATTATCCAGTCCCATCACCTTGAAGTAAAATTTTTTCATCTTTTTGAAACAGCCTGGGTTCTATGAAGCTTTCCATTGGAAGCCATTTTCTTGTTTAAAATTTTCTCAATCTTTTCCTGCGAACAGCATTTGTATCCACCATTTAATGATGTGGAGAATGAAGTTTTTAAAAGGCGTTAATGCTTTGTAAACTAGTCGTTCAGTGGAGAACCATCGTCAACGTCAGGAGTTTCAGAGGTGGCTGACAGTTTTTGGTTTCAGTGTTGATATCTTGCTTTATCTAAAAGAGGATGTATTTTCTTACGCTACACAGTCAGGACAATGCTTATTTAAGAAGCTTTCAGAATTTCATATCTTTAGCTACAATTTCTGGGTATTCAAGTCAAAATTTTGATTGCAGGCAATTACAGCACTAAAAAAAGGCGCTTACTTATTGAAGTATGGTCGTAGAGGGAAGCCAAAGTTCTGCCCCTTCCACCTTGCCAGTGTAAGTCCCGCGATGCTAGTTAAGTGTTTGAGAGCCTGTTAGAGAAAATATCATAAAACTAGTCTCTACAAATTATAAGTTGCACGGTAGAAGCAGTTTGAGATCACTCGGTACCTAAGTTACATGGGATTTCCATGTGCCTCATGGGATCATCAGATTTTGTGATTTAGACTCATGATTAATGTTAGTGTAGTTGTTAAATCAGCTAGAAACTCAATGTACTCTGATTTAAGAGTAAACTGAAGCATTCCTTCCCAATAAACGCCAAAAGCCCAAAGGAAGCTGTTGATAGAAAAGGTTCCCATGGTTGTCCGTATCAATTTTCTCCCTGAACCATGCTGTTATTAGTCTCTCCACCTGGAACTTTGTTTGTGAACTTCTTTAAGTTCCTCTCCTGACTACTTGATTTGCTTTCTCTGTCAGGATGAGTCTACATTGATATGGTACTCTGGCAAAGAACCAAAACAGGTTAAACTAAATCAAGTCTCAAAAATTATACCTGGACAGCGTACGGTAAGTTATAGATCGGTCTCGCTTTATGTTATGGCCACCTCTGGTTTTAGAAAATGTACTTGTCAAATGTTTACTTGTAAGTCTCTGGACAACTATAATTGAGGTTGCAACACTATCTCCCCCGGAAGCATCACTTCCTCCCGTGCACTAAACAATTTTCAGCAAAATCAAGCATGGTCACAACTTTGTTTTTACTAAAATTTTGATTCGTACTTCTACATCGTAGTTATATTTTGTGTTCTCCGTTCTCTTGGAAGATTACGGATATATAGTAGAGGTCACTGATCCCCTGGTTCCAATTTCTTATCAAAATGGCTTTTCGTTCAGGCAATATTTCAGCGGTATCCACGACCTGAGAAGGAGTATCAGTCATTTTCCCTTATCTGCAGTGATAGATCCTTGGATTTGGTAAGTTTTTCTTTAATGTCCCTATCTTAGCCACCTAGTGAAGGGGAAAAAATAAATCACATCTTGTTTCCTGTGGAGTACTTGTCACAATCTATAAGCTTTTCCTTTTGGATATTTGTCATGAGGCCATTGCGTTCATGAACAGATATGTAAAGACAAGGATGAAGCTGAAGTTTGGTTTGTTGGTCTCAAAGCATTGATCACACGGGGCAATTTCCGCAAGTGGAGGAGTGATACAATCAGTGAAACTGCATCCGCAGAAAGTCCGCATGCACGGAGAAATTCACCATCCATTGCACTGTTTGTCAGTAGCTATGTCTTTCTCTTCTCCATGATTCCTAAAATTATTGGGATTACACAATGCTTTTTTTTCGGTTCATTTTCTCATTTTCTTTTTAACCATTCATGACCACAGGATCCCGGACATATCCACGGCATTCAGCCTCCTGGTGAATGTACTTCACAAACCAGGTTAGGAAAGGTATTCTCGGACATAATATCCTATACTGCTGCAGACACGGGTTGCAATCAAAACGAGCCCATCGCCAATTCTCTTAACTCAGTGTCACCAGGGGGAGGAGACAACTGGAATGGTCGAAATTCTGGTGTTGAGACATTTCGTATTAGTTTATCAAGTGCCGTTAGTTCTTCTAGCCAAGGTTCTTGTCGTGAAGATTTTGAATCCCTGGGTGATGCTTTCATTTGGGGAGAGGGAATTGGTGGCGGAATTCTGGGTGGTGCTCAGCAGAGAGTTGGGAGTCCATACAATACAAAAACGGATGCTTTTCTGCCAAAGGCTTTGGAATCAACGGTGGTTCTTGATGTTCTTAATATCGCTTGTGGTTACAGGCATGCTGTGCTTGTTACAAGGCAAGGGGAAATCTTCAGCTGGGGGGAGGAGTTGGGAGGTAGGCTTGGGCATGGCATAGAATCAGATATATCCCACCCCAAGCTTATTGACTCCCTCAGTGGCATGACCATTGAGTCAGTAGCATGTGGTGAGTATCATACATGTGCGGCCACTCTTTCTGGAGATCTTTATACATGGGGTGATGGAGCTCATAATGTGGGTTTGCTTGGGCACGGAAGTGAAGCCAGTCACTGGATTCCAAGGAGAGTGGGAGGTGATTTGGAGGGTCTTCATGTTACCTGCATTGCTTGTGGACCTTGGCATACCGCTGTTGTTACATCTACTGGGCAATTGTTTACTTTTGGAGATGGATCTTTTGGTGCTTTAGGACATGGTGATCGTAGTAGCATAAGCATTCCTCGGGAAGTGGAAGCTTTGCAAGGATTACGCACAACAAGAGTTGCCTGTGGTGTTTGGCACACTGTGGCTGTGGTTGAAGTAACAACCGAATGTTCTTCTTTGGATGCTTCCACCAGTCCTGCATCTGGTAGACTATTCACGTGGGGCGATGGAGATAAACACCGGCTTGGGCATGGTGATCAAGAGACCAGACTAATTCCCAAATGTGTTGCAGCATTGTCAGGTGAAACTATTTGCAGAGTAGCCTGTGGGCATAGTTTAACTGTGGCCCTTACAGCCTCAGGACAAGTTTTTACTATGGGAAGTACTGCCTTTGGCCAGCTTGGGAATCCTTTGGCTGATGGAAAGGCTCCAACTTGTGTTGAGGGGAAACTTGCTGATTGTTTTGTTGAGGAAATCGCATGTGGATCTTATCATGTGGCAGCATTAACTTCCAAAGGAGAGGTTTATACCTGGGGAAAGGGTTCAAATGGGCAGTTAGGTCATGGAGAATATGACAACAGAAGTACCCCTACACTTGTTGGTTTTTTGAAAGACAAGCAAGTGAAGAGTGTAGTATGTGGTTCTAACTTCACAGCTGTCATATGTCTGCATAAATGGGTATCCAGCATTGATCATTCCATGTGTTCAGGATGTCACAATCCATTTGGTTTCAGGAGAAAACGCCACAATTGTTACAATTGCGGTCTAGTTTTTTGCAAAGCATGCAGTAGCAGAAGAAGCCTGAAAGCTTCTTTGGCTCCAAACCTGAACAAGCCATATCGTGTGTGTGATGAATGTTATGTTAAACTAAAGAAGACCACTGAATCTGGTCCTGTTTTGCGAATACCTAAGGCTAGAACTGATACTTTACGGCTGAAAAATAATGAGGTGGGAGAAAAGGACAGTTCGTGTTCCACATCAGAGGGGCGTCTATGCAGGCTTTTGTCTGCAGACTCTCTTAGTTTGGCTGAAAGCAGGCATTCCATACATGATGCAAAAGTAGGATCACGTGGTAGCCGTGTGTTTCCACTTCTTAATAGAAACTTCCAATCTGGAGGCCTTAATACAGCAAAAGAACCTAACCTTGTGGGAGCTCCCACAAAAATGTTTTCATTTTCTGTACCTGGTTCCAGAATGCCTTCTCGATCAGCATCTCCTCTTTCGAGGAAATCTAGTCCACCTCGGAGCTCTGAAGTAACTACTGATGACTCAAAGCACAGCAGTGACAGTCAAAGCCAAGAAATTATCAATTTACGAGCACAGGTATCTCTTGAACTTTTGCATCATTATAAGAATAATACTACTATGTGCTGGTGTTTAAGTCTCGGAACCTTTTCATTTATGTCTGGCATTTGTATCAGAAACAATTGTTGCAATTTGATGAAGATTCTTCTTTTTTCTGCAAGATTGAGCTTCAATCATTTGATGACTATAAATTGTAGTTATATCACCTATACAGAACCAATGGCTTCCCTGTAATTGCGTTTCATTTTCAAAGGGATATGCCTGCCGAGGGTGCAAAGTATCGGAATAATGATATAAAAGGGCAGTTTCCAGGTTACAACTGACATGAGATTAGTTAAAATATCTTCCTGAAGTTAATAATAGGAATTGGTAAGAGCTCTGTCCCAGTGGAGAAATTGGCCTGTAGATTGATTGGGGATGTAGTCTAGAGGCAAGAGGTGCCCATAAGTTTTATAACGAGGATTGTGGTGGGGGTGAGGGTAGAGAGACAATTGTGGGGTCGACAATATTCAGAAGTTCTTGCTGGGATTTAGAGGACTATACAAGGAGATAGATAAGAATGAGGAGAAAAATTGAAAATAACAGATTGGAAAATCATGAACTTCTTGTCTGAAATGAACAGGTATAATCCAATGATCAATGTCTGTAAAATCTTATGCTTATTACACAACTGCAAACTCTCTTTTTCCCCTCTGCGCAATACTTTCTAGTTTGTCAGCATCATAGTTTCCATGAATGTCATTGTTCTTTAAATCTACTGTTCATAATTTTCGATGCAATATATGTAGTTACTTGAAAGGGAGCTCTAGAAAGTTATAGTATTTTACTCTTGAAAATGTTTTCTGTAATAAGTTGATTGCCAAAAAATTATTTGAACTAATCGAATTAAATATCAAGAAAGTAGGTAAAAAGTTCCACGAACATCTGATTGGTTATGCCCCGTTAACGTGGGTTTATTTTCTGCACATAAAGAAGATATTTTGTATTAGACTATGGACAGATTAGCCTATGGAAAGATAAATTTTCATGGGTGGTACTAGATGCATGACAGTTGTTCTCTTTAAGGCTCTAAGGCTGTTTCTAGATTAGGAAACGAATTACCTGTTCGAGAGAAGACATCCTTCATTGTTTTTTAGGATCAGTAGAAATATTTCATTAAGGGGCAACAAGGGGATGTCAACCCCTGTACGAAATACTGTAATTGAGCTAGAATCAACCAACCAAGACTGAACACTAGCCCCATTTTGTAGACGGGTTGGGACCAGCCTACTATCCCGGTGAACAATGTTCCACTGATTAGGCGGGGGCATCATTTACAAGCAAAGCATTACATTCTGTGGGCCAAAATTTAAAACTGAAAATCCGAGAATCTAAACTTACGACAAAATGGCTCTGAGGAATCGAACACTCCGATTTCTCTCTCTTGAAATTAGCCGAAAAAAGTTGCTCGTGGGATCAGTCGAATCATCTTTCTCCTATTAGCTAGAATGGATGCCCACCCTTGCTCTTAGCTCTCTCCACCACCTCCTTGCTCACCATTGAATACCTATGGCTGAGAGGACCAGATTCCAAATCCTCCTGGACTAAAACAGTTAGAGCTATAGATGCTTGACAGATTCATCTGCTGCTGTTTGCAAAGGAAGCACCAGTTCGCCCACTCATTTTTGTACAAATTGTCCAAATTTAGGATGCTTCCCCAGGAAGCTTCCCAAGCAAGAAACAGAAATTATGGTTGATGCGCCAGATTTCCAAATCAATTTTCTGGAGAACTAATCATTACGTTTTTCTTCCATCAAAGTGGAAAAGATATCCTGCATTGAATACCTGTGGAACTAAAGAAAAATCCCCAACATAAATACAGACTCGATGTGATGCATAGAGAGCCTTCTTGAATGCCATTTATATGCGCATTGGACAGTCCCCAGGGAGATGCTTCAGCTTGTGTCTTGTCTCATGCATATGGAATCCTATTAACCACCAATCCTCACCACTAGTTTCTCCTCAGGGAGATAAAACAAGCTAGAGACCACATACAGGATTTTATGTTGTTGACATGATATCAGTACGAACTGAAAGAGATTATTTCCTGTTTCCATCTTGACAATATACTTCAGGAAATCTCTGTGAGCCTATGAGGAGTCTAGAAAGAGAAGAGATGCACAAAGAGCAGACTTCACTTGGATTGTTAAGTTCCAAGAGTTTACTTGCCTCTTAGAAATCGAAAGCCAGTGATGGGATACTCTAGTAGTATCATTAATCAGCTTAGAGATCTCGGAATCATGTAGCAGTGAAGGACAATTCGGTTCTATGACCAATTCAAAAATTTCTAATTGTATGTATGTACTTTTACATATAAGATTTTCAGGACCCATTGTTACAGTGAGTTTACTCAGTCACTTTCTTTGACTATTCACTTATTTAAAGAACAATGAAAGGTGCAAGCCAAGATCAGCATGTCAGTGGTATCTATCCACCACTGGTTAGGACCAATGCATAAGACATAACCTATTTAATGTGTAGCCAGTTATTGTTATTTTCTGAATCAGTCGCATTACATGTCAATTCATCTAAAGTAAATCTTGAAGGGAAGAACAAGGGGTGGTACAAATGCTAGCCTTGACTGTCAGCATTTTAAAAGGAATAGCCTTGGTCTTTGTTTTGATTATCCACTGTCTTTGGGATCATCTGCTCTGCTTACTGAGTCTTGACATGAAGTCATCTTGCTATGTACAAAGCTGTAAGAGGAGTTTATTTAGGCATATGAAACCTTCAGGAGTATCCTACTTTTTAATCACTATCTGTCACAACCACGACAATTTATAGATTATTCTTCATTGTAATTACAAGTGAACCAATTTTGCTTCTTTTCCTGACTCTTTTCTTAGTGTTATTTTTTAAGTGATGGATATTCATTTGAAATACTTTGGAATATTTTGCAGGTGGAAGACCTCACTTCCAAATCTCGTCATCTTCAAAGTGAACTAGAGAAAACGTCAAAGCAGCTGAAGCAGGTCACCGCAATAGCAGAAGATGAAGCTCAGAGGTGCAAATCTGCTAAAGAAGTTATAAAGTCCCTAACCACTCAGGTTTGTTGGCTGGTCAAATCTCTCTCTCTCTCTCTCTCTCTCTCTCTCTGTGGATCCGTCCAGAGTACCTTCATCTCCTTCAAACTATTTGGATGAGCATCTTGCTCTAACAATACTCCTCAGGATTATTTTCTGTATTTATATAAAGCATGTTGATTTGGATGAAAAGGGATCAATGCCTTAATCTGACAGTATGGCAATAAGGATTACTCATTTGGGGGTCGTCATATATATGGGCATCACTTCACCATAAGCGTGGTCATTTAAGTGTTCTTTCGCAAGAAATTGAATCTATGCAGCAGTTTCCATCTTTGAAATGGTGGCCATTCAGTGTCATGTATATGATGTAAACTGTAATGCCAAGTAAAATTGCAAGAAAGCTGAGAACCCAAACTTAAAATCTTCCAAAAGTTTATCACTATTCGACTCTCTCTCTCTCTCTCTCTCTCTAGCTTGCCTGCTCGCTCACAAACACATACCAAGCACACTCTCGGTTAGGCTAGTAGGTTGCTGGAATTCAATACTCGAATATAGCCTTTACTAACCATAATTGTGCAAATCGCAATTATCTTGCAGTTGAAAGAAATGGCTGAAAGACTACCTGTCGGACAGAGAGCCCAAAGTTCTGGTTCTGTTGTCAGAGAATTGTCCAATGATTCAAACTTGATCCATAATGAGAATCAGTCAGCAAAATCTAATTTTCTAGAAAACGAGTCCCATTTTAAGTCTGTAAACACAACTCTGCTCAATGGAATGAAGCAGCAACCTGAGAAGGCAGAATGGGTGGTGCAGGATGAACCAGGTGTCTATATATCGTTAGCCTCGTTACCCAGGGGAGGTAATGAGCTCAGACGTATACGTTTCAGGTATCAGCACCTTGCCATTCTGTCTTGGTAGCATAATTAGATAAGAGATGAATTTTGAGTCGGACCGATGTTAATATATAGATAATTATTATATATTGGGCAAAAATGGGGAGGTTCATTTACACTGCATGAAAGAACCCAACTTAAAGTTGCTAGAAAGAATAACCCGAGTTCACATTGTGATGATGTGCTGGAGGCCAAGATAAGTTCATTGCATAAAACAATTCACCAGTTTCCAGCCCAGCCTGTGAACAAAATTAGAATTGTGGATAGAATGTGAAATCTCATTGATCATTCTGTAAACGAGTTTTCAGAAAGCCAACTTTTATGCTATGCTTTTCTCTGGATCTTTCTTCCTCTAGCTTGAAGCATAAACCAGCCACTGCCTGCATCCTGCATTATTGGTATTAGATTATCCATTACCTTTTTCTGCTCCGATTGCCTTCCATATTGGTCTTCAAATTCTGAACTTCAGGAAACTGTTTAACTTGGATGGATGTTTAAATCTTGGAGCACTAACTAATTAAGTCATACATGTTCGGACATCTTTTTCTGATATGGCAATTTTTTTATCCAACAGCCGGAAACAATTTACGGAGGAACAAGCAGAGAAATGGTGGGCTGCTAATGCAGCAATGGTTCTCGAGCGACACAATATACAGAGTACATAGTTTGTTATAGCTCCCACTGTGGTTTTGCTGATAGTAAACCAAAGCTCCTTGACAAAAGTATCCAGGGCCCTCCTCCTCTCTGCTGGAATCTGTATATTTTTTTTCTTTTTCGTGATTCAGTGGAATTTTATTCGAGGATGGGTAGATGGTGACAGGTAGATTGCGGCATGAAAATGTAGAGAGAGAATCAATAGACAGAAAGATCCTCGATGAGGGATGTTTTTTTTCAAATTTGAGCTGCTGTAATTTTCTCCATATAGTCAATAGATTTTAATCTTTCTCAATCTTATCAGGCATATTGGTTTTTTCCACTCAGATCTGCCCAAAGGACAGTCCCTTTTCTTTCCAATACAGCAAGTTTTCCTCACGTTAAAGCTTCTATCCCATTTTGTTCTAATCTTTGATGAAGGAGCAGCCTCAACTGATAGTTCCTTTCAATTCTGGGTCAAATGGCATTTTCTCAGAATGCTCATCAACATCCTCCTACTCCAAGCGTATTGTTACATGCTACGGTTTGGATGAATCAAAGAAGAGCATACATACTTGTTACAGTAATAGAAACAAAGTCATTTTAGAGAGCTCGGTATAAACACCGGTGTCATAAGACAGAACTCCAGAAGAAAAAAATGATTTCTTTCGATCCTCTTTCTCGAGGATGCAAACAACTGTCTTGGCACCAATTCTTTCGATAGAATAACCATGTGTTTCTCAGTCACACTTCCTTCTTGAATTTGCTCCAAGCCTCGGATTTTTGTTGATGTCCTTTGTGCAGTGTATAAACCTGGCCATCCGAAAGATTCTGTTAAGGAATTTCAAAGTTGAAAATGTGAAATAATTGTTGATCAAGAGGTTCGTCAGGGGTTGAAGATGGCAGAAGATGTAAAACTAGCCGCTGTGCTTCCAGGGCTCCAATTTGGCGGGCATTTCTTCAACCAATGTAATTCATTTTGGCAATCACCCTGTTTCGGCAAAAGTTGAACCCATTCTCCTCGGGCTCTGAAGAAAATTTCCCAGTTAATCAGGCCGGAAGAAAAGCTCTTGTCGCACTTAAATTTCTCCAAGCAATCACAACCCAATATTGCTGCGGCCAGCTTCCTTCACCGTTTCCTCCTGTCCTTTCAGCTCCTCTGTGGTGGCGATCTTCGGCAACCTTCCTGCAGCAGCGTAAGTACTTGACAGAAGGATTGCATCTGCAGGGTGCTGTCTATACGTCTCACTGAGTGTTCGCTTCACATCTTCCCCCAACTCAACATTCCCATACACTCTGCAAGCACCCAGTAGGGCACGCCATGCGGTGGCGTCCACCTTAACTGGTAAGTTTTTGATGAGATCATGCGCTTCCTCCAGCATTCCTGCTCGGCCCAGGACATCAACAATGCAGCTGTAATGTTCGATCTTCGGCGAAAAACCATACTCCCACACCATTCTGTGGAAGCAGTTCATAGCCTCCATCACAAGCCCTCCATGGCTGCAAGCACTTAGAACTGCCAAGAAAGTGACTTCATTTGGTTTATGTCCCTCTTTCTCCATCTGATGGAACAGCCTCAGGGATTCAGTTGCCTGCCCATGATTGCCTAGAGCTGAAATTATAGCAGTCCAGGATTTCACATCCTTGTCTCTCATCCGATTAAAAATGCCAGCAGCTTTCTCCAAAAGGCCACATTTAGCATACATGTCCACCAAAGCTGTTCCTATGACTGCATCTGCGCATAGTTCTTCCTCATCAATAGATTCACAAATGTACTTCCCAATGCTTGAAGCAGTTGAGGCATCGCAAGCAGAGAACAACCCCGCCAATGTTGATGAATTTGGTGCCACATTTTCGAGCTTCATTAAGTTCAACAACTCTACCGATTCTTCTACTAGACCATACCTAGCATACCGCTGTATCAAACAGTTCCACATGGCAGCGTCCTTTTGATCCATTTCATTGAAGATTTTACGTCCCGCATGGATATTCCCGACTTTTGCATATGTATTGATCAAAGCAGTGGCAACATTCAGTTTCAAGGAGAAGCCAGTTTTAATACAATGGCCATGAATCATCTCGACTCCTAGGAGATTCCCAACATCACCGCTGGCATTCAAAACGTTCAGCATTGTGGTGGCACTTCCTCTCAAACCACTCCGAATCATTCGCCGGAACAATTCAATCGCCAAACTCGGCTTAAATGCCGTAATATAGCCACCCATTAACGTGTTCCAGGAAACCAAGTCATTTTCTTGAGGGAATTCATCGAACAACTGGCGTGCATCACCGATTCTGCTGGAAACGCCATAAAAATGCAAGAGGCTGTTCTTGACCTCGACAAAAGATCCGTGCCCAGACCTGAGGACAATACCGTGAACCCCTCGGCCGAAACCAGGAGCCTGCACTCGCGTACAAGCTTTGAGGGTCGTTACGAAAGAGAACCGATCGAGTAAAATCCCCTGCGTCCTCAAGTCATTGAACATGGCCAAAGCACGTTGTGGGTCGTCGCCAATGGAGTAACCTCTGATGATGGTATCGAACATGAAGAGGTTCGGGGATTGCGAGGAGTTGAAAATGGAGGCCGCATATCCCGTGTGCGCGACGGAAGACGCGAGGAGCTTGCTCAAGCTGAAGCGGTCTCTGTCGAGGCCGGTTTTGACCATGTAGCCATGGATTTGAGAGATCTCAGAAAGGGTCTTGCAAGATTTAAGCAGAGAAACGAGCGAATGATCCGAGCCGAAGATGGAGCTCAATCGTCTAGCGCTAATCATAAATGGGCGAAAGTTCGGGTCTTTGCCTTAAGTCGAGTGCTGTTAGCCAATGAAGATCATGAACTAGCTTCAAGACAAGAGGCACCAAAAGCGAAAAGCTGTTGGAATAAGCTTTGAGATGGATCGTTTATATAAGATCGCGCGTGGCAAAATACTCATAGCAGACGAAGTTTGAATCTTTAATGAAAGAATCTTAACAAGTCGAAATTGAAAAGCTGGGATGGAAAATGGATACTGGAGAGTTGGGATTGGTCTCCCGACTTCTGATCTTCTTCTATGGATGATGAATCATTTCAAGTTCTTGACAGAACCCAAGGTTTTGACTTTGAAGAACAGTTCTTAGAAACAGAACCCAAGTTTGAACTTTGAGGAACAGTTCGTAGAAACCGTCGTTGCCATTGAAGCCTAGACTCGACATGGAACATTGTCTGGCACTGAGCCAATAGTAGGTTCAGGTCGTTGGCGTGACTGGCGACATGGAACATTGTCGCTCCAGGAATTAATCTTATGATACAATCTGCCTTTAGGTGCTTAATACACCACATATCAATGCATGAGCATGTCCCAAAATCGGATTCAGTTGGGGTCTATACTCCGCCCTAGAAACATCCACGACTCATGATGAAACACCGTAGATTGTTTATGCTAATATTTTGTGTCACTAGGGTGTGACGGCATGATACCCACGTAAACGGTCTGGCACTGAGCCAATACGACTCCTTTTAAATTTCGTGACTCCTGAGAACTGATTAGTGTCCTGTCTCACTTCTAGGCCTCTTGGGCCAAGCGCTTGATCAACCGCGCACATCCAGAAGAGCAGGGAAATTCAAGTCTTTACAACTCAGGTGGGTGGCAAGTTGTTCAAGCCGGGCATCAAATCAGACATTCACACCTCGAGTGCAACCTCAGGCAACAGAATTATTGCACAAAACAGCCAAAAATGAAATATAACAGAACAGCTGAAAGTGTGAATCTTAAATATCGGAAAACTGTATATGCAATGACTTCTTCCAAAGGTCAGTGACATTGAATCCTCACCATCATCGTCATACATTGAGGAACCAAAATTTTTCTAGAGCGCCAAACCAGATGCTACAAATGGGTACCCCCAACAACAAAAGGACAGCCGATTGCATAAACCTATAAATCTACCTTCCTTTCAAGTAATTCTTGACAGGGCTGTCAATTCGTGCCTTCTCCTCCCTGAAAGGTTGAGTTGATGCATCTGCAAGGCTTGGTAATCTTGGTGCGCTCCCCTTACCTTTCTGGGCATTAGGTCCCACCACCTCTATCATATACTTCCACCCATCAATTGGTCTTCGCCGGCTAAATATGTGGCTCTTTATGAAACTGGCTATCTGCACAACAATTTCAACCCCGTGTGAAAAGGAACTGAAAATGAGGAGCAAGAGTGAACTTTGAGGAAGAAGAGGTAGGAAGGGAGCCATAATGTTATGATTATTTATGTCAGAGGAAATACAATGCAGTCAACGTAATAACAAGGGGAAGCAGCCCATGTCCTGCAGAAACTGCTCAATGACTGGAGATCTTTCATTTGGGGGGGAAATGTACATGCTTCCTGCGATATTAGGCCTAAGAAATGATAGAAATGATGAGATAAGATCCTGATTTGGTAGGATCTTTAGACAGTATCAGGTCTTAGTCCAAAAGTAATGGGATGGGTATGATATGTCTCGACACCAATCTTTAAGGTCATCACATATATAAATTACAACAAACCACGGTGCAGAATGTGAAATGCGAAAGAATGGTAGATGGCATTTGGAATTACTGCATGATTATGCAACTGGTCTCTATAGTATTATTTTTCCTACAGGATTTGTACTTTACAGGCAGATGCTTCCATATTAACATGCAATATTGACAGGTTTCAAACTTCAATTGACAGTTATATGACATTGACAATCGGACAAACCTGAAATTTGCTGTATGCAATACGGCGCTCAAATTCTTGGAGTAGAATATCTTCCTCCCTCTGTGACATTTCCCACACATTTTCATCTTGAGACTTGGATGTTGTTTCCCAACCATCAGGCTTATTTTTAAACTCAGAAGATCCCGATAAGTTTGTTGAATTCCAATCAGAACTAGGAGAGTCAAAAATCCTGCAATTCATTTTAAGTGCAGAAAAAGTAGTTAAGTGTGTATCTCTGGGAATTCGCATCTCACTGCAGGGCTTCTAAGTACCAGAGTAAAATTGCGATACAGCAACCATCAAAACACAGTAATGCACTTTCCCTCGGCATGATAATAACAGACTGAAGTCATGATAGTCTTTTCGGCCAGGACAAAAACCTCAAATCATCTTCATGCGGAAAGAAACAAATTAAAACATGGAGAAAGAACTAAACAATATAATACTAGAGAACTGTGGCAGTTCTCTAGCATTATATTCTCTATTGCCAGGATAATCGGTGGAAAAGACATCATTTGGTAAAGCAAACTGTCAGTTCCCAAAAGCAAATGGAAGGACAAGGGGTTCATATTTTGATAACCAGGCATCAATCTTTTGATAGAATGCAATCTAATAAGCAAGAGGTTATCTTCCTAGCGATAAATTATGACCAAAAACAAAGTTTATGCTCTATAAAACTTCAGGATTTTATATGCTAGGATTCAGTATGAAGTACAGTGAATATGATCCTCGCCATTTCTTCGTACTTTCTTTAGCAGCTACATGATCGATCAGATAATTACTGACATGGACCAAAAATCACTGTAAACGCCAGAGAAGACCTCACATCAGGGTATAAATAAAACAATATATCTTTCGTTCACAGCCATAAAACCATATAAGGTTCAGTAAATGTAAGCCTCAAATCAATTTCACCAGATAATCTAAATCGGCTTTCATGCATATTGTTGTTTGAAAAGTGACAACTTCAAAAGCAGGAGTTACAAACTGGGACAAAAGATGATCCTCCTATTTGGAAAAAGTCAAGATCTCTTGAACAACAGTCGTGAAAAACATCTAATAAAAGAACCCCATCCCAGATACATCAACCATATTTTCAAAACATTAAACTTACCAAAGATGCGATGCTAACATCCCTGAAGCCAATATGCCAAAAATAAAAAATAAATCTATCAAAAACAGATGCAACCCTTGAGCGGACAAGACACAGGGTTAGTGCTAGAGTGTTTACACGCCATCCAAAAAGCATGTTTCAAAACTTAATCCCATGGCCTTTGAGCATCCTCGTGGACTTGAGAGACATTTGCCTACTTGTCACATTTGCAGCTGGATTCACAGAGATGACAGGATACCACGTTGATTTTCACTAACAAGGACATCTGCAGAGAATGCCTATATCCAATTGAACTACAAATGAAACCCGCCAAAGAGAGAACCGCTTCCTCCCAAAACGTCATTTTCCTCGGCCATCTCTTGAGCTAATTCCAAGCTAGCACTGATGTCTACCTCAAATTCGAAAGTTCTTAGGAATAAACTAAACTTAAGGCAGCCTCTAACGTAGCCTCCATCGCTTGTGCCAGCAAATTCATACATGTTCAACTATTAACAAGTCAATGCAACTCGTTAAAGATCCCCTCGCACTTCAATGAACCAATCATACCAAAAGCACAATCCAATGCACCAAAAGCCAACACAGATAAGAGAGAGACAAATCAGAGACCGAATGGAAACTTGAAAAAGAGCCGAGAACATACTCGGAAGCGGTATGAAGCAATCTCTCGATGTCATCTCCAGCACCGAGCTTGGCCTCCTCCTGCTTCTCGATCTCCTTCGTCCACAGCCCCGCGTGGATCCTCTGCTTCTTCAACCTATAATCCTTCTTAATATTCTCCAAGCTGTACAGCGAAGAATCCGCGCTCCCTCCCTCGCTCCTCTGCTTCTCCCGCTGCCGCAGCTCCTTGTCCTTCGACACCTTGCTCCTCTCGCCCCAGTTCTCGTTCATGTCCTCCACGAACGCCTTCGTCTCGGCGTCCGCGTCCGACGGCAGGACGACGGCCGGAGAAGGGTCCGACGACGGGAAGTTCACGTCGCTCTCCCACGGCGCTCGGTTCCCGGCCGACAGGTCGTCCGGCAACCACGCCGTCTCCCACGCGTCGTTCCATTCGTCGCCGCCGCGGCCGCCGTTCTTGGTGGAGAGCGCTCTGGCGGCGGCGGCGGAAATGGGGCCGAGGGCCGACCGGAGGGCGAGGAATTGAGCAGGACTCGAAGATCCGAGCGTCGGTTTCGCTAGTCGTTGAAGAGCGTGCATGGTTAGGTTTTAGCAGAGCCCTTAGAGGGTTTAGCAGGCGAAGGGACGAGGGAGGAGGAAGACGATGATGGAGAAGACGGAAGCATTCTCGCAGAAGTGTCGGCCCGGCCCATCACGGACCGGCCCGTTTCGGGCCCATATTCGTAGCCCGACTCTTTTCTTTTCTTTTCTTTTCGACGATCCAAAGGTACGGCATGAAAACCCGATCGCTTGAAAGCCCCATATAAGCCCATAAATCGGCTAAATCCGGACCTTTGGTTTGTACTTTGTACACATATAGTAATGGTCTAGAGGAGTGCTGCTAGTGGGAGTTCAAACGAGCTTTTTTTTTTTTTTTTTTTTTTTTTTTTGCGTACAGCATTTCCTAAACTTCCTCATTTCTATTTCTAGCTTAACCGTGCCATTTTTCTATCCGGGCCCTGACCAGGTTTAGTGGCGCATGACATCTTTTTTAGCGGCCATGCCGAGCCACTGTGTCGCCAAGTCCTCGACATGTCGTCACGCCGCCCATGAATCATCGCCGTCTTGCTGTGAGCCTAGCTCGTCATCTCTCTCCCTCATGCAACTCACGACCACCACACAATGAAGGTGGCAAACTTCGCGCAACCACAAACGACCTCAAATCCAAGGTCGCACGGTCGGCTTCTCAGGAAAGGTTGCTTTCATTGAGAAACCTAGTCATGCTATTTGGAGAATCTTTCTCCGTGGGGTAATAACAATCTCGAGTCTCCCATGATTAAAGTAAGCGATGCTCAAGTCTTTCCAGCTCAGTTTACATACATCCTTCACTTCATATAAAGCCTTTAAAATCTACAAGTTGTTGAGCGACTTTTAAGGCTCAAAAAGAGAAAAGAACGTTATCCACAGAAGTCGCGAAGCAAGACCACGGTAAGGCCTACGCACGCCTACCTCATGCACATGAGAAAATTTTTGAGAAGCATCAGCACTAAGCTCTTTCAAAAAGAGAGCGCAGACATCATTTTCGATCGGGAAGAGGCATCGAGAAGATCGTGAAGTCGACGGAGCAACCGCCGACGACACAGGTTTGGACTGACGGACTAGGGTTTTTTTTTTTTTTTTTTTTTTTTTTTTTTTCACGTGGACGAGTTACGGACAGCGGCGGAGGAAATGGCCAGGAAGAAACGGAGAATGTTAGATTGCGGTCGCAGTCCAGCCAGGCTGGTCACAAGTCACGAGACACGAGGAAGGGGAAGAAGATAAGCCCCACGCTTACTTGATCGTGAAAAGGGCCGTCGTACACGGGCTTTTTGTCCCTTCATTTGAGAAAAGGGATATGATGTCGACCTCGAACCCTACGCATTTCTCGTCTTCGGATGGGGGAGCAAAACGGGGGACAGCTCCATCAGACGGTGGAGAATGCTCCTTCGCCCGACGGCTGACGTTTAGATTGGTTTACCCACCAACGGACGGCCACTTAGGCCGAATGCTATCCATGGACTAAGTAACACCGATACTAACACGCGACACGACACGACACGACACAACACGTTGACATATCGTTTCTTTAAAAATAAAAAATTTCGACACGTTAAGATACATTGTATATTAAATATACATGATGAATTATCATTTTTATGATTTAATTTGAATCAAATTCATAAATAAATAAATAAATAATCATAAAATGAATATATACTAAAAACATTAATCCGACATCCATTAATATCATTCATTGTTTTGATTTGACAAATTTAACTTAATAATTAATAAAATTTGGAAAAAAAAAACAAGCGATTCATATTTTGGACTCGCATATTAGATATGTTGGAAGATGAAAATAAAAATTTAAGGGGCAAATTGTATATCATAGGAAGTGAGAGTCAGAAAAGAAGATAATACTGGGTTTTTCTTCTTTCTCCATTTATTATGTTTATTATTGTGTTTTATTTTTCCACATATCTATATTTTGACATTTCATTTATTAAATTTTTAAAATTGACGTTAATATCATAATCACGTGTTGGAAACTCGTATGTCAAAATTTCAACTCGAGACCAGGTGTCGGATTTTTCGACACGTGTTGACTAAATATTGGAGAGTGTTCGAAAGTGTCGGACACGTGTCGAAGTGTCCGATACCATATGAAAACTCTTGAAAGTGTCGATGCTTCATAGTGCATCGATGTTTCGTGAGCCAGTGGAGTTCCCAAGATGCTCTCTTGCCCATTCCCTATGAAGCGACAGTTGTTGCCCTTGTGGACGCCACATGTTTTAGACTTCGGTTGGTATCGAAACTAAATGGAACTGATCGTTTTGTTTCGATGGTTACAATGAAATTAATCAAGGGCATCGGCCGGGAAAGACAGGAGTGAGAAAAGAAAGAAAAATCATCTCTCTTCCTTCCATCTTCATAATCTAAAAAAAGCTACAAGTGAACATCTGGCGAATTTACAAATAATAGAGAGGATGAAAGAGTGGAGAAAGCGAATCGCTCGAAAACCCTTCTCCATTTCCAGCTTCTTTTTTCTCCTTTTTCCCCTATTTCATCTTACAGTCCTCCTCCTGTTCTCTCTTCGGAACCCTAAACTGTCTGTTTCTTCTCTTTCACTAACGTTGAAGTCTAAATAAAACCTCTAATTAACCCGACCCTCTCACGGGGCATTAAGCTCGGACTGCAGAAGAGCGTAATGATTAGTACCCTCGTCCTCCAGCTCCCACACCAACCCCTCGCACAGATCGATCGACCCCTGGCCTTCACCAACGCTGCCGCACAGCCCATCGTCACCTTCTTCGATGCCAACGCCGCGTCCAACCTCGCTGCTCTCCCTGCTGGGCAGGCCGAGCTCGTCGTCGGAGGCCTCGAGCAAGCGCCTCATCACCCTCTCCCTCTCGTCTCCTCCTTCGCCTCCACCTTCCCCCGCGGGCGAAGGAGGGGCTTCTTCGGCGGAGGCAGTCAAAGGGTCGGAGGGGCCAGAGGCGAGTTCTCGCTGGAGGCTCGTGATGAGGGACGACAGGTCTTGGCCCGCCACGTCTTCCTCTTCCTCGAGGAGGGAGAGAATGTCCCCGTACGACCTTTGCCGCTTCTCCTCCTCTTCTACATCGGGGGTCGCCTCTCTCCGGCGCTTCAGTGGCGACGTTTCCGCCATTGGAGACGGCTCCTTCTTCCTTTTTCCTTTGAGCCCTTTCTGTGGACGGGCGAGAAAGGATGTAAGGGAGAGAGATAAGGTGGTGAGAGTGCATACCAGGAGAGGGAGGAGGGCAGCAAGTGAAGACATTTATATAGAGGAGGAGGAGGAGGAGGAGGAGGAGGTAAAGAACATTTAATTAAATTTCGACCAGTAAAAAAAATATTTGATTCAAAACTTAATATAGAAAAAATGACACGAACAATCCTTGAACTTTAACCGAATATGTAATGCAGTTATTAAACTTTTATTTTGTTCAATATGATCCATAAACTTTAGCCCAATTTGCAATATAGTCTATGAATTTTTAATTTGTTTGATATAGTCCTAATGAACATGTTTAATTTAGTCTATAAATTATAGTCCTAATGAACATGTTTAATTTAGTCTATAAATTATGTTCAATATTATCTCTGATCTTAAATTAATAGAATAATTACATTTAATATCTTCATATTGAACTCATATAAAAAGTTGAATGATTATATTGAACAAATTAAAAATTCAAATATCACATTATACATTAGGCCAAAATTCAAGAATCATTTGTGTCATTATCCCTTGAATATAAATTAAATGTTTTGGGGACTTTGTATTTAGCTTCATTTCGACACCCCATCGCTAGAATGGTTCTTGCCAAAAGAGGAGCTTGAAATCAATTTGGAAGTATCAACGGTGTCCTCGATTAGGATCCATTGTCACTGTCGACTTTCTTCTGATTATTCTTGTCCGAGTAAAGCTAAATCGCAAGAATGATTTTCGTTCCTCCATTTTTAACCATTTGGCACCACCAAGCCGTCGTTAAATTTAAAAAAAAAAAAAACTTAATTAAGAGGGCCGAGAAAAGAGGAGCCACTGTCCCTCTTAAGTAAGCCCACTCTGCATTTTTCCTCTGGGCCCAAGCCCATTTAGAGGGTTACTGACAACTGTTTAGGAGTTCTGTCCAGAATAAGTAAGAGAGAAAACCCTAGATGCGATTCTTTCCTGAATCCTCTCTCCCCTCGCCGCGAAGCGGAAGAAGAAGAAGAAGCGCCTCCTCAGCAGGCGGCGAGTCGCAGCGGAAACCGTCGTCCACAAGCTTATCGCCATGGGTCGCATGCACAGTCGCGGGTACGTTCCTGCATTCTCTATCGTTGCTCCGATTATCCGATCGGACGAGCAAGTGGCCGATTCGTCATAGCTCGTGCGTGTGATTTTTTTTTTTTTTTGCAGTAAGGGCATCTCGGCCTCGGCGCTTCCGTACAAGAGGACTCCACCGAGCTGGCTCAAGATCTCCTCTCAGGACGTGAGTCGAATCTCTCTTCATCTGCGTGAGTGAGTTGAAGGTTTCGTGTGAGGCGGGCGTATGTCGTGGGACTGATGATTCGACTCGATTACTGCTGTAGGTCGAGGAGAACATCTGCAAGTTCGCGAAGAAAGGCTTGACGCCGTCGCAGATTGGCGTCATTCTTCGTGACTCCCACGGGATTGCCCAGGTGAAGAGCGTCACGGGGAGCAAGATTCTGCGTATCCTCAAGGCTCATGGTATGTATTACTTTCCATATTCATTGTATTGTATTTATGAAGTGGATTTGCAAGTTAATTGATAAAATGGATTTCAGATGTACGGAAGTGATGTAGTACTTAAGTTGTAAGCTTGATGACTTTGGCGGCTGTAACCCGTTAAGCACAGCTTTAAGAGGATGTAAGTTAGCTTTTGGATTGGAGCTTGTTATGTTATTGTAGTCCTCAAATCATCCTGAAAACTGTTCAATCGCGTTAAAAATGTCATTTTTGGAATCCAGTGCATGTTTCTGTCCTGCGTAAAATTCGGGTATCGATTGTTTGGGAAGGCATGGGCTGCAACTGCTTCTAACTAAACAGCACAAGTTGTTTGGCACACTGGTTCATTTCTCTGATTTGGATAGCTGGAAAGACTCCTCTGTTCTGATGATTTGGTTTTGTTTTTTCCAACAGGTCTTGCGCCCGAAATTCCTGAGGATCTCTACCACCTCATCAAGAAGGCAGTGTCCATCAGGAAGCACTTGGAGAGGAATAGGAAGGACAAAGATTCCAAGTTTAGGCTCATTCTTGTCGAAAGCAGGATCCATAGGCTCGCGCGCTACTACAAGAAGACCAAGAAGCTTCCCCCTGTCTGGAAATAGTAAGCTCTCTTGCTGATGTTTGTTGAAATCTTTATGTTGCATGGTAGCAAGCGCAATATCAAGTTCTGTTCTGCGTATTTAATGATTCACTAAGTTGTCACCATCTAGCAACTTCAACTGAAACTATGGGAATTAGTCTTCAGTAGTTTTTGACCTGCACGTGGGCAGGGGAGTCCAAAAGACAACTCCCTTGCTAGACCAATCGAATCTTTCTTCCCTAATATGAATCTAAGGCCTTAATACCTGACTTGGAGTGCTAGCTCGACCTATGAGTCTGTTACAGATGTCTGAGTCTTCCATAACTCATGGTTGTAAATATAATAGATAAACCAATATGGTCTGCAGCTTAGCAGTGGTTAACTTATCTTCACATTGAACTTTTAAGTTTTGGATGTCAGAACAGAGTCATTACAGACTATTGTCTCATGCCTGGTTACTCTTTTTGGTATAGATATACTTTCCTGCTGGTCTTGGTGTTTTCCAGTTTCTAGTTGTCTCCTGTTAAGGGCAGATTGGTTGAAAATATCCTTCTAACTTCATCTTTTGTCTAGTAATGTGCATTCTCCATTATCCTGCCTTCTATAGATTTATTGAATTTTATGATTTTATTTATCCCTTGTTTTTTTGTCTGTGTTGCAGCGAGTCTACAACTGCTAGCACTCTTGTGGCTTAAGCTGCTTTTGGATCATAAACCAGTTTTGATGTAGCATTTGATTGCTGGTGGTCATTGATGCTCTCTTACTCACTATTGCTCTTGAGAATTTCATGTAGTTTGGATGAAAGTATATTTTTTATTGTACTCTAGGTGAGGATAGAGAGATGAGATTTGTTGTGTTTTGACTATCATTTTCATTTATTGATTTTGAAGTTGACCTATGTAGCGTCGTCTTGGTGGTAACGGTTCAATTTGGAAATAGCTTACTTCCAATTGCTCCACAAGTTGGAGCTTTCCTCTCGGTTCATTTGAAAAAAGAAAGATGAGGATATCCTCTTTTGAGGACATCTTAATTTAGTGGTAATTCAATGACGATCTCATGCTGGGGACCGATTATAAATTACCAGCCGAACACAATAAGGAGCAAGATGCTGTCGATGATAACGTGTGATGTTGGTTGATCCAAAGTAACACAAGTGCTTTCCATCTTTTTCCTTTGTTGGATTGAGGACGTCTTGTTCCGAATGTGGCTCCTCTAGTTCGTGATTCATAGTTGAATGTATGCTTGAGAGAGTCAATTTGAGTCAGGTCTGAAATGGTCTTCTTGCGGTTGTAAGTTCTAACTGCTGAAGTTGGGTGAATTTAGGTTTAGGTATGGTGATGTCACTCGAGCTGTAGAAGCAGCAAATCTAACAGATTTATTATCAAATTCTTGACCAGGAAAATGTTTGTTTGAAAGCAAGAACGACAGGGCTGATAGACTCAATCGGCTTTATTTGGTATTTGAAGCCTTTTCCTTAATTTCTTTGACAGCAACTAAAGGTTCAGTCCTCGCACTCTTTTAAATGTTCCACTTGGCTTGTGGCTTCGAGGTGCCAATGCTTTGGTGTTGTCCTGCTTCACCTCGACGCTCGTCATCAGAACAGTCCCCGCATAAAACAGGAGTGAGGTCCGACATCGTGGATTTGCAGTCATCTAGCTTGAAAAGGAGTCACTATTCTGTCTGAAGTGCTAAAGGTGAAAATGGTGTGGCTGATTAAGCACGTGATGAGGTGAAAATGCAAGTACACCGATCCATAATTCAAGGATGCGCACGGAGTCAATCAAAGAGCGGTACCTCTTCACGACAGAATTTGCAGAACTGTTAGTTGCCTGATTTAAACCCCTGACTAATGCAGCCGGTACCTGGAAACAAAAAACGCCAAATGGCTTTTAGAGGAGAGGAAGAACGGGGAATTCGATAAGAAAGATTATGAATCGGAGTTATTTGGTGTTGTCAAGTTCTTTCGATTTCTCTTGTCAGAGTTAGCTATCGGGGAATGAGCTGGCGTTACTTTATTATGAGTGAGATTATAGTTAATAATTAGAACACCCTTTGATAACGGGTTGTAACTAATTCAATTAACAGATGATACAAGATGAATGCTTGCGCCTAAGCCTGTATTTTTCATTCTCAAAAGAGTCAAATTTTTGACTAAGTTGTGCCTGATCTGTGTTTAGCACGGTATACTTATATAATGATACCTCAAAACTGGCAGATTCTTGAGGCAAAAGTTCGTTCCTTGATAATTTTGCATGCTGGTAAGCGAACAATCCCTGTTATTTCCAACGCCAATGTATATGTAAGAAAGAATGCGATCAATGAATACTCACTTTGAAATGTTCTATACGCTTGATAGCATCGTTAGGGAACCTTATGCGCAACTCAACTTCTCAAACTTATCAAATTTCCCCCAGCGCTGGATTGTGAGATCTATTTCACCATGCATCACAGCAAAGTAAATTAGGTACATTCAAACCAAACCCACAACTGACTATACAACTCTGAGGGCATGAGTAAACTTTACGAACCTGATCTTATCCCTTGCTTCCGCTTGTTGCTGATTAAGCACCGCGAGTTCTTCCTCAGGAGCCTACAGAAAATATTAACATCAAAGTCGATAATCTTTTGATTGATTAGCAGGTCAACGACAAGCAAGAGTAGCAGTCATAGATCAATTGATATACCTGCATTCGGAAGGCAGTTGGACCGTCACCAATGAGTTTTATCATAATCAAATCAAGGATAAACAATTCGAGTTCTTCTGATTATTCTTGAAAAACTTGATTAAGAGATCCTGAGAAAAAGAGGAGTGCCTATCCCTCTCAAGCCCATCCTGCATTTTATTCTGGGCCCAAGCCCATTAGAGGGCTTCTGTAAGGAGTTCTAATACAAACCCTAGACACTCACCTGGATTCCCTCCCCGTCGTCGGAAGAAGAAGAAGAAGCACCTCCTCAGCAGGCGGCGAGTCGCAGCGGAAGCCGTCGTCCACAAGCTCGTCGCCATGGGTCGCATGCACAGTCGCGGGTACGTTTCTTTCTGCTTTCTATCGTTTCTCCGATTGTCTGTTCGGATGAGCAAGTGGCCGATTCGTCATAGCTCGTGCGTGTGATTTTTTTGTGCAGTAAGGGCATCTCAGCCTCGGCGCTTCCTTACAAGAGGACTCCACCGAGCTGGCTCAAGATCTCCTCTCAGGACGTGAGCGGAATCTCTCTTCATTTGGTTTTCGGTTTCGTGTGAGGCGGGCGTATCTCGTGGGATTGATTCGATTCGACTCGATTGCTGCTGTAGGTCGAGGAGAACATCTGCAAGTTCGCGAAGAAAGGCTTGACGCCGTCGCAGATTGGCGTGATTCTTCGCGACTCTCACGGGATTGCCCAGGTGAGGAGCGTCACCGGGAGCAAGATCTTGCGTATCCTCAAGGCACACGGTACGTTTTACTTTCCATTTTCATCGTGTTCATTGTATATGAATTTGCTATGTAGTTTTTAAATTTGTAAACTTGATGGCTTTGGCAGCCGAAGCCGGCTAAATCACTGCTTTAAGAGGAGATTAGTTAGTATTTTGGAGCTTGTTATGCTGTTGTGGTCCCAAAATCACCCTGAAAACTGTTGGATCGGATTGAAAAGAAGTCATTTCTGGAATCCAATGCGTGTGCGTAAAAGTCGGTATAGATTGTTGGAGAAACCATCGGCTGCTACTGCTTCTCACTAAACAGCACGAGTTGTTTGGCACGCGAAAGTCTCCGCTCTTTCTGATGATTTTCGGTTTTGCTTTTCCAACAGCCCTTGCGCCCGAGATTCCTGAGGATCTCTACCACCTCATCAAGAAGGCGGTGTCCATCAGGAAGCATTTGGAGAGGAACAGGAAGGACAAAGATTCCAAGTTTAGGCTCATTCTTGTCGAGAGCAGGATCCATAGGCTCGCTCGCTACTACAAGAAGACCAAGAAGCTTCCTCCTGTCTGGAAATAGTAAGCTCGCTTGCTGATGTTGGCCTCTTTTTGTTGAAACCTTTATGTTGCATGATAGTAAGCATAATATATCAAGTTCTGTTCTGTGTATTTAATGATTCTTTGTCACCACCTAGCAACTCTGACTGAAATAATGGGAATTAGTCTTCAGTAGTTCTTGACCTGCATGTACGCAGGGGAGTCGAAAAGACAACTCCCCTGCTAGACCAATTGACTCTTTTTTTTGGCTAATGTGAATCTAAGGCCTTAATAGCTTTGTGACTTGGAGTGCCAGCCTTCCCTATTAGTCTGTTACAGATGTCTGAGTCGTCCATGACTCATGGTTGTAAACAGAATAGATAAACCAAAATGGTGTGCAACTTAATGGTGGTTAATTTATCTTGACATTTAACTTTTAAGCTTTAGATGTCATCGTGTCAGAACAGAGTCATTACCGACTATTCTTTCATGCCTGGTTACTCTTTTTAGTATTGATATACTTTCCTGCTGGTCTTGGTGTTTTCCAGTTTCTAGTTATCTCTCGTTAAGGGCAGATTGGTTGAAAATTTCTTTCAGACTTCATCTTTCGTCTTGTGCAGTCTTCATTACCCTGTCTTCTATAAGTTTATATGATTTGAATTATCCCTTGGTTTTTGTCTGTGTTGCAGCGAGTCTACAACTGCTAGCACTCTTGTGGCTTAGGCTGCATCTTGGACCATGAACCAGTTTTGATGTAGCTTTTGATTGCTGATGGTCATTGATGCTCTCTGTCACTCACTCGCTCTTGCTCTTGAGAATTTCATTTAGTTTGGATGAAAGTATATTTTTTATTGTACTTTGGGTGAGGATAGAGAGATGAGTTATGTTATGTTTTTGACTATCATTTTCATTTTTATCGATTTTGAAGTTGACCTGTAGCGTCGTCTCGGTGGTATTGGCTTAATTTGGATATAGCTTACTTCCAATTGCTCCACAAGTTCGAGCTCTCCTCTTGGTTCATTTGAAAAAAAAAATGATGTTTAGTGGTAATTCAATGATGATCTCATGCTGGGGACTGATTACAAATTACCCGCCGAACAAAATAAGGAACAAGATGCCGTTGATGATCATGTATTCTGTTGGTTAATGCAATGTAATGTGACACAACTGCTTTCCATCTCTTTCCTTCGTTGGATTGATGGTAGTTAGTGTTATAGCAGCATCTGAGACAGGATTAAACAGCGTTTTTTGGTCTGAATGTTGCTTCTCTAGTTTGTGATTTATAGTTGAATGTGTGCTTGAGAGAATCAAAGTCAAGGCAGATCCGAAATGGTCTTTTAGCGGTTGTAAGTTCTAACTGCTGAAGTTGGGTGAATTTAGGTTTAGGTGCGGTGTTGTCACTCGAGTTGTAGAAGAAGCAAATCAAACACCTCCATTATCAAATCCTTGACCAGGAAAATGTTTTCGTTGAACCCAGGAACGACAAGGCGGATAGATAATCGACTTTTAAGCATTTGGAACCTTTTCCTTTATTTCCTTGCGAGTACACCGAAGATTCAGTAGTCGACAAGCCATCAAACGGGGGTGAGATCCTACATCTTCCAGACAAGCCGTCAAATGAATCATGCATGGATTTCGCAGTCATCTAGCTTGAAAAGATGTCCCTAATCCATCTGAAGCGCCAGAAGTGCTTAAGGGGAAAATGGTCAGTATGTGACGAGGAAAATGCAAGTGCACAGACGGATTCAATATTAAAGAACGCCTGTGGAATCAATCGAAGAGCAACTCCTCTTCAGGATAAAATATGTAGAATTGCCAGTTGCCCTGTTTGAACCTCTGACTAATGTAGCTGGTACATGGAAACAAGAAACACCAAAATGGTTTTTATGAGAAGGAAATCAATAAAAAAATTGGTCTTATTGGTGAATGCCTGCGCTGAGGTCTCTATTTTGGCCCTCAATGAGTCAAAATATTCGACTTGGTTGTGCCTGATCACTGTTTAGCAGTGTACTTGATTTATGATACCTCAAAACGGGCAGCTTCTTAAAGCAGAATTTGGTTCTTGGACAATTTTGCTTGCTGGTAAATAAACAATCACTGTCATTTCCAAGTCCAGTACATATGTAAGAACGAGTGCGACTAGTGAAAAAACTCACTTTCAAATGTTCTATACGCCTGATAGCATCATTAAGTAACTTCATGTGCACTTCCGCTTTGAACCAATCTAATTTCTCCGGCTCTGGATCGTAAGATCTATATCACCATGCATCTCAGCAAAGTGGATTAGGTACATTCGATCAATTCATACCAAGCCACAGCTGACTATACAACTTTGAGGACATGATTACACTTTATAAACTTGATCTTATCCTGTGCTTCAACTTGTTGCTGATTAATGCAAATAACGAAGCTAATATACGGCTCTTGAAGACAGAACTTTTACTTGCCTCTTGGTTTTCGACCAACTTGCGATTCAAGATAAATATCATGAGGACAAATCAAATTCAAATTGATCATATAGGAAAGATAAGATATTAAACATACTCTACTTGTGATACATCAGATAGGTTGAGATATCGTAGAAAGACATCTCCGACACTGTGAGAAACATCTTGTTTCGATATATTATGACGAAGAAGGGAGTTGAGGATCATAAGAGAAGAATTCTCCAAATGCAAGAACTTTATATTAATCGACCATTCTGAGAAAATATTATCAAACCGACATTCGTGCCACGCAACTTTGATAACTCAGCGGCGTTCCGGACAAGTCCATCCTTGTACTTTCTATAGGTTACTAGCCGACCGGTAGGATTTTCGATTTTCTGCACCGCCAACTTATTGCGGCCCATGGGCGACACGAGTAGGAGACGGAGGAATGCGAATCAATGAGGAAAAAGATTTGGCTGTGGCTAACTAAGAGTTCAGTGGAGGGATTATGTAAGCGGACAGATGAGACAATGCATTAACTCTCCAGGGCATGCAAAGTGAGAGTCATGCATTAACTCGGAAGGAAATTGAGGGTATCCGTTCATTGCATGATCAATTGCCAAAAACTGAACCTCAAGCATTAGTTAACACCATAGCATCTTGCTCACGGTACAGTACAGACCCCAAATGGCACAGTACCCAACATTGAGCTGTTCGAAAGGCAAACAGTTAAGTGATCGAAGACAAGTCCACTAAAAACCATTCTTCAGCACCTCATAGATCAAAATCGATAGTGATCATTGAAATGTCAGATCCCCGCTCGTCTATTGGTATTTGAAAAATGTCAATTAGCGAATTCAGCACTGTGAGTTTTTTTTTTGCTGATAATAAAAGATAATTTGAATTTCCACGGAGGAATAGCGTGTGGCAAAGTGAAGTCAACAAGCCTTCCATACTGGTGCAGTTGAGTCTTACGTGGTTTGCAGCATGTGGGAAGTTGCCAAATATTTTTCATAATATAAAATTAAAAAAACCGAAGAAAGCGTCGGTCGGGGGATGTAGCTCAGATGGTAGAGCGCTCGCTTAGCATGCGAGAGGTACGGGGATCGATACCCCGCATCTCCATCCTGTGATATGCTTCTTGTTTTATCTTTCTATTTTCTTTTGCCTTGGCCAACTGCTATACCAATATCTTTAGATGCAGAAAATCAATCTGGAGGATCAAGCAGGTCAGATAAAAGACTCATTGTTGGGTCGTTGGGCGGCCCGAATTCGGTTGAGTTAGTGCCTCACTTGCATCCGTTCATTGCAGCTTTTACTGTTTTACCACCCGCTTCCGTCTGGACTTGCACTCACTCTTCTGGTAGGTTTGAACTTGCACTTAGCCACCAAGGTTTTCAGCAAATCAACTCCCTTGGATTTTAGTTAGTATTAGACTCTGTCACTCTGAAAAAGGTCGATCCTTTTGTAAGTAGTCCTGCTAGCTTGCGCTACAATACTGTTTTATGCCGCTGGTAGATTCTCAATGTTGCAAAAACTTAGGCATGGCAGAAGTTTTAGTTCCAAGACTCGTGGTTTGCATTTTAATGTCTACTTGAATGGGCTGCAACTTAAGAGATAATATTTTCTTGATGTTGAAGGATGTTTTGATTCCGTCCCTCGTGACGTGACAGTTCATAATGTTGGATTGAATGACTCTGCACGTAGGGTGGTAGAGTTGTAGTGTTTCATGGCAGGTCACTCATACCCTTCAGTCGTTATCGTTTCCCTCTTGAAGCAGACTGGTTGGAATTTTCTGTCAAGTCTGCCTTGTAATGGTAACATGCATATGCTGTTATCCTGTCAATTATTCATGATGCTGCTTTTCTTTAGCTGATGCACATCTTGCTCCATATCTTTGTTGCAACGAGTCTTCCACCGCTAACTCTCTTGGGGCTTAAGCTGGGTATGGACCCTAGACCAGTTTTGATGTAGTTCTTGATCAGCGTTTGTCATCGATCCTATCTCTCTCCACGAGATTTTCCATTAGTCTGGATCAAAGAATTTTCTTTTATTGTACTCTGAGATGGGATAGACAGATGAGTTGATTATGTTTCGACTATAATTTACACTTACAGATTTTCGGGTTAACCATGTACCATCGATGACAATCTCTCAACCGTGAAAGTAGTTTATGTCTGAGTGCTCTGCAATTCTGAACCCCCCTCATGGTTCATGAAAAGCAAAATGGGGGAGGATATTCTTTTTCTGCTGAGGGTGCATTGGTTTAGGGGTGATGAAACAATGACGTTGGCATTGCGTTGACTGGTTAAAGTCGGCCTCGGGGCATTTATCGGAACAGCAACGGAATCATCAATTTCTGGTGATTCACAGTCATGAACAGGATGCTGGCAATTATTATGGACATTCTCGATAGGAGTTGTTATGGCAGCATTTGAGTCAAGGAACTGGGAGAACCGATTAGCCTTTTGACTATGGAGGGCAAGAAAATTTGAGGGTACAGAACCTTGCTTTTTTCCAAGATACTCGAGGGGCTTAAAGTAATGCTTATGATAATCAGAGTTTGATCTGTTGGGGGAACAATACACGTAATGTTCTATCCGAACATGTTCTATCCCATTATTTGCAGTTTCCGACGAAGGAGACAAGGGTAAGGCACCGAACATGTTCTATTCTCAACCTCCATCCATCACTAGTAATCTCAATTCACTTTCCTAATCACTAGTACACTGCACGCTATAACTAGCAGCCCCCATGGAAAAAGCTAGCGCGCTAGCTAGCTACAACTAAGTATAACCCCTATTTTATTGTATTGTCGGGATACATGAAGAAACCTGCTGAAAAATCGGAAGTGCGCTGATGCACAAGGGCTGAAACGCCAGCAACTTGTTAGGAGTAGGTTTTGACTTGCCCATTTCCACTATTAGGTGGATAGGTTAGGAACCCTACAGGAGGTGCTTTAGAGCAGGGCCCTTATCTTTAAAAGGGCTTGTGCACTCCACTCGTTATCACTAAGTGTCAAAGCCAGGAGTAAAAGGAGGGACTTGAACCCTCAACCTCAGCTCTACCATTAAGCTACTGCTGAGCAATTCACGTATCACTTGATATGGACGACTTCTGTTTTTCCGCCAGACCACACTCTTGACCTCCGATCGAGCTAGGAGCACGAGTAGGTAGGCAGGGGGATAGGGGCTGTTCAATCATGCTATTCAGAGATTCTTTCTCAGCATGGCAATAATGATATCTTGAGGCTTCTAAGTGTTACGATGCGAAAGCTCGTACAATTTTGTAATTCGGTGAGTGAGTAATTTAAATGAAAGCGTGATTTATTATTTAAATATTTTAAAACTCACTCTCATTATGTAAAATTTTGTAGCACCATTACTAACTATTGTAAAAGTTTGAACTTTTAGATGAAGGCATGATTTATATTTAAATATTTTAACAGGTGCAAGTATAGGTGCGTGGACTTGGAGCAACAATAAGACGAGGACTTTCGGAGATTGAAGATAGAGGAAGACAAGTAGGAATCAAATAAGATAAGAAGAGTATTATGTTTTGAAGGCTGTACGAGGGACTTAGTTTTTCTTGTACGTGGGCGTGACCTTCAAGTGAAGTGGAGTTGGCTATTTATAGCCCTCTTTCACGGCCATACTCTTTGTACGAGAAGACGATGCATATGATCGAAAGAACTTATGACCATCAAAAGGAAAATTACGCTTATATTAAATAAAATTTATAACTCATTATGTAATTTATTAATAATAGAAAAAGAGATATACTATTAACTTAGGCAGCTTGCTATTTTTTTGTGGACAAATAGAAATCATGGGATCTATATTACTCGCGACAACATAAATGGAAATTATGTTCTGTAGAGAAGGTTACAAAATGATATGTGATATGTAAGTTGCTATTATTGACAAAAATTGTGAATTTCAAAGGAAGACTACTATTGATTAGCCAATATCCCTTCTCGTATTTTTTGTACATCATTGTATAGGAGGATCTTGAAAAGATTTCTTTATAGTTTCACATCAAAATTGAAAATAATTAAGTTATTTTTCCAAATGATACCAGTCTTTTCTGGTATATTTATGAAAGTAGATATAAACAAAAATCCTAATTTCAATACAATATGAATCTAAAAAACTCCTTTTTGTCTGGCTTGAGTTAATGGTAATTGTAATTTTTGGAGACGATGATCTGACATGGGTTTACAATCTTAATTAGACACGGGAGAGTAAATTCTAACCCTCGTTAACATGATTCATTCAAAGTTTTGTTAACATGATGCATTCAGAGTTTCTAATATTCATGATATGTCGAAATTTGTTATCAAACTAGTGGAGAATACATGAAATATAAAACTTTTTTTTATTGGTTTAATTATTGCATAACCTGGACTTCTGTACATTGACATTGACACTCTTCTAATCTTGTTCTCTACTTTGCGTTGAATGGAAGTCCACGAGCTGAGCTACAATGGACTTTGACTAGAGATAACTTAGCCCTTGTTGGATTTTTAACTTCTAATTTTGATATTTTAGTCATACTAAGTCAACAAGTACTTAGCTATCAGTAAACTTGCACATTCTTTCAATTTAATGTGTTTGCGAGGCCGGAACTAGCGCACCAATATAAATCAGAGGAAAATTACCGACACAATCCTTTTTTTTTTGGTCAATTCCGTCATAAATCTTTTATAATTATATCAGTTCAATTCATCTGACCAATTTCGAGCGCAAGCGCTAACGTGAAGGCCAGCCGATGTTGCCTGTTTGGCCAACGCTAATGTAAATAATTTCAAATAATATTTTATTTTTTTATTAATCTTTCCTTTTTTTTTTCTTTTCCTTTTTTCCTTTCTCTTTTTTTCTTTGCTAGACTAAATTAGCACAAATGCAAAAATTTTAAAACTGAATTAACAAAAAAAAAAGGTTTAGAACGGAATAGGAAAAATTTGTAATAGATTTATGACGTTTTTGGTAATATTCCTTATGAATCGGTTAGATGCTCAAAGAGCTTTGAATACATTATTTTAACTTGTCGGCATAAAAAATGAAAAATTGTATGATTCTATCTTATTCGGTTTAGTTGAATTTGAATCGGCAAGATCCATTAGCATCTACATTTGCAAGAGGTCGGTGAAAACATTTACATTTATTTGGTGAATACAAAGTCAACCTAGCTAGCGTGAAACATTGGAGAAAGGTCAAGCATGTGATGGGTCAAGCACTGTAATTCTAGGTATTTTTCGTCAAATTAAAAGGACTAAAGCTAACATT
The DNA here is from genome assembly GCA_017140595.1 of Eucalyptus curtisii. Taxonomy (NCBI): domain Eukaryota; kingdom Viridiplantae; phylum Streptophyta; class Magnoliopsida; order Myrtales; family Myrtaceae; genus Eucalyptus; species Eucalyptus curtisii. Next base: position 33,028,072 of record CM029500.1, read on the forward strand.
GTTAGAAGCAGAAGGAAGGATAAATTGCTTAGAAGTAGGTTGTTCATTTCCAGGCTTGATGTTTCATGATGATCATAGTGAATCCAGACCTCACCTATTCTTCGAGTACAGTTGTTCTCATCAGATCTGGGTTCGCATTTTGCAGACATGTATCGTTCATCGAAGCATTGGCAAATGGAACGTTAGACTATCTTGTTTGAAGCAAAACCCACTAAAAGAAGTAAATTTCGCAAGTGTCTGTTGCATTCATCAATGGAGACCTAGGAACTCCAAGCTACATTCAATCTTTTCCTCTACCTCTTGTTGATGTTGTGATTCAAATTGTTGAGATTCACAGTCAAACACAGCTTCGATATATATAGGGACTCTCAAAGTTACAATCACCTCTAAGCTGCATTTGAGATTACGTGCTATGGAAGAGAGCTCCCTCATATTTATGGACCTCTAGAGCGGTTGCATCCATTAAGTGGCAGCTATCATCCATGGTTTAGTTTTTAAAAGGGTTTGGTGTATATGTTGAATATGTAATGGTTTTGGTATATCCCGATCATAGTATTTGAGGCTTTTTGTTTCTTGGCCCTTGATGGAATTGGTTCATGTTAATTAATATTAAGTCAGTCAAGGAAAAGAAAACAACCAATGGATACTTCTCTCAATAATGAGAAGGATCCCTCTCCCGATGTTGACTAATGAGGGCTGCTCCATCTTTGGTGTACTTAGTGACAATTTCGTTACGTTACGTTTTGTTTTTTTTTTTTTGTCCGGTAGATTCATCCTCTTGCTCTTTTGTTAATCAGAGAGGTCTCTAATTTTGGAGTTTTTGCCTGAGTAAATCGTGTACTCATTATGGTGATCTTTGTGGAATTATGTCCTTGTCAACATGATTGGGAGAGTATTGTGGAAGCCCACCGTGTTGTATTCCCTTTGACAGGCAAAGCATGGCGTCTTTCGGTCGCAAAACTAAGTAAATGCTTAATAGCAGTATGGTTTTACTGCCCAGATTGCTGCACATTGAAATCTTAGGTGAATTCAAACCTCACAAGATTTGGAAGGTTCGATTCTCTCCAGCCACATTCAAACAAAAATCTGCGACAACCAAAAAGTCATTGCTCTTTGGTAATTGATGTGTAACATACTATGATTTAAGAATTAAGAGAAAGAATCTCATGCAACTCCTCACTTGTTTCCTGCATAGAAAGTTTACTGATTTCCTGGGGGCAAACAAATATCCACGACCTGGATTTAGGCCTGGCTATCATCCGAGCACATAGTGTAGTTAAGAACAACTCTCATCCCCAGATGGCTATGATCTTCATTTGCTTGTCTATGAAGTTTAAACATGTCGAGCTCAAACCTAATTAATTCGACCTCCTGCCACCCCGATTGACATTCGCAAAGCATTCGATGAAGCCAAAGTGAAATTGAATACATTCATCGCCGAAGACTTCTGACGAAACTTGCAAAGGTCAAACACATGCAGGGAAGATCGGGTGGCTCTTATGCTTGCGCTGAGTTATCGTGTTGATCGCTTGCTGGTGGGCACAGAAACCATCAGCACTATAGAGCTTTAACCTTTCTTATACGGATAAAAAAAAATTAACAAAGATGGTTTAAAGGATATGGGTAAAAGATGAACAAAATAAAGCCACACCTGCAACAACTTACATAAAACAGAAATATAGTCACGAAGCTTTTGCATAAAGATGCAAAGATCCATAATATAAAGCAAGCTGTCTTTCCGGAGAAGTCATTGATATTTCCAAGATGTTCGACAAGTTCATACGACTCGGATGCAACCAGATATTCTCCACCAAGAAGAAGCACTCTTGAGGTTTTGCCCCCAACGGTAGGTCTCACCACTCCATAACCCATTTACACTACCAGTAAGAGAAGTCGAGAAAGTGTTTTCTTTACTGCAGTAAAAGTGACAGCCCACATCGTGATGCCCATCGGTCTTCTTCCACTAGAGTTTAAGTTGGAATATTCAAAGTACCAGAGAGCCGATTCACACATTCCAAGAGCAATAACTGCAGTTATGTGGTAATGCAACTGTATGACATCCTTCCAGTGTTGAACGAACTTCGAAAATCATACAAGTCCAAGTACAAGGTAAGCCAATGACATTAAACCAAACACTACCATCGAAGGAGCCATTTTTCCAGGCAAATAACCACTTGGATTTCTCCATACCGTCCTCCCTTTAATTATGGTACCCTTGAGATGTGGATCACAAAACATAAAATACAAGTAGTACAGCCCTGTCTTATCGATCTCGACCGTCACACCCCATCTTTGCTTCTTGATTTCTCCCAGCAAAGGAAGTTGTTATGCGTCTGGGGCATTCGGGGTTATCCCGGTTTCTCTAAATAATAACTTGACCTAATTTGCAGGCTTTCCCTTCAGACAACTGCGGAGTGCAACATATCATATCAGATTTCAAATAAGCACCTCCAATCCTTTTCCGATCTTTTATATCAAGTATGATAGCCTCCACCGAGCCACTATTCTCTTGCATTTCATTTTGTGCATCAGCAGACTCCTTTGTCCTTATGAAGGTGACATCGTCAAACCTAAGTTGGGGAATCAAGATAAAGAAATTGAATCAATATCAATAATGATAGGGAAAACCTTCAAACAGAGATTGACGAGGGTTTGCACCAAAGAGATGTATAATCAGAGACTACAACACCGTTCGTCTCCAATCCAGTAACAATATGCACAAAGTTCAGGCAATATATTTTGTGTAAATGCATGTGTTCGGGTCTATAGAGCAGGTAGCTGGCACATTCAAAAGAAAAAAAGAAAAAAAAGAAAACGGAAAGCAGGCACACCAAGAGGTACAAATATGACGCTTACATTACATGAACCATCAAACAGAAAGAACATCAGCATAATTTAGAGGCAGCAAAGCATTAAAAAATCACTCGTTACTCAGATTTCAATAGAAAAAAAGCTTTTTTTTCCTTAGACAACCCGACATACAATCGACCTATAAAACAGTTCTTCCACAACAAGCAACAATCCGGGGGGGACTACAACTGCCATTTCCATTATAACCTCGTAACGAATCATCGACTTCTCGGACCTCCAGCGAAAGCTCTACTCGGTCAATGACGCAGAGTAAACAAAGAAATTCTAGCACCCCATCTACGATAAAAAGAGAATGAGTAACCCGCACCTTTTAAGTCCTAAACCTTATGTAACGAACGCAATCTAGCCCCGCACTTCGACTACAAAGTGCAATCGAGTCCCAAAATTCCCAATTAAGCCCCTAAAACTCAAATCAAAACGTAGGAAATCCTCTAGCGAACCCGCGGCCGACTCCAAACGTTTCATCCAAAGGACTTCGATTGCGTTCTTCCACGGATATACATACAAACCGCATAGAATCTAAGCGAGTTCAAACGATCGCGCGGCTGCAGTACAATGTTCCGGAAACCAAAACGAAGACGGAGCATCCATTCGGGACGCCAGCAAACCACCAAAATGAAGGAATCCGCACCTGATGAAGGACTTCCCCTTGGGGCCGGTCGTGATGTTGGGAGACGACGTCGTGGAGGAGGAAGGCGGGATCGCGGACCGGGGGCGTTGGAGCGGGAGGTGATAAAAACGAAATTGTTATTTTTTTTGCTATTTCCACTTTATTTTATATTAGAATTAAAGTATTATATTGATTTTATTCGTCTCAATTGTATAGACGAGGGATGATAACCGTTGTTCATCCTCTCTTTAGTTCAACTAACGCCTTTTAAAAGTGGTGCCCTTTGGTCTCTCCCTCCCACAGATTCGTCGTCTCTGATAGTCTGTGGAAGGAAAAAAAGGTCTGTTGGGATCTGTGTATCGACGGTCTTGTCGTCAGTTCAAATGGGAATCCCCTAGATACTTTGTTGCTTCCATCTCTCTCGAGCATTCCGTTCTGTCGAACGTATTCTTAAACGGGTTCCTGACACCCCCCTTCCTTTGTTCCTTCTGGAGTGGGAGGCTGCTTTGGGCAACGCAAGCATCCCTGGAGTGATCGACCACAACGCGACATTAAGATTTTTCTACATTACAAAGTGCTCCTTCATCTCTGCTTCGCTTTATAACATCCATGATATGCAGTTTCCTTCTTTCTCCATGATCTTGTTCGGGTAAAAGCCATGAAACTGAGATTAGGAATTGATGACATCGTGTAATGTAAGCGGCCATTTCCCTTTCCTGGGGCTTTCGATTATTTTGGGATGGCAAAAAGCTATGTTCCCGTATAGTTGATTGCGGGAGGCTGTTCAATTCTTCTGATAATGTAAACAGGGAAAAGTGGCAATGAAACGTTGTGAAACAAAGGAACAGAAGTTGGGGAATTGTTTTGTCCCTTTTTTGTTGTTATTTTACCCTCAGAGAATGACATTAGTGTTGCAATTTATGATTTCTCAGGCACTGATTTGGATGGAGAAAGGCACGTAAAGCAATGGGAGATGTTCTTAGTAAAGCTTCTCATAGTGTTGGCTCTGTTGTTGGAAATGCTGTCGCCGCTCCGTTCAAGAACATTTTTGGCGGATCATGCGAGTAAGCACTTTCTTACTATAAACTTTGCTTCATTGAGGAAGTTTTGGTGTCTGCCAATTACAATCTATGTTGTTATTTCCAGTTCTTGTCCATGTTGTCATGTCCAAAGAATAAGTCCATTTCTAGTTTGGTTTGGCAAAAACCTCGAGAACAATCTGCGGCACAGAGCTTGTAACAATAAAATAACTGTTTCTGGCATTGCTCGATATCTTTTACAGGCGATTTATCTTGTGTCTATGTTAAATTCTTGAGTTATCTTTCTGTTTCACCTCATTGATCCGGTCTCCCTATTTTCACCTAGTTTCCCATTGTTTTTCAATGATGCATTGAACTATGCTCAGGACCGTGGGATGTAGTTTGTTTTATCGAGCATCTATGTGTCACGAATCTGATCAAACTCTTGCTGATATGTGTCCTCTGTTACATAGGTAATTTACTCATTTCACTTATTATCTCTCCGTTCAGGAGGTCATTTCTTTTCTCTTGCCACTGAGCTTCGCTTTACTATGCTAAAACATTTGATTTGCTGGCCAAAAATCAGTCCTTCAATTCTTGTCCTGTTGTACTTTTTGGTTGAGACTACGGTAAAGGATACATATTGATAGTCTCATTTTAGCATTCTACAAGAGAAGTAACATCGAAGATTTTTCCAGTGACGGCTTTCATCATTCGATATTCTCTCAGATTCCAGATAAGTCTGAGAAACTATCTGCTTTTAAGATATACTTATTGGCGGGATTTGGTGTTTAGAGAACCATCTGCCTTTTCGTTTGAAGCGTTCGCAAGTAATTCTTGCATCATAGTCTTGTACATTCGATTAGAAAACCAGGATACAGTATTCTTACAATTTCATGATCAGCTGATGTGTCTTCGTGTGGGTGCGATGGTTTTCAGCTCTACTATTCCTATATCTGTTGTTCAAGCTGGGGATTTGCCAGTGCATAGGGAGAAGCCTCGGTAACGTGCTGGCTCGCGTGTGAGACATACTGGCGCGCACTCGGGCACATTTGCTGTTTCATGTGGTACAAGATAAGCAGCACTAAGCGGGTATACCGCGGGCGACGCCGCTTCCGAGACTTCGAAGCAGGACATAGCCTGAGTGACATAAGTTATGATTATTCGAGTCGTCATCTCAGCGCAAGTAGGAAAAGGAAACTACTCAGAGAGAGGACAGAAGGCCCTCTTGCTTCATATAGCAACTGTAGCCACCGGCGCCATGGTCATCACCACCACAGGCATGTGAAACTGAAGTCGAGGCGTGTTTCTTTCGCATCGGGGAGAGGTTCACGGAGATCAAGGATTTCGAGGCATCATCAGATAAGCACGGTACATGCTGAAAAAAGAGTCGGAACTTTAAAGTGCCGGAGGGTCCGATGATAATCATATCAGGTGTACCGATGTTTCGTCTCTCTTCGGATGAAAAAGAAGGAATTGCATTGACCTGACTACTACAAAATTGAAGACAGCAGTCACCATACAGAAACACCAAGGCATCGTCTGCTGCTAGGTTTTTTCCAAGATACTCGAGGGGCTTAAAGTAATGCATATGATAATCAGAGTTTGATCTGTTGGGGGAACAATACACGTAATGTTCTATCCGAACATGTTCTATCCCATTATTTGCAGTTTCCGACGAAGGAGACAAGGGTAAGGCACCGAACATGTTCTATTCTCAACCTCCATCCATCACTAGTAATCTCAATTCACTTTCCTATTCACTAGTACACTGCGCGCTACAACTAGCAGCCCCTTTACTAGTCAGGGAAAAAGCTAGCGCGCTAGCTAGCTACAACTAGGTATAACCCCTACTTTATTGTATTGTTGGGATATTTGAAGAAACCTGCTGAAAAACCGAAGCGCGCTAACGCGCAAGGGCTGAAAAGCCAGCAACTTGTTAGGAGTAGGTTTTGGCTTGCCCCTTTCCACTTATTAGGGGGATAGGTTTGGAACCCTATACAAGGTGCTCTAGGGCAGAGCCCCTATCTCTAAAGGGGCTTATGCACTCCACTCGTTACCACTAAACGACGAAGCCAGGAGCGGAAGGAGGGACTTGAACCCTCAACCTCAGCTCTACCATTAAGCTACTGCTGAGCATTTCACGTATCATTTGATATGGACAACTTATGTTTTTCCACCAGATCACACTCTTGCCCTTCGATCGAGCTAGGGGCACAGGTAGGTAGGCAGGGGGATAGGGGCTGTTCAATCATGCTATTCAGAGATTCTTTCTCAGCATGGCAATAATGATATCTTGAGGCTTCTAAGTGTTACGATGCGTAAGCTCGTTCAATTTTGTAATTCAGTGAGTGAGTAATTTAATTGATGCCATGAAATTTTGTGAGATCAAAAGCTTGACTTTCTAGATAAAAGTGTGATTTATTATTTAAATATTCTAATATTTACTCTCACATGTATAATTTTGTAGAACCACTACTAACTGTTATAAAAGTTTAAACTTTTTAATGAATGCATGATTTATTATTTAAATATTTTAACAAGTGCAAGTATAGGTGCGTGGACTTAGAGCAACAATAGGACGAGGACCTTCGGAGATTGAAGATAGAGGAAGACAAGTAGGAATCAAATAAGATAGGAAGAGCATTATGTTTTGAAGGCTGTACCAGGGACTTAGTTTTTCTTGTACGTGGGCGTGACCTTCAAGTGAAGTGGAGTTAGCTATTCATAGCCCTCTTTCACGGCCATACTCTTTGTACGAGAAGTAAAGATACAAGCAATGCTACGTGTCTTCCTTTTCAACCTACATTCTTTGAATTTAATCTACGCTCTAGACAACTATAATGTGAACACTTTCGCCTATCTCTAATTCTTCCAACTTCTCATATTCTTTATTAGCCATACAATAGAACTATCACTTGTACACCACCATCTATAACTGCCACTTATTTCTCTTGAACCTAGTTGATGTCTAGATTTTTCTAAACAAAAATTGATCAGGATTTCAAAATTCCTCCTTGATCAATTTTTGTGACACTCCACACATGTTTCTTAGCACCTCAAACTTGATTAGTGGTAGTGTTTTCGTGAACATGGGTGAAACTTCATCAGCCATCTTGCAATTTTTTAGCTCAATCTCTCCATTACTTTTGCACTTCTCGAATCAAATTGATATCAATATGTTTAGTTTTTCTATGAAAAAATTGGATTTCTCGAGATAGCGATTACGGACTTGTTATCACAAAAAATCGGTTTTGGTTCCGTCTATAGTTCTCCAATGTCTTCTAAAATTATCCAAAGCCAGTGTTTGACAGGTGGTCATGTTAGCTGCAATGTACTCGGTTTCCAAAGTAGGCTATGCCTCTAATCTTGTTTTTTAGATGCCATGGGAATATTCTAAAGCCCAATGTGAATGTATTGGCAGTAGTACTCTTCACATCATCAGCTTAACTTGCCCCATCACTTTTGGTGTGACCAATGAGTTTAGACATTGCACTTGGACAATTCCAAGTTTCTTGTAAGTGGCTTAAAATTATCTTGGCAGCTTCAAAGAGAATCTAACTCAGAATTTGCATGAATTATGATAGTAGACTTGTCATACATGATATTTGGTTCTGTATCTATAAGATACAGTACACTAACAATCAGGCATTTTTTAGAGGGGGCGTTAGCTTTTTCTACTACATCTTCCTTTAGTAGCATTTTATTTGTCACAAGCGATGTGGCAATTGCTTTGTAATAATTCATCTTCAATTTACTCAAGATGACTCTCGGTGTATTTTTTCTGCGAGATACAACCTTCTTCGTATTGATCAATTTTGTCACCGAGGAAGTAGTGCATTCAAATGTTTTCATCATTTCCACTTTGAAATCTTGAAGGGATAAATATACTAAAAGTGCCAAAAGTTGTGTACGGCGCTCACTTTAATACCAAAAATTTTTGTCAGCTCACTTAAGTGTTAAATAAGAGGAAAAACAATTACTTTTATGCCAACGGTGAGAAATTCTAGCCAAATTGATTTCGTGTCATTTATAATTAAAATTTATAATATGACTTGGCAAAATTTTAAAAAATCCAGTTCACGTGGCATTTCCACATGGTATGCTTAGCACTAAAGTAATTTTTTTTTTAACAACGACTAGCATTGAAGTGATCATTTTAAATAAAATTTGGCACTCAAATGATCACTTTTAATAAAATTTGACACTTAAATGATTATTATTTATAACTTTTGGATGATGCCGTTCATGAGTTATATGCTGACTAAGCATGCCGGCGAGCCACGTATGACTAAGAAATTAATAAAATATAACCACGTCAGACTTTTGGCAATTCGGATCGGAGTTGACACTTAAATGATCTTTTTTTTTTCAAAAAGGTAGCACGTAAGTGATCAAAAAAACTTTTGGCATTAAAGTGCGCACTGTATATAACTTTTAACACTTCTAATGTTCTTACCCCAAATCTTGAATCATCTTTTCATTTTTTCTTGTATTTATGATATCATCCACATACAAAGAAACAACAACAATTACCCACTTATCTTGGGTTTTGATTTAGAGTGTTGGCTTACTCATACTCCTCCTCAATCTTTGCTTGACAAAGTTCTCGTCAATTCCACTATGCCTTGCTTGTGGAGCTTGCTTTAATCATTAGAGGATTTTCTTGCGTTTTAGCACTTTTTCTTCGTGGTATTTGCCAATAAAGCCACGTGATTGTTACACATATATTTTATTTTTTGAAGATTTTTATTTAGAAATTTTGTCTTCACATCTAGTTGATATATCTTCCATTTTTATTTTTTATTTTTTTATTTTGTGTATGTTGCTAAGGACACCAATCAAGCACTATGGTTTTGACGAGTACTAGAAGACATTAAATAAGCATAGCCAAAACCAACATCGATATTTTGTGACAATATGTCTACAATCGCTATATCAAGAAATTCAGTTTTTTATGGAAGAAATAAACTTATTAAAATCGAGCTAAAATATTGCAAGACAAATGATTAAGTTGCAAACCTTCACACTCAATCACTACCGTCAACCAAGTTCGAGACGCTATAAAACATGATTGGAGTTTCACAAAAATTGGTCATGGAGGAGTGGCAAAATCCTAATCAATATTTGTCTAGAAAATCTAGACACCAACTAAAGGAATAGGTGGTAGTTATGGATTGTGGTGGACAAGTGATAGTTGTATTGTATTACTAATAGAAAGTATGAGGAGTTAGTAGAATTAGAGACAGATGGGAGTGTCCACGTTGAAGTTGTCTAGAGCATAGACAATAGTCAAAGAGTGTATGTTGAAAAGGAAGACACGTTGCATAGCTTGTATCTTTACTTCTTGTACAAAGAGTATGGCAGTGATAGAGGGCTATAAATTAGCAACCCCTCTTCATTGAAGGTCACGCCCAAGCACATGAAAAACTAGGTCCCTTGTACAGTCTTCATATTATGATACTGTTCTTAGAATTTGAAGTCGAACCGTACCTTTTCCGATCCTTGGAATCTTTCTCGTTCTGTTTGCAGTCTTCGCTCCAATTATTAAGTGATTGTTAAATAACACATAGCGCCCTTGCATTCTTCTGCAGTTGTTCCTTTGGGACACTCACTTACACCTTCTTACGGAGGCGCATAACCCTTTCTTATGACGTTCCATAAATCTTGGGCTATCAGCAGCCATTCTAATGCTCCAATAATCATAGTCATTCCCATTGAAAATAGGACTGGGAAATGAGGATGAGGTAGTTTCAGCCATGAATGTGGTGTTGAAAAATTTGGATGGGTGATTTTCGTAGAGGAAAATTAGGATAAATGCCCAAGATCAACCGGACGAGGCTCTGATACCACTGTTAAGATACGGGGCAATTTTGAAAGTGAGTGGGTGAGTAATTCAGTTGGCGCAAGTATAGGTGCGTGGACTTGAAGCAACAATAGGACGACGACTTTTGGGGATGGAAGATAGAGGAAGACAAGTAGGGAGCAAAGAAAGGAAGAGTAACAAGAGACTTAGTTTTTCTTGTGCTTGGATGTGACCTTCAAGTGAAGAAGGGTTGGCTTTTTATAGCCCTCTTTCTCCGCCATACTCTTTGTATAAGAGCTATAGATACATGCTACGTGCCTTCCTTTTCAACCTATGCTCTTTGACTTTCATCTATGCTCTAGATAACTTCAACTTCAACATGGACTTTAATCTATCTCTGATTCTACCAATTTCTCATACTTTCTATTAGCCAAACACTACGACTCTCCCTTGTACACCACAATCCATAACTACCACCTATTTCTCTAGAACCTAGTTAATGTCTAGATTTTCCTAGACAAAAATTGATCAGGATTCTAACGCTATGATTAAAGTCAGTGATGCTAAAGTCATTCCACGTCAGTTTACATATATCCTCCACTTCATAAAGCTTTTAAAGGATTACACGTTCTGGAGCAACTTCTAAGGCTCAAAAGAGAAAAGAACGTTATCCATAGGAATCATAGGAATCGTAAAGCAAGACCCATCCATGGTAACGCCTACCTACGCCTACCTGATGCACATGAGAAATTTGATAAACATCAACGCTAAGCTCTTTTTAAAAGAGTGCAGAGATCATTTTCCGATCAAGAAGAGGTATCGAGAAGATCACGAGGTCGACGGAGCAACTGCCGGCGACACTGGTTTGGATTGAGTCACGGACTGTGGAGGAAATGGCCGGAAAGAAACGGAGAACGTTAGAAGCAGTCCCGGTCGAGACACGAGGAAGGTAGCCCTCACGTGTTCTCGATCCTAAAAAGCGCTGTCGTACACGTACTCTCGTCCCTTTATTTGCGTTTGGTTTTGGGATGTGATGTTGACCTCGATCCTAACCCGTTTCTCTTCTTCGGATGGGGGCAAGCTCAAAGGGTGGACATCTCTATCAGACCGTGGAGAATGCACCTTCACCCGACGGCCGACATGCGGATTGGTTTATCCGACGATGGGTGATGTCCGCGGGTACCCCACACGAGCGCAGAAGCGCCTATCAAGATGTTGTGTTTTCTATTATGGGGATGGACCATAAGATGCGCTCTTCACATTCCCTACGAAGTCGCAGTTATTACGCTACAATCGTATGGTGTACTCCACATGTTTCGAACCTCGGTTGGTATCGAAACTAAATGGAACTGACCCTTTTGTTGCGATACTTTAATTTGAAATTAATCAAGGGCATCAAGCGGGAAAGACATGAGCGAGAAAAAGAAAGAAAATCATCTGTCTACCTTCATCTTCATAACCTAAAAAGCTACAGGTGAACATCTGGCGAATTCACAAAAGAAGAGAGAGGATAAAAGAGAGTGAAGGGAAAGTGAATCATTCGAATACCAATCTCCATTTCCAACTTTCTTTTTCGTCCTTTTATCTTATCTTACAGTCCTTCTCGTTTTTTCTCTTTGGAACCCCTGAACCGTCCGTTTCTTTACTTTCACTAACGCTAAAGTCTAAATCAACCACTAGTTAACCCACCACTCTAATGGGGAATTGGGCTCGGACTGCAGAAGAGCACAATGATTAGTAGCCTCGTCCTCGAGCTCCCACACCAACCCCTCCCAAAGATCGATCGACCCTTGGCCTCCACCAACGCTACCGCACAGCCCATCGTCGCCTTCTTCGGTACCAACACCGTCTCCAACCTCGCTGCTATCTCTGCTGGGCAGCCCGAGCTCGTCGTCGGAGGCCTCGAGCAAGCGCCTCATCACCCTCTCCCTCTCGTCTCCTCCTTCGCCTCCACCTTCGCCCGCAGGCGAAGCAGACGAAGCCGACGAGGAAGTGGCTTCCGGGCCGGCTTCCTCGGCGGAGGCAGCCAAAGGGTCGGAGGAGACGGAGGCGAGCTCTTGCTGGAGGCTTGTGATGAGGGATGACAGGTCCTGGCCCGGCACGTCTTCCTCTTCCTCGAGGAGGGAGAGAATGTCCTTGTACGACTTCTGCCGCTTCTCCTCCTCTTCTTCATCGGGGGTCGCCTCTCTCTGGCGCTTCAGTGGCGACGTTTCAGCCATTGGAGAAGGCTCCTTCTTCCTTTTTCCTTTGAGCTTTTTCTGTGGACGAGCGAGAGAGGATAAGAGGGAGAGAGATAAGGTGGTGAAAGTGCATTTCAGGACCGGAAGTGAAAGACAGTTATATAGGAGAGGAACAGGAGGAAGAGGGTCGGTCAAAATTGAGGGAAAAGAGGAGGCAAAGAGTATTTAATTTAATTTCGACCAGTAAAGAAAGAGAATATTTAGTTCAATTTAATATAAATTTAGTGCAGGGGTGGTGGAAAAGAAAAAGGCAAAAGCAAAGGAGCAAAAGGTGCAGTGCTCGAAATCTCATTGGTCGAGTTACGCCATACGTTGGTCTTCACGGTTGGATACGAAATCTTCTGGAGATTTGAGAAATCAACGGCTACCGATCGATGGAGATGGTGCCAAGATGGTGCCACGGAAGGAAGGAAGATATCTGATGCTTGGGAGATGTTGACAAAGTAGATATAAATATAAAGAAATAATTTAGATTTCTAACGCATGACACAGACTATACGTTAAGAATAAGAACCCTTCTTCCTTTGGTGTTTAACAATAAAGAAATCTTAAATAGTTACATAATTATGTTGGATATATTCAAAGTAGTCATTATAGTCGGCTCATTAAAATGACAAGTTGTAAATAGCATATCCGAGCCTGTCAAAACGCGATGTCGCGTGACTGGATACATTGATCCTATATAACAAACTTAGCATACATGGCATCATTCGAATTGAATATAGTGAATAAGAAAGGGATAATGACAAATTGTAAATAAAATACGTGAGCCCGTCAAAACGCGATGTCACGTGACTGGATATATTGATCTTGTATAAGAAACTTAGCATACATGTCATCATTCAAATTGAATATAGCGAATAAGAAAGGGACAAAAGATTAGCCTACAGGAGATGATACCGATGAATCTCTCAAAAGTATTTGTTTAACAGTGCCCAATAAGGATTGTTCGACATTACACATCATTTAGACATATAAAAAAGAAATTTTAACCTAATGTTATTTATTTATTTAGAGTGTGTTTGGTTCGCATAAAATGACAGCGATGTAAAGAATATTTTCTTAAAAAAGATCATTTATATTGGGGATCAGTATAGTTCTAAGATATAATTTGGAACTAAAGAATTGGACCGCGGAAACTTATCCGATTCTAGGTTCCAAAATATGTAGGGTAGATTTTAGATTCCAAAAATTAATGAACTTATTTCAATAAGTAGGTTTCAGATTTTTGATAGATGGAACTTGGAACCTAGAACTCTAAACAAATTTTTGTGTCTTTCTTGGACTATTTCTTCATGCGATCCTATTCTATGGCGTCCCATGATGAGTGTATAATATGAAACTTTATGACTGTGAATTTTACTTTGTTAATGTTTTATATTTGTCGTGTATTTAAATATAAGTTGTAATCAGTGGATTGCAGGAATAAGTAGTGATCATTAAATATAATAATTAATAGGAGGAACCTAAGTAGACTATGATAACATGTGCTATGATAGATTCCAGATTTTAGAGCATGCATGGTAGGTTTTAAGTTCCAAAAAATGATGAATCCATTTCAATTGGTAGGTTCCAAATTCGAAGTGGAACCTAGAACCGCTCACTCTAGTTTTTTTTGTAAAATAAAGGGAGTTTTAGTCATAACCGAGCGCAAGGAATCGACATCTTTGAATGGCGGTTAGCATCGAAGATAAAAGGGTTTCCAAATCTCCAAGGCAACTTGATTCCTTGCCCACTCCATGCGTTTATCCTGGTGATGTGAAAGGGCTCGAGGCAAAAGGGAGTACATGAAAAGACTCGAACCGACTTTGGATAAAATTTTCTTTCTTCTTTTTCGGCCGACGACTTTGGATAAGGATCGATATCTGATGTTCGAATCTCCAACGAGAATAACTAGCATTATCATTAGGAACTTCGACCCTTTTTCACTTAACTAATCTACTTCAATAAATAATCTTCTGTGAGACGATGGTCGCAATTTTTATAAGGTATTTTCATTTTCGCATTTGCACCAGTTTTCAAAAAAAGATTTTTCGTGTATCTTTGAGGTGCTGCAATTTTGAAACAGGTGCTTCTTTTACCAGTGATTGTTCCATAGCGAAAACTATGGAGTGGCCATTCCCTTCTAAGGCTTTAATAATTACCAACAAACGATTACATTGTTAATTAAAGTAGATTAATTATTGATGATATTTTTTTGGTTGGAATCATTAATAAGATTTACTAGTAACTAGATTGATAGTTAAAACAAGTTAGTTACTAATGGTTATCATGCACATTAAATTAATTAGTTAATTTATCGAATCATGTATATTTATATTTGTGCACAATATTGGTTATTTCTTAATGGAATTCAATATTAATTTTTTCCTAATAATATTATGGACACCGATTTATAACAACATTTAATGTTTTTGATAAGTTTTCCATAATTTTTTGTGTTTGAGAGTTATCTAGTGTAAAGCAATTTGATTAAATTAAATTTCTTGAAATTTCCATTTCATTCCATTCTTACAACCGAAAATTTGTTCCGCTGCATTTTGTTACTTGAATCAAATTAAAGAATTAAGACTCGCATTCCATTCTATTCCATTCCGTTCTGCTGTAGCAAACGTAACGTTAATAGTTTGGTGAGAGAAAGGCCAAGAATAAGTAACCTGTAACCACCTTGGCAATCTTTGTGAGTTTTATCACAATGATTACACTTTTTATTATGGAACATTTGAATTGAGTTATAATATTCCCCCTCTGTGCAAGGGCTTGTTACTTAGCACCGCAAAAGCTTTTGAAGTCCGGAAGTCCATACACCCAATATGAAAAATCGTGCACTACTGCCGTAAGCAAGTTCGAATTCTTAACATCTTTGATTGGATTATTGATCCCGTACTGCTAGGGCTACGCCATCGAATGGGAGCTGTGTGTAGATGTTGAAGAAGTCATGTATAAGAAAAAGTGGTTTATCTAACTATATAAAGTTAGATTTTGAATTTAGTGTCCAACACCCAAATTATCCTATATACCCTTGACGTATGATATTCTCTTAATGATTAAGGGTAGGGTAAAATTGTAACTTAATAGACAAGATGGGGGGCAATAAGTGCACTACCTAGGGTTACTCCATCGATGGGAGCTATGTGTAGATGTTGAAGAGATCATATAAAACAAAGTGGTTTATCTAACTATATAAAGTCAGATTTTGAACTTAGTGTCCACCACCCGAATTATCCTATATACCCTTGACATAAAATTTTCTCTTAATGATTAAGGGTAGGTAAACTTGTAACTTAACAGACAAGATGGGGGGCACTATTTGCGCCACCATCATTGAAAATGGAGATAAAATAAGAGAAAGTGATGGGGCGGCAACACTTATAAACGTGAAGAGAATATTATTGATGGGAACTTACGAGTAATTACCCATTAACAATAAAAATAAGACTTTTAAACCTCGTTGAAAAGGAAAGTTCCTAAAAAGGTAAGCTCGTTTTCCTCTAGCAGGAAATGAAGTCGATTTTTTCTTCTTCTTTTTTTTTTTTTTTTTTTTTTTTTTTTTTTTTTGCGAGAGCTTATTCATTTATCTTTGAAGGACACCATAGGATAAACCATCTTACAAGGATCAGATTCGAAAAAAGAGTATGTCCTTATTGTCGGGCGACAAACGGAGTGGAGTCAGATAATGGTACAGGTTGAAATGCATGCAAGCCATGTTCGAGATTGGTCGGCTCATCAATAATTTCTCGGAAGGAAATGTTCGAGAGAATTTATTAAGAAAAGAAAGAAAATCCAAGATGAGCTCCTCGAACAAAGGAAAAAATCTTCCAGCGATAGGCTAATTAAGCGTGTTCTATATTATAATTTACAGGGAAGTGATTATGTTATGGTTTCCATTTTTTTCACTTTGCTAGGTGCTCTCGAGATTGACCAAAGGACAACGCTGACCGGGTATTTGGCTTTTCCTGCCATTATTTTTCTATTCTTAATTTCGCTGAAGACCGTTTTAAGTGATTGAACTCCCTAGGAACTGCGTCATTAGGGCAACAGCCCACGCCCATTGAACCCCACAAAGCTAGACTAACAAAAAGAACAGAAAAATTTAAAAAATATGCCACACTTATTAACCATACCTAATAAAGAAATATATACATTTTCGATGCACTTATTTGGCACAACAGCGAGAAAAATAATGTTTTGAGGAAGACAAACTCTCTGTGTTTGGATGCTTAAGAAGTATCTTCAAGACAATCCATCATTTTAAAACACATTTTTGCACCTCAAACTTTGGCTGTACATACCACTTCATACTGCACCTCTACTAAGGTTTCCTAATTTACACAATTGTCATTATCTTTTCGAGAATATCGCTATGTGAATCCCAAATTCCTCAACCTACTCAAAATCAATGGATGCAACTCAAACCCTAATTAGTCACGACAGGTTAGACGCCGGCCACTGTGACCATTTGACCTTCCTTTGAGGTCATAACATCATTAGTGATGGATTGAGGTCGCTGAGGCCATGGCCAACCTCAACAAGGTCATGATGCCATGGCTGAACTCGGATCAAGGCCGGGGAGATGCAGCAATGCGCCATCTTTTATGGTGGTCCCTTGTGCCGGCGGTGGGTCCATCCCCCACAGGGAGAGCAAACCGGAGGCCGTGGCCATGGGTAATGGCGGTGATGGCGGGTTTGTGAGAGTTTATATAATTGTAACGATGAGGTAATCTTTTCAGTTTGTGATTTTATATAGAAGTATGAAAGTAGAGCATTTTTATAAATAGAGTCATATAAGTGGTATTTCGGTGAAAATTTATGTGCATTTCTGATGCGTTGCCTAAAAAAGTATTGGCTTTCTTGCAAACGACTCACTGATTTTTTTAATTTTTGGCCTTTTGTTATTTTACTTGATTAAAGATATCTTCTCGGTCCGATAAGTGCTTCCCGAATCCTGATCGTATCTAAAGAAAATATTTATGAAATAGCATAGAATAGCTTCTCAACGAACTGTCTAGTGCTGGCATCACAAGGGAAAGTTTTCCACTGATGGAATAAACAATAGCATATAACTTTGATTATATCATATTCGGCGTTGATTCAAGGATCTAGTCACATGCAATGTCAAGGAATATGTGCCCAAGACCATTAACCGTATAATTTACTATTGGATTCATGATCTAAGTGGCTTGCGACTTATACCAATCGTCGTGCAAAAGGAACCCATGTAAAGCCTCATTCCAAGACGCATTAATCATAGATTAACCAATATTAGGGTTTCCACTGGCATCATAACCAAAGTAACGACATATGATTAAAAGAATTGTAAATGCGAGGATGGAGCTGTTTGTGGAGTGTCGAGCCACGGGAAAATCACAAAAAAAAAAGTTATAAATTTATTGCATTTGTGCTAAATTAGTTTAAAACCTTTCCATTTGACCATATTAGTTTTAAACCTTTTAAGAATTTATCAATATTGTTCATTTAACCAATTTTGGCCAAAAATTAATGACGAGGAAGCTGGTAATCCTACATGGCATGAATGACGCCAATATGGAAAATTTTTGATTTTTTTTTTATTTTTTTTATTAATTTTTTTTTTTTTTTATTGTTAATGGTCACCCACCACTAGCCAAGGCCTGGTGACCCTCACCGGCCACTAGGTGAAGGCCAACTCTTAACATTAAAATAAAGAAAATAAAAGAATTGAAAAAATAAAAAAATTTCAAAATTTCCACATCGGCGTTGCCATGCCATATAAGATGGCCAATGTCAATGACATCAATTTCCGTCTAAAAGTGGTTGGATGGACTACATTGACAATTTGTTGAAAGGTTTAGAATTAAATTAGTTAAATTAAAAAGTTTAAAACTGAATTAGCATCAGTACAATATGTTTATGACTTAATTGATAATTTTTCCAGATTCTCAAGCTCAAATGCAAAAATTTTCATTTTTCATTTTTCAATTGGAGAAAGTTGGCATTTAAATGAGAGTTGACTGCAGAACAAGTTGAAGAAATTGCATAAAGTTCACATTTCTTTTATCGTGATGATATTGGCAAGATGTTCATTGATTGACGCTATTTTCAAAAGTAATCCCTTATAAGCAAATGCCCAAGTTTAGACTCAAAGAGTAGTGACCCACTTGAATTTCAAGTTATTGTAAAAATGGATGATAAAAGGTTTTGAGCGAACAATAATAGTTTCGATTTTTTTTTTTCTTTTTCGAATTCTTCGAGTTTTCTTCGCTTTAAGCAGAAACCATATCTTGTATAGGGAATATCTAATGATGGAGGCAACTTCGCCCCCACCTTATCAGCTAGGGCTTTACTTGTGATGTGCTCCCTCTTATATTTTATGTATCAAATGCATTAAGGACATTTAGATAGAACAAATCAATCGCTGATAAGATTCTTTGAGATATAAAAGGTAAAAGGTCGATTAAAATACACATTATCTCAAATCTTGCTGGCTGCTCTCTTTTTCCAATCCTGATATATCGAAGCATGTCAATCAAGTCTGAAATGCATTGTCTTGTCAGATGGACTTCGCAGGCCAGGATTGTCACCTAAAAGTAACAAGGAGCGAAAAAACAAACGAAAAAGAGAGCGGGGACTTTTCTATCATGGGCTGCCCACTCCACGGATAGTGGGGAAGCGTCGCTTTATGCTCCATCATCAAGCTGAAGAAAGCAATGGCGAGTTTCACATCGGACAGCAGAATCCACGCAGAGTTCATAAATCAAGAAAAGGGTCAGGTGCCGGACACGGTTCTGCCATTTGGACTCGAAAAGAAGCAGGACAAGCGGACAGACAGAGACAGATATGGGAATGAGGTTAGTGGGTGACTAGGAGAGATATCGCAGGTAAGATATCACTTCAGAACCAACTATGATGACACGGGGTCGGAGAAAAAGGGAGCCAAAAGGGATGGCGAAGCTTCACGTGGCGAGAATAAGTAAGCAGTGGAGGCCACGTTCGATCACTGACACTTTCTGGTAACAACACTGTTTGCCTGTTCCTCCTTGATTTGAGAGAGAGAGAGAGGGAGGGAGAGAGATTTTGCGATCTTCTTTTCGGGCAACCAACTGGATATTGGGCCCAAAGGACACACGGAGGAAAAAATAAATGACAAGTGGATCAAATTTAGGAAAAGATACGCCTGTCAGTTTCTTGTTGGCTGGCTAACTTTTTTTGGCAACCAAGTGGATATTGGGCCCAAAAAACACATCACACACCAAAAAAAAATCCAACTTTAAAAAAACTATCATTTGGTAAAGAGAAAGAAAACAAAAGAAAAACAGAGGTTTTACCGAATCAAACATTAGCGAGTAAGTTTCCTCACAACAGTACGACAGATATCGTACCAAAGTGTAGTACCAAAGCGTAGACTCTCGTGAAAAAATTTAGTATTGATTTAGGGTCCGTCCGTTTCACAGAAAATAATTTTCAAAAAAATATTTTTTGAATTTTTCGGTATTCATTTCATGGAAAATAAACTACTCAAGAAAAATGTCTTCCATCATTAGAAAAACAACCATCAAAGATGAGGAAAATATTTTCCACTTTTCAAAAGTGAAAAACATTTTCCATAACTTCTTCCTCTTTTCATCAACATATTTTTATTTTATTTTTATGCTTTCTTTTTTTTTTTTTCCTTTTCTTTTTTTCTTCTCTTTCTTTCCTTTTCATCTTTCTTCCTTAGCCTTGGCCGGTCGCTGGCCACGACAGCGGCCGGCGACCAGCCGCGGCCGCGAGCCAGCTCAAGCCTCGCCCCAGGCCGGCGAGGCTCTGCCTAGCCCAGGTCGGCGAGGCTCCGCCTAGCCCGATCTAGCGAAGCCGAGCTCGATCCTCGCTAGATCGGGCGAGGCGGAGCTCTCGTCGGCCTGGGGAGAAGCTTGGCCTCTCCAGATCCGGCAAGCTGGGCGGGGCTTGGGCCTCGCCTGAGCTCGCCGGATCCGGCGACGAGCTCGGGCTTGCTCGGATCGGGAGCTCGAGCTCCGCCCGCCGGATCGAGCGAGCTCGTAGCTCGCGTAGCCCGGCGAAACTCCTCGCGAGCTTGGGCGAGATCGGCCGAGCCTTGAGCTCGCCGGATCCGGCGACCGAGTCTTGGTCTCCGCCCGAAGCGGCCGGCCATCGTCGGGCATGCGATGGCGTAGGAAGGAGGAGGAAGCTCGACGCGGCGGGGAGGAAGGAGGAGGAAGAATGAGGAGGAAGGGGGAAGGAAAAAAAATAAAAAGAAAGAAAAAATAATAAATAATAAAAATTTCGATTTTTTAAAAATACAAATAATTAAAAATTCTATTTTTTAAAAAAATATAAAAAAAATAAAACTAATTTTTTGGTCAATTAAAAATATTAAAATTCAATTTTTGATAATTTTTCTCAAACAATTAAATTAGCTAACGAATGGTGGAAAATATTTTCCACTCAAAGTTTAGGTTTTGGCCGAACATCGAAAAATAGAGTAATTTTCGTGGAAAATAATTTCTAAGAAAATATTTTCCGGAAACATTATACTTTCCGCGAAACGAACGGACCCTTACTAATCAATGAAATTCATCTAATTTTAAAGTGGAACTTTGACGAGATGCAACGATTACAGACAAGTTGGGGCTCTCGCAACAAAACTCATGGAAGATGCGGTCATTGGACACTAAGTAAAATGATAACTTTCTATATTTAACCGATCAACCTGGTATTTGACCATCCAATTTCTAAAGCATTCTTTAGATAAGACTTACCCTAAGCAGACCGCGGCGAGATGTAAACATCGCAACAACGTAATCCTCTCCAAATGTGTAAGACACTTGTAGCCAAGCTATCAAATGCGGTTTCGCTGTCAAAGTGACGAACTTAGTATCCATAAGCACGAAATACAGCGTCGTTTTGGCTTCGCGTGGTTCGGTTCAACCTATGTACATACGTTGACCAGGAGCAATTTATTCGAGCCAACAAAACATTCTTGAAAGTACTTTAGAATGAGTTCACTCGGAGTTTCAAACTCGACATCTAGGAGTTCGATTGTCAACTTTTTACCTACGTAACTTCATTATGATGGGAATCTAGTCTTTTCAAATTACGAACTCTTCTTGTCTTAGGTGCGTTAAAGTTTTGTTTCCCCGTATCTGTCAAGTTAGGTTCCTCTGTCTCGCATGATAAGGTGAAGAGAGATCCATTACCCTCTCGGTGCGTAGGTCCTTCTCTAAAACGAAACCTATCGAAGAACACGAAACCATTTGGAACCCCACTATTCGAGAACCCTTCCATACGGGGTTCCGGGGTCGCTAGCTCTGGCCAACTGAATCGGATCGATGTCATGAATAACCGAGCATCCTATCTAAGTCGCTTAAAAGGAATTGGCTCAGATTCGGGGCAGATGTGGAATTTGCAGGGAATGTACCAAGTCTGCACCGAAGTGACTTCAAGCCCATCATTCGTTACAGCTTTACATGGTTAAGAAAACCCATAAAAGCTCAGCCGAAAGGGCCCATGACCGGCCCCAGAAAACAAAAGGATCAGCGCAGACAGGACCGCGGGTTTAAGAGCTGAACCCATTCTGGTCAATTGAAGTCGAAGCCAGCCAATGAGAACTTCCAGTTTCAAGATTGAATCAGATCATTTGAAGAAAACAAACGAGAAGATAAAGGATTAGATCCGGACGACTGGCTTTGTATATCAGATAAAAGAGAAGAAAATGCAGGCATCGCCCCGAGTGGAGCAATTGGTACTTTGTATTATTGACTCCATCGATGTGAGAGACCATTCCCTGAAATGCTGCACGTCACTGCAAAGGGAGGAGGCACTAGGCACCAACTCCAAATTTGCAAAAGCATTGTGATTAAAAAAGCCTGTGAAAGACAATCAAGACCCCTTGTTAAGAGAACATCTATAAAATCAAGAAAAACCCGAAACTCCTAGCTTCTTCTCTCCCAACCCAGACTGAAAGAAGGGGATAGTGCCGCCACAAGCAACTCTTGCAACGAACCTTATACCCTTGCTCAACTCATCGTGTAAGGAAGCGCTACAGGCGTGGCATAGGACCATCCGGCGACTCAGCATCCCATGACGGCACAATTATAGACAAAGTTACTTGATCGCTTCCTGGCAAGCAAGTTCCACCTTGGAGGGCCTTCGCTTGGAACCCAAGAGTTGAGCTCGATGAAATTTTGAGGTCCACCAATGACAATGAGGCTGTCTCCACAAGCTCGGAAAGCGAGGCCCCATCCATATGTTGAGGCTGCGCTTTCAGGAAGTCTGCCCACCGGAAACCACATCTGTCGCACCTTATCGTACTTTCTCACTTCCATGTTTGCATAATCAGCGGAATACAGTTCGTTGTTCACGACCGCAACCAAAGGAGGTGCTTCGGCTGTAGCAGGTATGTCAGTCTCTCTTCCGGGGGACATATCAGAGATTTCGGTCCATCGTCTCGTCTTTAAATCATATTCCTCCCCGCATGTGAGGACCTTCCCTTCACTACCACCAATCCCACCAATTACGTAGAACTTGCCATCCATAAACACCCCAGAACACTTCTTCCTTGGTTTGTGCATGCTTGGAAGGGGATGCCATTCATGAGTTTCGGAGTCATACATCTCCGCGGAGCTCAGTATGTTATTATCAGGATCCTGCCCACCAGCTACGATTGCTATCTCTCCGAGACTGGCAGATCCAAACAGGCATCTCGGAGCATTCATCCTGCCTCCAGAGGACCAAGAATTTGTTAGAATGCTGTATCTGTATATCATGTACGTAGTAAATACAAGAAGCTCGGTGCCCACTGCCAAGGACTCTTTGTCAGAAAAAATGCACAATTCGTCTGATATCATTCTCGGAAGGTGCATCCATCGACGACGAATTGGGTCGAAAGCATCCCATTCGAGCAAGTTGCAAGAAAAATAAATCCAGTGCTCGACAATACCGTTCTGTCTCCTCATTTTATAGAGCTCACCAGTTTTAATCAATGATTGAAAACTCTTATTCAATGAGGCAATGGAACCATAATCAGATCTCGTGCAACGAATAAGACAGTTAATTGACATATCCCTGCCAATGGAGTTGATAAGGGAATTTGAATGTGAAGAATCCCCAGCATGACGTTGATTATCGGATTCTTCACAGAAAAAAGCCTGATGTACCCTGCCTTCCTCTTCTTTTGTATCATCATATAGGACACCCTCTTCCACATTACCAGTGTCGAAAACACTCCTATCATCGGACTTTCCTTCTTCTTTCATATCATCATACGGGAGACCCTCTTCAACATCAACAATGTCGGAAACACTCCTACCATCAGACTTACCTTCTTCTTGTCCGCAATCTTCTTCTGTATCATCATATAGGTGATCCTTTCCATGCCAATCCCAAGAAGTTCCATCTGGCAAATCGAACCGCGACTTCCTTTGCAGATAATCCTCCATGTCAGCATCGCGCCGGCGCTTGCCGCCGCCCCTGGCGCCGCCGCCGCCGCCGCAGATTTCCACCTCGAGCCTACAAGTCTGGCGAGACCAGTTGGTCTCCGGCTGGCAGGAGCCCGAGAACATCCTCGGAACCAGACAGGAACGCCCCTCCAACATGTCTCCTTGTATCTATCAACAAGCAGGGTAACCGAAGTCACTCACAGAACCCCACTCAATCCAAAGGCTACTCTATCCGTTACAGTCGCAACCGGCAAGCGAAAAAAAAAAACGACCCGACCCTGCGCAGACTCCGAATTAACTCGACAGTCAACTCTACCTTCGAGGCAGGAGAAACCGCAAATGTCCTCGAAACAGCGAGCATTCAAGAACCGATTTTTCGTCCATCTACCTCAAATTAACTCCCGAAAAAACCGCCCTTTAAATTAAGAAATCGATCGATTCATCGCCCCCGAACCAAACGAGTAATCTAAAACAAACCGCAAACAAACCCCCCAAAAAAATAAAAAAAATAAATAGAGAACGGTGCAAAGAATTCACCAAGCTTCGATGCCAAAACACCACCGCAAAACTAGAAAAAGCCCAGTAATCCGAGCCGAGAAATCGAGCGCGCGACCGGGAGATCCAGCCGATTCGATCGAACCTGCCCGCAACCGCGAATCGGAGATCCGACGGCCGAGCACGACGGCTCCCGGAAGCACGAGGGGGAGAGCGGGAGGGAGAAGACGAAGACGAAGACGAAGACGGGAGAGACGGAGGGATCGACAAGGAGAGACTCGGCGGCTTACTGATTGGATGCGGGAGAGATGAAGGGAGGGGCTCGATTGGATCGCCTTCAACCCTCCTAACCCTCCTCCTCCTCCTCCTCCTCCAGCTATCTCTCCTTCCCCTCTTCGCTGCGCAGCTTCTGTTCTTCGCGTTCTCTCTCTCTCTCTCTCTCTCTCTCTCTCTCTACTTTCTCTTTCTAGTCGTCCTCTAGATTTCCTCTGCAAATCAGAGCAGCTTCAGATGCGGCCGTGGAGCTCCGGATTTTGCCCAAACACGGAAAATTGATTAAAAAGAAAAGGAAAAAGGAAAAAAAAAAAAAAAAAGAAAGGATATCGAGCTTTCTGTTTTATTTACACGTCGACAGGTGTATCGATTCATTGCTATTAGCAAAATGGATTGCCCCCCTCCACTTTCGCCTAATTGCGTTTTAACCCCCTTCGAGTCCTCCGCCTTAAAAAAAATGGAGAACAACGGGGTCTGATCCATAAATAAATCGAAATCGAGAGAGCAAGACGAGTCAAGGTTAAATTTGAGTGGCGATATCTTTAATTTCGCTAGTGAAAAACTTACATAAATGTACCTTCTGACTTTGTCGTCGCCGAAATTTATCTATATTTAACTGCATCACACATCCTGCAGTTTTTCTGCACATTAACCTAATTACAAACATATAGTTTGACTCAATTGACTTTAAAAATAAAAAAATCGATATAATTTTTAAACAGAAATTAGGTTGGATCATAGAGTTAAGCCAAACCCTCCTTGAGTCCATCGTTTCTTCACTTTGCAATCTTTTATCCTATTATTATTATTATATGGTATTAGCCTCTCGATTTCGAAGCTACCCACCATCAATATATCATATTATTACTTGCAACTTGATTAACATATGCTTTTGATATCATGAGATTACTTGTGTAAAGGTTTAGAAAATCAACAGTAAACCAACGTGTGACATTATATCGACATTGCCAACTAGCTCGAGAATTAAAAAAGAAAAAGAAAAAAAAAAAAAAGGAAGACCGGTCGGACCGAAAGTAACCTCAAGTCAAATCAAAGGATCCACCAATAGCCCATCTCTTTACAACGAAAATGATCTCTCCTCCCTCTTCTCTCTCTCTCTCTCTCTCTCTCTCTCTCTCTATCTCTAAAAGATAACGAGCTTTTTCCATAATTAATGTCTTATAGTTGTCACTTGACTCGTGATTTGGCCCTTTCTTTACCTCCATCAAGAAGTACTTAGACCATAAGAAACCTTAATTCTTTTTCGAAAAAGAAAAAAGGAAAAAGTAAAAAGGAACTTTTACGTGAACGGTCCGCTATTTATCCGAAGGTTTTAACCACACATTTTTTTTTCGAATAATTATTGGATCAACGGTGGACGAAGCGGCTCGTTAAAATTATATTTTATCCACAGTCGACGAAAGTCGTGATTTTCCTTTTTTCTAAATGCCCCGAAAGCGGGCCCCCCCGCGAAGGAAAAGATAAGAGAGCGCCGCGTTTCTAACGATGCCCTCCACCACCCCCAGCTAAGCACGCGACCCCACTCTTTAATCAAAGTGCATAATCGATCGATTTTAATTTTTAATTAAATCTCATCGGTGGACCTCCACTGAGGTTTTTGGCATACCGTCGATCCTGACCATATCTAGTTCACATAAAAAAAGACTAGAAAAAAATTAGAATCGACGGGTGTTTTCGGACTCAGGTCGCGCATCATTCTGTAATTACCAATCATAAAAAGAGAAAAATAAGAATAATACTGCAAAAAAAAACCTTCAATTGTGATATAGATGTTCAATTTTTTTTTTTGTGTTGCAAAAGAATCTAAACTTACCTATTATAATATGAGTATCCTAAACTTCTTTTTGTGTCATGAAAAAAATATAAAGTTTGAAGTATTTTTATCGCGGTGGATATAATTTTGGTTTTTTTTTTTAACTTTTTAGTGACATTTGCTTGAAAAGTATAATGTTTTGGCTGAGCTCTCTTATTTAATACCTTTTTACCCTACGTTATGGCAATTATATGAATTTGCTACAGTTTTGATGTTTTCATTTTGGTTTACTTTTTTTTAGAATGTAGGAGGATTCGCTTTGAATTATATTTTTCTTTTTTAGTATTTCAATTTTCGTTTTCAACTCTTTTCGGATTCGCTTTGAATTATATTTTTCTTCTTTAGTGTTACAATTTTCGTTTTCAACTCTTTTCTTTTTTTTAGCTGTCTCCGTGGTCCAAAGAAGGCCATATGGGGGAAAATGCTACTGTTAAGCACGCATGACCATTTTGTAAAATAAATTTTCCGTATTTCAAACAAGCATTATGATTCGTATAAGAAAATAAAGAATAGAAGCCAATTTTTTTTTTTAACACCGCAACTTAAATAAATTTTCAACTTTTTTTCCCAAACGATCTCCTCGATTAATTTTTTTTTTTAAGTGTATTAACTCTGCACAATGCACGAGCTTTCGTCATGGGTTAACATAAAATCAAAGTGGCGAAAAGGAGACTTTCATTTTTTTTTTTAATGATGGTTGTACTTATATTCTGAAATAGAACAGTTCGACATCGATTTTTATCGCGAAATTCCACTGTACTTGTCCATTAAGAATCGAATTCCTTTTTTTTTTTGGTTTTATGTATTAAACTAATCGAGCGTCCTCACATGATTCATGTAATATTCCTCCTCAAAGAGCGAGTCAACGGCCCCTCCAATGGCGCGAGACCACGTGGCGATCGCTCGTGTAAAGACGTGTCGTCATGTGGAGCGTTATTGGACGGCGCAAAAGGTGTTGAAAAGAAAAATGGCGGAATTCGCAACTAGTGCACCGCACCACTCGGCATTTCTCTTTTGGCACGATACGATTAGAATAATCACTACAATATAAAAAGCAAAAAAAGAATAAAGAATTGTTTTTAAAGCTGATAATTGAAGGGAGATTCGACGCTAAAACTGACGGGTAGATGAATATTACGGCTCCATTTATTTTATAAAAGATGAATTTAAAATTGATCGTCTCTATCATTAAGAAAATTGGTTAATGAAAATTTTCTTTACTCTTATAGATAATAAAATATTTTCTAATAAAAAAATATAAAAAATAATTAATTTTTCATTTTTCATTTTTCAGCAAATCAAATGGAGTCAATGTGTATAAAGAACATCTGAACACCGTAGACAAGGCGAGGTGCTATGTTTACTGCTCTGAAACCCCTGGTATTTCTATCTTTTTTTTTTTTTTTTTTTCTTTTTCCGAAAAGGAAAGGGTTTATTTAGTAAGTGCCTGAGAAGGGACTGAGAATAAGAGTACACTTGAAAGTGCAACTTTATAGGGATGCTGATTCTCCACCAAAATAAAAAAGATAATAAAAAATATGTGGGGGGGGGGGATAATCAAGTGTTTTTTTGGAGTATCGAAAGCAAAGCTGGAGACATCTCTGGCCCACATATTGAGCGAAAGCTCTCTACTCCAGAAAAAAGAAAAGAGGGTCTGACCAAAAAAAAATAAAAAATAAAAAGTATTAAGAAAAGGAGAGTATGAAAAGGACAGAGAAGAGCAAATGATTTCAATTAATACTAATAAAATTATTCAAATGATAGTTTTGCACTAGTGGTTTTCCAAATCTGCGCGCTGAGAGGAGGAGGATTGGCAGGTTTCAACCTCGCACCCATGTGACATGTCCGATCATGCGTGTGGGGTCGGCTATTTAATCGAATAAAAAATTTAAAAAAGTTATGGACTTTCATTCCTAAATAAATCTCTTTTTTTTTTTTTTTAATTTAATTCCGAAAATACGTCGCTCCATCGGCTATTTTACTAAATTAGGCTCGCCATTGCCGTGCCACTTTTGCAAATTGGGTTAGCAATCGCTTGGCAGCCGAGATGGCCAATCCATCGAGCCATGCCAACCCACGTGCCTGACCCTAGCCAGCCGTGCCTCGAGCCCGGCATTTTCAAGAATTTCATTAATTTTTAATGCAAAAACTCAAGAAAAAAAAATTGGTTCTCAAGTATTATAAATAGTATGTTAAATGGGTGAGTCGGGTCGAGTTTAGGTTGTGTCATAAATGATTCGACCCAAATCAACCCATTTAACCGGTTTATGATCCATTTATCGTAGCGTGAAATTTTTTACCCATACCCGATTTGAGCTATACTCGACCCATTTAATTAAATCTAATAAAGCTTATTTCTTATGATTTTTTTAAAAAAAATGGTATTGCTAAAATGCTTTTACGCAATACAAATTTAATGGACATTTTTATAGATTTATAATTTTTTTAAATCGAATTCTTAATTATTTTTATTTTTAAAAATATAATTTTTCTCTGTTCTTTTTTTTTTTTTCTTTTTCTTCTTCTTCACGGGCCGGCAACCAACCACGGGTTTAACTCGCCAAGCTTGCTTGACGTAAGCATGCTCGAGCCTTGCCGGCCATCATCATGCCGGCCATCGGCTAAGGAAGGAGGAAAAAGAAAGAAAAGAAAAAGAAAAAAATAAAAGAAAATTGAAATATAAAAAAATATTTATAATTTCAAATTTTATAAAAAATATTTTTATAAAGTTAAAGAGGGAAGAGAGAGATTGTGAGGCTTTAGTTGAAAATGGGTTCTAAGTCCAATCAATTTAAGATCCATTTATCTTAAATCTTTAATTTTTAAACCCATTTAACTAGTTTCTTTAAAAAATAAGTGACTTATATATGACTAATTTATGTTTTAAATGGGTCATATATGGGTCTAAGACCTATTTTTCCACCTCTAATTAAAAGCAGTGCAAATTAATCTTTTTATTTTCAAAACATGAAAAGAAGCAAAAATTTTAAGATTAATACCACAAAAAATTCTAAACCAAGTATACCTATAACAAATTTACTTAAAACTAATTTTTTGATCATAAAAGATCCAAATCGGTACACCTTTAAACAAATCTATCCTCTACTAATTTATGTTAAATTTTACTATTAAATTGTTAAGTTGGATGACACATGATAGTTAATTGATGTATCGGTTTATGATTTTATTTTCTATTTGTCATAGTTGTAATAATTTCATGATTTTTTATGGTATCAATTCAATTTACGGAGAATATATTTGTCGCAAAAGTATCATTTTGGGTTTTTTTGGATTAATTTGGTATAAATTTATCACATCTATATCAGTTTTGGGATTTTTTTTATATAGTTATTCGGAGTAAATTTGTCATAAAAGTATCAGTTTAGAGTTTTTCGTAATCAAAAAATTAGTTTGGAGTAAATTTATTACATATATATTAATTTGGAATTTTTCGTAATCTTGACCCTAAATATTAAAATGAAAGACAAAATTACAAACGCCTTAATAGCGACTGTTTACGAAGAATTGCGCCGAGAGAATGCCCGATAAATTCAGTACTGTTTTCCCGAAAGACCTAAAAATACGAGAATTATATTCCAAGTTCGAGTGAGTGGCGCATTGACAAGAGTGGCTACAGCGTTCACCACCATCACTTTTGACCGTCAACCGGGCCTCGAAGTCGGAGCACGAAATGTTAGGCCCGATCCAGTTCCTTTAAAGCCCGGCCCATCTCGGCCCGGCCCGGCCCGTTGGGGACCTCCTCGGCGTCTCATATTCGGTCCAGGCAACCCGGCGGATCTCGTCGTCGTCGACTCGCGGGATTCAGTTCCGGAGCGCCAGACCGAGCAGCGAGCATGAGGCCTTTCAATGGCGGATCCTGTATCGCTTGCCTCGTCCTGGCGATCGCCGCCGGCGCGCTCGCCGAATCGCAAGGGCCCCACCTCGGATCGGCTCGCGTCGTTTTCCAGGTTTCTCGCTCCCCGTTCCTCGATCGATTCGCCGGATGTCCGGGCGAGTTTTCGGTTCCGGAATTGACGGTGACCGCTTTCGTTCTGTCCGCGCCTGCAGACTAATTACGGGGACATCGAGTTCGGGTTCTTCCCGGGCGTCGCTCCGAGGACGGTGGATCACATCTTCAAGCTCGTCCGCCTCGGGTGCTATAACACCAATCACTTCTTCCGGGTATGCTCTCCGAAAGCTCGCAGGCTGCGACCCTTTCTTTTGTTTTTTTTTTTTTTGTTTTTGTTTGGGATGTCTTAGTCTCGATGCGGTTCGTGGTACTTATGAAGATGATGCGCGTGATGGAAATGGAATAGGTGGATAAAAGTTTTGTTGCCCAAGTGGCCGATGTTGCCAACGGGAGAACCGCACCCATGAATGATGAACAGAGAACGGAAGCCCAGAAAACTATCGTCGGGGAGTTCAGTGATGTCAAGCATGTTAGGGGCATTCTTTCCATGGGGAGGTAAATGAAAATGTTTCCTTTTTGATGGGTACGGTGCACTTTACTCTCCAACGAGGATTACGGTCGAATGACTCGCCATTGCTTAAGAAATTCTTCAATGTGGGACTTGGGCACTGTAACAGTGCAGTAAAATTGAGTTCTCTGATTAATTTTTTCTGCTGTGGTCGCTATAGACGCATGGGATGTGCTTTTGCGAAGTGTTTATGGTTCTTGCTACTTTGGCATTCTGGGTTTCAACGGGGTCTGCTGCTATGTGATTTTGAGATCGCCCAATGGATGTTCAACTCCACCGATATGAGACATTTCATGCTTCTACATATTTTGTTTCTGTAGAAACTGATAAAGTCCCTTGAAGGTGTGGAGTGGTGGACATTCATTTAACTAAGAGTAATATATGACTAGGTTTTGTGAAGCTTAAAGTATAATTTGCTGGACGTATGAGATCCTCCAAATTAAATGATATAGATGAAATCTCTGATTGCTGTATTCAACCCAATAAATTTATCAATTGAATATGTTTAAGAACAAAAAGGCGTCAAATTGAGCTGTTTGAGTATGTCATTTTTCCTTGGATATTTTGTATTGGCCAAGAACTCAGGATGAGGTTCTTAAGAAGTTCAGATGGTTTAGAAATGAGCTAATTATCTAAGAGCTGAGATTTAGATTAACAAGGATCTTGGAGAATCGAGAGGTCAGATATCTAACGACATGGATTTGTCTTCTCTACAACGGACAATCTAATTGCTGGATCGCATCAACGTTCATTGTTTGCTCCCATGAATCCTTTGCTTGCAGGGTGAATTACCAGAAGTTTGGGAGAAACTTAGGTTGACCCTGACTAATTCCTGTTGAGGTTGATAGTTTCTTCTCTTGGCTATGTCCATATTTTGATGCATGAACTTTCCTAGTGACAAATTCTGACATTTTCTTTTTGTTATCTTCCGGGGGTTACATTCAACTTAAAACCTCATGAAAACTTCCTCTCTTAACTCATATTAAAGTCCACATTTTTGGGGTGGAACTTTCTTGGTACTTTCACGGATGATTTTTGTTTGATGTTTAAAACACAAGAAACTTGATAAACTTGTATCAAAGGTTGTTAAGTCAAATTTGTTTGTAGATATGACGATCCAGACAGCGCACAATCCTCTTTCTCAATACTTCTTGGAGACGCTCCGCATCTTGATGGCAAGGTATGCCAATGCTAGTTCAGATGATTAACCTTATCGCATGAGAATTTTTGCAAATTGACTAAGGATCATTTCTGTTATGCTGGTGTGGATGAACTTCAGTATGCTATATTTGGTAGAGTTACCAAAGGTGATGAGACATTGAAAAAGCTTGAGCAGCTACCTACTCGCCGTGAAGGGATGTTTGTAATGGTATCTTCCTAATCTTCTTGCTTACTATTCAACTATAAACTTTGCATTTACTAATTGAGAGGTCATATTCCATACAATGAATATGTTGGAACAGGACACTAGGAAATGTCCTGAAGATGTAATGGAAGTTATGGCCGTAAAAAGCACATATTCAATTACTGGGCACATCCATTTCAACACTCCTTCCCTTGCATAGTTTCTTTCACTGTTTCAATTGCAATAGGGCATGTTAATGTAGAGCCAAATAATTTCTTAGAGTGCATTTATTTGCAAACAGTGTATCACACCATACCGATTCTGTTCTTAGAGACATTTAACAGCTTTTTAGCAGAATAGGTGCGGTAATCTCATGGTAGAACTGGGCCTCTATCAAGTGTCACATGCATATATGAATCATAGCCATGAATCATAGCCATAGCCAGAGCATTTTGTGCACCGCCATTTTTAAATTCTATCTTTATGCCTCCAATATAAATTTTTGGTAAAGTAGTGGACATCATTTCATAGATGACTTTTGGTATTATACTTCTTTACTGGAACCTTGTGTAGTTGTCAATTTATTCTCTTCATATTGTGATGCCCCCTAGAGATACATAGTAGTTGCTCTCTATAATATAATTGTTGTCAAGCTGTCTCTGATGTTCTTATTGTTTTCCTTTTCCAGCCAACTGAACGCATCACAATTCTATCATCATATTATTATGGTAAGAGCAATAAATTTGTGACTGTTCCCTTAATTTTGCTAATTATGAATACTCCCTGCTTTTACATCACACACTTTCATTAAGTTTCGCTTATCTTTGTATAGGAAGAAAGATGAGTGATGTGCTATTGAGTTTTGGTTGCAGAAAGAGCCATATGGCTTTGTGTTTGTGCAAACATGTATTTAGGTGGCAATCTCTGCATATGATACCATCATAACAATTGGAGGTGGTTTGCTCGTGGCAAATTGTGATTTTCATGGTCAATGTGTACCTACTACCTATGCAGAGATTGTTTTTTCGGCTCTCGCCTTTACATTCTCATGGTAGAACTTCATTTGAGCCTCGATCTATGCTAGGTGGAGTGGTTATTTTATTTCTTTTGATTTGCTGGGTTTGCTCTCAGTCTCAACTAAACTTTGTCCTGCTATTTCTGCTCACGTGGGGATAGCTATCACATGATCTAGGTAGCATCACTTCTACCATCTTTACTCTTACATACGCCTTTGAATGGTCTTAGAATTTTATTTTGATGCTCCTTCAGTGTGTAGCCCTTGCAGTATTTCTGTGAACAAAATTATATATGTACAGTTTATTTGCTTTTTTTTTTTTTTTTGGAGTTAAGTAAGACGTATTCTTTTTGCTTTCCTGCCAAAACTAAAAATATTATCCAAATTAAAAAAGAAAAAGAAGAAAAAAATATGTGAATATAAGTGTCAACATTTGTATAGTGTGACAGTTTAAGGTATTTAGGGTTAAAAAAGGTCAAAGTATGTCTACCGCAAGATTTAAATTATGCAACAAGCGAAAAGCAAAACTCTATCCAGACATGCTTTATATCGTCATAGCTATTCTCCTTCCCTTTAAGGCTTTTTATATCCAGTAAGCCAAGATAATCACAATGTCCAGTTATGTTGCTTATTGGTCTTCCATTTAGGTGCTTCTAATGTATGAAAGAGAAGGTGGCATTATCTCAACCACCTAAATAGCACTTTGCACATAAGAGCAAGCAAATAATCTTTGCGTTTTATTAGCAATGGTTTATCAGTGAAGTTTGCTATCTGTTAGAATAAGTATTTCAGACCAATGTCAGAAGCTCACTGGTTTTGCTGGTAATCACTACAACCATAAGACGCTCAACAGTTTCTGATTGACCAGTCTAATATACTCCGTGTGTATATTGCCATTCAGATACTGGGGCTGAGAGTTGTGAAGAGGAGAATTCAACTTTGAGGCGCAGGCTTGCTGCTTCAGCTGTTGAGGTAGAGAGACAGGTAAACAAAAGTCTAAATGCAGTTTCCATGACATTTTTGTTTGATCTTTGCGGTAATGTGGACCCTGTGTTTCATTTTCCAGAGGATGAAATGCTTCCCGTGATGCTTTCTGGATCATTGGAAGGAAGTGGTCTGATTTCCTTATCATTCATCCATTGTGCTTTGATGTATCCTCAGTGTACCGCTTTTAGCTATGTATAGATCAAGTCAACTCATTGAAGATATGAGGAAGGAAGATTCAACTGTTCCATTCATTCTGTAAGTTTAACAAAAAGCATGAAGATGAAGGTTACTCTGTGAGAAAATTCTCGTCCACTAAGCTGATATTGTTAGTGGATTTACTTGAGAGGTGAGAAATGAAAGATCATAGACATTTTCACTTCCAAAATTGGGAACTCAAGCCACTACGAAGCATTGTTAAAATGCTTGAGTGTTTCGTTTGGTATTGTTTCTTTAGAAGAAATCTATAGCAAATTTTTAATGGAAAGTCTCAGTTTCCATCTCCTTGATGATTGATGAATGGATTTACTTGGGAAGAGCAAGGTAAGCAGATCACGCGCAGTATGTTCCATGTCCTTACTTTGGTCTGAACACTCTCTTTGTGGTGGCAACTCTGATATGAAGTTGTCGTTAGGAAAGCAAAACAAACATCGATTATATAAGAGATGTACGATAGAGCTAAGGATTTTGTAAAACCAAGCTATTGTTGTTCTGACATATCTGTTCTCTTTTTAATATGGTTATGCACAAGATTTTCTAATATTCACATAATGCTTTATCACAAGCTTGGAACTGGAGGACTCCGCCAGAGAATGGAAAAGCACAGAAAGACAAGAAACGACAGCGAAAGATGCTTCAGCATCACATGCTGCCTTCAATCTTCCATGACCGATGCCTATGTTACTCAGAGACGCACCCTAATCAGCAAGGGCTTCAAGAGGCATATCCATTGTCAGCTTTTCAAGAACATGACAAGTGAGATGTGTGCTGCCTGTTAGGGAAACCTCACTTGTGTGCTGCCTGTTGTTAGGGGAACCGGCGTGAGGATTTCATGTATAAGGTTGGTCATTCAACCTCATAACAGGCCAAACTACTGGCAAGAGCACGGACGATTACAAGGCTATGCATAAATCTAAGTTTTGCATCACAGTACCCATTTTTTCCTGGGGTGGAAGTTAGCAGGCTGAGTAGCGTACCCGGTTAATGTTTGAGGCTCTTGAGCCTTTTCTCAAGGGGGCCATGGCTGTACTTGTGGCCGGCTTTTACGACAAGGCGAGGACAACCCACTGGGATCGATGTGGATTCGACATGGGCATCTTGTATGTGTGTGCAGTTTTGATTCCCTATCAATGAGACTGAGTATATACATGTTGGACCTACCTTCAAGAGCGTTCTCCCAATCTCACCGCGTGTGGATTTAATTGGTTTGGGCATGCGCTTAGGAGGGGTGAGCACGGTCCTAGTCCAACCTAGAACTGGACTGGACCAGCCGGTTCCATTTCCCAAAATTGAGGACCGGCAATAATCGATTTAGTTTCAAGTTCCGTGCAAGGAACTGGACCGGCTGAATTGCCCGGATTGGATTGATATGGCTGAATTTTCTTTTTCTTATATATATTTTCTAAAGTAAAGCTGAAGCTGCATCAGTGGTGTGGTCAAAAGAAAACCCTAGCAAGGTGCCTTCAAGTCAAAGGGAAGCTCATGGTCCATGTAATTGTCATATGGTCCATGTGGTATGGATAAGGAGATTCATGTAATTTTTATCTCGATTGAGAGCAACAAAAGGGCATAAGGGATGGATTTGTTGGGACATATGGGCCTTTCGGACCTTGTTATAGAAAACATAAAAGTAACACGAAGAGACCCTAAGGAATGTATGAGATTCCATTCCAACATCGCTAGGTTGATTGGGTTAAATTGATTTAAGCCAAAGAAAAACAAGAAAGAAGACACTATCGGTTCTCGGGTGGACAAGTTTCGTTTCTAGTTCCACAAACTGAAAACTGACCCTGTCTAGTCCGGTTCCTGATTGTGGGGTGTGTCCTAGGGTGGAAACCAACACATCCTGAAACTGATTACTCCTAGTGCTTGAATAAAATTCACCATGCCATCAACTATGAATAAACCTAGCATCAATAGGGTAAACGACAGATCCCGCAAGTGGCTCATCGGTGAATTGGATTGGGATAATGACTAATCTACCGACTTCTACCATGCTGCCACAGGACTTCAAGGTTATGTCCAAAACGAGGCATCAAGTGGGGATCATCAAATTCAACTCCAAACCCCACATGCTGTCGGATGCTTGTAGAAATCAATGCTTCGCTCGAAGCCTCGCGTGGTTGTACTCACATAAGAACAAAACATGTACGCAAGCTGACTTTGTGGTGACGGTGTTCCCATGTTCATCCAAAGAGTCAACTGTAGCATCAACAGGGACGAGAACCGACTGACGAAACCGAATGCATTGTCCTTACACATTTATTCACTTTTGAACCAAAGCACATCTTCCTGTTGTTAATTCCAGCTTACGATATAACGAGACAAGATTAAGAAACCGACAAAAAAATCCTTCAACGCGGCGTCGCCGCTGCAAAAGATACTTTCTCATAGGCATCGAGTGTCGGCATTGCAAATAAATCCTATCATTTACGGTTCTCTAACGAGGTCTACGGTCCAACTACTTCAAAACTACAATAGAGGATTAGCGTTTTTTCATTTTTGGCCACACAGGCGCATGGACTAACCTATCCGTTGGTTTGTCGTTGCCAACGGCTGCTCAGAAACTTCAAGACATGGTGGTTGCCGAAAAGATTCGAGATGATGTGGCTCTTCTTGTCTAACATTGAAGCAAATTTGCTCGAATGGATTCCCAACGAGCCAGGTCTCTGCTAAGAACGAACGATGTTCTCCTGTTAGTGTGGTGAAAATAAGCCATTCGCTGTGGGACACGAGTTAAAGTTGGATATCGTTTGACCATGTCACCGATGATATCTACCAAATGATTCTATAAAGGTCATCTTTATTAATGTACATTGCGGTTTGGATCTAGGCCGTGATGAATCTCACTAGGCCATGGGACTTCGATGTCGGATTCGGGACGGCATCTTGAGACCCTCGCATGGGTTGAAACTATGATAGCATCTCATTGTTTCGTCGTTTTCAACTGACCTTCTCTAAATTTGAATGTCACCTCAAGACCACGCTTAAAAAAATCTTTCTTCTCATCATGGGTCACGACCCTGTTCCCAATTCACAAGCCTTGTCTTTAAGTTCTCCCCGTTTGGTTATGTAGCCAGGGAATATGACTTTTCGGCGAGGTTAAGGACAAATCTCGAACAAAATCTTGGACAAGATCTCGAACTTGTTCGCTCGAGGCAAGGATAAAGAGAGGCTCTTGTTGGGTTTACGCGTCTTTGTTTCCATGCTCAGGAAATAACATGAGTTGACAGTCGAAATCGATAGAGGGAAAAGAGTGTGGCCGACTTAAACTTTCAAATCGAGCTCCGATATCACGTATAAATGGCAATTTATCGGCATTGCTCGGGAAAAATAAAATCAGTAAATTAGAAACTCTTCCATGACATTTGCTAGGTCAGAAACGTGTGGTCCAGAGAAACCTAAGCCTCCATATGGTACTCTCTGTGCATGCATTAAAAGAGCTTGTTGGGGTCACGACGGGGGGTCGTGCCTTACTCCCTTGGGGTATTTAACCGACGAAACGTGTGCTTAACCTACGAAACTTCTGGAATTCATTCCTTTTACTCAGTAAGTCTCTGTAAATTTCTTTGCTCGTATTCCTCGTCTTCAATCTTCGGTTAACCTTGAAAAAGAATTCTCTCTTCGACTGATGGACCGGGAGCTTGAAGACTAGCCAACAGATTTCAATGTCTAATGGTTAGCCTAGAAAGTATCGACACTCTTTGGAAGTTTTCGTATCATGTTTAACACATGATTAACAGGCGTTGGAAGATCAGACGCTCTGTCAATAGGGTTGGAGAATCAAACACGTGTTCAACTCTCCTGACACGCAAATAAAAAAATAAAATATAATAACACTAATAAAGAAGGAAAAAAGAAAAATCCAGTCTCCTCTTCTCTTCTAACTCTCACTTTTTGAGATAATTTATCATTAATATACATTTAACATACAACGTGTCCCAACATGTCGGAATTCTCTTCTTTTTAAAAAAATAATGTGTTGGTATGTTGTGCCTTATTGTGTGTCACATGTTGGTGTTGGTGTTGGTGCTACTTAGTCTTTAGGACAGTTTGAAGATGAGCCACGTACGAGGGTTTTAGGTGAAAGAAGTTCTACATTGGGGATGTGGTACATCGTGGAGTAGTAAATACCTCATAATCGACACTTAACTCATCATCTTAAGTTTTTTAAGTGAACATTTAATTGCATATATTGATAGGCTTAGACTTGGGTTCCCTTTCGGTGATCTTCTTATGTAAAGGTATTGAATTTTTGCTATGTCAACCCAA
Organism: Eucalyptus curtisii; assembly: GCA_017140595.1. Classification (NCBI taxonomy): domain Eukaryota; kingdom Viridiplantae; phylum Streptophyta; class Magnoliopsida; order Myrtales; family Myrtaceae; genus Eucalyptus; species Eucalyptus curtisii. The sequence goes on from CM029500.1 coordinate 33,066,947, forward strand.
CAAGTGGTATTAGAGTCAATAGCAAATTAATAATGGGGGCTGGTGATTGGGGAATGCATCAAGGAAGGAATCTCGTGTGAGAATCCATAATCGAAATGGTAGATGATTTCCTCCTTCTGGCCACACTTGGCTTTTGGCCAAGCGATTGACATAAAATCCGAAGCACGGATGTCGTTCCTTTTCTCAACGTCTCTACCAAACTAGGCCGGGCAAAGATGGAGATTTCAAACATATTTCTCGATAACTATCCTCACATATTATCTTAAGCCCTACACAGAAATATAGTCTATCATGTTGACATGATCATAGGACAATGCAAACGATCAATTAACAATAGTAGACATGCTCATCAACATGTGAAATACCAACAAGAGAGAATGCTGGGTGTAGAACTCCCGACCAATTCATCGATGCTATATTAAATGACAGTTTGTCCAAAAGCTGAAGTGGTTGGGAAATGCAAATACACATGTCCTACAAGAATCTTGCGCTACGACTGGGAAAGCTTCCGTGCGCTCTTAGCCTCTTACTTCCTGTCCCCTTGTGCGAGGAAATATGATTGAATGTTTGGGAAATTATTCAAAAAGTCCTAAACCTATTATACTATGGTCAATTTAATTTTAAAGTTTTTGCCAACTAAATTTATAAGGTTCAGCTTGGGTACGTTTAATCCTCTCTTCCAATTCTAGGAGTCTAAATAGGTTGAATTCTAATAGTTACTCCAAAAGTACAAATATTGACTTTTTAAAAGTGTAGAATTCTAAAACCTACTATCGCATAGAACTCGATTTCTTTCTACAACAACCCACTATAAATGATATGCGGAATTCCCGGAGTGCTATAACTCAAGACAAAGGGACGATTAAGTGCCATAACTTACGAAAGTGACACTTAAGTGTTAAAATCGGAGTAAAATGGATCATTTGAGTCCGACGTTGTAAAAAATTAATATAAAAATTAATTAAATTAAATTTATTTTAAAAAATTTTATAATAAATACAGAATATTAAAAAGTTTAAAATTTTAAAAAAATTTAAAAATTAAAAAAATTTAAAAATTAAAAAAATTAAAAAAATTAAAAAAAAAAAGGAGGTGGCTAAGAGTTGAGCCCTCACCGCACGCCTCCTCGTCGCCGTTGGGGTCGCGGGCCCGACTAGGGGCCGCCGACCCCGACATATCCGACGAGGGTCGACGGCCCTCGCCGGGCTAGGCCAAGGGCCGTCGCCCGCCGAGGCGACCCCCGGCGGGCGGTGGCCCTTGGCTCGGGCGGGCGAGGGCCGCGACCCTTGCTCGGATCGGCGAGGGGGAAGGAGGAGGAGGGAGGCGGCGGGCGGCAAGGGTTGGGGTCGCCGACCCTCGGCAGGGCTCGGCCGCCCCGGCCGACCCTCCCCTACCTTCGCGGCGAACGGGGAGGCGGCGGCGGCGAGGGCCTAACCCCTAGCCGCCACCGCCTTCCTCCCCCGCTTCCTCCGTTTTTAAAAAAAAAATATAAATTATATTATTATTTTGTTTTAAATATAATTTAATTATTTTTTCTATTATATTAAAATTCAAATTATGCCAAAACGACGTCGTTTTGGCCGATTTAAGAGCTTTATTTTGGCCAACTATAGAAACGACGTCGTTTTGGATGAATTAGAGCCGAGTCAGCTCTTCGGCGAGCCACTTCGGCGAGAAATATTAATATTTAATTGCCACGTATGATTTCCGGTCGACTTCGCCGGATGTGGCACTCAGGTGTCCCACTTTTCTTAAAATGTGGCACTTAAGTGTCTATTTGTACCAAATTATGACATTTAAAGTGTTCTTTTGCCCACTATAAAGTATAAACTAACTATTTGCGATCCCACAAACGGTAGTTCCCACATCTTTTACAAATAGTACATGAGATGCTCTTCCTACAATATAAATTACCTTTAAGTGTAAATAAAAGTCCCCTGGCACACTTTGCCTCTCGCTAGACCAATCCCTTTGACTCTAAGTACAACCACTTCTCTCGTGTGTTTATAAATGGGCTTGTCACTTTCACAAAGGAAGAATTGTCCATCTAGTTTTAAATTTTTGTATGGATGTCAAATCAATCCTAAAATCAATTGACTCATAATTTTTTATGTGAAATTTCAATCCCTTGGGCCAATTTCAAGTTTAAATAGAGACGGACTCAAAAACCCCTTTCGAATGTGCAATTTCTCTTCTTGTTGCCCTTTTTGACTCTACAAGTTTTGGCTTAGTTTTCTACAACTTTTTGGCTAAGTTTTCTACAACTTAAAGATCCAAATGTACACATGGATCATGTAGTTGTGATATCCATCTAATCTTATAAAAAGATCTTGGCAAATTCCTTTAAAAACCCGAGTGCAACCTTTTCTCAATCTGGGTTGTCACTGAAATTTTCTTTTAATGGCAAGTAATCTTTTATTAATGGCAGGTTTGTTCACCTTATCTCACAGGTCTCTTTCTCTTGAGCCAATTGGTCCGTGTTTTTGACATATACAATCGTGGAATGTCATCCTTTAATGCTATAAGCTGGGTCTTTTATATATATATATATAAAGAGAGAGAGAGAGAGAGAGAGAGAGAGAGAGAGAGAGATTACTCCGCGATCAGATCCGCGATCAAATCTGACTGTTTTGCAGAACCTAACATGTTGGTTCTACATCCCTTTTTTCACCAAATTCTAGACAGTGAAATTTTCTTGAAGTGCCAGTAGAATCAGAACTTGCCTCTGCATGGTTTAAATGCACGAGCCTCTGCACAGAAGAAATTTTGCAATCATCAAAATGCTCTCGCACATTTTCCAAAAGATAAAAAAATATACATATTTTTACTTATAGAGATCACATACGAAAATGCACAGATTTTCTCTCTCTCCCGTCATCGCGCATGACTTTCATTTCTTAGCGCGAATGCGACTACTCATTGTAAGGTTCCCTATTCATTGCCAGATTTTCAGAAACACGTGTCTATTCAATTACTCTTGTTTCTTTCTTTGCTTGTACTGTAGATTAAAGACTACCATCCAATCTTTTTCCTGTTACTATTGTCCATACGTTTGTCTAATCAATCAATGCCCCAGGTCTCAAAAGAAATTGAATATGCCTCATGATTTTAATATAAAGAAGCTAGATTTATTACAGGAAATTTTTTCAAAAAATCAACCTATTACGCTTTTATCAATTTATTCCTAAACCTTTCAATTTTATAAATTGAATCTTAAAACCTTTTCATATCTTACCAATTAAGTCAATATGGCCAATTTTGATCAGAATTCGTTGACGTGAATGTCAGTTATGTCATGTGACATGGCCGGTACTGACGTGAATATTTTAAAATAATTTTTTTTTTCCTATTCTTTGCTGCTTTTTTTTTTTTTTTTGGGAGAGGTTTGGTGGCTGGCAAACCCACTTTGGCCATAGATAAGGAGCCGCGATGACTTTGCTTGGGACCGGCGAGGGCCAAGCCCTTGCTTGGCTAGATCTGGTGAGGGCATTGCGGCCCTCGCTGATTCTGGGCCAAGCCCTTGCTTTGGCTGGCGAGGGCGTGCCACCCTTGCCTAGAGTTGGCGAGTAGCATGATGCCTTGGCCTAGAGCTGGCGAGCGGTGTGATACCCTTGTTGGTCCTCTCCAAAACCCCACTTGCCCCCCAAAAAAAAAAAAGAAAAGGAAAAGAAAATAAAAAACCATAAAAATTCAATTTTTTTTTTTTAATGTCAACGCCAGTAAATTAAGGTCAAAATTAACCTAATTGACTTAATTGGTAAGAAATGAAAATATTTACGACTCAATTGATAAAATTAAAAATTTTAGGACTAAATTGATAAAAGTACAATAGATTTAGAACCTTTTGATTTTCTTGATTTATTGCTCCTACGCCTGCTTAAAAGTTCAAACTTAAAAGTTCAAAAAGTAAAAGCATGACAGATTCGTCACCTTGCTAGAGTCCATGAATTTCATGAAACTGGTAGACGTCTCATGGTACATCGCTCTGATCAAGTGGTAGCGTCTTCTTGAAATTTCCCACGGAAGCCATAGTTGGACGAGCAGATTCATGGCTAGTATTGATGCCAATAATCATATGTTCCGCAGAAAATTATCAAGTAGACTCCCTCCCTCGATCTGGGAACTCCATGTGCTTTCCTCTAAATTTTACTATGCACTTTATAATATAAAAAGCGCAAAGTGCCCTATTTTCGAACAAGAGGTAAATATCTGGCTGATGAGTTTCTTTCCATTACAAAACAAGAGAAGACTCCTATATAAAGAACGACCCTAGATATAGCTGCTTATTATTTGCTTGCCTTCTTACAACCCCAAAACCTCCTTCACTACTCTCTCTCTCTCTCTCTCTCCTCCTTTTGCTCGAAGCTTCTACTTTCTACCATTTGCTACTTGATTGCTAGAGTCCGTCCTTCCATTTGTTCCTTCACAAAGCTGCTTCTCATCTTTGCTACGACTGTTTTGTACAATGTCCACCAGGAGAGCATCGCGTTCTTCGCGGCCAAGGCCATCAAGTGTTGCCAATATGAGCGATGAACAGATATCTGACCTCTTGTCCAAGTTACGACAGCTCATTCCTCAGCTCCGCACCAACCACGCAGATAAGGTATCGATATCCAGAAAGATTATTGTCACGGACAATCATGTATTAAGATACACAGATACCTAAATTTCGACCCGATCACATATGAAGTTCATTAGCTTCGTCGGCCACATCCTCCATAAAGTCAGGGGTTACCATCTGGTTTCCTTGTATGCACCTAGCTTAGGCAAATGGATAATATTTGCACGTAGTCGTACTATCTTTCGTCATCTTCTTTTTGGTCCATGCATAGCCTTCGACTCGAGCCGGAGGGTGTGTAGGGAGAATACACGTATACTTCTAACTATGTGGCCTTATGTTTTTGAAGTTCTCTTACCAAGTAAAGTGGTAATTTTTCTTGAACTTTTATGACATATTCATTAAATTCATCTGGATATCGTATTACAAGTAGGTTATATAATGAATACGTCAATAATCTACACCGTTACATTACCGCACATCACGTAGATGAAATTTAGAGAGGATTTTGCATCTGTCTTTTTCTGGTATGGCGTATATAAACTCTTAATGCATCCTTTTCTCCTACATAGCGTCACTTCAGTTTTATGACTTACAAGCCAGTTGAAGGAATGTTCATCCATACAATCAGCCATACACGTTAAGCTTTCAAAATTAAAGATATTATCATTGCAAACTCTACTCTATAAAATTTGTGAGACTCTTTGAGTTTTACATCCCTACTCACATTTTGCTAGGTTAGCGCGCGCACGCACGCACGCACGCGCGAGATACGCAACGTTGGTTAGGTGTCATCTTCATGTCAGAACCTATTGTGACACAGTTCCTTATACTTCCATTATTTCATTAGGTTTATTTTTTGGTCGGGTATTTTATTAGGGTTAAGAAGCACATGTTTCATAAGCATCGCGTACTTATCTAACAGGTATCGGCATCAAAGCTGCTGCAAGAGACATGCAACTACATCAGAAGCTTGCACAGAGAAGTGGATGATCTGAGCGACCAGCTCTCGCAGCTTTTGGCTTCGACCGACAGAGACAGCGATCAAGTGGCCATCATCAGGAGTCTACTTCTATGATACATCAATTATAAACACCAGCCTCGCCGTTCCATTACTATCGTTAGTTGCGTCTCGCCCTAGTCGATCGGTATATATAGCTAAAGGTTCGGTCGCTTGCTGCGATGCTATACGAACCAAGACATCCAATAAAAGGGTTGCTGGTTCTATCTGTATACTTTCGGGTGGCATTTGATGTTATATGTCTATGTTTTGGGCATCTGCCAGAAGGCATAATAATTTACTTTTCTGCAAATTTCCTGAAGAGACCAGGTTCGAGATTATCGTCTACCGCCGATGGTGACAACTCTAGGAATCCATATCTGCATGGAGGTGACGTTTCTTCTGGATTTGTAAATCTTCTTTAAATCTCTCGCGATACGCAGAGATGTGGGGCCTCTCTTTAGCATGAACTTTGATACGTGAACGATCTCCAATCTCCAAGTCAAATTGGTCCTATGCACAGTGATGGAATCTAACATCATTCGATGAAAGGGTTTTCTGATAAATTTGACGTGGCGCAGCAAGCTGGTTGGTGGGAGAAAAATAAAGAAATAAGAGAAAAATTGTCTAAAAAATTCTATACCTATTACATTTTTACCAATTCAATTAAAAACATTTTAATTGTGTCAATTAAGTCTTAAATATTTTCACATTTTGATAATTGAGTTTATCTGACTAATTTTAATCGGAAATTACTAACATGGATGCTGATCATCTTTTGTGGCACGACTAATATTAATGTGGACAATTTTTAATAATAACTTTAATATCTTTTCCAATTTTTTATTTTCCTTATCCTTTATTATTATATGTTTCCTTTTTACAACTGTAGCTATAAAGGTTGCCAGCTACAGGTGAAGGTGTTGTGACCCACACCGGCCGATAGGCAAGAGGGTGTGCAGGCCCTCACATATGACTGGCAAGGACCGCGACATCCTTGCCTAGAACAAATCGGGAACATATGGGAGCTGAACGTGCCATCGGAGAATGACATACCAATCTACTTAAGTTAAATGGTCCAAATTTTATCTATTTCTCTAACCATGCCAAATTTTCCTTCATGATGGCATTGATCTCTTTGCTTTCAAGGAACATTGCCTGATCAGCTCTAGACCTACATACATACATACATACATACATACATACATACATATATATATATATATATATATATATATATCGGTTCAATCTTAAACTTTTCAAATTTTACTAATTTAATCTATAACTTTTTTTTTGTGAAGTTTCAATATAATCTTTTCGACTTGATTTTCACGAAAGATTGTCGACATAATGATGTGTCATATAGGACAGTCGGAGGTGTTTGATATGCCATGCAGGATCAGGATGGCCGACCCAATTCATGCCTTAGACATTTGTTTTCACACCCTTGGATGCAGAATCTAAGGGATCCCCGACCCGATGACTTCGGCGATGACACGCGCGACGCGAGGCATAAATCTTGTGCATGGTTCTTGCGTACGAGGATGGATGGATGGAAATGAATGATAGGACCTCGACTCTTTGCTATTTCCTAGTCAAATTCAACGCATTCTTGTCGCCATTTTCCATGATTTGACCGTTGGATGGCACTTTTTCAGGTTTCAGAGCTTCCCTGCGGACGATAATTTCCACTCTCTACTTGAAGATGCCTCCTGCCTCCTCTTCGCGGACAGGATTATGCGTCCATTTCGCAAAAGTTCAAACGGCTCAAGTTTTATATTTTTTGAGATTAGCGCAGCGAAAGACATTTTCATTATCAGTATTAATATATGTCAATGAAAATAGCTTCTTGTCGATTCATTTTTATAAGGTGATAATCCTAAACTTATTATATGGATGTTAATTTAATTTTAAGTTTTCAATTTTGCTAATTGAGTTCTACACCTTTTGACTATTTGTTAATACAGTCATTCTAGCCAATTATGGTAAGAAAAATTGATGACGTCAACACTGGTTGTCCTACACGGCACAACCAATGTTAACATGAATAATTTCTATAAAATTTTAATTTCCTTTAAATTTCATATACTTCTTTATTCTTTTCTTTTCTTGGTTTCATTTCCATTTTATTTCTACTAAGTCCAGTTGCTAGTACTAGAGGGGAAAAAAAGAAAAAGAAAGAAAGAAAAAAGTAAAAAGTTATAAAAAATTATAAAAATTGTCTATATTAACATCGATTATGCCGAGTAGGATAGTCGGTATCTTTGTTAGCAGTTGTTAACAAAAATCGGTTAAACATGCTAAATTGGTAAATCGTCAAAATGTTTATGACTTAATTGGCATTTGCACAATAAATTTATGACTTTTTCGGTAATTTTCTCTTTTTGTGAACAATACAAGCGATCATTTTATAGAAATATAGTGTTGGTGTTGGTGATTTTTGACGAAACAATTGTATGAATGCTTTAAAATCAAGTTTTCATCTATTTTTGAACAGGAAAAAAGAACTTTCGTCCTTTCAATATTTGATAAACGCTATTTTTTCATGAGTAGTCTTTTTTATTAGTACTAAAAGTATTTTTCCCGAATCGAATTGGACTGCGGAAATTATAGTCAGTCCACGATTCGTACATTCGAGCCACATACGATTGCCAATGAATCTGTTATTCTTAGGTGTGTACCTAATCATATCTCCTTCTAGTTTCCAAATTTATACTTTGCAGGCGTTAATTTTAAAGTTCTATACTTTGACCCTAAAGCTTGAAAAATAGGTACACTTTGCACATTCTTAACTTTCTATAGCTTCTTTAGACTCCATGGGGTAAATGGCAAAATTCTTTTTAAGCTTGGGATGCAAAGTGCATTCTCAAACTATAGATCACGATGGTCGCGAAGTGTGTAATTCTGTGGGATTGTAGATATTATATTTTTGCCCCACTTGAAAAATTATCGGGCAAGGTGGAAATTAACATTTTTATGTTCGAGTTCAAACCTCTGGAACTGAAACCTCTTTTTTTTTTTTTCCTTTTTTCTGTTGGGCCTAAAATCAACAACTGGAACTGGAAGCCCGCCAATCACGGCCCAGTACAAGTCTCTTTATCATTTATCCATGCTTAATCCCTTTTTTTAGCAATATTAATCGATGCTAAAGAGCTCATCAATGAGATGGTTTAGGCCCAAAAACCAAAGTGTGCATAATTAGAGTTATCTCATCTCAACTGCACAAGAGTACGATTTTATGTTGCGTGACCATCTGTCAAATGTAGATATTACTTTCTTTGCAAATGAGAACACTACGGAGTTGATGACTCATATAGATATATGATTATATGGGGCTAAATACACTAGAATCGCTAAAAGTTATGTACGGCACTTACTTTAATGCAAAATTTTTTTGCCAGCTCACTTAAGTGCTTAATCGGAGGAAAAACGATTATTGGTGAAAAATTCCGGTCAAATTAATTACGTGTCATTTATAATTAAAATTATAATATGACTTGACAAATTTTTTTTAGAAATTCAGTCCATGTGGCATTTTCACATAGTATGTTTAGCACTAAAGTGATCGTACGTTGAAGTGATCACTTTAAATAAAATTTGACACTCAAATGATCACTTTTAATAAAATTTGATACTTAAATGATCACTATTTTCAACTTTTCGATGATGTCGTTTAGGGATTATATGCTAACTAAGCATGTTGGCGAGCCACGTGGGACTGAAAAATTAATAAAATATAGCGACGTCGGACTTCCGGCAATCCGGACCAGAGTTGGCATTTAAATGATCATTTTTAAAAAAAAGTAGCACTTAAGTGATTTAAAAAAAAAATTTTTGACATTAAAGTGAGTGCCGTACACAACTTTTGACACTTTTAGTGGTCTTACCCCCCATTATATGAGAACGTTGTGCTAATATTTCAGAGCACTTAAAACTCCCTTCATCCCTAAATAGTTTCTGTATTCGATAAGCCGATGTTGTGAAAGGCATAGCAAGCAAGATCAAAGCAGGGCGCTTTTAAGGATCTTTAGGAACAGATCCCTAACCCTTCAACGACCGCCGGATAGAAAAAGAGTAAATCTTGTCCGTGGATCGTAAAGCCTTTTAGGTTTTAGTGTTTTACGTCATTTTGTTTAGGGATTAATGAAAAAGAAGAAGAAGTAAGGATTCGTCGTTCGATGGATCATGGAGCTGCCCGAACAGATCGCGAAATTCGGCAAATTAACCAACCCATGAACGACGGAACGAGATCGATTGGGCTGTCGAAGTTTGTTGCGGGAACCGATGGAATTTGTGCAGACATGAGAAGGTGACGAGACAAAGACATTCACCTCATTTTCCTCAATGGGATCCAACAAAATCGCCTCCGATCTTTGCCCATCATCGTAAATTAGAGATAGGAGTGTGGGGTCTTGTTTTTTTTATGTTAGCTAGCCGATTCTTGCAACCTGGGCAATCTGTCCTTTGATTTAACTTTTGTAATGTCGGGTCACCTGATGAGGTATGCAACTTGTAACACTTCATTGCCGTGTTGCTATGTCCTGAACCCTTTCGATTCGATTTAATATAAATTAAGCTCTAGAAGAAACAAGACAAGTCTGATTTCGAAATTGAGATATTACCGGATAAGGAAAAGAACATGTAGGAAGCTGTTTTGTAATGAGCTAGTTCTAATCAAGCCCCTTCAACACTAGATCAGACTAAATCCAGCTGAGGTGGCTGCCAACAACGTCATCGTATGACTTGGATAAAATGTGTCCAATGTGGACGTCTTTGTGGACGTTTGAATCGGCTAAATTTTGCGCACATTGCACTTCAAGGTTATCTCCATTAACAGAATTTTTCCATACACGTCCATGTGGGGAATTGAATATTTGGTTCATATTGTACTTTGGCGCTACCGACGGTTATAATAGCTGAATTTGGTTGGACTGTATGTCGGAGGGACTTGATTAGAAAATTTGTGAAAATATTAAGACTTGATTAAACTAATTAAAAGTGAAGGGACTTTATTATGAAAAATGTGAAACCCCACATTTACTTGAGGGAGTTGTTCTGATACCATTTGTAATAGACTAACTTATTTCATTTGAGCTAATGTCCCATAAAGGAGTATTTTCAGTAATCGTACAAGTTGGTATGAAAAGCATGGCTTCCTTTAATATATGTATGGTTTGTGGACAGACTAGACCCATAATTGACCCGGCAATGGCAGTGAGCGATCGATGGGGTGAGATGGCTTAGATAATTTGGTGCTCTTGGCAATCTTTTAGGATTGTAGAGAGGAGAAGAATGCATGGGATCACACATCGAATAGGGGAAGTGTTGTTGGACGATACGGGCTAACATTGATGAGGACGTTGGTTCTTTAAGTGGGGGAGCTTGTGACATCCCAAGTCTTACATTGACTATAAGAGGCCCTATTGAGTGATTTATAAATCAACGTCTACACTCAAATGGTTATCACCTTTTGTGGTTACTCGGAGCTCTCTTTTTGAGAGCTTGGCCCATGCATATTGGGCCGGGTCGCTACAACTTAAGTAGGAATCCTCCCCAATCTACAAGATTATCACATCTGTGTTCCTTCTAGGGGTTGAACCCACATTGATCAGGCTGGATTGTCTCCAATGAATATCCCAAAAGCACATACCAGCTCCGAATTGTGGGTTATATATGTTGATTCTACTTGTCTAGACAAAACTTTTCGGCTCTCTGGACTCGGCTTCATGACTCGTATCAACGATGAGGCTCATATTATAAGTGAAGGACTTTGTAGCTCCCCTACTCCCAATTGCCCATTCGAGAACTCCATTCAAGTACTCGGATTGTCACAATAAGATAGCGGAGCACCTTTGGTGAGTTCAATAGTGACTGAAGTTCTCCTGTGCCTGAAGCACATACATACTCTGTGTGTGTGTGCGTACACAGTTCAAAACTTGCTCAGCCAATGCAGAGGATGGAGCCCAGTTGATTGGAAAGGGTTCTGATCGCGGGGCCACCGCTCTCGAGGTAAACAACCAAAGAGACCCCCGAAGAAAAGCATTCCTAATTCGAGCAGAGAGAAAAAAAGGAAAGGAAAAGAGCCAACAGGACACCCAGTGGTTGGCAAATCACTGTCAACGCATCCTTTTCTAAAATCCCAGCCGAGGAAATAGTATTTAAAAAAGCCTGAAAGAAAGGAGGGCGTGACGACAACGAGCGGAACGCACATGGGTTCAGCGTTCAGCTGAGCGCGCCAGAAGCAAAGAGGGCGCATGTGGAAGAGAAGATTCAGCAGCTTCTCCTCCTCCTCCTTTTCTCTCCAATTTCTTAAATGGGAGCTTGTGGGGATTTTCACTAGTTAAATAAGGCTTTGGAAGATGGGGAAAGAACCTAAACGAACATGGCTCCACCCCCATTTCAATGGGGTACCCCTTCATCTTCCAACTAATGAATTCATGTGATGGTGTTCAGGTCAGCTCTTCTTGGAGCGACATGTAATTGTCCGGGCCACTCTTATCATACCCACTTTGTCCCATATAAATAGATTAATAAATAAGAAAGACTTAGAAGCTTGTTTGATTGAGTGAAAGGATTTTTCGCGATTTGGTTTTCAGGACTTTCACATAAAAGCATTTTTTTTCTATATCATGAAAGTTTTCCCTAAAGCAAACATACCCTTAGTTACGTATAGCGTGAAATCTCATGTTATGTCTTGTGGGAAGACCCGAATTTTTGTTACGATTTTTACCCCGCCATGGATTATCTCTGCCACGGCATGTACAAAATGAGTTCAGATAACTTGTGGGCATGTGTATTGTTTTATTTCTGTGGCCAAATTAGTACTTGCTGGGTCCTTTTGCTTATTTTCAGACAGGCGGGTCCGTCGGCTCCTGAATTGATTACTTGGGAGATGCTCTCTCTCCATGCATGTCCAAGATTTTCTCGAATCACATTTCGAATTCGGGGGTTTCGTCTGCGACCACGAAAGTCGGGCCGAATCTCGTGCCTTTTCCCGGAGGGATTTGATTGAAGAGAGGGCAAAGTCTTTTCGTGCAACGGAACCGTTTCCACCACATTTAAGAAGCTTGCCGGGTGAAATGTTGTTTCTGAAAAGTTGCCTAGAATCAAGGTCAAAATTAATTATGAATCCTCCTTTCTCCCTCCTAATAATCAAACTTTTTGTTAGATTTGGGACCTTGTGGGTGATTAGAGTTTGACTATGGAAGTTTCAAATGACGTGTGTTTGAGCCCTATATTGGCAGATAATGAGAATATATTCAGGTGGAAGAAGGTGGTGGCGGCAGCGGCGGAGGATGTAAGATGGTTGCTGGTGCTCCTACTGGACAATCAACGGCGGTGGCCATAAGGGTGATACTGATGCCGGCTAATTGACAACGGCAAACAAATATTTTGACATAAGACCTTAATCTATTCTATAATTCAAATATAAGTCTTACTTTAACCTTAGGAGAGCTATTTAGGTTTGGCCATGAACGTAACGCAGCCCAAAAGCAAAGAAAACTCTTTTCAAGGATGGTATGCCGCAGAATAAAATCCTAGTTATTACAGACATGTCCGACAAAGTTCGTATTCCAAGTCTCTCTCAACAGGGCTTCGAATCGTCCGTCGGCACAGTACGGAAAACTGTTCCGGCTGTCGATTCCGGGGTGGTCTCTCCTTCCCCATGTGTGTCCAACTTTGATGTCTCAAGCGTGAACATGGTCGCTAAAAGTGACGGCTGAACACGCAAACTATGCTTGGGATGATTCCAGCAGTAGCTTCTCTCCCGGGGGGCCGGTCAAAGTCGCGCTTTCAAATCGAACGATCTCATCGGCTCGATGCGTCTGTTGAGGGCAAAAGAAAAGAAAAAGGGGGACGCCGTTAAATCAGCCCGCAAACTTTTGGCTAATGTTAGAATTTCCGGGACCATGTGTTGGGTTGGGTGTTTCGATTCCACCGATGGGTCCAATGTGTTTGAATATGGTAAAAAAGCAGTGTGGAAAGCCAATTAGGAAAGATGGACTGGTGAGTGTTCGGTCAATTGCCATGACGAGTTTACGGCGATAGTCTAGTTGAGGACATATATACCAGTACCATACTCTCCCTTAAGACATGCCGGGGAAGACATACTATTTTTCGCAGGCGAAACTTGACTTGATCACTCAAATCTTTGAAGTAGATTAGATGAAAGAATGCATGTGTGAAGCTAATTAAGAGGTCAAAGACCAAACATATAAAGAGATTGCAAGAAGCTCATCTATGCGGTTAAGGTGGTTGATGTTTATGTTATCGATTGCCGGCCAAAATTGATCGGAAGTGCTATATTGATAAAACATCCAAAGGTTTAGAGCTGAATTATTCAAATTGAAAGATTTATAATTGAATTGGCATCCTTGTAACATGTATATAACTTTTTTTAATAATTTTCCCCTCAAATGTCTTATACTTTTCTTGAGTGTTATGCTATGTTGCTCTTTTAGGTATGTGGTTTATACTCAACATGAGAGAACTAGTAGGGGATAGATAGAAAATTCATGAGGGTTTCAATAAACTTGAGAGAGCTATTTAATTTTTCTTAGGCCAAAAATTCAAGATTATAAAGATTCACGGGGTTAATTATTAATGAGTATGAAATTAGTTGTCCTTTTCATATTTAAACTCAAATAGTGCTTTTTTGGCGGTTCCTTTTCTTTTGGGGACCTCATCGTCTGACAACCCAATTCCACAAGTAAAAAGGAAAGCTTAAACTAAAACCCAATTTTCAAAGGTCTGCGGGTGCAACTCCATGGATTAAAGAAAGAGGCTGATGACTAAAACGCGAACTAGGGTTTTGCTTTACATTTTCACTTTTTTTTTTGGGTGCTTTTAATGTGTCTAGACCGTTTTCAGAATGAGAAGCCTAAATTTATGTGGGATTAGGAATTTCACCATAACTACTAGGGTTAGAGTCTGATGCATTTTCGTGGAGATAATCAATCAAGGTAGATGTATTAGCTCTTGACAAATCATGCAATTGCAAAATGCACCTTATTTCATTCACTTGTTGATCCACAAAGGATGACGGATGGTCTATGGAGTAGTATGAGGGGTGTAAAACGAACCGATCTATCTCATTCGAATCGAGAGGATTTCAATTCAATAATGAAAATTGGATCGAACAGTCTAGGATGTGAGAATATGTGATTGTGTGTGTGGTATTGAGCCAAGGGGGTACGGCGGGGGGAGAGGAGAGAGAGAGAGAGAGGGGCACATTTAACCCATACGTAGGCTGCTCCGAGACAAAAACGAACAACTCCAATGGTCAAATATTATAATCTCCTTTCCCTTCCACTCCATCACTCGCGTATTTTGGCTGTAGACACGCAGAGAGAGAGAGAGAGAGAGAGAGAGAGAGAGGGTTTATCTTTGAAAGGGAGGAGGAGGAGGAAGGAAAAGGATAAAAGGGGGAGGATGATGGGAAAGAGGGTCCGTCCGATTGCACATTGCTTGTTGGTGGTTTAGGTAGCAAAACCTGCCCTTCCATTGGACCCCATTCTCTTCTCCCCCTCCTTAGATTCCTCTCTCTCTCCCCCCCTTTTCAACTCCTAAAGGGGGAAAAATATTAGGGGGCCAACTCATCTCTCCTTTCTCAAGCAATCTCTCTCTCCCTCTCCCTCCCTCTCTCTCTCTCTGCCTAAAATATCACACACATACATATTCACGTTTGCCTTTTGTTCATGATAGAACTCAAGCCCCTCTCCCTCCCCCTCTCTTGTGGAAGAGGTACTTCTTTCACCTGCTGCACAACAATGAAGATTAATAATCTTTAACGGCATGTTTATTTCGGGAGAAACTTCATGGTAAAGAAAATGCTTTTCAGAAATTTATTTTCCCGACTTTAAGCAGGCATGTTTTCTTCGACTGTCAATGGATTTTCCCATTAACTGATCAAAGCCTAGAAAATTAATTCATGGGAAATTCCATTCGCTTGAACACTCGCACCCTAAAATTGAAAAGAGGGTTTTGATGCTCTAATGAAATCTGCTTGCTGGATCGAAGAAGCTCCAAGGGAAGTAGAGTACAACTGTCCATTGGCAACAAAAGTGGCACTGTTTGACTCCTGAATGCACCAGATGGTGTGCTCTTGCTTTCTCTGCCCTTTTCTGTTCCTTTACACTCCAGAACAGGAACCAACGTAAATTGATTTTTCCTGCCTAGCTAGTACAGGGTATTCTCTCTTGCTGGATGAGATTGACATTGTTTTCACTTCACATTCCCATCAGTCTAATTAAAGAGAGATGATGAACATGACCGTTCGCCCACTAAGGTTATCCCCCCTTAATTTCCTCGCCAGATAACCCTCCTTTTTTTCTTTCTCTATCATCTGAAATATTAAAATAGAATAAAGAAGTACAGGTATCAAGTGTTATGAAAAAAAATTAAAACGAACGAGGAAATTCACATAAAATTTAGGAGGACATGAACTCTTCTTGGCGTTGCTAGTACCGCCTTTTCTTATTCTTCTTCTTTTGTATTTCTTTTTTCCTAATTCCTTATTATTATTAGTTTTTGTGAAGAACAACTCATCGCAGGAGCTTGCGAGATATATAAGCTGCCAACATTTCACCAATTTGTGCATCTTCCCTTCGTACCTCAAGAGAATTTATTCCCTCTCAATTTTAGCTTCTAGCGTTTTTTTCCCCATTTTATCAAATATAGTCATCATCACCATCGCCCTCTCTTTTCCTCTCTCTCTCTCTCTCTCTCTCTCTCTCTCGGAGCTTCAGCAAGCCTGTCAGGCTAAAGTGTGGAGTCTCAAAGATTCCAACAAGAGGAGTGCGTGCATAAGGCTCAGGACATGACTTGCAACTAGCGAGGGATTGGACTGATGGCCTTCTTTTCGCCAAATTTCATGCTTCAAAGCCCGCACGATCAAGGCCATGAACACCCTCATCACCAGCATCAGCACCAGATCCTCTCCTCTTGCACGCCTCAGGACTTCCATGGTACTTAAGAAGACTCTACAGGGCGTCGTTCTTTTTCTTCATTCTTGCCACTTTCATGTTTATCAAGTGTGCTTGAAATTCTTTCCTTTTGTTTTCTTTTTCCCGCTGGTGCACCCACAGGTGTTGCCTCCCTACTGGGCAAGAGATCCATGTCCTTCACGGGCATTGACGTGAGCGACGACCCCAACAACAACAATAACGGCAACGTTAATGGGGAGGAAGATCTGTCCGAAGATGATGGGTCGCAGCCAGGGGGAGAGAAGAAGAGGAGGCTCAACATGGAACAGGTGAAGACATTGGAGAAGAACTTTGAGCTTGGCAACAAGCTTGAGCCCGAAAGGAAAATGCAGCTCGCGAGAGCACTCAATCTGCAACCCAGGCAGATCGCCATTTGGTTCCAGAACAGGAGGGCGAGGTGGAAGACGAAGCAGCTGGAGAAGGACTATGATCTGCTCAAGAGACAGTTCGATGCCGTGAAGGCTGACAACGAAGCCCTCCAAGCTCAGAACCAGAAGCTTCAGGCTGAGGTATGTATGAAAACTTTATTGCAGAAACTGAAGTACTAAACTTGAGCTAAGAGTTGCTTGTGGTTAGTTTATATACGTTTGAAATTGTCGGAATTTTCATGGGAATCGAATTGTGTGTAGTGTACTGCCTTTTCTCCTTTATGCTTTTATGATCTGGCCACAGGATGAATGCTCTTATTGTTGACTTTTTTCTGAAAATGGGTTTTCATTTTTGTTCTATTTGAGCAAAGGAAAAGGAGGGTTCTCATTGAATGACTTCATAAACTAATGCAAAACCTTCTTACAAAGAAGCAAAAGAATAAAAGACCCTCTTGCTACTAGTTTGTGCGCTTGGTCAAAGTGACTTCTGCTCAATTCGTATATAATCTCGGGGAGTAAAGCATAGTTCGACGTTGTTTTCTCAATCCAAATTGAGAAGTCTGGCCAGCGTTTCATGGCATTAATCTTGATTTTATTTTTTTGTCTTTTCCTTTTTTCATGGAATATGCAATATGCAGATACTGGCACTCAAGAATACCAGAGAACCAGCCGAATCCATCAACCTCAACAAAGAAACCGACCAGGGCTCTTGCAGCAACCGGAGCGAGAACAGCTCCGAGATCAGGCTCGACATGACGCGGACGCCGCCGGTTGAGAGCCCGGTCTCAGGCCACGCGCCGCCGGCAGCTGGCCGGCAGCTGTTCCCCACCTCGATAAGGCCTGCCGCCTCGGGAGCATCGGTGGCGCAGCTGTTCCAAAACCCTTCGAGGCCTGATCTTCCGATGATAGTCAAGGAAGAAAGCAGCATCACCAACATGTTCTGTGGAATCGACGATCACTCTGGGTTTTGGCCATGGTTGGAGCAACAGCATTATTGAAAGGAAATCAAGGAGCCAAATCGAAATCAATTCCTACTTGGAGCCAAGCTGTGGGAAGCACATTAATATATTATTGCTCCACGAGATAACTTATAAGAAGGAAGGGAAGAGGAAAATCCCCATTTTTCTTGCTTAAATTTTTGGTGTATAAAAATAGCAACGCATATGATAATTTGGGAATTTTGAGGTCAATCGCTCAAGATCTTCTCCTCCTTCCTTTCTTCTTTCCTTCTGTTTAGAAATAAAAGGACACTTCATGTTTCGTAGCGGCCTGCCTAGAGCATAGTTAGAGAATGCGTGAAGCTAAAGTTTGGATCATGGGATTCGATTGATTCTTAAGCGTATCGAAACTTGAGACCTGTATGAATTGATAGCTAACAATTGCGGTCCTCGCATGGGACATAAAATAACAGCAGTTCCATCATTTTTTTTTTCTTACTATATTTCACCCGCTTAATCAAATGAGATCTTGGGGGTAGATGTCAGTTCTAAAGGGGGGGAGAGAGAGAGAGAGGAAAGGGTGGGACTGGAAGAAAGCGGTAATGATTTGTGCCGATGATTTCATCAATCAATCGCCACTACAAATTATTTTAACCGAATAAAATCTACTCGGAGTTAGCGAAAGCACACAGCTTTTTATCAGAAGGATGATAAAGAAACAATTGTTTTTTGGGGGGTGTACATCCTCTGTCTGTGTGAGAGAGAGAGAGAGTGAGAGAGAGAGAGAGAGAGAGAATCAAAGCACAAATTCCGAGAAGGGAAGAAGACAAGGAGATGGAAGCGTGGAAGAAAACAAAAGTGCGAAAGATGGGGGAAAGGGGCCGTTCTCTCGTGAAAGAGACTTCGAGGGAGAAAAAACCATGTAAAAGCACAACAAGACGCACCAGCCACTCGCTTACCCAACCTCTTTTGGCACTCATTCGACTCGGTGCTTGACTCCTCTGCAATCTGTTTTGCCAAAAGCAAGACTTTCATGTGACCCCATTGTCACCTCGCTATCCCCTCTCCCTCTCTCTCTCTCTTCTCATATGTTGGAAGAGAAGGAAATGTCCTCGTTCATGCACGAGGCTCGCATCAGTGGAGTACTAGACAAAGCTAGTTGCATCGTCCTTGCTCATGAATGAGGCTCGCATTGGTGGTGAAGTTGTTATAAACAAAGCTAATCACAATGTACGAGATATGTGAAGTTTACATTAATTGTATAGATTGTTGTCGCGTATGTAACATGACAAAGATTGACTTTCACCGATTAACGAGTACTAGAAACTCCGAATTCCATGGCTTCGTTATCTAACGATGAAACTCACTTGCATATCATTTCGAGAACCGAGCTTCGAGAGAACACATAGTTGTTGTGCACTGTAGGCACGGCCGGCTTGTAAAATTTCCGATGATGCACAGCATCTTCACATCTAAATTTGAAGACGGATGACCATGTAGACCCGTCCGTGTAAACGAAAATTTTTTACGCAGGTCGAATATGTCCGAAGAAAATGATTCCCTTCCTTCAAAGGGAACCTCACATGTGTACAAAATCTACTGTTGCACTACACGTTCGTCAGACGCTACGTCCGTTTTCACAGTACTTCACTGTTCACTAATTTATCAGCATGCTGACTTGCTCTCTTTTGATGCATTCACCGGTGCTGACACCAGCCAAGCCATCAATGCCAGCCGTGGAGAACGCCGACATTACTAAGATATAATTGAATCCAAAGGAAATTGAATTCCCTCCTTGTCCGCATCCATTCATTGCAGACCGAACGCGGAGTGAATGGTTGTATATACCTCTCTGGTTTGTATCCACATTTTGCCAACCACTCGGAATGGAAGTGTGCTCATGATCATAACAGTATTTAGAACGTAATTAGCGTCGCTTAAACATCCACTAATTCCTTCCCCACTTTGTAGTTCTTGACCGACGTAAACAAGACGGGAAAACATAAAAAAAATATACACCAGTTTTCACCTCATGATTAAAAAAAAAAAAAAATACGCCCTATCTTTCGAAAAATGCCATTGTACAACTTCTCACGCCTGCCTACATCCGAACGCTAATCAGCAGGACACAAACCTCGACCCCCGCCCACTCGGAGGCCACGGCACCTGCCATTCAAAGCCTAAAAGCAGACGTTTTGACAGGCACACAGATCACTAGATTCTACTACTCACGCCCTCACAAGACAGGCTAGGAAATAAACCCGACACGAAAAACCTTAAAACGATTAATCTAAACTGGGCAGTTGCGAGCGTTATCTTGTTCATGGGATCATGTGCCCGGTGAATAAGCAATCTCTGGCATCAAGGCTGGAACTATGGCGCAAGATCGCATTCTCCTCAGATCCCAACGCATGTTGTTCTTCCACCTAACGTCTTTCTTTTTCATAAGTCTCCCCCATAAACTAATGACGAATCGAGATTAATTAACGAGGAGAGCTCGCAGAGTGGCCACGGGCATAAACAAAGCGCAACATGCACTGACAAAGAATCCCCCGGAAATCGCCCAACACGTTTGTCATCGGTTGCTGCGACCCTATGATGAAGAAATCATGTGACGGGCAATATAGGAAATGATTGCTTCGTCATTTGCCCTTTCGTACCTTGATAAACTAATGATTTATTTCTTCTTTGCTTTTTGCAATTCGTTGGCGATCCCTAGAAGATGCTAAGAGGTTATCTAGAATAGGAAAGTTGATTTGATCTTTTTTAAAGATGGGTCCATGTTTCATGCATTTGTGCGGTGGCCGTGTTCGAAGTTGATTCAAATGAATTATTGTTTCTTGGGCGCATGGTTTTCTTTTGTTTTTGGTTCGGTCGCTGGCGTAGAGTCTCACTGACATGGACAGTTCTTGATGACAAAGATGGAAGAATTTTCTTGATGTGATGAAGGTCTTGATGCTAGACAAGAAAAGCAAGTTTATAACCATCGAGCAAATGATGGATGATGATGGGGACTTCCCCCTTGACCTTTGAAGTGGATCTCTTGGTAATAAAGTCCGATTATTATGAAATCGGACGGAGTTTGAAATACGCACCATGTTCTGATCTCTTGGTGATAGGTTTTATGATCAATTGTTGAATCGGAAACGGTGACATCTGATACGATGTCCAAGGCCATGTCGTCCTCTTATGCGACATGAAAGAACATTGCACAAAGCGTAAGTTTTACTCGTCTTATTGAAAATCATCTTCGCTTCTGTGGCCTACTATCCAATAAAAGAATCTGAACATGTCTTCTATTTCAATTTTCAAATTATACCTTACTCAAAAAATATCTCACCCTTTAATTTGAATTCAATTTTAGCTAGCCGTTAACTTGTTGTTTAAACTAATGAACCGAACCATTTATACCCCTGAGTTTCAATCTGCTCTTCGCTGGACTCACCACATATTTGGACTCGAAGATGGGCCTGGTCTTGGCCCACAGAAGCCAATCCAGAATCTCAACCCTTGCTCCTTCTTGGCCCATATGCATATTTTGAAGCTGAGATGATGACACGTGGCGAGATCTGGCCGGCTAAGGGGAAGCCCAATCTCTGGGTCCCACACTTCCGCGCTCCGACCAATAGAAACACAGAAAAATCCGCACCACAAAAAGAGTCCTCCAAGAAAAATTCAAAATTAAATTCACTTATCCACCGCCACATTTTCTCTCCCTTTGCTCGATCGAATCCCACTTCGGATAATCCAATGGCAACCACTCCTCTCTCCCCCTCCACCGCCGCCACCGCCACCGCCACCTCCGCCGCAGGCCGCCACCTACCCTCCGCCAAGCCCCCTCCCTGCAGCCTTCCCGTCACGGTTACGCCGCCGAGAACCAGCTCCAACAGGCCAATAACTAAGCTCCACGTCTCCTCCTCCTCCGAAACCGCCGCAGCCGCAGCCGCCGCCGCCGCCGCCCAGTCGAAGGAAGAGACCGTCTTCTTCGACGGCGGGGCCCACTACGGCGACCTGGCGGTGAACCTCCTGCTGGGGTTCACGCTGCTGTGGCTGCCGCTGACGCTGGCGGCGGTGTCGCGGGCGTTCTACCTCCGGTACCGGTTCACGAACCTGCGGGTGACGGTGGTGTCGGGGCTGACGGGGCAGGACCGGAGCGACTTCTCGTACAAGGTGATCAAGGACGTCCAGGTGGTGCCGCGGTTCATCGGCGAGTGGGGCGACATCGTCATCACGCTGAAGGACGGCACCAAGGTCGACCTCCGCAGCGTGCCCAAGTTCCGGGAGATCGCCAAGTACTGCTTGGCCATGGCCGAGAAGGCCGTCGTCTTGAAGGAGGAGGGCGCTAAGGGCTTTTGAGGTTTAACTCGATATATATAAATTGACCTTTTATCTCGTTTTATTCGAAGTATGTAGAATTTTTTGGCCATTATGATACGTAGATAAAAGGAATTTTCTTTCTATTTTTTTCATTGTCTAGTCCGGCTGATGATAATGTGAATTGCTACCTTATATGTGACCAAATTGTTTTTCCCTCCCTTTCTTGTAAATCGACATGTACCATTCGTGTTGCTTGGTCTTTGCACCGAGACGGCTTTTGCTATTGTTACGGCGGGAATGAAGAAGTTAGAATTCGATTATTGGAGGAACAAATTTATTTCCATGAAGTTTCAAGAAACTTGTCGACTCTAGTCAGAGAATTTACAATCTTATTGAACTAATCGTATCGTTTGAGTAAGAATTAGGGATCGCAAAATGGAACAATGACCTGTATTTTAAGTCACATTGAATGGACTGGATGGAAAACAGGTTAATTGAAGCTCTAATATAGGGTTGAAGTTGCGATTTATTGTTGTGTTCGATTTTGGTGAGTTGGGTTTTGATTAGTGAATTGGATTGATAAATTTTGTTTGGTGTTGGGTTAGTTCACGACCTCTCGCATTGCTCGAAAACCATCACGAGGCGATGACATCTAGCGAGATGCAACAAAGCGAAGTGACTAGCGATTTTTAAAGCTTGAGCGGCAGCGGCGATGTTGAGCATTGGTAAGGCAGCAGGGGAAGACACCAGCATTGACTCGCTCGCGATGCGTTTCGCGAGATGAGCAAGCCAGATTACAGGGAGCTCAATTTAAGCTCACCTAACTATATAGTAAGTGAGAAGAAGATGAACGAAAAATTAGAAATAAAGAGGAGAAAATAATGTGGGTCGGGTTGGATATGAATCATAAGAATTATATTATATGAAAATATGTCAATATGGGCCGGATCGTTTCGACTTGATCCAAACTCGACCCGACCTAGTCATGACAAATCTAGTAGGAACAGGTTATGAATAATCACTTAAGTACGACATGCTCCTAGTTCACCCCAACTTGTGTCAAACAACGATGGCCATGAAACAAAAGCTAAAAGCCATTCCTAACATGGGCCTAGGTTTATTAGTTAACTTGCTTGCCTTTGCTACCTGCTACAGGCATATGCTTATTTTCCATTAATCATAAAATTGGCAACCGATTAATGAAAACATATTCCTTTTATCCGACATCGGGGAACCGATTTTAGTTTAATGGCGCTTGTAGGATGAATTTTTTTAAGGTGAAATAATTTTTTTGCAAATTAATTTTCCAAATTTTTACATGTTTGGTTTGCTGATAATGATTAGTTAACGAAAAACTATTTGTAGTCAAAGAAAATATTCATACTCAAACTTAGGAAAATTAATTTCCTAACCTGGAAAGTGGAAATCATTGTCTTCCCAGAAAGCATTTTCTTTTATTATGAAATTTTCCCCAAAACAAACACATCTCTAACCTTTTCTAAAGAAAATGATAAGATTTAAAGATAGCATATCGATAAGACTGCATGTTAAATACATTTTCTAGATCAATATCGATAAAATGGGCTTCTCAAGCCCAGTGAGTCATTTGACCTGTTCTTCTACTAAGTCACTATTTCTCTCTTAGTTACTGGATAAATGAATCGATATTTATCTTTACACAAGCATATTGGGTCCTTTCTCATCATCCAATTTGTCAATAGAGAAGTTCATGTTTTTCTGGGGTTCCCCTTCCTTTATTTCTACGATTGGAGCTGCTTAAGCGGAAAAAATTACTAAAAAATTCTTAAATTTATTGTAATTATACTAATTCACTCATAAACATTTTGCATTTATGCCAATTAAGTTCATTCGGCTAGTTTTGGTTGGCCGTTTGACATGGACATCAACTATTGGCACAAATGTAAAATATTTAGAATTAAATCGACAAAAATAAAGTTTAGGATTAAATTAGCACAATTGCAATAAGTTTAGAACTTTTTTGATAATTTTCCCTGCTTAACTGAGAGATGGAGTTCTTGCAATTGACATTCTTTTCCGCTTCTCGTTCATCATATTGAAGTTTTGCTAAGTAACATGGAAACGTGCTCGCATAAATTCCTAATTATTCTGAGGAACTTGGGGTTCCATCGACAATTTCAGAAATCAACAATTAATTTGATGGAATTAGTCCATCGTTGCCGGAAGGAGCGAATGGTCTGGAAACGCGGACCAAGCTGGAAGTCACTAAATTTATGTATGCATGTTGGTCGGGAAAAATACCAAAAATTTTAAACCTATTGCATTAGTATCAATTCAATCATAAACTTTTTAATTGAACCGATTCAGTCCTAAACCTTTTTTACATTTGTACCAATTCAATTTATTCGGCCACTTTTGGCTAGCCGGCATTGACGTGGACATGGCCGGTGATTGGGCACTGATGTGGCATTTAATGATTTTTTATTAATTTTTTCTTTTTTTCTTTTCTTTTATCCCTTCTTCTTCCTTGGATTGTCCTTGCGGTGGGTGACAAGCCTTGGCAAGGGTCGCGACCCTTGCCCAAGGCTGTAGGCAAAGGTGGCCTTGCCCGCGGCAAGGCCAGGGTGAGGCTAGCCTCACCTAGATTTGGGAGAAGCTGCCTTGCCCGCGACCCTGGGTGAGGCTGGGTGAGGGCCGCGACCTTTGTTGGTGGCCGGTGAGGGCTTCGTGGCCCTCGCCCAGTGGTCGAGCTTTTGCCCTTGCGATGGCCGCCATCGCCTTGCCAGCCGCCTTCGCCCACGGCCTGTGGCAAGGCTAGGGTGAGGCTAGCCTCACCTAGATTTGGGAGAAGCCGCCTTGCCCATGGCCCTAGGCAAAGGCCGGGTGAGGGTCGTGATCCTTGCCGACGGACGGTGAGGGCTTCATGGCCCTCGCCCATTGGCCGGTATGCATCGTCGGCCACTGTGGGGATAGTCCAAGGAGGAAGAAGGGAGAAAAGAAAAGGAAAAAGAAAAGAAAAAGGAAAAAAAAAAGAGAAAAGAAAAAATTAATATAAAAATTCGAAAAATAAGAAAAAAATTATTAAAAAAATTGCCACGTTAGTGCACGGCCACCGCTTGTATCCACGTCAGTGTCGGACCACAACCGGTGTCCACGTCGTGGCACGGCTAACCAAAATTAGTCGGATGTATTGAATTGATATTAATGTGAAAATGTTTAGGACTGAATTGGTTCAATTGAAACATTTTTGATTGAATTGGTATTAATGCAATAGGATTAAGAATTTTTTGGTATTTTTCTCCACGTTGGTCTGATATTTCGTTCAACCTAGATTTAGGAAAAAAGGGGCGAAGACATTTCGATGTGTGAATGCCAATTCTGTCGGTTTACAAGAATTTGGTATACTTGCCGAATTGGACCATCAAACCGCCTTGTTTTCGTACTCGAAATTCCTCAAGATTCGCACCTCATAGGACGATAAGGACATATGAGCACAATCCTGTTTCTCGACAAGCTGGATTGCAGCCATCACCTTCCTCGAAGTTTCTCATTTGCGAAAAGGGAAGGTTTTCAAGAGAACAGATGAAATCACAGTTTGCAGCCGGTTCCTTATCACAGCATTAGCAGACGTGTACGTCTGTCTTTAGCGAAACTCTTCATAACTGAGCTCATTCGATGACTTGTACAACAGCTGCATGATCACATTCAAATCAGAAATTGAAATAAAAGTATGGAATCAGAGAAGTTACATCTCATCACTCTCTTCGGGTCTTGTTGTGATTGGCGCTAGCATAGACGGTGCATAAACGGTGTGAAGCCTACATATTCTTTTGACGATGCTATAGATTTTAAGATCGGTATACAATTTTTACTAAATGATATGTCACTACGTATATAATAAGATGATAATATTCGACCGTTTTAAAGGAGTAGGTTACCTCACTGAGTGTCTCTTGTTGGACTTGAAGAGGTCTAAACCATTTTATGTGGTTTATTAGGTCTATTATATAATATTTGACATGAGCCCAATTTAATAAAATATGTTATGGGTCATATATTTATGACATCCAATTAAGCATGTAGAATCCATATATTAAACCTCGATGGAAGGTTGAGATTTAGTGGCTCTAGTATTGATCCCATCACTCCCTCTATATAAGGTTTCTCTTTTATGGAGAATGTTTGTAGTCAATTGTCACGGTTCCACTATTTTTCACAAAATTGTTGAGAGAAAAACACATTCATACCCACATGAACACATCTCCTTTCATTGGATCAATAATAGCTTTTTTGATTCGGGTATGCTATATTTATTAATTTGATCTCATGTTCGTATGGTTGAAAGATCCTATCAATCTGATATCTCTTACATAAACCCTAATTTTTTGGGAGACCCATCGTAGATCCCGCATAATTTGTGAAATTTGTGTTCGAAAATCCACTTTGACATTAGACTAGACCATGTTAATCTACTAATCTCGTGAACTTGTTAAATTCACGGTCTTTCATACATTAGTTCGATTTTGGAAGTCTAATTGTAATGTCAGTCCATTCAGTCTATGCAGGAAAACCTGGCTCTCAAAAACAATGCGTGGACCTAAACAGATCAATATGAAGCAGAAACAAAGTAAAAGGAGCATAGGATTCCTAGTTTGTAGGCAAGGAAATAGGACGGGAAAAAGGGAACAGCGAAAATGCAAGATCCACCACTATACTCAATAGTATCTGAGAAAGAGGAACCAAAGGCATGTGAGAATCCCAAGCAGCACAAACCCAACATTCGCATAAATCTAAAGAGATTGATACAACGTTACCACATATGGTCCCAATTGTTTTACCACGAAATGGGTCCTATATGTTCCTTTTTCCCTTTCTTTCCCATTGGATTGGAGAATATGTTCGATGTCACGAGCCGGTGTAAGAGGGCTTGCAAAAGAACGTCATGTGGCGTTGGGTCGACAGCCCCTTTCCATGCCTCATGAAATCTCTAGTGTTCATGATGAATAAAATTTCATATGCATCATCTTTTTGTAAACAATTTTTCGGATCTCTAACTTCTCATCTCCAAATTTTTTGCTCATCACACGTTCTCTCAAGCTCTCTTCCTTACTCATCATCGAGGGAAAATGGTATATAGCACAAGCTTTCGATATGGGACAGTAGTAAAGCTGTCACAAAACCTTGGGACAAAATCAATGATCTAAAAGGAGATGAGGCGGAGCTTAAAGCATCAGGTCCCGAGTTGGTTTTTGTATCACGTGTCGCGCATCAAAGATCAAACTTTCTTTATGGGGTAAAAAAATCAAACTCTCCTTTTCCTCCTCTTTTCGACCTAGCTCGCTCTTGTCATGTCCCCACTCCATTTTCAGTCCTTCATCTAAGTGAAATGGAAATCATTAGGGAGCGTCAACACATTTTTAAGTTGGAGGGGACACCTCGCAACCGAATGGAACACCTGGATTTTGTAACTAGTATGGAAAGAGGACGTGCACAAACAACAAGACAAAAGAATGGTGATCATGGGTTCTTAGTGAGCATCAAATTGAGCAGGCTTTTGCATCGTATGCTATGGAAAAGGCGGTCCAACACATAAAGTTGTCCTATCCAAAGTTGTTTCTTCTTTCCCACAGAGAGAGCGAGGGAGACGTTTGACATAAAGTGGGTGGTTGTGAAAAGATATTTGGCTTGAATATATTCATTTTTGCATCACGAGCATCTTCACTATTTCAACTTCGCTATATCCACTCCAGCTCCGCCAAACAATCGAAATTCAATTTCTTGATTCGTATCCCGGACTATAAATATTCAACCATACTAAGTTTAAGACCGATACTCTCTCTTTTCTGTGGTGAGATTAATTTTTGCATTTTTTCGACCCTAATTTCCATCCTTTTTTTGGAGTGAGTTCACATATGTTATTCCAACAAATAATTGCAAAAATTCATCAGAATTCACCCCTTTAGTCCCGCAACATGTGAATTCTCTAAAGAAACAACTTTTGGCGGTCGAAGGGGATTAAAAAGGCATATATGGCTATATTGCCGGTTCAATCGTGAGTTTTGAAATTCTAGAGAGACCGGGAGCTACTTATAGAGACTTGTCTTTTGATAGCTTCTAATAATTAGTCCTTAGTCGGTGTAGACGACCATGTAATTTTGAACGGGGAAGTAGAAGTTGATCATTGGATCTCATCTTCAAGATCACCAAGATGAGTCAAAGTGACCCCCGCATCAGATTGACCATCGGTCAATCAGGGTACCCTAGGAAAAAGGTACTACTTGCTTAAACCAAAAAAGAAGAAAAAATAAAATGTGGTTGATCTTAATTATAGATTAATCCCTTTGAAGGTACACTGATGTAGATAGAATGAATGCTCATGGAAATTAGTCTCTTTACACAAGAGATTGAGATGGACTACATATTTTAGGTACGTCGTGACTAATCAGAGAATTCATAGACCAAAATAAGATTCCTCATCAAGACCGAGCTCGGAGTACCAAGAATATTTATTATGACCCGGCGACTCGACACACTTGATCGGCTCCTCACAACCAGGTCAACCTTGATAAGCGTCCTCTCCAATATGCTTGATTTACAATCACCTTCTACATCTATTCTATATATTTAAGCTGAACGCGAGTCACTTTTGACTTTCAAAAAACTTACCTTCACATTATCTGTTATCTTTTCAAAAGAAATATCTCTTTTCTGTTCTCCCCTTTACTTTATTTTTTCTCATCAAAAGGCTTTTTTCAAAGACTAAAATTATAAAACCGTAAAAAATTTTCCAGGCACGTAGATGGTTTCATACACGAGTAAGCTTGTAACAGATCGAAACAATCATAACAGGAGGAGGAGTTAATACAAATCGATGAAGTCCCAGAGCCCCAGCATTTTCTTGAAAGTACAAAGTTTGAAATGGAAATTTCCCAGTTTTACCCAATGATGAGGTCGTTGAACGTGTTTTCGACACACTAATTATAATCACTCTCTTTAGAGCTCTTTCTCGAGACTAAAAAGCCCAAAAAAGGGCCATGTTTTCTTTTCCTTCCTTTAGTTTTTCTTGCTTTGGACTTCAATTCCTTTTGTCCTTAAAGCGAAGAAAGATTGAGAGAGAGAGCAAAAAGGCTAAAGAGACATGGCGCCTGGTAATCGATTGAGAGGACGCTCTGCTCAGGCATGATTTTGAGTTCATGAAAAGAAGACGCGCTATGATTTATATAGTCCCACTCCAACCTCATCAATCCATCTATCTCTTTTGGAACTTGGGCCTCAGCTATAATGCTCCGATATCAAGTGCCTTGCCTATCATTTCTAATTGAAAAGATACCCTTTAAGCCTGAGGATATGCAAGTGCCGGACCAATCGATTTGCATCATGTTATATGATTTGAAATTGCACCAATAGAACTTAATTACTATCGTGCATATCGTTTTGTATGAGCCCAAGCCAAAACACATAAATCCTTAGATGATGTGAAATCCACGCGAAAACCAAAATGGTTTGAGGATTTCATACAAAGTGCATAAGATGGCTTTCTCCTCTTGCATGGAAGAATAGGCAGTTAGATCTGAATGCAGCGTACGTTCACCTAGCCCTTTTTGTTCCCCTTCTCTTTAGGATTCGTTTTATGGCCTATTATAAGACGAAGGGGTAAATCCCTCCACATTGACTTTGATTTTGATGGCTAATCTTCAATAAATCCAAAATGATCCGATCTGAAGTGCAATGCTTGGGATTGGGACTTCGTGGAAAGTTCCTTTGTGATGTTTCGTCTGTCCAATTGATCAACTTTAAGTCACTCTCCTCATATCTCTTTATATCAACACGGTCTAATCTAACCCTGTTCGTCAGCTAAACTCGGTCCGTGAAAACGCAAAATTTAAGGAAAGTTGGAAATCAAGGACCGCGTTCGAGCACATCATGAACTCATTTTTCCAACCGATGGAACGTCTCTAAGGATTACTTAAATATATCATGGACTCAGTTTTCCACATCATTTAATTAATGCCCCTATTCATTTATGAGCTCAAGCATATAATTACCCCTATGTTTGAGGGGGCAGCACCATCATCTTTATCTTATTTTATTTTTGAAAGCATATCGTCTATCAACAATGTTCAAAAGCTAGACGAAACGTGACAAGAATTGAGGCAAATGAATGGGTAGTGGGAGAGGAGAGAGAGAGAGAGAGAGAGAGAGAGAGAGAGAGAGAGAGAGAGAGAGAGGTAGGGAGGGAGGGAGGGAGGACATATTTCTTGCTTTTGAAAATTAGGGTACGTGGGGATTCCTTTGATTTATTTCTTTCTCTTGAAACTTTTAAAAGCTTTGATGGTAACGTGTATCGTGTAAACTTTTGTTCAGGGTTCCACAAGATCGGCCTTTTTAGAGGGTCGGCTTGCTTTGATGGCTTATGGTGGGACAAATATTACCAAACCCTCCTTAAGTCCTCACCTAATCTCCACCATTCCCCATTCCATGCCTTTCTAAGTCCTCTCTTTTACTTCATAAGAAAGTTTTGATTGGGGTGGAGAATTTTCTTGTTGAAAGTGGGAATTCGTGTTTCTTCCATCTATCGCGTGGGATATCCACTTCGCAGTCAACATCATGAGATTTCGAATGAGATATGATCTGCTGTCGAGCAGTGGCTAGTTGTTGCTGTCTATTGTGTGGCACTGCTTATAGGTAATTTTAAAGTGTATGAATAAGCTGCTACCATGCAACAATGGCAATGACAGTTGTGATGTGTTGATGAGGCTTACGGGCTATCAATCTTGACCCTTATATTAATAACTATGTTAAAAAATTCATAAATCTGATAAATATTTTCACCATTAAATCAGGCCTTTCCTCAGGTCTAGAGTAGCTTGATGGAAAGAGAGGTAATTCCACTTTTGTTAATTAGTAACTTATCCAAACTTAAAGCAAACTCATGAAGTCTCGTTTTTTTTTTTTTCTCTTGATTAGTCCTCAGCTTTCCTAAAATCTTGAGGAAAAAAACTAAAAAAGTTCTAAATTTATTGTGTTTGTGTAAATCCAATTATAAACTTTTTTATTGTGCTAATTTAATTCTAAACCTATTCATATTTTGTCAGTTGCGTCCATTAAGCCAATTTAGATTGAAAATTGCTGACGTGAATGCAGGCAGTCCTACGTTGCATTGCTAACGTTAACGTTGATATTTTTTTTTATATAAGTTTTAATATATTTTGAATTTTTTTTTTCTCCCTTTCTTTCTCTTTCCTTTCTCCTTTTGCTAGTGGCTGATGAGGGCAAGGGCAAGCGCCAGCAAGGGTCCCTCTTGCCTAAGTGATGCTTGGCGATAGGGGTGATTAGTTCCCGATTTGGTGCGATTCCTATGTGGAATTGGAAACCCAACCGAGAGGATCAGTTCCATTTTTTGGGATTGGGGATCAAATCGGATGGTCCTAGGTTCGGGAACTGGACTAGACCAATTAGTGCAGTCTTGTTCGGTCCGGTTCAATGGAATTGATCACTTAGCAAAAAATAAAAATAAAATAAAATAATATTAGGAGTTATTATTATTTTAGGGTTTATTGCTATTTTTAAGAAATTTAAAAAAAATATTTTTTTAAGAAAAAAAGAGTCAGCTCAATCCGGTTTGATTCCCCCTTCAGAACTAGGAATCAGACCCAAAATTATCGATTCTATTTTTATGGAACAACGAACTAGACCGACGCCTTTGGGAATCAAACCAAATTGGTCAATCTAGTCTGGTCAAAGTGATTCTCGGTCCGGTCAGTCCGATATGCTCACCCCTACTTGGCGAGGCTACCTTGGCTCGAGCAAGGGTCAGCCTTGCCAAATCTAACAAGGGGGCTTTCACCCAAGTAGCTTAAATTGGCAAAAAGAAAATGGAAGAAAAAGGAAAATATAAAAAATGCCAATGTCAATATTGGCTGTGCCACATAGGATGGCTGACGACGTTAACAATTTCTAGCTTAAATTGATCAAATAGACTCAATTGACATAACGTGAAAATATTTAGGACGCTTGTAGTAACAATTATGTTTCGGAGAACAATTTTTTTTCGGAAATAATTTTTTTCTATTTCTATTTCCTAGAAAAATTTTTTAGTAAAAAAAATTATTTGTAACTACACAAATTTTCTATTCTTAGAATAGAAAAGGAATAAAAATGCATTTCGTACGACCCACAAATTTTTTTGTAATGCAAAATTTCTTTTTGTTTTTTAATAATTTTTTTAGATTTTTTTCCCTCTCTTCTTCTTCTTGCTTTTCCTCTAGTCAGCGGAGGGCGGTGGTGACGGCGGGCGGTGACAGGTGGGGGGCGAGGGGGCGTGGAGAGGAAGAAGAATAAAAGAAGAAGAAGAAGAAAATCACTTATTTCTTGAAATTGTTTTCAAGAACAAGAAACTACTTTTGTTTGCTTTTTCTTTCTATTCTAAATTTATTTTCCGGCTATTTTTCTATTGCAGAGAATAAAAAAAATTAGTTGATGTTATCAAATGAATTTTCGTTCTTTTTTTTGTTCCGGAGAACAAAGAACAAAAGAATAGAGAAATTGACTAGTTATCATGTAGAGCCTAAATTAATACAATTGAAAGGTTTATGATTAAATTTGTACAAGTCAATAAGTTTATGATCATTTTTGGTACTTTTCCTAAGGCCTTGTGTCCTAAGGCATGTGACAATATATCGGGTATAGAAATTAACTCAATATGTTTCATGATTTTCTTAATGTGTGTACTTACATAGTGTTCAAATTATGTATCATCGAATTAATAACATTTTTTCTGAATACAAAGGTTAAAAATCGTGGACCACAAGGTCGGTCCAAGTTTTTTCATGTGGGCAATAATTAAGAGAAATTATCTACACGAATATTCCCAAGCACTTGTGGCCAATTGTTTGGGAAGGTGAAGATGAACCCAATACGAGAGAAGACAAAAGGAAAGCATCACACCACTAGCAACGCATGCACCAAACAAGAGCTTTCATTTAGCAGAAACCAAAAAAAGAAAGAAGAAAATGGCAATCGATTCATTCCGTTATAGAAACTTGTGATCCAACAATATTTGATTCATGTCCGAACCGGATCTACAACAGTTAGATCGTGTCGCTCATGAGACCGACTCTGTTTTTCGAATTAACTTGCTCATTGATCGTAATTATGTAATGCTAATTGGTTAGTCGAGAGACACGAGCCAAAACATAAATAGGATTTCAAAAAGGCAAAATGCATCTGGAAGAAGACAAGTGCCTGTCTGCACACGAGATGTAAATCTCATTCCCTCCCCAATTAGATTCAACTTCGAATGCGGTTGGCAGAAGCCGCTTAGCATCGGCCTCCAATGGCGAACCGACGTTCTCCTCACGCGCTGAGTGCAAGCGAGATAATAATGGAGCTTGCTCATCCGGCATGAACAGCGATTCTGCCCCAGAAGAAGAAGCAGACTAGCGATTTTTTCAAAATGTCCCAAAAGTTCAAAAAAATGTAAGTGCATGAGAGGGTTTAGGTCATGAAGAACATCATGCCCCCATTAAAGATAGCAGCACATCGATGAATATATAAAAATAAAGACGAATTTTTGGCAAGTGAAATTGACCCATCACTTTTATACCCAATATATATATCACATCTCTCTCTGCTCTGCTCTGTACAAGTAGATATATTCTCCTTATACAAATGTGCATGCTTGGCGTTATTCTATACCACCATTCATTAATATTCTCTCGTGGGTTTCAGAGCTTTTTTTCAAACACCCTCTCATGCCCGCGCACCAGAGCAAGAATCCCTTGATTTGTATTAATATAGTTTTCCTCTCTGCAGAGAAAGCTAGTCATCCTCAAAGAGCTGGAGAATGTGTATTCGAGCACTTCAAAAATAAACAATGAGTGTATATAAGCGATCTCAACATCCATTCAATGCAGCTCACCAGGTAAAGCGCTACGCGTTTGTGCTCTTACTAATGGTGACATTCTGTCGGACAGAAAACGCGCATAAGCATGCGGAGTATTCGCGAATCCCAAAGAATATAAGCGATCCGATGCACTGTGGTTAAGTGAGCTCTTCCAGTGTCGAGACTTTGTGGCAAAGCCTTTGTCCTCCCCACTTTTTGTTGGAAATCCTTATTTTTATGATGACTTTTTGGTTGAATGCAGAGGAGTGTCTTTGATCAAAGCGAGCTCGGAAAGACAAAGAATCCGAGGCGTCTGCGAGTTGGGATGAAGAAAGGGCATAGTGAACCTTTTGATTTTGTCTACAAAGTCCCGTTTGAACGAAACAGTGAGAAGTGACTGTGGGGAGAGGGGAGAGAGAGAGAGAGAGACAGAGAGAGTTGGTTCCCTTTTGTGGGTGCAGCTTCTTATTTATTATAAGACTGCTCGGTGAGGGCTCGGCTTCTGTACCACGAGCTGAATTGGGTCAGCTTTTTCATAGTCGAAAGGAGCAAGAGAGGAAAGACATAGAAGTGGAGGATAAAGATATGCAGGAAATGAAGAGGAAGGTTGATGGTAGTGGCAACAATGGAGATGTTAAGAAGGAGAGGCATATTGTCACATGGTCTCAACAGGTTCCATTTCTTGCCTCTCTTCGCACCTACTCATTTAGCTTCGAGGAACGTGATATTATGATATTATCATTTCCTTCTCTAGAGTTTGGTTTCTTTTTGAAAATTTGATTAAATGGAATTGATATGTAGGAGGATGATATACTACGTGAACAGATTACAATTCATGGAACAGACAAGTATGAGCCCTCTCTCTCTCGCTCTCAACCCAGCAAACGTAGTAAGTTGCGTTTAAGTTCTTAAAATGTGTTCTTATTTGCAGCTGGGTGATTATTGCGTCTAAGTTCAGGGATAAGACGGCGAGGCAATGCAGGAGAAGGTTCGTTTTTCCTGCTACTAATCGAACTATTCGTCTTACGTGATACTCTCTCTCTCCCAGCAATTCTCAGTGTTGTGTATGGTTTGATGTTGATGAAAAGTAAAATATGTGTTGCAGATGGTATACATACTTAAATTCTGATTTCAAAAAGGGTGGATGGTCGCCGGAGGAGGACATGCTCTTATGTGAGGTAGTCGTTGCCCTGTGCTCTTCTGTGCAGCGAGAGAGAGAGAGAGAGAGAGAGAGAGAGAAATCTTTTGATATATCTTATATCCATAAATTACTTATGGTTTCAAACAAATAAAATTTGGTGGCGGCAGGCTCAGAAGATATTCGGAAATAGATGGACAGAAATATCAAAGGTGGTTTCAGGCAGGTATATTTAACTCTTGCTCTGCATCTTCCCCTTCCGAAAACGACTCGTGCACCATATGACTCATCATCACTTGCAGGACGGACAATGCCGTGAAGAATCGGTTCACCACCTTATGCAAGAAGAGAGCAAAATATGAAGCCTTGACGAAAGAAAATAACTTTGCATTCATCAACACCAATAACAAAAGGGTCATCTCCTACAATACATCCATCTTGGAGGAAACATCAGAAAGCGCAGTACATACAAAAAGGCTGAGGTAACCTGCAAGACTCGTCTCTCTGAAGAAACTTCCATGAAGTAACTGACCTACATAGTAAGACCACTTCTTTTGTATAGCAGGAGGACTCCAGTTCCTGATCTTATAGAAGCTTGCAACTTTGGAGACAGATCATACGGGAAATGCAGAGTAGCATTTCCTCAGCAGCCAAGAACTCCCTTCTCTGTAGTGGTTTCGAACATCCACAACAACTATGGTAAGTTTGCCTGAAAAAAATGTATTTTGTCAGTTAGATATAGCTCTGATGGTGCATTGTCAGACTGCATGGTCATATGTAGCATAATTAATCAACAAAAGAGCAGTCCTGTTGATGAAATTATCAAAACTTTAGCATTCCAAATTCAGAAAACAGAAATATTTAGCTGCTCACGTGCAGTCTACTTTTGTTTCGACAAATCAGCAGCCAAGGATAGCAAAAATGAAAGAACATTTCTCAGTAAAGATGATCCCAAAGCCACTGCCTTGATGCAGCAAGCAGAATTGCTCGGTTCACTTGCACTAAAAGTGAACACAGAAAGCACATGCCAGAGTCTAGAAAATGCTTGGAAGGTAAGTGTTCAATGCTTGCTCATAAGTTTCTCCATTTAGCACAAACAACATGAACGCAACAGAGCCCTCCTCCTACAATATTGGTAAGGCTTTTGTTATTTCTTTTTATTTTGCTTCATGAGTGGAGGGTCAAAAGGGTATTGGCCAGAACTTCCGTAAACCACCCAAAACCCAGTTCAGGTGGCAAAGACCAATGTACTTTCTGTTATGGGTAAATCCTGCATAATAAAGGTTACACTATAGATATTAAAGCATACGCATGGCAATATAAAGTGCTTCAGGCAATAATTAAGATGCTGCAATCAGCAGTGGCACATATATATTCACTCTAATACTGGAGAAATCTCTCAGGTTCTTGAGGATTTTCTGAGTCAAGCCAAAGGAGGTGAACTCCATGAACATAAGATCTCCAATATTGACTTTCAGCAGGAGAATTTCAAAGACTTAATCAAGGAGTTGGAAAGTAGCATTGACGGAAGTCAATCATCGAGGTAAGAGATCACTACGAGATGAGACTAGACAATAGATAAGCTTCACCACATGTGCAAGTATTAATAGATCATTTGCAATTCAGGGAACCTGATCTATGTGAAACGTCTCCAGCCAGCTCCAAGTATAGCACAGGTTCCACAATGTTGCTCCATGGAACTACAGATGGAACAGAACCCACTCGACAAAGAGGAGGCATACTGGATGAATATATTGAAACTGAAACTGCAGCTCCACCAATCCATACTGAAAAACTTGTCAATGACCAGAATGTGGCCCCACTATTTCATGCAACGACCGATCAAGGTTATGAACTTCTTACTCACAAGAATAGGCATACAGAATACTTCTATATTTTATAAGAGTAGATCAGCAAAGTAGATCGAACTGACAAAAGTTAGATCTCTTGGCAGCAGAAAATCTCCAATCAATCGATGAACAAATAAATGAAAGCGGAGTTGGCCCTGCCCCATCACATACAGAGTTTGGCTCGCCTCTTGAAGTAACCCCACTTTTCGGATCATTAGCAGCAGGAATTCCCAGCCCAAAGTTTTCAGAGAGTGTAAGTAATCTGATCAACCTAATTATGTTAAAGGCACGAACTTAGCAGTCCCATCTATTTTTACTTTCTAAAAGAACAATGAGCATCATACATCTACATACATGCCATACTGATGTATAAATCCCGATCCAGAAAGAGTAAGTGATGGTTTCCAGTTTTCCAACCTAGCCAAGAAAACAATGAATCTCTTAAAGTCGTACCAATTGGCCAGACTATCTCACTAATCATTGAACCGATGGCAATTTGCTAATTCCAGCCTTCCATCGTCAAACTTCAGCTCTTAGGAGAAATTTAATAGGAAATTATCATTATTTCTCTGTAGAGGTTGTGATTATACTTAGCTGTTTATAGCAGACACCCCCGGT
Organism: Eucalyptus curtisii; assembly: GCA_017140595.1. Classification (NCBI taxonomy): domain Eukaryota; kingdom Viridiplantae; phylum Streptophyta; class Magnoliopsida; order Myrtales; family Myrtaceae; genus Eucalyptus; species Eucalyptus curtisii. The sequence goes on from CM029500.1 coordinate 33,104,582, forward strand.
AAAATCCTTGTAAGACAGCTCTTAGGCCACATTATTAGCGTCAAACCAAAAAAGGGGAAAAAAAAGAGGGAAAAAAAGAATTGGTCATTCTATTAGCAATGTTGATGCAGTAATGGCATCATCTGCCAGCATCTCTGGCTATGTTAGCAAGAGCAAAATCCTTTATTCGTTCAAAACATAGCTTAGATTTCAAGAAATAATTGACACATGCTAATACGAAAGGGTCCCACTGACCAACTTCGGGTGATGATAAGATTTGCTGTATAACTTGTTGAACCCTCTAAGAGCAGAGCATACGTTATAGACTTAAATGGGACTTCTGCAATCTTCATAGACTAATTGCATCTATCTAGGACTGTCAGAAGCAAAGGATAAACTTTTGCTTCTAGATGGCAAGTGTAAAGAGAATTGAGGGTTTCTTTCATCATAATTAAACATTTGCAATGACTCTTAATAAGTAGCAGTGACAAAATGATATGCACAACTGACTGGAATTTCCTTTTTTGTTCAGGAAAAGAATTTCATAATGAAAACACTGGGAATGGAGTCCCCTTGTCCAATCCCCAGCATCAATCCTTCTCATCCCCCAGCATGCAAAAGAGCCCTCCTCCAAAACCCCTAAACCACCAACCTAAAATCCACAATCCATAAATCACAAGGTCAACAAGTTCTAGTCTTTATTCTAAAAGATCTAGCATGTATCTAGCCCTTCCTTTGTCCAGCCCTTAAACATGTTCCGCATTCTTTTTGCCTTCCATTTTATCGTTCTAAACTGCCGGTATTGAATCTGGATCTGCCGTTTGGTAAATCCAGATTTGAAGCACTAGCTCATCCATACGTTATGATTCCATCTCCTTCCGTCCTAAATGAGTCACAAGCCCATCACTCAAAGTGAAATTCAATACACCTATTCCGGGTTCCATTCTTTTGTTCGTCTTACTCTTCCCCGATTTTCATCTTCGGTGTTTTCTACTCCAATGCAATTTTGGGGTGTCGTGTCTGTACAGAAACTGCGGCTTCTCGCCGACGGTGTAGTTATACGTCGGCTCCTCCTCCTGGCCTACAGAGCTTGCCCAATTATTCTATTACGAGAGAGAGAGAGAGAGAGAGAGAGAGAGAGAGAGAGAGGGTCAATGGGTGTGCATAGAAGTATAGAAATATTCTGTTACTCCCAGTTCCAGATTGTAATCCGACTTCACTGATATCCAATGGAAATGGGTTTTGTTTTCGGTGTGCAAAATGCCTCTCCTTTCATGTATTCTCACACGCTATACCTACGCTCGAGAATCAACTCGACCCAGTTCGAGAAACCAACAACAAACGACAGCAGAGATCAGGAACGACCACACATGCCCAAGCGCAGCAAAACATCGCAAACGAATGCGCACGGAGGAACAATTAACGTCCTTCGAAAAGCAAAAGCAGGACAAAACATGAACTTACGTCGGATCGAAACAGCCTCGTCACGGCTGCGTTCCCACGCGTTTCTTCACCGTCCGATCTTCCGACGGCCGATGCATAATTGTTGGGAAGGACTTCAAGTAATCTGAGCGCAAATTGAAGGAGGAGGGGGAGAAAGAAGTGGCGGTGGTGGACCCGATGGATCGAGAAGGACCGTTCTCAGTTGGGCGGGTTCGGCCCGGTAAAAACCCGACAGCACTTCATCAAATAACATGGATGAAACCGCCGAATAACATGGACATAAACAACATCATCCAACGGCTGAGATCGACCTTTTTAAGTTCGTCAGGCTTAGAAGAGTACTAATCTCGCTCATTACAACGAATTTTACAAGGTCTCGATCAATGATAATTGGAAATTTTACCTTTTGGCTCTTCTCCATAGAAGTTATGGGTCGGGTCACCAGTTACAATCGGCGAACTTCTTCTGCGTACATTACTCGTTATTGCCAATTTCCTTTGCGGAGACTTTGGTGGACATACTGACAATGCCCGAAAAGCTTTCGTGCTTTCTGGGCCGACGTCTGGCAATTAGGATGGCTATGTTGCCGGACTGACCCTTAATTGGAGACATTCTCGGGACAATTTCTCTCTTGAATATGACACAATCTTGGGCTTCGGTCCAAACTCCGAAACGACAGATTAGGGAAGAAATCGAGCCCCAAAAACTCGGCAAAATTTACGCCAACATTTTAACAACTGTGTTGAATTCAAACAATCTTATACGAAGCGGTCACCTCGATTTACATCGGCTTGCCTATTTACTTCCATCTCGAGTTGCTGCTACTGCTGCTTCTTTTTGCGGCTTTCTGAACTCGTCCTTACTATTAGAGGTCCCTTATAGGGTGCGTAGAGATGCCGGAGTTCGGCTGGTCATGGTTGCTCGCGCTCTGGATTTCCTCGAGTCTAGCTACAACCTCGGCCATCGTCGGTCGACTCTTCGGGTCCAGATGAAGGCACTTGAGGATGATTTCTGCAAACTGGTGGGCTTCTTGCGCGGGGAAGTTCCGCTTGAGCTTTCTGTCCATGACATGGTGCAGCTTCACTTTGTCCCTCAAGTAGGGCTCCGCCCATTGTGCGAGGTTTCCGACGGTCCCATTGGAATGTTTCCTCATCGCCCTAGAGCCCGTGAAGACCTCCAGGAGAACAACCCCAAAACTGTAAACATCTGTTTTGAGGGTCAGATGACCTGCCGATTACAATGGAAAAAGAATGTGAGCCTCGTGGATTTGGCGGGGTTGACAATGGATCGAAATATTTTCTCGATCCATCAAAATGAATTTAAATCGATAAAACCTAACATTATTAGAAATATAAAGAAATCCATGGAGAGGATACCCGAGATGATATATTCAGGCGCAAAGTATCCTCTCGTGCCAAGAACTCTGGACGAGACATGAGACTGATCGCCTTGAGGTCCAAATTTGGCGAGGCCAAAGTCCGATATTTTGGCATCAAAGTGCTGCAATATCATAGAGGATGACTGACTGATTATGTGAGCCAGTTGAATAGCATTGCATGCTCATTCATTCGCAATTGTAGAGTACGCGTCGGCAATAATAGTTCTCACACATGACAGAAAATAAATCATCGAACTTCCTACAATTTAAACAACACTATCATCTATGTGCACACTTATTGTCTTAGGTGTCGTAAACTTGTAATCTATTTATTTTCTATCATGTGTGAAAAGCACAAGGAGCTAAGTTGGAGAACAGAAATCAAAATCACGATTGGGGCTGCTAGAGGTTTAGATTGTACCATAAATATAGAGGAAAAAGTGAAACATACGGAGGTAAGCAAAACGTTGGAAGCTTTGACATCGCGATGAATGATTGGTTTGTATTGTGAATGAAGATGATCCAAACCTCTAGCAGCCCCAATCGCGATTTTGATTCTTGTTCTCCAACTTAGCTCCTTGCGCTTTTCTGTTATTCCGGTAAAGCATGTAGTCAAATTGGGTTCTTTAGGTTTGAAATCATGCGCGGAATTGCAAATACATACTGGCTTTATTAAATTTCATTCACCTTCCTCTCATTCAGAGAGTCCTCATTGATTGGTCCTTACCTCTTAATAACTGATTTTCTAAGCTTCCCTTAGCCATAAACTCGTAAACCACAATTCGGTGCTTGTTCTTGCTGCAATATCCTATGAGCTTCACGATATTTGGGTGATTCAATTTGCTTAGGAACCTCAGTTCATTCTGCAAGCACAACATTGAGCTGATTAGAGAAAGAGAGTGTGCATGCGTGTGTCAAAGCATTTAAACATTACCAAATAATATTTTCATCAACAGTTTGAACTTTTAAAATATTCATAGCTTTCATGCAAAATTAGAGAGAGAGAGAGAGAGAGAGAGAGAGAGAGAGAGAGAGAATCAATCTAACCAGCCATTCATCTTGACCTTGTGATCCCTTGTCCCGGAGCCTCTTGACAGCGATGGCCAGGCCATTGTTCGGTTTAACCGTGTTCATGGTGCGATAGCTGATCCAGCCCTTGTAAACATCACCGAAACCACCTTCGCCAATGAAGTTGTTGCCACTGAACTCGTTCGTGGCGTCCTTCAACACATCATAGCCAAAGCAGTGAAGCCTATATGGATGGAACACCTCATCCTTCTTGTTCATCGGGCAATCCTCGTCTCGTTGCTGGCCTCGTGTGTAGGCACACTGATTTCCATCTATTTCTGTTTTTGAAATATGAAATGCAAATTGAGTTCGAGGCAAGATAAAACTAGAATTGCCAAAGCCGGCCAGTCACCAATGGCACGTGTGCACTTCATTTCATCAGAAAGGTGTTTAGTATTATTTTACAAGCTCTTGAATGCGCGAGTCAAGCAAAGATTAATGAGGCATGCAAACAATTAGCAAGTAATGAAACTGTCATCAAGAAAAGATATAAACTTGCCTTTGAGCGGCTGCTGAGAATAAGTGGCTGGCTTTCCGTGATCTTGAAGCGGCAAATCACGTGGTTCATTCTTGCTGCTCTTTCCTTCACCAAGATGGTTAAATTACATCTTCAATGTTCATGAATAGATAAAGAAGAGATCCAGTAAGTAAATTCAAATTCATCTTTACAAAAAAGAAGAAGAGGAAGAAATACCCTTTTGAGATTTTGATGAAACTGATGAAGTTCTTTGTTTCGATTTAGATTTTTCATCGGGACATGAAGTTTGCGGTGTGCACTCTGATTTAATGTAATAAAGTACCAAAACATATCAATATGAGATGAATTTCAGCTAATAAAATTTCAACTTTGGAATGGAAATTTGCTTTAAAGATAAAATAAAAGAAGAATGAAACCAAACCAACGGGAGGCTTAGTGATGTTTATAGGCTGGTTTGGGTCTCGATTCGAGGCTTTGCTGAAACAATTCCCCATTAAAATCTCCTGTTGCTGATTAAACTCAAAAGCCAGCAAACGTGCAACTAAATATCTGGTGAATGAACAGACATCGGAAAGATTGATATCCAGAGCTTTGGTGACAAATGATTCTGTGAAACCGACTATGTGGAGCTTAGTCGAGCGCACAAAGGCATTGAGCTGCGGGTGTTATGGACGACCATACCAAAGAACCGAATGAATCCCGGAATCTTGTGAAGGAAGGAATGGATCGAGATTAATTTTATGATATGTTCGCAATCATTCGAGGCTGCGTTGTGGGAATTTCCTCACGTCAGTCCAAGAATTTTGAGTAGACGTGTATCAAAATGGCCAGCTACGCTTCTTCTCTGGGTATGAAGCAACAGATGGCTACTTTGTTTGTGTTGCTTGTTACCGTAGTTCGAAGGAGTACAACAAGAAACGACAAAATGTTGAGGAAATTGAGAGTTGCAAACTAGGAGATTGATTTGTCGTCCGATTGATTGCCCAAAGTCTGGGTTCTGCTAAGAGTCCTTACCATTGTTTCTATTACGCCGTCAACATTAAAAAAGAAAAAAAAAAGTAATTTTTGACGAGTAGCGCGTAAGAGGAGACCGACATGTGCATTCGCAGTCGAAATCGACCAATTATCGGAAAGCTATTGTTCCCTAAACATATTTCGACAATAAGCATGTCCATCTTCACACTCCTACTTGAAAGAATAATGTACTCTCTTTTCGGGGGCGAAATAATTTACTCTTAACTATATGCTAATAGGAAATTGGTGTCGTTTCATTTAATTAGTCTAGGCTAATAATAATTAGCATGGTATGTGTATCTAAATTATACTTCCATTTACTCATTGAGTTAACATCAAAACCTTCTAATTTTCCTCGTTTCGTTTCTTTAAATTGTAGTTTAAGCCCTAGATGGCACGTCGTTTTATGGTCACGTGAGCGCCAGCAATTGAGGCATCTTGTAATTGATAGGATCGTCTAATTCATGCATATCTATAAATAAGGGTTTTACCATACATGTTTACTTTTATAAATAAGAACAAATGAAAGTTCAAGTTGTGAAAACTCATGAACAGAAAGAGAGAAACAGAGATGATGAATTTTCTATATTCAATGAGGAGTTTTTCATTTGAGAGCTTACAGACTTGTTTGCTCTTCAATTCTATTTATATTACAAGCTGTAAAGTTCAACTAACTAAGATAACTGACTAACAGAAACAAAACAGAATGTTCACTGTTACATGCTCAAAATCGACTATTGATTCTGCAATGAACACGTGCTACAAATTTCATTGTTGACTTCATCCCTTTTATTCCGGGTTGAAACAGCAGCAGTAGGCTCACCAGACTTTCTCACTTTACTTCCTCTGTTCTTGGCAATGGTCAAAACAGCAGCAGTAGGCTCACCAGGCTTTCTCGCTTTACTTCCTCTGTTCTCGGCAATACCAGATTCTCCAACAGCATAATTGTATTCATCATATAGCTCTTAACATCCCCCCGCAAATTGGGAAGGGGTGAAGAACCCATACCCAATTTGACTCTAATAGTAAAGTGTGCCAGTCGTGACAGTGCTTTAGTAAAAGTATCAGCAAGCTGATGAGTGCTTGGAACATAACGCACACTCAGAGAACCTGAAGAAACTTTCTCTCGAACAAAATGAAAATCAACTTCAATGTGTTTAGTGCGAGCATAGAGAATAGGATTGGTAGTAAGTGAGATGGCAGACTGATTATCACAAAATAAAAGTGTTGGGGAGGAGAGACATAGACCAATGTCACGAAGAGCAAAGCTAATCCATGTAAGATCAGCAGTAGTAGAGGCAAGTGCTCAATATTCTACTTCGGTGGAAGAGAGAGAGACAGTAGGCTACTTCTTCGCTGCCCATGAGATGATATTAGAACCAAGATAGGTGCGGAAACTAGTAGTTGAGCGTTTGGTTTCAACACAACCAGCCCAATCTGCATCGGAGAATCCATATAAATTCATAGAACTGTGAGAATGAAGAAATATACCAAGATGGATAGTTCCTTTAACATAGTGAAGAACCCTTTTCAACTTATGAAAATCTCCAATGGTTGGCTGCTGCATTTTTTGACATAACAAGTTTGTTGCATATGCTAGATCGGGACAAGTTATGGTCAGATATTGAAGTCCACCAACTAAACTTTTGTATTCAAGTGGATTGGAGAGTAGAACGTCATCATTCTTCAAGATGACTGGTCTCAGTGACAGAGGAGGTGAAATAGGTTTACAGGCAGTCATGTTGGCTCTTGTAAGAAGATCAAGTGTGTACTTTGTTTGACATAGGAACAGATCAGTAGTTGTGCGTTTAGCTTCAATGCCTAGAAAGTAATGAAGATGTCCGAGATCATTCATGTGAAATTGAAGACACAGAGATTGAATCGGGTTGGTGAGTAACTTATCTGAGTTGCCAGTCAATACAATATCATCCACATAGAGTAACAGAAGCACTGTTTCTGGTCCATCGTGAAGTATAAAAAGTGATGGATTAGTCGTACTAAGAAGAAACCAGCTTCAAGAAGAAAATTGCTGAACTTGTCAAACCAGGCACGCGGTGCTTGACGAAGACCATATAGGGACTTTTTGAGAAGACATACATATTGAGACTTTTGAGGATGTATAAAACCAGGAGGCTGCTCCATAAACACTGTTTCATTCAATGTTCCATGTAGGAACGTATTTTTAACGTCAAGTTGATGTATTGGCCATTTCTTCATCATTGCCACAGAGAGTACTATATGAATGGTGGCATGTTTGACAGTAGGACCAAAGGTTTATGTAAAATCAACTCCTTCCTCCTGGTGAAACCCCTTAGCTACTAACCGAGCCTTCAATCTATCAAGACTTCTATCATGTGCGAGCTTTGTTTTAAACACCCATTTACATCCTATGACATTTATTTGTTTAGTTCGAGGAACTAATAACCAAGTCTGGTTTTGATACAAAGCATCCATTTCATCCTTCATTACTGTATACCACCCTTCATCTGCTAAAGCTGATTTAACTGATCGTGGTTCAGGAGGCACTTTATATTCAGCAAGACATGCATATATGAGATTTAGCTTTACAATGCTAGATTTTGATTGGGTTTGCATAGGGGTGAGTAGAAAGTGTACCTTGTGAGGTAGCCGGAGAATTTTGATGAGCTTGGTTGATAACGATTTCATTTGGTGTCTCAGTTGTGGAAGTAGGAACTTCTTGATCTGCAAGTTGCAGATGTAAAGGAGATGAAGTTGATGACACTGCAACAAGATGGAGAGAATCGAAGTTCTCTGCAACCACGATTCCACTATCTTGTAAATATCCTGTATGTGTATGTGAGGAAGATGGCACTTGATCTGCACTTGAAGACTAAGAGTTTAACTTCTTCTGTCCATAGTCGATACAAAGTTGTATACTGATGATACTCCGTTGCTAGTTTCTTAGTAAAAGGAAAGAAACTTTGTCGAACATGACGTGTCGACTAATGTATATATGACTAGTGGTAGGAACAAGACATCGATATCCCTTATGGCGGTCACTGTATCCCAGAAACACACATGTGAGAGATCGTGGATCAAATTTGTGTTGTGCATATGGTCTGAGACAGGGGTAAACTGCACATCCAAAGACTCTGAGATGTTCATAACTCGGTTCTTGCTGATAAATTTTGCTGTAAGGTGATTGCATTTGTAACTTTGGTGTGGATAGTATATTGACAATGTAATTAGCTGTCATAAATGCATCAACCCAATATTTCAATGGAAGTCTAGCATGATAGAGCATGGCTAGACCTAGTTCAACAACATGACAATGTTTTCTTTCAGGAATCCCATTCTGTTCCAGTGTGTAGGGACAAGAAACACGTTGTGTAATGCCACAACTCTGTAAATGAGTCTTAAATTTGTGGCTGATGAATTCTCCTCCACCATCACATTGAAAGACCTTGATTCTACAATCAAATTGATTTTCCACTTGTTTCTGAAACATGACAAAGATGTCATAGAAGTCTGACTTCAATTTCATTGGATAGATCCAACTAAAACGAGAAAAGTTGTCTATAAAGATGACATAGTACTTGAAATTTTGAAAAGAACTAACTGGTGAAGGACCCCGGATATCACAATGAATCTGTTCTAAAGATGTAGAAGCTGCAGAATCTGATAAAGAAAAAGGTAAAGCAGTACTCTTAGCAACTTGACAGCTTCTACATATAATTTGTATTCTCGTATTGCAGTGAATCAACTGCTGATTCTGTAGATACTTCAGGGTTTTCAGGTTGGTATGAGCTAAGCGCTGGTGCCACACATCTTCTCCTACAGCTTTGTGTCTCTGAGTAAAAAAGGCCTCTGTGGTTTGAGAATCCACTTAGTAGAGTCCTTTAACTTTCCTTCCGAGCATCATGGTTGTGTTGGTGTAATTGTCCTTTATATAGACCTTAGTTTTATAAAAAACAAACGAACATGGATAATCATCTGTTAGTTTTGATATTGACAGAATATTTTTCTTGATTTCAGGAACAATCAACACATCATTTAGAGGTAATGAATCAACTTCAGTATGTAACAACGCATCACCAATATAGGCAATAGGTAGGCATGAGCCATTCTCGATCATAACTATATTACTGCCATTGTATCTAGAGGAGTTATGAAGAATACCCGAGTTTGCAGTGATGTGAGCAATCGCACCAGTGTTTGGATACCACTCATTGCCATTTGAATCTTCAAGATGCATTGCTACTAATGCTGTTGGAATTTCCTCAGCTTGATATGAGTTGTTGAATCGATACCAGTAATGAAGTGCATCATGTCTTGGACGTTTACAAATTTGACACTCCAATCGAATATTATCTGTTGTTTTCTCAACCTGCAAATTTTTGTGAAGTGTTAGATTTGAGGAGGGATATGATTTGGTATCTTGATACCTTTGTGAAGAACCAACATATGGTCGAAATCCTTGACTAGAACCAAAACCAGAGAAGTTAATGAACTGCTTAAATTGCTGACCCTCCTGTTCATGATTCAAGTTATTTGGCCTGTAACTCAGATTTCTTCCAAGATATCCATAGCTACGATTTCTATTATTGAAAGGATGTCCTCTTCCATAACTACGTCCTCCGCGGTTACTCCCTCTTGAACCTCCAAAACCAAAGTTTTGCTGAGCAGGTTCTCTGTCAAACTCCTCCTTTTGCAGGACTTCAGTTTTTCTTTGACCATAATAGGCTAGATTAGGATTGTATTGGCTCGTGGAGTAATTCTATAATCTTGCTTCGAACCTCTCTAACGGTGATATTACTTCATCATACTCTGGTTGAGGTTTCAAGCAATATATGGTAGTTTTAAAGTTCTCATATTCAGATTCTAATCCCTCCAAAACACCAAACATATTTGTTATCTCATCTATTGGCTTCCCAATTGCATTTAGTTTATCACAGATTGACTTGTATTCTCTGAGATAAACTGATAATGCTCGATCTCGTTTTTGGCAGGCTTGTAGCTTTCCTCTTAATTCAAACTCTCTAGCTACAGATTTTTGTGTGAATCGATTGAGTAAAGTTTGTCATAACTCATATGAAGTTTCCAAGCCAATGATCAGACTCAGTATATTTTCAGATATAGCTCCATTGATCCATGATGATACAAGTTGATATGTTCTTACCCAATCTGTATAATTAGGATTCGCAACTTCTGTATCATGTCCTTCAACTTCAACCTTTAATGATTGAGTAGGTGATGGAGTTTCTCCACTAATGAAGCCAAATAGTTCTTGGGTTCGCAAGAATCTGTGGAATTGCGCTTGCCAAAGAAGAAAGTTGTCTTTGGCTAGCTTGATAGTGACGAAGTTGGAGATGTTAACATGGATTGGAAATGGATATTTTTGTGTTCTTGCTGCCATTTCGTGCTCTCAAGCCCTAGATGATGTGCGATTGCAGTCACAATCACCTGTTGGATTTACGCGACGGAGTTGTGGATGTGTCACCGATGATGATTATATCTTAACAGAGAAGAACAACTCACAGATCGGAACAGAGAAAAGCAAGTGATTCGCAAATCCGCAATCAAGGGAGAACGACGCCATGAGCAATAGAAGAAAGCGATCAGTGAAGCTCAAGTGCAGCTTCAATCTGCTGCGACTTCGGCATCTTTGATTAGATTTTGCAAGCAAAGGATTGTTGGAATAGAGCAATCAGTAAATATGATTTGTGCTCTCAGGCGGGCTCTGATACCATGTGAAAACTCATGAACAGAAAGAGAGAAACAGAGATGATGGATTTTCTGTATTCAATGAGGAGTTTTTCATCTGAGAGCTTACAGACTTGTTTGCTCTTCAATTCTATTTATATTACAAGCTGTAAAGTTCAACTAACTAAGAAAACTGACTAACATAAACAAAACAGAATGTGCACTGTTACATGCTCAAAATCGAATATTGATTCTGCAATGAACACATGCTACAAATTTCATTGTTGACTTCATCCCTTTTATTCCTGGTTGAAACAGCAGTAGTAGGCTCACCAAACTTTCTCGCTTTATTTCCTTTGTTCTCGGCAATGGTCAAAACAACAGTAGTAGGCTCACGAGGCTTTCTCGCTTTACTTCCTCTGTTCTCAGCAATACCAGATTCTCCAGCAGCATAATATGTATTCATCATATAGCTCTTAACACAAGTTTTGCTTTTACCTTTCATTAATTAGACTCCGTTTCCAAAGGGGTGTTGTAAAAATTTCTGGTACGTGCCTTTCCTCCCATTAGTTTAATTTTTCAAAAATCTTCTCCTACAAGTCATATAATGTGATATACAACTAAACTTTAGGGGGATTAGAGTCAATGTATGTTCATACTCTAAAATAATAGTGAACCAGAAGATGAGGAGAATAAATAAAATTAATTATTGAGGACGTGATTCCACTGCTCGAGCGTACAAAGTAGCGGGCATGGATGAATAAATTGCTTGTACACGTTGTCATAAAATGTGCGAAGACCTAAGGTACATCCAAATCAATTGCAACAATTGATCCGAGACTGCATTCAATCTTCAATCAGCATATCCGAACAATTATCGATTTGCAGCTCCGTCAAAGGCTATGAAAGAAGCCTGTTAGAATGACAAAAACAAAGAGAAATGAACATATTATATATGTCGGGTGACCTTTCTGCTGCAAAAATAAATTGAGCGAATTGAACAAACGAATAGATATAACATTATCTTAGATTAGCAAGTGATCTGAAGCTGTGGACTGTCCCATGGCGTTAATTTAAATAGACAAAAGTGGAATTCATCCTCCGCCTTCGTCGAGCAATTTCCCGTGCGGTACCGCCATTTCTCTAACTTCAGTCAATGAAGATCATCCTGCGACAGTCGAAAGAGAATAAAGATGATTTGTTGTCAGCAAACCAACTTTCTTTAACCATAATGATGAACTTCAACTTGATGATTCTTGCCTTTGCCATCTAGGGTTTCCCTAAATTAACTTAAACAGATAGAGTGACACTAAATATTCAGAGTTTGTCTAGCTTCAGTGAATTATATTCAACGACTACCAAACAACTTCCATTCGATGGGTAAGGCTAGATTAGCTTGACAAGTTCAGCAAGCTATGACACTTGTGAGTTGAAAAAAGCGAGGAAATGGTGAACCACGTAATATTAATAATAATAATATTAGGATTCACTGGACGCTTCCAATGAAGCAGATGATTTTGCTGCATGCTCGGGAGTCGAGTATCGCCATGTAGACCAGATGGGAATTAGAGGGTTCCTGCTCCAACCAATTAAGGGCTAATGCTTCTGAGGGTAACAATGAATTAAGATGAGCTGATTAAACCCTTCTCGCAATAGAGTATGGTATATGTTTCCAGAGCGCCCTACCAACCGGACACCAAGCCCTTCATGAAACCTATACGGGCAATGTGAACAATCAGATGTCACACACCAAGAACATATTCAAGAATTGCGTTCACGTAATAGCAACCCATGAACCAACGTTTACCTCCCTTGTATTAGCTCTGCCTTGAGTTGCAAGCATCGACCGAGGTGAATTTTATTGTCAAGCAGCATCCGGAGTTCCCCCAAACACTTCAGTAGGAAACTTATGAATAAGCCAATGAGAGAAAATTCTCAAAGACTCCCCAGTGAAGTGCTCAGGGGAACTCTAGAGGCGACTTGACCTCTTTTTTCTTTTCCACTGTTTTTGTTCTTTCAATCATCTGTTGCTTGCTCATCTTAGGGTTTCTTGCCCTACTATTTATAGAGGGCTCTCCTTCATTCTTTCCTTCCCCTCGCGTGGATGCCTTCGTCTGCTTCCTGTATCAATGTGCAAGTGGTGTGAAAGTGACAAGACGAAATCTTTCTTCTTCTACTACTAATAGAAATAACAATACTACTAATAATAATGGCAATAGTAATGATTTAAATTATTGTTGTTGTTGATGCTACAATTATAAATGCTAGATGCACTAAGATTGGCCTATGAAATCGGTGTATGAGTGATGTGATAAATTTTTGATTGATTGTTGAAGAACACGAGGTAATTTGCTTGCTTATAATCTGTCATGTACTGATTGTGAAGATCGCCTTAGTACATCTAACACTATTTTAGAGAAAAAAAGGCTGTAATATTAATTTACGTACTAGTGATACAACGAGATTTTGTTGATTGATGAAGAATATGATACATTTTTTAAATGTTTATGATGGTAGAGACCACCGGATTTTGGATATCTCATACTACTTTTTATGGAGAAAAAGAAAGTTGTGCGAGTGCAAATGAACATGGACGCAACTATAGGCTAAGTGAGAGGTTTTGATGAAGTGAACATATCGCCCTTTTTTACGTCTCTCTCTGGTCCTTTCGTTTTCAATATTTTCCTCGTAGATACGAATCAAACCTCTTACTTGGTCCTAATAAATTCTTGTGCTTATCCGCCATTTGTATGATAAAATTGAGTTTTCCTACTTGAAGATGTGTTTGATTATTCACTTCGAAGCTTGACGTATACATAAAAGAAAAGACCTATATATTTCACGCGAATCCTATTTAATCCTTTGTATTTGACAAAGGTAATAGAAGGTTAGACTTCCATGCGCATAGTGAACAGGCGAGCGAAAGAACATTGATCTCGTACTATTTCAAATAATGATGCCTAATAGCATAAAGCATCAAGAAGCCTTGTACAGCAAGAGCAAAACACTTGTAATGATGTCAAGAACTAGAACACACGGTACAAATTACATTTGAACTATCATGAAGTAATTTTAAGGGCACATTTGTTTTGTGGAAGATGAATGATTTGAAAAACAAATTTCTTAAAAATAATCCTTTGCATCATCTATAAAAATTAATTATTGAAAAATATTTTTATCATTCATGAAAATGTTTAGACATAAATTATTGTGATAATAAAAATATTTTTCATTAATTAATTATTTCAAGCAATACAAGTGATCGTTTTTAATAAAATATTTTCTAAACCATTTAATTTTTGTAAAACAATCGAAGCCTGAGATACCATGCCTACGTTGGGTGCTCAAAAAGAGAGTGAGAAAGCATGCCCGAAAAAGATCGAAGAGGATGTGGATTGAAGAGGATGTGGAGGGATAGGGCTTGGGACATTTGAGAAGAAGAGCAAAGGAGAATTTTCATCCACCCACCACAAAGATTCTCTCGTCAGCCCATTTTAATATACCCACAATTCAGACCAGGTTCACTATCTATCCACATTTCATCTTTTCATAACTCATTCCCTCTCAAAAAAAAATCTTTTTTTTTTTTTGGAGAAGCAAAATTATATTCATTATCAATCAACCATCACAAATCTCAAAACCAACCGCCTGCTATAAAAAGATTAGATCATTTATAAAGAAAACTATGAAAACATTTTAAATTTATTATACGAATGTCAATTCAATATTAAAATTTTCAATTTGGCAAATTTCATTATCTTCTTTACGACGATTTGCTAATATAGTTTTTTTGATCAACTTTTGTTGGAAATCGTCAATGTGAGAGTTGGCACCTTACGGGGTACGGCCAATACTGACACGGACAATATTTGCATTTTTTTAGCTGTAAAAAAAATTAAAAAAAATTGCAAAACTTATCCACGTTAGCACCGCTATGTTATATAGGACGATCGATATCCACGGCAGGGATTTCCAACCAAATTGGTTAGAATAGTTAATTGATAAATCGTCAAAAAGTTGATGACAAAATTAATCAAATTGAAAGATTTCGAACTAAATTGATATTTATATAATATATTTATAACTTTTATTTTAGTAAGTGTCCCATAAATTTTTTTTTTTTGTGCAGAGCATCAATAGAAAAAATTGCGTCAATGGTAAGCGCAAGTATAATCCATGGAATGTTGTTGTCGTTGTTATTATTTTTTTAGTGTTCCTTTTCACTGTCGATGTACCTGATCAACATCAATTAAGCTTTTGATTTTTTTCTTTTCCTTACATTGAAAAAAAAGAAAAGAAAAAAGACACAAGGGTTACTTGTTGGAGAAACTATTATTGGCGTATAGCTGTAGTTCGATACATACAAAAAGTCAGCTTTTTTTTATAATCAAGGAAAGAAATAGAAAATACACGCAATCGCATCCAATATACCGAGGAAAATCATAGTAAGTACCGCTACTATTAAAATTTTTCCTCCCTATCCACCCTTAATTTCAGGATTATGACTACCCAATCTCTCATCATAAGTGTCTACGATTACTTGTGCAATACTTTTTTTTACCTTTTTTACAAAAAATCTAAGCCACATGATATGATGTTCATTTGACCTGACAAACCAGTGAAATAAAGTCTTGATCATATGCTCTCCTTGAGTCCAACTTATTTTATGAGTTGAATAATTAGATATTTAGATTTCATTCGTTTCACGGAATTTTTTTTTGGAAAACATTTGCCCTATTTTCTGGTATTTAGTTAGCTTAAAAAAACGAGTCAACAGAAAACTATGCTTAAATTAAAAAAAAATGATTTCTTCTTCGAAAAATTCGGAAAGTATATTTCAAAATATGATTAAGTATTGACGCTTAAACCTAAAATTCTATGTTTGAATATAGGAATCCAAAAGTTGCTTCCCGAGTCTCCAATACCCAAGTTGGGTCCATTAAGGTTGGGACTAGGTTTTTGATGCCTAGGCATGAGTCCATTAAGAATGGACCTGTTGAGGTCGGGTTCTAGCCCTTGGTGCCCAGGCTTGAGCCCCTGGCGCTTATTCCCGCATCCATAAAGGTCAGGCTCGGGCCCCAACACTCGAGCTCAAGTCCCTAGCACTCAGGTTCGAGTCTACAAAGGCCGTGCATGAGTTGTCGGCACTCAGGCTCGGGTCCTTGATTAATGGAACGTTTTTTTTATAAACATATATATATTTTAAATTCGAAATGTTTTCTTAAAAAATCAAAATTTTAATTATTTTCATTTAATTATTATTTCCCTTCTTTCTTTATCTTTTATTTTCAACTAACCACTTGAAAATATTGTCATTTTCCTGGAAAATAGTTTCTGGAAAACATTTTTCAAAATTGTCACATTTTTTGCAAAACGGGCCTTAGTCAATTGCTAACTCTATCTTATGAATAATAAGGCTGTGTTTGGTGGTCTGGATAAAATTTAGAATATAATATAATTTATTCTATGTTATGTTTGGTGTATGTTCAAGATATGATAAATTCAGATATAAACGAGATATAGACCGGATAAAATTATCCCAATGGAGGTGAGGTAAAGACGGATAAGATTTCTAATATTCATAATAGAAAAGTTTTTTCTCAAATAACAAATTTCTTAAATCAACAAATTAAAATTATATTTCAATATAAATAATATTTGAATTCTCATATAAGAAATTCAAAATAAAAAAAATAAAAATTTATTTATTTTAATTTAATTTATTTTTTATTTATATATTATAATTTAATTCTATCTTATAATATAAATTCAATATATAAACATATATTTATTACATATTTGAGGTGTTTTAGTATTTTAGGTATATTAGTATAATTTTTTAATTAATAAAATTTTATTAGAGAATGATGGAAGGGGAAGAAAGAAATAAAAAAGAAATTAATTAACAAAGATGGGAAAATAAAATAAAAATAAAGTAGACAAGATTGTCGCGAGAGATTTTTATTATCTCAATTTGTAAAATTTGTGATTCATCAAAGCATTTATACCAAACAATATATATATATATATATATAATGTGAATATATCCAACTTTATTATTGTAATCATCAAATAATGAATAAGATATAGCAAAATCCTTTGAATTTTATATTCTATCTTATACTGTCCTATCTTGATTAGAAATCCGAACGATTAAATATGTCTTAGTATGTCCTAAACCTATTATTAGCAATTGGAGGCGCTATTGCTATTGCTTTTCTTTCTCTGGGGGAGATCTAGAATAGAGTACATGGGCCAAATTCAAATTATGTTAACCTAACTTTTCTTGAAAAGGATTTGCGCGAATGATTGTGATCAAACCCATAATCGAGACAACGGTTTGATTTCATTGCCTTTTTTTTTTTGCCAGAAAAAATGAATGAAGTTAAGCATCTCAGAATGTCCACGACCTGGATTTTTTTTCTTTCCTTTTTTTTTTTACAAGTTCTAGATGCTAATGTTTTATAGGGCCCCGCTTCAAGATCTGGATTGAGTTGACTTTAGCATGAGAAGTTCAAATATTTATTAGCTTCCCTCTATCATAGTCATTTGGGGGATTTGCTTTAAATAAATGAAGAAGGGAAAAGACTACCAAAAACTCTAAACTTTACTCAAAGTTAAAAATTTATCTTAAACTTTTTTTTTTGTGACATGAAAAACTCCAAATTTTACCAGCCGTGATACATTTACCCTAAATTTTTTTTTTCGTGACACAAAAAACCTTGAACTTGTATCCATGTGACACATCTATCCTAAACTATAAGACATTTTCGTCTTTTATTTTTTCTTTTTTTCTTCTTCTCCTCTCTTGCCTCTGCTGGCCATGGCAGAGGGAAGCTGGACTCAGGCGAGGGTTGTCCTCGTCGGGTCGGGCGAGGGTCACCCTCGCCTAGGTTGGCTAGGGCGGCCCTTGGCTGGGTCGAGCGAGGGTGGCCCTTGGCTGGGTCGAGCGAGGGCCTCCCTTGCCAGCTGGTGAGGGCACCCCTTGCTCGACGCTGGTGAGGGCGGCCCTCGCCAGCGTCGGGAGGCCCTCGTTAGCATCGGGCGGCCCTAGCTAGCCCGGGCGAGGGCGACCCTCGCCGAGTCCGACTTCCCTCCGCCATGGCCGGCGGAGGGAAGAGAGAAGAAGAAAAAAGGAAAAAAAGAAAAAGGAAAAACAGAAATATTAAGACTAAAATGCCTTTGGAGAGGTAAATTTGTTACTTTGGGCAAAATTTCGGATTTTTGATGATCTTTTCCCAAATTAGAATTTGTTAATTCTTTTACGGGCCAATGTCACGGCTAAAGGTGGATGCCAAATAGAAAACATATTATATATTCAGTGGCTAAAATCTGACCACGTCCTGGCTTTTGCCTCCTCCAACAGGGTCCCTCTTTTCTTTATAAAGAAATATAAGTCCGTTTATATTTAAAAAAAAAAAGGGGGCTAAAATCGAATACAAAAATAAATATATTTTCGTTATATGGATTTTTCAATTCTTCAGTGGTCAAATCTGTTTAATGCCAGTATATGAATCAATTGGATGGTTTCGTGTCTTCAAAGATGCTTGTGGATGATGGAAAATCAAAGATCAGTGTCGTACAAGGACGGATATCTCTAGCTTGCAAAGGATAAAATGAAAGAAAATGTCAAATTTTATCTTTATATAATATATCCCATCTTCACTTTGGAAATGTGGAAATTTCATTTAATTTTTATCACTTTCATATTAATTTGCATCCTGACACCTCCACTTATTTTTTTTTATTTAAAAATTCATTTCTCATTCGCAAATTGCCTTGCTAGAAATCCCCCAAACTCTAACACGGGCTTCTCTCTCCCACCCAATCGCCGCCGACTACCACCCCTAGCCTAGCCTAGTCCAGGCGAGTCTCCGTCCGGAGCTGTTTTTAGAAGTGACGATAGTCTCTTACACGTGAGTGCTATCTCAGGATGGTTTTTGTAATTTTCCCTTTTGCTTAATGTTTTCTATGAAGAATATATACTCTTACGCAGCGATACACATTTAAATTTGCCATTAGTGAACATGAAAATCCCACCAAATTGATCCTTCTAAAATTATTATTTTAATCCATTCAATTTTGGTTGTCAATTATATATGGTGACCCCCAATCAACATGCGACCTGGCTTCTCATCGTGTTCGTTGACTGAAACTGAATTGGTTATCCGAACTCCAAAGTCAAACCAAGAGATTTTCCTTTTCATCTTTGCGGCAAACCAAGAGGGCATTGGCGTGCATAATTATAGCACAATCTGTTCTAGGATTTACTCAAAACATGCCCAACAAAAAGAAAAAGAGACGTGAGTTTCAATCTCCATATCCAGAGAATTAGTCATGGCATCTTCGTCGTCCTTGTAACCGTCTGTTTACTAAACATTGCTGTTGCAGAGGTAAGCTGTAGTTCCAACGCACAATTCTTCATAGTTCATATATAGAGAGCACATACCCTCTCCAGTAGCCAGAGATAAAAAATTCTAGTATGTGAACATGAGTTTACTCAATACTCTTTTCATTTGTCATTAGACAAATTAGACATCATCACATATAACATTTTCAAGCCTTGGAAAAGTTATTATTCTGAAGTTTAACTTACTCCTTATAGGATGAGATATAAAATATGTTGGACCAAAATCAGACGCCTTAGCAAGCACATCCAATACATACGAAAGGTTGCGTATGCCTTGTTCTATCACTAGTTCCATGCGCTTAAATTTAATGGTGCCATGTAGTGGTTAAATCATGGAAGCGACCTAAGCAACACGAGAAGCGCTAGGGAGGAGAAGCTAATCAGCCCATCCACCGTGCAAAACCCACGGTTAAGATGGAAGTGCTTCGCCAGTAAAGACATATCGGCCACGACGGTGGTGACTGACGCGGTGGTGTATTTCCCCTCGTGGAACGGTTAGTTGTACGCCGTGAACACGTTCGACAGCGGTCTGATTTGGAAGCAGAACTTGAGCGAGCTGACGGGACTCAGAGGCACGGGGACTCAAGTGAATGTGAGATGTCAAGGTTGGTCCTGACGATTGCTGGGAAGCTCCGGATTGTCCCGATTTATGGACCGGCAGCCGTGATTGCCGTGAACCGATCAAATGGGGAGCTAATTTGGTTGACCCGACTTGATTCGAATCCTCTAGCTGTGATCACAGCCTCCGGCACAGCTTACTCGGGGTTAGTCCAATGCTTCTTAAAGAAATATCATTTAGTAAATTTATTTGAATTTGATAGGACGTTATTTTGAGTCGGTCAATTAATAAAAAATATTGAAATATCATGCATTGTTTGATTATGTGATTTATATACTTTTTACATACATGTGATTCCCTTTTACCGATTAGCTGCAGTGTTTGGGTTGGAATCTCTAATATAGTATTAGAGCCAGTTTTGCTCCGGTTCATTTCGCTTGTACGTATACTCCGTCAGTCAAATTTCACGCGTGTTCCTAATCCAGCTTGCATATGAGATAGGTGTTGCAAAATCTCACATCACTTGACCATATGATTTATATGCTTTTTATTTACATTTAATCTATCTCCATCTATTAATTTAATCTTAGGCTGAACTTTCTAACCAAGAAACATAGGTTCACCATTGATGAAGAGAGAAATTTTACACAAGCATCTTACGCCATATTGAGTCTTTTCATGTGCTTGTTCATGGAGAAAGATTATTAATCAGCGATAGATGTTTTGTGAATCGTTAATGAGAAGTCTAGCGTGGATCATGCTGTTCTTTTTTATTATGATTTGCTTAATTGATTAGATGAGTCACTTTTTCATAGTATATTGTATCGTGTTCCGTATTTTGGCACGTCCCAAGAAATAATTATTCATGACTATTTAATCAGAAAATGCTGGCAGAGTGGACGAATCCATGTCAATATTTATCACAAAACTCGAATAATCCAATATATTCATGTACCGATTTGACTTGCATGCAATTTGGTGGTCGGTGGTCTCATATCTCTTCCATTTGACTCTCTCTCTCTCTCTCTCTCTCTCTCTCTCTCTCTCTCTCTCTCTCAGAGGGCACTTTACGTTGGAGTATCGTCGCTAGAAGAGACCTTGCCTGCTGAGCAATGTTGCACCTTTAGAGGCAGTTTGGTTAAGCTAAATATTCTGTCCGGAGCGATCCTATGGCAAACCATACAAGCTCCCGGATAATGGTGGTGGACGGGGAGGCTATACTGGAGCCGCCATATGGGGCAGTAGCCCCGCGATAGACCCCAAGAGGAGGCTCGCTTACGCAGCTACGGCCTCTACACAGCCCCACCCGAAGTGGAAGAATGCCAAGAGAAGCAAAACAATCAGACGACCCCTCCAACCGAGCCTGACCAATGCATCGGGCTTCAATTCGATCATAGCGTTCGAGATGGAGTCAGGAAGGATCAGGTGGGCGCGGCAGTTAGGAGGGTACGACGTGTGGTATCTGGCTTGTTTGGTGCCCAACAGTCCCGGCTGCCCAACAGGGCCTAACTTAGATGCCGATTTCAGGGAGGCTCCGATGCTGATCACGATCTCCACAAATGGAACTGAGCGTGACATTGCAGTCGCCGTACAAAAGAGTAGGTTTGCTTGGGCTGTGGACCGTGACTCTGGGGATATAGTATGGTTAAGAGTAAGTACTATGGTTTTCATCCTTTTATATTAAGAAATTGCGGGAAGAAATTTTTTAGCCCAACCAATAAACTAAGTGAAACAAATTTAACAGAGAAGTTCACTATTTTTCTTTTCAAATATAATTCTTCTTGATGTGATAGCTGGCAGGACCTGGTATCATTGAAGGGGGAGGCAAATGGGGCACGGCTACAGACGGCAAAAGGTCTACACTAACATTGCCAATGGCAATCGAGAGAACTTCACCCTTGCTCCCTCGACCCGAATGACGACATCAGGCGCATGGGTCGCCCTGGATGTGCGTTCCAGAGAAATACTATGGTCCACGGCTAACCCGAACAATGAAACCGCACCTACGCTGGTTTCTGTGGCGAATGGGGTTGTGTTCCCGGGTTTCGGTGGCTCCGGAGGGGCCCCTGTATGCGATGGACGCCGAGACGGGCAAGATATTGTGGTCATACAATTCAGGAGCCACAGTGTATGGAGGGACATCAATAAGTTATGGGTGCATTTATCATGGGAATGGGTATAAGTTGGGAGCAGTGGCACAGTTGCATCCGGCTTGGATCGGAGGGACTGACCTCTATGCTCTGTGTCAAGTAAGGGAGATAATAGTTAGTTTCTTGGGTCACAAACTATATAGAAATAAGTTGGTTATACAATACATGTTTCATTTCATTCTCAAGCCAAAATAAATCTATTCAAGTATCAAGAAATAAAATTGGTTCATCAGAAGTTGAATGCTACCCATCGGTGCGATCCGTATTGCTTATTGAAATGTCAAAATATTAGTTCCTAATTATCGTGAAATGTGATGGCCGTCTATGAAATTAATTCACTCAAAACTCACGAAATTCTACATATGTCAGTCATATAGAACTCGGTGTTCCAATGGGCATACACGGCAAAAAAGAACAAACCCCATTACCACAAAGCTAATACATACTGAAGCACTTGAAGACCGCATTATTGTGAAGATATATATCATGTGGCACCAGGAGTTCCCCCAAACACTTCAGTAGGAGCTTGGCTTGTATTTTCTTCTTTCATTTTCAAATCCCCATTGAAGTGTTCAGGAGAATTCTAGGGGGCACTTGATGAGTGCATGGCCTTCTTTGGCCTCGAAAGAAATTGAACCAGCTCCAAAACTTCAATTTCCTTTTGTGTGCTTGGTCTGGTGGGCTAAGCAACCAACTTCCTACTACATTTATATATAAGTTGATTTTCTACTTTAGAAGCTTTCAGAATAATCACCGGCAAAGGCTTGAAAGCTCAGTCACCGCTTGAAAGCTCAGTCACCCGCACCTCGACCTCGAACCTAGCCTCATTTTTGTGCCAGATGACTCCTCAGAGAATAATTATTGTGGGCACGAGAGCGGCAATGTCGGTTTATATGCTTTGACCTCATACCTTCTTTTTCAGCTTTTCTTGTGACCACAAAAGCATCACGAACTTTGTTAGAACTTCTAAAGGAGATTCTGATTTATATTGAAGATGTGGTAGCTAGCTCTATAGTTTAGTAAACAATATTGTACAGCACAGTAAGTCTTTTAATTTATCTTCAACACTGCTTATGATGATAGCTAGGGGATTTTCAAATCCAGGCTTAACTTTGAAGAACTTTTCAAGTGGGATGCTCTGTTAGTAACCTTTTCCCCGGTTTACACATGAACTGTTCTGCCAATGAGTTTCCATATTCACCACATGAAGGTGGACAACAATGTCGGCAGCACTTACATATTAATATACATGGCTCAATTTATGAGCCGAATGCATTTGAGCGATTAGATCAAACTAGCCCCACGTGAAGCCCGCCAAATTTGTACTTGGAAGCTGAGGAAGAAAAGTTCGAACCATGCCCTTCCGTATAGACATGGGTTACTTATCGATACAAAGTGTATGGATTCAAATTGATATGTACTTCTTTAGACTTTCTTATTACCTAGAGCAATGCCGCCTTTATGATCAAGGTTAAAATCAACATGTGTACGGGCATAGAAATTATTGCGCAATCCACAATTACCTCTAAGCTGGTTTCTTGTACTGTTGGCAACCAAGAAAAACGAGAACTCAAGAGGACAGGTCGTTTTGAGAAGAGAGAAAAAAAGAAAAGGGACAGAAACATAAAGGGATGGTTGATGTCCACATCTCACGCCAGGATACCATATTCTTCTCCTTTCACCTTCCCATTGAACTTGACCAGGTTCGTTATGCTTTGGCATTGATCACTTCATGGACGTTTGTCTGGTTCTCGTAGCTTTTTTTTTTCCCCTCTGTAAGGTCCCTTTTTTTTTTTTTTTTTTTTTTTTTTTTTTGCAAAGGCCTCGCGGTACCCCTGTCTTGAAGATACTTGGAGTTCCTCTTACCACTTCCATTGGGGTTAGAAGGGGCCCCTCTCCCTTAGGCGATGCCTTGTACACTTTCTAGTACAAGCTTTCCAGTTGATAGTTTGAGGCAAAAACTTGCCTGCTCTTACGATACGGCAAATTCTTCCATTTTGACATTACATTTCCGAAATGGTTTGTGGGTCGGAGTTAGAATATTTTCTTATTTAGTTGATGACGTCTGCACAAGTGTCAAATTTGGAGTGGAGGGTGCATCTGAAATTGAGTGGGTGGGTCCACCATATATTAGCCGAAATGGTGTGTATTTATATATTTTGGTAGGATGTGAGACTAGGGATGAGGATGGTTTTAGGGTAGAACTAAAAATCTGAGAACTGGACCGGTGGAAACCGGTTCTTCCAAGTTTTAGGATATGTATGGTAGATTATAAGTTCCAAAAATTGGGGAACTTGTTTCCACGGATAGGAACCTGGAACAAATTTTTTGTTTTATGTCTTTGAGTGATTCTGCAGCATTCCATGATGTCTTGAAACCACTAATATGAGCTTCTATTTCTGGCGATATCAATGACTGAGACTTTTAATTTATTAATATTTCATAATCTTTGTGTGTCTAAATATAAGTTGTGATCAGTAGATTTTAGCAAATGGTAGTAATTCAATGTGATGATTTAATACAATAGTTAATTAAGAGCACATGTGGAACTTGGATAAACCCTAAAAATGATCTTGAAACCTGTAACAGGGTGGATTCCACGTTTTTTTGCGTATGTAGAGTAGGTTTTGAGTTACAAAAATTAAGGAACCTATTTCAATGAGTAAGTTTTAGGTTTTAGATGTAACTTGGATGGAACTTAGAACTGCTCACCTTATGTGAGACTTGTTCTCTCATTTGTATATTTGATATGATTCAATTCCTTTGAAGTTTCAACAATAAACTAGCTCACACTTACTTTCTCTAGTAAGATAGGAGTAATATCCTCCAAAACTTTAAGAAAATTGAGAGAAATGCTAAAGATGCGTGCAAAAATTATTTGGTCAAAGGAAATTTCCATTAACCACTGGAATTTGTCTTAGTGGTTACCCTTCCCACGTGAGAAAGGAGAGGTAGGGAATTCAAATCCCTAACTTCTTAGGGGGAAAATGTGGAGACGATTTAGCATCAGGTGTGGGTTTCGACTCCTATATCTTACAAGAAGATAGGGCAAAAGTCTAAAATTGAGAGTTAGAGTAGGAATATAATAGGACCAATTAAAAAAAAAAAAAGGAAAATTTCATTTATTACCAAAATGATACATGAAAAGATCCATAAAAAATCCTAGAAATCACCACAGCAAAGCAAGCCCATAAAGCTGCAAGCCCATAAAGCTGCAAAACAAACAAAAATCTTGAATTTAAGGTATATCATCGAAGCACGATTGGTAGAGGTAAGCACATGCTCACCCTTTAAGAACAAGCCCGTGACTATTGCATACAAGCAAAAAGATGGTGGGTCGATCACCAAGTCACACTTTATCATTAGAGATGAGCATACGTCGGAATTTTTACCTATAGCTACGGCTTTACCTTTTCGTAATGTGCATCCAGGTTTGGCGTCCACAACATCATCACTATATGGATACAATAGAATCTTAGGCACTGTTTGGTAACCATCCAAACAGTGCCCGATTCTGATTTTTTGTTCCCAGAATCAGTTTGGAACGAGAATCGCGTTTGGTAAAATTTTTGTTCCCGGGATCAAATTTGTTGTCAGGAATAGATTGGGAAGAGAATCAAGAACGAAAAAAAAAAAAAAGTTGATTATTGCTCCGGGAACAAAATTGAGAATCAAAACTCTTCTTCTTCTCTTTTCTTCTTCTTCATTGACTGCCATCCCGCGACCGCCGTCGTCTACCACCACCCGCTGCCGTCGGTCATCGGCAACTAGTCCGGCGAGCTCGCCGGAGGCTCGCCTAGCCACCGGCCAAGCTGGCCTCGCCGGGGCTGGGCGAGGCCCGCCTAGCCCCAGCGAGGCTCGCCCAACCCTGTCAGTGGCCAGGCGGGCCTCGCCTAGCCCCGAACGAGGCTTGCGTGGCCACCGGCGAGGCTCGCCCAACCCTGCCGGTAGCCGGGTAGGCCTCGCCCGGCCCCGGCGAGGCTCACCTAGCCTAGCCCCGGCGAGGCTCGCCTAGCCCCGTCGGTGGCCAAGGAGGCCTCGTCCATCCCCGGCGAGGCCGGCTGGCCATCGGCAAGGCCAAGCCTCGCCGGGGCTGGGCGAGCCTCGCCCAGCTGCCGGCGAGGCTCGGCCGACGAGGGCCGGCGACACTCCGGTGAGGTCGACACTCCGGTGAGGTCGGCCGGCCCTCGTCCGGTCGGGTCGCTAGTCCGGCGATCGGCCTAAAGAAGAAGAAGAATAGGAGAAAAAAAAAAAAAAAAAAAAGGAAAAAAAGAAAAGAAAAAAGGAAAAAAAATAAATTATTTAATATTTAAAAGAAATTGATTTGGAACATAATCAATTAACATGGTACCAAACGCAATTCTATTCCAGAATCAGAAATTTTGGACAGTTATCAAACACATTCTTTTACTCAGAATCAGTTCTTGGGAACAGAATAAAAAATAATCATTTCTTGTCAGAATCTGTTCCCGGGAACATAATCGTTACCAAACACGCTCTTATTGAACGGAGAGCTAGCCTTTTATGATTCGTTTGATAATGATTATGTTCCAAGAAACAATTTCTTTTCAAAAATATTTTTTTTCTATTTTTATTCAGTAGAACAATTTTTGAGTAAAATAACGTATTTGGTAAAATAGAAAAAGAATATGAATGCGTTTGGTATGAACCATAATTTTTTTTATTACGTAGTATTTCTTTTAATTTTTTAATAATTTTTTTAAGAATCGTTTTTCTTTTTTTCTTTTCTTCACTCCCATCACTACCGACTGTCGATCAATCGGTGGTGGAGGGGGCAAGTAGTTGCCAGAGACGGTCACTAGTGGCGAGCGGTGTTGCTAGTGGCAGCCGGTGGTTAGTTGGGTGGACGATAGCGGGTGGCCGCAAGGGGCAAGGGAGAAGAAGAAAAGAAAAAAAGAAAAAAAAACTTATTTCTAGAAATTATTCCCGAAAATAAATTACTTTTTTCTATTTCTTATTTATGTTTTAAATATATTCTCCAACCACTTTTCTATTTTGGGGAATAGAAAAATTAATTGATGTTACCAAATGAATTTTTGTTCTTTTTTTATTTCGGGAAGCAAAAGAACAGAAAAATAAAGGAATAGAAACGTTAACAAATGCACCCTCAGTGAATGCAATCTGCCAAAACTTCTAGCAAAAACCTGTTAAATGAGCACAAATATGATACTAGAGCTATTGTGAACACCTCAAAATTGGAATCGAAGTACTTATTCATTAGAATTCCTAGATCTAAAATTAAATTGGGAGAGATAAGCTCCCAAATCTAAAATTGGGAGAGTAGAGCTCCTAGACTAAGATTTAGATCGGGAGAGTAAAGCATGAAACAAGATAAAATAGAAGAAAAAAAAAAAAAAAAAAAAGAAAGAGAGAGGAGAGGGAGAGATTTAGGTTAAAACCCTCCCCTCCAGTAATAGAAGAAGCCAAGAAAGGTTAAAACTAAGAGAGGAAGAGAGAGGGAGAGAGCGGTAGGGGAGTTGTGGATTTATGCAATATGCAAAAATTGTTCACGATGCACACCACCAAATGAGTGTATAAAAGTTTATGAACCATTTTCAATGTGCCTTGTTTATTATGTTTATGCGGCATGATTATATCCATCCTTTTATGAACTTTTGTACTCCTAGGCTAGCATACCCAAAAATGCAATGGAAGATCCTATGAACTCATAGTTAGCCAAAATAGATGCACGATTTTTTATTTCAACATATTTGGAAAGTAAGAATGGTATGTTTAGAGTCACTTTTACATTTTTTTTTTTTTAGATGCACTGACTTTTTTCTAATTTTAAGTGCTTGAAAAATCTTTAAAAATTGTCTTATATTGATACATGTTATGAAGTACATGAATGAATATTCATTATGTTCATCTTATCTAATATACTTATTATGGTACATTTGTATTATACATTTTAAGTACATCTCCTTATCCAATGAATGTTCATCTCCACATCTAATATATGTATTATTCAATACATTGACATTAATGATAAGTGCATTTTTGTTTTCTTATAAATAGAGCTTAGTTTTTTCATAGTTGTGATAGAGTAAAGAAAAGGAAAATAAAATATTGAAAATAAAAAATTTCTCCTCTAACTTTCGTTACAATATTTGGTATATGGTTTTCTCTACTATCTTTGATGTTTATCTGTTTTCTCTACTTAATCTCTCTATTCTCTCTATTATATATTTGCAACTCAATATTTTACAACAATACATACATTTACCTGTAATTCTTTCATGGCTTATTAAATTTATTTTATATTTTCAACTTCAACAGGGAAGTAAAAGAATTAAATTTTAACCCGTCGGAAATCCAGGCAAACAAATCGGTAAGTTTGACTCCTTGATATTCAGATACATCGACGTGGTAGGTCTATCACAACATTGGGCGTTGGCCACGCATGAGACCAAATTTCTTAGGACGGTCGATGTCCAGTTGCTCCAGTTCTCAGTCAAACCGTTATGAATGGCAAGATCCCCCACTTGGGCAAGTTTCGTTATTGAATAAGTGAGTAGTGCTTGCATGACGGAGTGACGGTGCAATTTGAACCATTAATTCCATTGTGCTTACTATGGGCAACTGGAACAGTAAAAAATCAATGGTTTTGCAAGTTTAATATTTAAAGAAACAAATCCATTGACATCACTCAAGAAAAGGAAATCCATGATGTGATTAACTACAATTAGATGGTGGGGGTACCGGTTTAAAATAAAACAAATGGCATGAAGTCATAGATAAACAATATTAGATATCTAATATGCATGTAATATAGATGGAATGGACTTTCAATTTTTTCAATTTTTTTTTTAATATCAATAGGTTAACCATGGACTTGATTTTTCACTGGAGTCTCTTTGTTACCTTGATACAGTTATCTCTCTAATGAAATGCTTTCGGTCGGAGAGTCATCACATCTCACTATTATTTCATAATCCATTAATATGCTTTAAGATTTATCGTCAAAAAGCCTATACTCCTCAATTTTAATTGGCGAGATGATTGTTCCCAAAACCGTTGCCACCAAATATCATATTTCGTCATTGCAATCATTCATGGGAGTGAAATTAAATTTTGGTTATTAATATTTCCAGGTTTCTTTTCCTTTAAACTTGCTTTTAGCAAATATATATATATATATATATGTGTGTGTGTGTGTGTGTGTGTGTGTGTGTGTGTGTGTGTATGTACATATGTTATATATATATATATATATATATATATATATATATATATATATATATATATAGGAATCAAATCCCAACGATTGGGATTTTGATTTCCCAAGGAAATCGGACAAAAAAGTCGTCCGCTTTCCTTGAGAAAGTGATGGGTCCAGTCACCTCAGCATTCTCCTTTAATAAGCTGCCATGTTCATGCCCTACTTTCGTGGAGATAAATGCAGAGATGCGCGTCCAATAATGTGACAAAAAGAGAGGCGTGATATCTACGTCCTGTGCGCGCAAGCGAGCTTTGCAAGGTTAGGGTTTTCCTTGACCACATTTCCTCCAAGAAAACGTTTATTAGCCCAGGAAAGATTGAGTTTGACGTTGATACATAAATGCTCTTTGCAAGACGACAAAGAAATGATTCCAGCTTAACGACACCGAGAGCTCTTTACGTTTGAGAGAGTGAGACCAATGAATACAAAATTATCTATGTAAATCATATGAAGGATATCACAGTGGTAATGAAGCTCCAACTGATCAACGTGTGTCATAGTCTGTCGGCAGCAGAAGCGCGGCATATTTTTTCACTGCTTCTGTTTACGAGTCAAAATAAATGATGTAGCGGCTAAACCGTGGAGGCGAATTGAGCAACGCGAGAAGTCCTTGAGAAGAGATGTTGATCAGCCCGTTGACCGCCCAGGATTTACGGTTGAGACGGAAGTTCTTCGCCAGAAAGGATATATCCGCCACCCCTGCAATAGCCAAAGGCGTCGCGTATTTTGTCTCGTGAAACGGCTGCTTGTGTGCCGTGAATGCGTTCACCAGCCATTTGATGTGGCAGCAAAACTTAAGCGAGGTCACGAGGTCACGTACTCCGCTCCTTGGGACTTGACCGCCTACTCACTTACAATGGTCCCCAACCACCGTCTTCGCACGGCCTCCGCAGTGATACCACTTGTTGGGAAGCGAGTGGATGTACAAGTAAAAATAATTACTTTTATTATAAAACAATATTACAAATTCTCTACATACACACCATTCTCACACACATCTCACACGCCTCACCACTACACACACTTTCCTACACAAGACCCCTCACACGAACACAACTCTTGCACACACCCACTCACTCTCTATCACTCTACACTCACGTCACCTACTCCACCCACTCACACACTCATGTACACACTCCACTCACACTTCACACACTTACTCACACAAGAGGCAAGAGCCCCTATTTATAGGAGGCAATGTCGGTGAGAAAAATCTGGAGAGAGGGGGAGAGAAAAGTCTAGAGAGAAGGAGAAAAATCTGGTGCAAAGAGAGAGAGGGAAATCTGGAAAAATCCAGAGAGAGAGAGAGAGAGAGAGGCGGTGCCCCTCTTTTCTGACAGGGACTATAGTAAATGTAACCGTCCCAAGGTCAACCCAGAAAATAGCTGGACGCCTCCTGATCCTTGCAATTTTTGGACCCGCAGTCGTCATTGCTGTGAGCCGATCGAACGGGAGGCTTATTTGGGAAACTCAGCTCGATCCACAATCTCTAGCGGTGATAACAACCTCCGGAACGGCTTATGAGGTGGATGCAAATACTAATGAGACAATAATAACCTGTTTCAAGAGAAATTACAGAGAATCTACGCAATAAAGGAAATAGTGACTCATTTTGAACTCGATGATTTTCATCTCTCTTTATTTTTACAGGGCATCGGAGTATCGTCATGCGAGGTGACCTTACCTCCGGAGCAATTTGCACTTACCGAGGCAGCTTGGCGAAGCTCAATATTAGGTCAGGAGCAATAATATGGCAAGCTACACAATCGCGGATGACAGCGGTCAACGTGGCAGCTACTCCGGAGCCTCTATATGGGGAAGCAGCCCTGCGATTGATCCGAGAAGGAGGCTCGTGTACGTAGGTTCTTAAAACCTATACACAGTTCCTATAGAGGTCGCACAATGCCAGGAGAAGCAAAATAACCAAACTGAAAAGCCAAGTTAACCTGACCTAGGCATAGGGCCGGATGTGAACTCCAATTCGATCATTGCATTCGACGTCAGATTGGGGAGAATCAGGGGGGCACGACAACTCGGGTGATATGACGTGTTACTCAGCATATCTGCGAACGGCAACAGGTGAGACACCATAACTGCCGTGCAAAAGAGTGGCTTTGCTGCATGCGGCGCGTTCTAGTATTACCACGCAAACCATTTAGGTATCAGATGGCTCCTGGTTCGAACAATTTAGGGCTAGTTCTTCTTAGGGTATCAGTAAATCCAAATGAGCTAACTGAATCCCTTTCGCAATAGATCATAGATTGGCAACTTAACAACCAGAGACAAGCCCTTCATAAACCAGGTAAAAGTAATGCAAACAATTAGATATCACACACAATAACATATTCGAAATTGCAATACCTTAATATCGATCCACGAATCAATGGTTAACTCCCTTGTGTTAGCTTTGCCATGACTTGCAAGCATCAACGGAGGCAAAATTTATTGTCACGTGGCATCAGGAGTTCCCCCAAACACTTCAGTAGGAAAATTATGAAGAAGCTGATGAGAGAAAATTCTCGACAAGTTCCCAGTGAAGTGTTCAGGGGAACTCTAGAGGCAATCTGACGTTTTCATTAACTATTGTTGCTCTTTGGACTATCTGTTGCTTGCCCATCTTAGGGTTGCTTGCCCTGGTATTTATAGAGGACTTTCCTTCTTTTATTTTTCTCCCTTTGCACGAATGCCATGTCTGTTGGGAAAATATGACTTCGAATTGGGTAGAACAATGAAGTCGGATCTTTAGAGCACTCGAGTCGGACTTTGAGGCGTGATATCACTTTCTTTAAGGATTTATTTGCCCCACAAAGTTGCTAATGGTCACCGGTAAATTTCCTCCAATATACAACAAAGTCTCAAATGAGAATACTAGATAGCAATTCTAGTATTTCTCCAGGATCTCTCTAGGAAACAATTAGAAACAATGGCTGTAGTTTCTCTCAAAAGAAAAGGAAAAAATGGAAGAAGATATATGTTTGATCTCAAAACAAACGTACTTATTTTTTATTTTTCGAATAGAAGCAACCCTTCAAAAGGTTGCAAAAGAACAAAGGCAACCTTTCGGGAAATGTTACAAAATGAACAAGTACGTCTCAAATGTTATGTTGAAAAGACATAAAATTCGGAATTAAATAAATATTAAATAAAAAATAACTCTTAACTTTTCGTGAACAGTCACACTGTTTCAATAAGGTTTATAGTTAATTAATTTTTTTATAGAAATAAATCCGAATTTTCAATAAATAAAAAAAATAATGATCGTCGGTTAGTGCCAAATCTCGTCCACGTGCGCACTCACATCTTTTCGATGTGGGACAAAGCACCTTTTCATTTGTTTTATAAACAAATTACCAACAATCCCCCACTTTTGTTTATAAAACAAAAACAAGAAATAAAACGTTAGAAATATACAGCCAAAATTTATGTGAGATTAATATACATACATAAAGGTCTCTTTCGAGTTAAACATTTACTTAGTGCAAGTATCTCAAAGCTCTATCAAAGTGACAAGTAGCTCGGCTTTAAACTTGTACTTTTATATAATAGAACCGGACATACCGCACATACACTAACCTCTTGTCTCAGCGAGAAATTCTATATTACTCAACACTATTATGGCCTTGTGCTTGATCCTGTTTCATGAGCTCTCTAGAAAGCAACCCTAACTTTCGTAAGAAGCGGCACCACTTCTAAGCTCATATAGGTGAAGTATCTACCATGTGTTTCTGTTACTATCAACATATTATAAGTTTGTATCATACTTCATTAAGAATTCAATTCAACCTACAAAACATAACAGACGATACTGACTTCTCATATCGAGACTATGTCAATATCAAACAATCACATGCAGTAACTTGTTCTTACCCATTAAACCTTGTAACTAGTGATGTTCTAGAAAAAAGTCGGGTTACCATTATTGGTGATTTCAATTAAAAGGTTTCAGCCCCATTTCTTATGAGGTCATTATTACCATGTCTCTTAGTAAAGCCCTCGTCAAAGGATCGGCAAGATTATTACTTGACCTCACGCAGACAATTATTATGGTACCATCTTTGATCAATTGTCTCACATATTCATGTCTTAGACTAATATGTCTAGACTTACAATTATAGGTTCTATTATAGACTCTTGCTAAAGTAGCCTAACTATCATAGTAGATAGAAATAGGAGGTATAGGACTAGGTCATAATTTGATATTCAATAACAAATTTATAGTCTATTCAGCCTCTTTCCCAAATTCTGCTAAAGCAACAATTCAAATTTCATAGTTGAGTGAATTATGCACATTTGTGTCTTGCTCGCCCAAGAAACAACACATTCACGTAATATGAAAATCCATCCAGAAGTTTCATCTCCCATACTTGTAATCCAACTAGTATCGGTGTATCTTTGTCATACAACCGAATAATTATTATAGAACAATCACAAATTTGAAGTCCTCTTAATATAACCAAAAATTGTAATAATAGCCTTTCAATGTTCTATATTTGGATTACTAGTATATCTACTCAACTTGCACAATAACTTGCACAATATCAGGTCTAGTATAATGCATCGCATACATTAAAGACCAATGTCACTCACATTAAAAACTCTCCACCATGAATCAAATGGAGTACTCATATATTTGAAAACAAGATGTTTAAATCTATACAACATCTTCTTCATGTAATCACTTTAGCTCAAAGAATAACCCCCACTATTTTTTTTTTTTTTAATTTTAACACTTAAGATAGTATCTGCTTCATCCAAATCTTTCATTTTGAAGATAAAAGTCAGATACTTCTTAATCTCAATGATTCCAGTAGTATTAGTTCCAAAGTCCCCTTTGGACATAACCCCACTTCAAGAATATTCCAAGAGGTAATTAATCGAAATTATGCATCATCAAATTTTCATCCTCGATGAAATACAGACATAAAAAATGTAAATCAATGCAATTCCACTCTCTTGGCTCATTTATGCTATTCCATATAATCAAATCTATGAGGGGGCAAGGACAACAAATATAACATATTAGAACCAAACAAGGGACACCCAAAAAACCCATTTGGTATCTTCAGATTGCCTCCATAAATAGAGCACTACATATCAGCCCATGCATGTAACAACATTCTCTAACAATTCAGTAAATGTGAGCAAATCGAATATCGAGGTATCAAAAGTGCATAAACTGGAATTGAGAGAGGCGAAAAGAAGATACCCGGCAATTCTAGGAATGGAATCAACAACATCTTATAATCCGAAACCTTCTAAAAGTATAATCAGAGTCACACCTTATTTCTTCATGATATTAAATTTCTAGAAGCTCCCATATCTGCACACTCTAATGCTTGGTCACACAGAATTTGAAGAACCAACAACTTCTTACCAACATATAAGGAGTAATAATCCCTGTACAAAACATCCGTAGAGAAACCTTTTCACTCCTGCCCTCTAACATGACCCATCGCAGTTAAGTAATGGAGCACGTACATGGGCCACGTCAAAGTATCCAGCAAGTCCCAATCAATACATCTTAGACATTTCGAAGCAAGCTCTGAACCCTCGGAAGAGACGGTTTCCAGTTGAATTCTTAATGGACACATTAGGGCGACGTGGATGGCATCCAATAACGAATTCGGAAGCGAAGAATTAAGTGCCCCGACAAAATCATCCAATCCAAAGGGACACAAATATAGCGCTACGCTTTGCCTCAGACTCCGAACCCGAACCTCCATCCTCGCCATACTCGCAGGAATCGGTCGATGAATCGGCGTGGCCATCGCCTTCACCATCGACTCGATCCCCATTATCTTCGCAAACTGGGGCACCGCTCAATTCACTCGGCAAAGATGCTTCGACATCAACCGCCCGATTCTTCTCGGGAAGTTTCACACCGGCATCGGATATCATCTTATCCAGCTTCTTTCTCCTCCTACTCAATTCCTCGGCGAAGCTGCCGTCGTCTATCATAATCCGACGGAGCTTGCCGCTCTCCAGATCCTCCCGATCGCCGTCCTCGTACTCAATCCTGTACAGACCCGTATCGTAATACACCACCTTCTCGAGGAACTTCCTCCCGTTGAATTCCTTCAGCACGTATCTGCCGACCATTGCCACCGGCACCGCGCTCGCCGCCCGCCTCTTAGGATCCGAGCCGCTCCCTTGCTGGCGGCCGCGTTCTCCTTGTCCGGCAAGGGCCGCTTCCTTGGCCAGCCGCGTTTCCTAGGTACCGCCGGATTCATCTACTACCAAGTATCTTTCCCCCGGTAAGTGTATGTGTACACGTCACATAGCAATTTTGCTAGACACGCACCACCGACAAATTTTCGTGTCTACTTCATCGGCCTATGCCGATGCGTGTAATAATCATCATTTAGGCCTTGGATCCAGCAGCATCATCTCGCCCATAACCACCATTAGTAAGCACGGGGCATAAAACATAAGACAAAGAAAATGATGAATTAGAATATGCTTTTGATCATTGAAATGACTGAGAAAATAACTAACATGACTTAATTCAAGTAAAAAACAAAACCAACTAGCATTAGAGATATCATGACAAAAAGTATTAGCAAATGGCAAACACCATCAGCGCATGATAGAACACAGTACTTGGCGATTTTATTTTATTTTATTTTATTTTTTTAAGCAGCATAAAGTTTTATGGACACGTTCGTTTGCTGTCTGGGACATGCATATATGTAAGGAGCAAAAAAAAAAAAAAAAAAGGCACGAAGCTAGAACCATGTCTTTCCGAACATGCCTCTTCGCTGACTCTCCCACAGAGTGATGGCCACCATTGCAGCCCTCGTTATTGCCAACGGGTTGCCCACCGCCAGGCTCAATCCCTCACTTCTGCTCCCTCAAGAGCCTCCAACAATTGTAGTGATATCTAAATCGCCGCTCATACGAAGGAAAAGCCTTCCGAGCAGGATCAGAAGCATTGTCCAGAGGATGGTGGTCATTCGAGGAAGACAACATTGCAGGGTCTGTGATTTCGACAATGTCCACTTGCTCCGGTGGAGGACGTAAAGAATTATTATGCAACCTTGCTTTGTTGAATATGAACACCTCTAACTCATTCTGTGCACTCATCCACTTGACTCCATTGTTGCGAATTAAATCCTTAAAATTGTTGGGAAAATATGACTTCGAATTGGGTAGAACAATGAAGTCGGATCTTTAGAGCACTCGAGTCGGGCTTTGAGGCGTGATATCACTTTCTTTAAGGATTTATTTGCCCCACAAAGTTGCTAATGGTCACCGGCAAATTTCCTCCAGGATACAGCAAAGTCTCAAATGAGAATACTAGATAGCAATTTTAGTATTTCTCCAGGATCTCTCTAGGAAACAATTAGAAACAATGGCTGTAGTTTCTCTCAAAAGAAAAGGAAAAAATGGAAGAAGATATATGTTTGATCTCAAAACAAACGTACTTATTTTTTATTTTTCGAATAGAAGCAACCCTTCAAAAGGTTGCAAAAGAACAAAGGCAACCTTTCGGGAAATGTTACAAAATGAACAAGACGCCTCAAAGGTTATGTTGAAAAGACATAAAATTCGGAATTAAATAAATATTAAATAAAAAATAACTCTTAACTTTTCGTGAACAATCACACTGTTTCAATAAGGTTTATAGTTAATTAATTTTTTTATAGACATAAATCCGAATTTTCAATAAATAAAAAAAATAATGATCGTCGGTTAGTGTCAAATCTCGTCCACGTGCGCACTCACATCTTTTCGATGTGGGACAAAGCACCTCTTTATTTGTTTTATAAACAAATTACCAACAATGTCTGCTTCTTGTATCCGTATAATTGTGATTATTCTTGGACGAAAATCAGTTGTAGTTATTGTTATAACTATTATTAATTATGCTATGATTAGTCTATGAAATTGGTATACGAGTGATGCAACAAGTTTTTGTTGATTTTTTGAAAATATGACTTATTTTCTAATTGCTTACGCATAAGCTAATCTTGCACCAATGGTGAAGACCGACCGTCGTACATCTAACACAATTATAGAAACATAATAGTAATATTGGACTTATGTACAATCAATATGATAATTTTCTACTGATTTTTGAAGCATGTGACACATTTTGTAAATGCCCACTTATAATTTATCATATATGAATGGTGGAGATCGGGTCTAGAATATCTTATATTACTTTTATAAGAAAAAGAACTTTTATAGAATAAAAGGAATTTGTGCGAGGGCAGGTGAACATGGACGCAAATGTAGGCTAAATGGGAGGGCTTGACGAAGAGAAGATATTAGTACGTGATCGAGTTGTGACCATTCATCCCACCTTTTCCCCGTTTGGTGCATCTTTCTTTCGTCCTTTTGTTTACAGTATTTTCTTTGTACTTATACGCGATTTGTAAGAGAAAATTGAGTTCTCGCGTGCTTTATTCGTTAGATTATCCGATTGGAAACTTGATGCATAAAATGGAGGAAAAGACCTATATATTTCATGCGAATCCTATTCGACAAAAATTGATCTCATATCATTTCAAATAATCATGCCTTGCTAACTTGACCGGAGTAGATCCATGTAATATTTTCACATTTCGATCATATTGCACAAAATCAAGAAGCCTTGTATAGCAAGCTTAACGCAAACTTGAAATGATGTCAAAACCAAGACCATAAGTACAATTTACAATCAAATAAGATATTATCGCCTACACCGGGATCTCCAAAAAAGACTGAAACATATTTGGTCGTCCGGATTTCTAATCGGGATAGGACTGGATAGGATATGATATAAAATTCTGAGATTTTTTTTATATCATGTCTATTATTTGGTGAATCGCAGTATTAAAATTGGATATGTTCACATTATATCATATACATTTTTTTTAATATAAACGGCATATCATTGTAAATGAACATAAATGTTCATAAACGGAGATGGTGAAAATCTCTCGTAACACTATTCCTTAATTTATTTTTATTTTTATTTTATTTTATTTTTCCTCTTTTTATATTATTTTCGTTATTATTTCTTTTTTCCCCTTTCATCATTCTTTAATATAATTTTATCAAATAGTAAACTGTACTAACATACTTAAAATACAAAAATACCTAAAATATATAATAAATATAAATATTTAATTTATAGATTGAATGTTTATTATAAGATAAAATTAAACTTGAATATATAAATTAAAATAAGATTAATTAAAAATAAATTTTTATTTTTTTATTTTTAAATTCTTAAATTAGAATTCAAATATTATTTATATTAAAATATAATTTCAATTTTGTTAATTTAATAAGTTTGTCATTTGATAAAAATAATTTTCCTATTATGGACATTAGAAATCATACCCACATTTATCTCACATCCCTCATGGGATAATTTTATCCTGTCTATATCCCATTTATATCCAACTTTATCCTGTCTTGAGCTAGCACCAAATGTAGAATATGATAAATCATATCCTATCCCGAATTTTATCTTGATTGCCAAACGCAGCCAAAAAGGATGTGGAGGGATAGGGCTTGGCACATTTGAGAAGAAGAGCAAAGGAGAATTTCCATCCACTCGACCATAAAGATTCTCCCCTTAACCCCAATTGATCATTACACCCACATTTCAGACCAGGTTCATTCCCTCTCAAAATTTGGCTTTTCATTTAGTTGGAGAAGCGATATTATTTTCGTTATATTATGAAAGGGCTGTGTTTTCCTCTTCATCCCTTCGCTAAAAAGATTCTTGTGAAGAAAAATTTATACCTGGATAAATGTTACTCTCACCAACAACTGCTCCTTGTAAAATGCATCATTTATATGTGCAAAGAATTAATTGAGAAATCGGATCGGCAGTAAAGATAAATACAATTAATGGAACATTAGAACATCGTTTTCTTAGGTTCCATTTCACTGTCGATGAACTTGATATGTAAATTTTTTCAAATCTTTTTATTTTTCCAAACATAAAAAACAGACACGAGGAATTTACGAGAAGTCAGCCTCTTTGTCTCATTACCAAGGAAAGAAAAAGAAAATGCACACAATCGCATGCAATATGCTTAGAAGAAACAAGGTATGTACTGCCGGTGTGAGAAATTTTATCCAAGTGGCTGTGTTCACATTTTATTTGGGTATTATAACTACTCGACTTCTTCTATTAAAGACATACAAGATCACTTGAGTAAAACTTTTTTACATTATTTTACTAAAGATCTAATGAGGTGATATGGTTTCATTTTTCGTAATATTACTTATCTAGACTGATGAAAACAGGACGTGTGAGGTAAAATCTTGATAAGATACTTTCCTTAAGTCTAACTTATTTTATGAGCTTTATAATTGGGACTCTATCTAGTGAACACTTAGTACATGTCTCACTCCTCTATCTAGTGAATCCCAAACCTATCATTAGCCATTGGAGTCGCTATAGCTTCTAATTTTACTTTCTCTGGAGAAGATCTACAATAGGGTATAGGAGCCAAATTCAAATTATGCTAGCTATAAATAGTTTGAGTATAGATCCATTTTTCTTATTC
The DNA here is from genome assembly GCA_017140595.1 of Eucalyptus curtisii. Taxonomy (NCBI): domain Eukaryota; kingdom Viridiplantae; phylum Streptophyta; class Magnoliopsida; order Myrtales; family Myrtaceae; genus Eucalyptus; species Eucalyptus curtisii. The sequence continues at coordinate 33,144,479 of CM029500.1, forward strand.
TGATATGAGAAAATTAAGTGAGCTCGGTTATTGTAATAAATATTTAGAAAATAAAAATGAACGAACAAAGCAAGCATCACATAATGTGTCAAAAATCGATTTCTCTCCCTCTCTCTCTCTCTCTCTCTCTCTCTCTCTCTTTTCTGTAGTTCTTGATGCTAATGTTTTTCTGTAAAGGCATAGTTTTCGCAAGCCGCGTCCTGATTTACAGTGGTGAAATGATTCTTCAAGATCTTGATTTAGTTGACTTAGTGGGAGAAGTTTACGGATTTTATTATTTTTTTATGCTAATATTTTATTTTATTTTGTAAAGGCATAGTTTTTGCAAGACGGTTCCTGATTTACGGTGGTGAAATGATTTTTTAAGGTCTTGATTGAGTTGACTATAGTGGGAGAAGTTAACGGACTTTACTCGTAACCCCCAACACCCCCCCCTCCTTCTCTTCCTCCCAAAGTAAATTTGATCCAACAGATCTACATCTCCTTTTAAAGGATTTGCTTAAAAAGAGTTAAAAAATTTCCTGTTCATTTTATTGGCCAAGATTAGGGCTAAATTAAGATGTCACGTGGAAAACACGTATTCAGTTCCTGGCTCTTGCCGCTTCCAAAAGACACCTTTCAATTCTTTAGCGGTCAAATCAGTTTAATGCCAGTTAAAGTAAGTTGATTACTGAATTATTGAATAGGATGGTTTCGTGTCCACAAAGAAGCTCGTGAAGGATGCAAAATGGAATATCGGGGTCCAATGTGGAGAGATATCTCTCGCTTTTGGAGGTTAAAGAGAAAGAGATGAATGACCAATATCATCCTCACATATCAAACATCATCTCCACTTTTTAGAGAACAAATTACAAATAAAAAAAGTCTTAAACCTATTATACGAATGCAAATTTAGTCCAAGACCTTTTAATTTGACAAATCTCGTCCTATTTCTTGTGACGATTTGTCAGTATAGTCTTTCTAACTAATTTACTTAGTAGTTGTTGATGTAGATGTCGGTTGTCCTACGTGATAGAATCAATACTTATGTGGATAATTTTTTCATTTTTCTGAATTTATTAGAAATCTTAAAACTTGTCATGAAAGATACATTTATTAGAAATCTTAAAACTTGTCATGAAAGTGCAATTGAGTTCTAAAACTTGTAAAATGTGTAATTAATTTCTAAAACTTATCAAATTGATTCAACTGAGTCATTTCGTTAATTTTGTCTAATATGGCTAACAGAAAATGCTAATATGACATTTTAAAATATTTTCTCTATTTTACGTGGCAATGATGTGGCTAAATCATGAAATATAATACTAAAACGACATTGTTTTAGTCTGAATCTGATTTAATATCGATTTTATTTAAATTTAATTTAAAAAATAAACTAAATTTATTTTTTAAAGAAAAGAAGAAAGAAGAAAGAAGAAGAAGAAGAAGTAGGTGGGTTGGGCTGCAAGCTATCACTGTCACTGCCCCACCATTGCTAGGAGGGGCTGATGACCCTCGCCAACGGTAATGGAGGGCCTACAACCCTCGCCTAGAGCAGGTGAAGGTCGCTAACCCTCACCTAGACCTAAGCAAAGGTCGCCAATCGACCCTTGTTAACCATTCCCCCACCGTCACTATCCCTTCTCAGTGATGGTGGGTAGCAGCATGCAATGTAAACGCTCGCCACTTGGTTCTCTCTTTAAAAAAAAAAATAATAATAATTTTAGCTTATTTTGTATTTAAATTAATAAAAATTATATTAAAAATTAATTTGGATCAAACTTATGTTGTTTTAGCCATGTCATACGGAAGAGAGAAAATATTTTAAAAATCCACATTTGCATTTTCCGTTAGCCAAATTAAACGAAATTAACGGAAGGACTCAATTGCACTTTCTTGATAAGTTTTAGGACTTGATTACACTTTTTACAAGTTTTAAGACTCAAATATACATTCGTGACAAATTTTAGAATTTTCACTGAACATATCCAAAAAAAAGAAACAAATTGAAAAATCGAAAAAAAATAAAAATAAAAATTTAGCCATATTAGTATCGGTTATGCCACATAAGATAGCTAATATTGTTGTCAATAATTTCCAATACAAATTGATTAGAAAGAATTATATTGGCAAATCATCAAAATGTTTAAAATTCGTCAAATTAAAATATTTATGATTGAATTCACATGACTATAATAGATTTAGGATTATTATTTTTTGTAGTCATCCCCTTTCGAAATTGTAATGTGCATTTGATTTTTGCCTCGTTCATATCAATTTGCATTCTCAAAATCCCATTCATTTACAGAAATTAGCATTTTTGTTTCCAAACGGCCTTATGTTGACACCTAAATTTTGATTAGGTTTTTAATTAGGCCTTAGTTTCTTTATTTATGTATTTTTCCTCTTTTTCGGATAATAGATAATAACAAAAGTAAACAAAAAATTTGGCAGCCCATCGGGGCTGGGCCTTCGTGCCCAGCCCCCCTCCTTTTTCTGTCCCCTCACACGGGCCTAGTGTGACATCCCGATTTTATAATTCTGGTTTCAATTGAATAAGTCGGGCCTTTCATCTGCGCGCCTATAGCTCTCTTCTCTCGAGTTGGCCACTCACGAGATAACTAGCTTATCGGGTGAAGCCGTTAAGGAATCTAAAAGCAATAGACTTGAGAATTTGACAGGGAACGATCGCTCGACCGTACTAACTGCAAGGGTCATTGCGGCACAGATCGATTAGAGACCGGAGATAGGTCGACTCGACAAAGGCATGTGATTAAGTGTGGGTGATTCCACCTGATTTCACAAATCTTGTCGATCGGCACTAGACCGATTTCTCTGTCGTTTTGGTACCCTGTGTCCGTATTTGAAACCTTGAGATTTCTACGACAACCGAGAGTCGCCAATGTGTCAAAGATGTACTTTGTGGCTTGAAAATAATCAACCACAGGTCAATTGCATTGAGAAAATTCCTAAAGCTACTCGGTAGGTTAGACGCGCTTAAAGTCGCGCCAGATTGAAATTAACCGAGAAATTGAACTCGATTTCAGAAATTGAAGGTTTTGTTATGTCACAATTCATTTTAGGAACGTCGACTCATCCTCAGAAGATTTTTCTACAAACCGAGATTTTTGGCAGAAAAGCAAAGTAAGGCCGTTTTTGTTCGAGATTATTAGAGGGCCGTTTTTAATTGAGTCTTTGGGATGCAAGTTGGATTATTTCTTTGGGGAAAAGTCATAAGAAGGTTGAGGACACATGGGTTAATTTGATTGAGCTTTAATTAGATGGAATTGATTGAGAAATTGAAAGAATTGATGTACAAATAAGTGAAATTCGTATGCCATGGTGGACTAAGCAAAATGGACCCATTAGAAGCTTGTCTTGGAAGGTTGGAGGTGAGTGGAAGGTGACATCACATGTGAGGTCATGGTGGGTCATTTTTGGGGATTAAAGAAAGAGGAAAATGTGAGAAGTGGTCCCCCTAAGAGAGAGAAACCGATTCTCCCCCTCTCTCCTTCGTTGAGCCTCTTCTCCATCTTCTTCTTCTTCGTTGAAACCCATCAGACCGAAGCAGAAGCAGTAGCCACCGTCGTCGCCTGAGATCGGAATCGCAGCCACGCCGGGCCGCCGTTGGCTCCACCCTCGCGACGCCGCGCGCTCCGCCGCCTCACGCCCGCGCGTCTCCGCCTCCAGCTACGTCGTCCCTGGCTTGGCCGACGTCTAGAGCTGCTGTCCGGCACCGTGAGCCACCGCCGGAGCTCCCTCCGACCACCTCCAGCCACCGTGAAGCCCCGCCTAGGTCCGGTTCAGCTCCTCCGCCCATTCCCGACCCCAACCAGCCCTGGATCTGCCCTCCTTCGCCCCCAACCAGCAGCGCATAGAGAGTGCAGAAATGGGTATTGCAGCAACTATTTGGCCCGTTTTGGCCGCCTTCCCGAGCCCGGATGCTCGGCCCGCCTTGAGGAAAGTCGATCCTCGCGTCGTTGCCGTCGTTTTGGGTGATTTTTGCTCACTAATGCCTTCTTAGTTTGCTAATTATACTTAAATGTTGATTAGTGTTAGTTAAGTGTAATTAAGTGGTTAGATTAGAATGGATTAGGGATTATTAGTGAATTGCATTATATATTAGTGAAATGGTTAGTGTACTTAGATAGAGAACGGCCCATAGTATTTATTGGATGTCTCTTGGGATTTTTCCCGACCCTTATCGGTGTTAATTAGGCAATTCGGGCCTAAGTGAAATTTTTAGAAATTAAATATTAATTTCCGAAATTAATTATTTAATTATTTATTTTTTCGAAAATTCAATTGAGATGGCCAGTGACCGGGATTTTATGCTGATTATCGTGGTGCAGTCCGTTTATTTAATTGAGCTTTATATTGTGCTAAATTGAATTTATTGTATTTATTTATTTAATTTTCGAAATTAATTATTTAATTATTTATTTTCCGAAAATTCAACTAGGATGGCCAGTGACCGGGATTTTATGCTGATGTTTGTTGTGCAATCCGGTTATTTAATTGAGCCTTATATTGTGCTAAATTGAATTTCTTGTATTTAAATATTAAATTCCGAAATTAATTATTTAATTATTTATTTTTCCGGAAATTTAGACCGGGATGGTCGACGCTCAGAATTTCTTGCCGATCGCTGCTGTGCATTTAGAATTTGAATTTGATGAGTGGATAATGCAAATTGAGTGTTGATTGTGAAAAATATGGATCTTATTCAGAAAATCCCAAGTGTTGGGTTTGGCATCAGAAATTGAATTTTTAAGGATTACCATTGTAATTGGAGTATATGAATGAAATGCAAGATGTCCGAAGGTCAGTATTGATTTGTCGTGTGCTGGTTACAAGGCTCGGGTCACAGTGGAGGCTAAGCCAACTGGACCTATATTCGTTTATAATCGCCGTCAACTTAGTGATGAGACTCGGGTCACAGTGGAGGCTAAGCCAACTGGACCTGATTCTAAACTTAGTGACGAGGCTCGGGTTCGATAGAGGCTAGGCCGATTTGGACTATCTTTCTTCGGGGAATGCCGTCGACGTAGTGACGAAGCGCGCTCCCGAGGGGAGGCGATGCGGCATTAATGTCGGTAGATAGCCGAATCTGCGAGTAGGCTATGCCCTTGTGTGGCGTGGTTACCGCATTGAACGCGCGTGCGGAGTGTGATTACCGATTATATTGAAAGTTGCTTAGTGGGGCCGTGATTACCACCTATAGATAAGTTATGTCCTAAGGACCGTGATTCATAATTGTGAATTGATTGATTGAATTGAAATGACCGTGAGCAGTCTTGTTGATATGTAATCGACTAGGTCGGTTGGATCGATGCTTCGATCAGTGATGTGATTACTTGGATGCTTATTTGATATGGGCTAATATGTAGGTGGAATCTGAGGCCAAGGTAAGTCTTCTGACTCATGTTGTGCATAGGCAACCCTAAGGTGTATTAGTTTACTAATCGGATCTTAGGGGGTAGGACTTGCTGAGACGTAGTCTCATCCCGGTTGTGGGACAACATTTCAGGACCCTGATGAAGAAGCCGAGGAGAAAGAAATCGACGAGGAGTATTTGGAGGAGAACCCCGAGGATGATCCAGAGTAGGATCTTGATGACTTTTGTTGTAGAATCAATTTGAGTAGAAACCAACCTTTTTAGCATGGCTTGTATATGTACATGTTTGACTGAGTCGTTATATTTGTATATAAGGTTGTTGGTTTTCAGGTTTAAGGTTCTAGTCCTACTGTTCTATCCCAATGTTTGATTGTCTGGGGATTTTTATAGCTGCTTCCGCATGTGCAATACAAAACAAAAGGGGTCGGCGATGAGTAGTCCTGGGATATCGCATTTTATTATCGACCAAAGATAAGGGATGTGCGCGTTTCTGAGGATCGGGGCATGACACCCAGGCCTTGCCTTTTTTTTCCCAGATCTAGCCCGGCCCCTTTCCCCTTCTGTCTTCTTCCTCCTGCCCTCCTATTTGTCTTCTTCCCCGACTGGATTTGCAGCACGCGCAACGGAGTCCGACGCGCGCGATGCTGGACGGAAGGAGGTAAACGGCAACGTACGGTGCGGCAAGTGGAGAAGACACGCCTTCAATGCGGTAGGCAACCTAGCTAGAGCCCTCGATGAGACGCCGGTTCAACCACGGGGGTCCGGTTGGCAAGCCAAAGACCGGCAGCTGAGCCTGTCCGTCGACCGGACCCCCTCGCCTATAAATAGCGGAGCACCTCCGTCGACGAAGAGGTGAGAGAGGCCAGCAAGCTTAGAGAGATCCCCTGAGAGACTTCGGGGAACTCAAAGAGCGAGCAAGGCGGAAATCGAGTCGCGAGCTCGAACGACCTCCCTCCGAGAGACTTCGGGGGAGGCCGGCAGCAAGCGAGCCCAAGGGGGAAGAGATCCGAGTGTGTGGAGATTGAGCGAGAGAGGAATCGGAGGGCGAAGGGCCAGATCCAAACCCTCGTCGACGCAACCGCTTCACCGCCACCATCCCAACGATGTTCCTGCTGCTACTTCGACTGACACCCGAGCCGTGTCGCCGACGCCACACTAGATCTGAGAGTTGAGAGGCCGTCGTTGCTGCCCTATCGTCGTCATCGCCATCGTTCCCCGCCACATCCCACCTTTGCTATAGCCAGGTATCCGCTAACGCTCGCCATCCGTCCTCGCCGCCTCGAGCCACCGTGGGATCTAGTCCTCGATAGTGCTCGTCCGCCATTCCCTCGCATCTCGACCCTAGCCGCCGCCCACCGCGTTCTTTTTGCCGCGCGCCGCCCGTCGTGATTGCCAACGCCTCGCCCACCACCGCATGTCGCGCCGCCGGCGGCAAGTCACCGACGTCCCTGCCATCCCCTATTCGGCGCCGCGATTAGAGAGAGGAAGGAGGCGCCGTGAAACCAAGTGGAACCGGGTCGGGTGCGTAACCCGGTTCCCCTAGGGTTTGCCTCGAATGAGTTGGTTCATCGGGCCGGTTTAAGAACTTGGGCCAGGCACCCCATTTTTAATTAAATTAGGCCTAATTCGGCGTGTGGGCTGAGTCCCTTTTTTAAAGAAAAACAATCAAAAAATCGGAGTCGGGCCCGCAACGCGAGCCCGATTGGACGACACGGGTCGAACCCAACCCAGGGATCCGACCTGGTTCGTTTTTAATATTATAATATAATATAATATTTCCAAAAAAAATTTTCCAAAAAAACCAAAAAAATAAAAGATATCCATATTTTCCCAAAAAAAAAACCAAAAAAGTCAGAAAAAGTAAAAAAAATGATTTATATTTTCAGAAAAAGATCAAAAATCCCAAAAATGTTTTTTATGTCCAAAAAATGAGGAAATGCCCAAAAAAGTGTTTTTCCATCACAAATGCATGGAAAATCCCTCAAAAATCCAAAAAGCCTTAAGGTTTAAATAAGATTAGGTACCGAAAGGGCATTAGTGATTAACTAGTGTAATCAAGTCCCCGATTCTAATTTCTCTAGTTGCGCAGGAGCAAATATTTCTCCCGATACTTCGCTTGGGTTTCTAATCGACTTACCCAAAACCGATTAGTGGCGACTCCTTTTTAAATTAACTCACAAGTTTAAAACTTGAACCATTAAAGTTGCGAATTGGTGGACTTGGGAGAGTCCGGGCTAAAATAGACATTAGACGAACCATTAGCCTCCGCAAGGCGCCCGCCCCGAAACGGACGCCGGAAAAAAAGAGGTCGCGACACCTTAAAAAAAAAAAAAAAGAACAAGAACAAGAACCTACAAACCCATCATTGGGGAAAAGTGTCAAAAAAGTCATAAACCTTTTATTGGTGCCAATTTAGTTATAAACATTTTGATTTTGTGCCAATTCAGTCTTTCCAACTAATTTTGCTTACGTAGCACAACCGATGCTGACGTGGATAATTTTTAATAATATTTGAATATTTGAATATTTTCTTTTCTTTTCTTTTCTTTCTTCTCCTTCTTCCTCTAGTCAATCGTCGAATGACCGGTCAACGGCGACATATGGCGAGGTCATGCTTGCGAGGGTGAGCCTTGCCAGCCTAGCGTGAGGCTCGCTAGGCTCACCCTCTAGCTAGGCTTGCCTTATGGCTTGGGTAGCCTTAAGCCAGCCTCTTCAAATCTAGCGAGGTCAAGCCTTGCCCATGGTCGTTAAGGCTAGACCCTTGCCAGATCAAACGAGGCTCGACCTCGCCGGATTTGGCGAGGTCAGGCCTTGCCCATGGCCGACCAGGGTGAGCCTCATTGGTCGTCACCTCTGGCCGGTCACTGGCTAGAGGAAGGAGAAGGAGAAGGGAAAAAAAAAAGAAAATTAAAACAAGATAATAAAAATAAAAAAATAGAAAAAATATTAAGATATTATTAAAAATTATCTACATCAGCATCGATTGTGCCATGTCAACCGATTAGAATCTAGTCAGCAAAATGCAATCAAAATTAGTCAACAAAATTGAATTAGTACCAAGTCAAAATATTTAGAATTAAAGTGACACTATTGAATATCAGAGTTGCACAACTCTCACAAGAGAATCTCTTAAGAAATAAGATGAATACACTACTTTACTCGCAGAAAAGTCTTTTCACTCTCCATTATTTGAAACGTTTACAAGATTCGTTTATATGTAGGCTTAAAACACGACTCTTGACATATCTTAAATATATGAAAAGACATGTCTATAAAAATAGTAATAAAGACACTTTAATATGTGTCGAAAAGACTTATGTCGGAAACTAAACAGCGTTTCAACCAAAACACGAAGAGTCATGAAAGATAGGTAGTGATATCTTTAGACACTAGGTAAAAATATTTAGGTTGATAATGGTTGCCGCCATGAGAGGTTGATGATGGTTGCCACCTCAAATCTGGGTCTAGATCAAGGTTGGGCAACCTAATCTTGATCGTATTAGGGCTTGGTCTCCCATGGCCGCCTCCGTGGGAGACCTGCAAACTTTGTGACAAAGCTTGCATGGCCGCGAGGAGCTCTGTCACAGAGGTCGTCGTGCACGCACGAACACTGTGATCGCACCCATCTTGGTTGATGTCAAGCTCGCGGCTCGCACGAGCTCCGTGAGAGAGAGGAGAGACGTGGGTCTTGGGGTGAGAACTCGGTGGTAAGAGACACTAAAGGCAGCGGCCGCGACGGTGGCGACAGGTGGAAAGAGAGACTCTACCGTGAGGTGAGTGTGAGTAAGAGGGTGGAGGAAGGGAGGAAGGGAAAGGAAAAGACGTAGGTGGAGGGGCTTGTGTCTTCTGAGTTTGGAGGAGGAATTGAATCATTCGTAAAAGTGATGATGATTTTTGGTACGTGGATGTTTCTTTGATGCTCAGATTTGTAACATCATCCAACTATATTATTGCCATTTGTGATGAACATCGCGATCCCACCAAACTGATCTAGCTTAAAGTACAATTTCAATACATTAAATCGATCTAGCTGAAATCCAGGACTCGATGATGTCCCAACTGTCGACATTATTGAGAAGTTTTGAAAGTTGGAAATGGTCTTTCCCTTTGATTTTTGTTATTCGAAATACTTTCGAAAATGCTTAGCTGACTGTCCTCCGTTAAATATTAGAGTGATGGTCAGCTATGGACCACAGGAAATTCATGAGGAAATTGTTGACTTTCTCAACTGGTTTCATTTTTACTCTATTTTACCCCCTTTTTTTTCCGAGATTTGTATAATTCTTTATTGCAAGCTCAATGAGAGACAAATCAAAATAATAATATTCACACAATAAGAAACAAATCTTAAGATTGATTTGTAATGTTTTAGGTCCCAACACATCTTCATCTACGAGATTTGGATCAATGGGGTAAATTTTTTTTCTCTACTAATTCATTATTCTTATTTTGATCTTTTCTTTCCTCCATTTGTTTTATGCATAATTGATATCACTAGTCTTAATTTGAGTGTTGAAATTGGTCTTTCCCTTTGTTTTTTTTTATTCTAAATACTTTCGAAAATGCTTAGCTAACCATCATCTATAAAATGAAGGAGTCATGGTCAGCTATGGGCCACAAGAAATTTATGAGGAAACCATTGACTTCCTCAATCGATTTCATTCTCATTCCAATTTTCCTTTCTTTTTTTTTTTCCTGAGATTTGTATAATTCTTTATTGTAAGCTCAATGAGAGACAAATCAAAATAATAATATTCATACAATAAGAAACAAATCTTAAGATTGATTTTGTAATGTTTTATGTGGACACATCTTCCTCTACGAGAATTGTATCATTGGGGCAAATTTTTTTCTCTAGTAATCAATTATTCTTATTTTGGTCTTTTCTTTATTTCATTTGTTTTATGCATAATTGATATTACTAGTCTTAATTTTAGGTCGCAAAAAATTCGTTATAAAGTAATTTGATTTGGGCGAAAGGATTGAGAAGCCAATTCATTGCACAATAATTTTATATTTCGATATGCTAATTTATTTTTTCTTTCATCAGATCCAAGAAATTTGATTGTGTGGACTCTCTTATGTTTTTGTTTCTTAATTTGAGCTTGTGATAAGGAAACCTTTTTTTTTTTTTTTTTTTTAAAAGGAGTAAAAGATGAAACCTCAAAAATGAAACCTCGAAAACCTTTCGTGGTCCACGTTTGACCATTGCTCCAACGGAGGACAGTCAGCTTAGCGGGGCCCAAATAAGAATGTCGTATACATTGTCACACCACCCATTAACATGGAACTTAATTCTCACTCTTTCCGTTTCATAAGAAAACGAATTATTTATCCCAACCCTAAAGTCAAACCAAGAGGGCGTGGCTTGCATATGTATAGCACAAATCATAAGCAAGATTTACCCTATGCACACCCAACTAAAAGGAAAAAGAAAAGTGTGCTTTGATCTCCATATATAGGCATGGCTCATCACATCCATATCCAGAGAATTAGTCACGGCATCCTGGGCATCTTCGTTGTCATCGCTGTTTGTTCTGAACATTGCTGTTGCAGAGGTAAGCTATAGCTACAACACATGATTTCTTCATCGTAAAGAGAACATATGTTCCCCCTTTCATTTGTCATCAGGTACATTAGACATGATCGCATGTAAGATTTTCTAGCTTCCTGATGTTACTCCAATATCGTCATTACTCCTCTTAGGATGAGTAAGATATGATCAGATATTGTACGTAGCTCTATCACGAGTTCTGATTTTTACATTTTATGCGCCATGTAGTGGCTAAATCATGGAGGCGATCTAAGCAACACGAGAAGCGCTAGGGAGGAGAAACTGATTGGCCCCTCCACCGCGGGAAACCTAAGGTTGAGATGGAAGTTCTTTGCTGGGAAGGACATATCGGCCAACGCGGTGGTGTACTTCCCCTTGTGGAACAGTAACTTGTACGCCATGAACGCGTTTGATGGCAGCTTGGTCTGGAAGTAGAACTTGAGCGAGCTGACGGGACTCAGTGGCACGACTATAGCGAACGTGACATTGTCAAGGTCAACCCCGACGGTTGCTGAGAAGCTCCTGATTGTCTCGATCTATGGTCCGGTGGTTGTGATTGCCGTGAACCGATCAAATGGGAGGCTAGTTTGGTCGACCCAACTTGATCCGCATCCTCAGGCTGTGATCACATCCGGAACGGCTTAGCTGGGGTTAGTCCAATGCTTCTTAAAGAGAGACAATCACAGAAACTTATTTTCATTTTGATTGGATGGAAGTTTGAGCCAATCATTTAATTTGATTCAAAATATAGGGACGGATGGTTTGCTTAATTTATTAGAATGAGCCTAAACTCTAAATCAGAAAATGCAGCAAAGTAGACTCTTCAATCTAAAAATCTAGTACTTTATTAATGGTCTCATTTCTCTTCCATTTGATTCTCTCTCTCTCTCTCTCTCTCGTTCTTTCTCAGGCCATTTTACGTTGGAGTATCGTCGACAGAAGAGGGGCTACCTGCAGTGCAATGTTGCACTTTCAGAGGCAGTTTGGTTAAGCTAAACATTCTATCCGGTGCGATCCTATGGCAAACCTACACGCTCCCTGATAACGGCGGTGAACTTCGACGCTACGCTGGAGCCTCCATATGGGGCAGTAGCCCCGCGATAGACCCCAAGAGGAGGCTCGCTTATGCAGCCACGGGCAACCTCTTCACAGCCGCAGCCAAGGTGCAAGAATGCCAAGCGAGGCAAAACAATCAGACGACCCTGCCAACCGCGCCCAACCAATGCGTCGGGCCTGATGTGAACTTTAATTCAATCATAGCGTTCGAGATGGAGTCAGGAAGGATCAGGTGGGCGCGGCAGTTGGGAGGTTATGACGTGTGGTACGTAGCTTGTTTGGTGCCCAACAGTACTGATTGTCCAACTGGGCCTAACGTGGGTGCCGACTTCGGAGAGGCTCCGGTGCTGATCATGATCTCCATGAACGGAACTGAGCGCGACTGCAAAGTCGCGGTACAGACGAGCGGGTTCGCTTGGGCTGTGGATCGTACCTCTGGGGATATAGTATTGTTTAGAGTAAGTAGTGTGGTTTTCATTCTTTTCTATCTAGGAGAAGAATTTTTTGGCGCTACCAATGAACTAGGTGAAACAAATTTAATTCTTCTTGACAAGACAGCTGGCAGGACCTGGTAGCACTGAGGCGCGGCTACAGATGGCAAAAGGGTCTACACTAACATTGCCAATGGCAATCGAAAGAACTTCACCCTTGCTCCCTCGACCCAAACGACGACGGCAGGCGCGTGGGTGGCCCTGGACGGGCGTTCTGGAGAAATACTATGTCTACAGCTAACCCGAGCAATGAAATTGCACCCGCGCCCCGTTTCTGTGGCGAATGGCGTCATGTTTGCATGTTCCGTGGCTCCGGAGGGGCCTGTGTATGAGATGGATGCCGAGACGGGCAAGATACTGTGGTCCTACAATTCAGGAGCCACGGTGTACGGAGGGAAATCCATAAGTTATGGGTGCATTTATCATGGGAATGGGTATAAGTTGGGCCTAGTAGCACCTTTCCATCCAACTTGGACTGGAGGGACAGATCTTTATGCTTTGTGTGTCAAGTAAGAAATCTAATAGTTAGTTTCTTGAGTCAGGATCGATATGGAAAGAAGTTGGTTATACAATATATCTTTCGCTCCATTCTCAGGACATAATGCATTATTAAGTATCAAGAAATGAAAAATGGTTTCTCAGAAGTAGAATGTCATGACCGCCTGCAAAAATCAGTTCACCTGAAATTCACAAAGATCTAAGCAAAGGGGGGTGGGGGCGCGCCGTATGTCACTTATATATTACTTGGTGGGTGTTCCGATGGGCATGCACGGCAAAACAAAGCAAACCTTCTTATCACGAAGCGAATACATACTCAAGCACTTGAAGACCGACCTTACTCTGAAGGTATATATCATATGGCACCAGGAGTTCCCCCAAACACTTCACTAGGAACTTGGCTTGTATTTTCTTCTTTCCTTTTCAAATCCCCATTGAAGTGTTCAAGAGAACTCTAGGGGACACTTGACGAGTGCATGGCCTTGTTTGGCCTCCAAAGCATTTGAACGAGCTCCAAAAGTTCGATTTCCTTTTGCGTGCTTGGTCTGGTGGGCTAAGCAACCAACTCTCTACCGTTTTTATATATGAGCTGGAGTTGCTACTTTAGAAGCTTTTGGAATAATCACCGGCAAGTGCTTGAAAGCTCAGTCAACTGCACATCGAGCTTGAACGTAGCCTCATCTCTAGTCCGGATGACTCCTCAGCGAATAATTTTTGTGGGCACGAGAGCTGCGATGTCGGCTTATTTGCTTTTGACCTCATACCCTCTTTTACAGCTTTTCCTGTGACAACAAAAGCATCATGAACTTTCTTAGAACTTGTAATGGAGCACCAGCATGTGATGCTGCTTTTTTCCATCGATTTGCCTCAAGAGCTTCCTTCTTTAGAGGTTCTGATTTATATTTAAGTTGCTGAAAATTGAAGATGTGGCAAATAGCTGTATGGATTAGTACACAATATTGTACAGCATAGTTAAGTTTATGAAACTATCTTTAATTTAAAGAATTTTTCAAGTGGGGTGCTCTGTTAGTAACCCTTTTCTCAGTTTATACCTGATCTATTCTACCTATAAAATATTATGCTCGCCACATGAACGTGGACAACAATGTGGGCAATATGCATACGAGCAGTACTTACGTGAACATACATGGCGGGATTTATAAGCCCAATGCATCTAAGCTATTAGATCAAGTTGATAATGTGTGAAGCCCACCAAATCTAAGAGCTTGCGTATAATGCTACATGAGCACACGAGCCCTGGTGCGCCTAATATGACTGTTGTACTATACTTGGAAGCTGATTAAAAAAAAAAAAAGTTTAAACCATGCCATTCCATGTAGACACGGCTTATAAAGACCATAGATCAAAGCTGATAGGTTCTTCTTTACACTTTCTTATAATCTGCAGCAATGCCGGCTTTATAAAGTGCATCAGAATAATCAACGTTAAAGTCAACATGCGCATAAGCATAGAAATTATTGCACAATCCACAAGTGCCTCTATGTTGATTTCTTGTACTGTTATACAGCGGTGGTTGATGTTCGCATCTTACGCCAGGATAATATTATATTCTTCTCCTTTCACCTTCCCATTAAATTTGACCAGGTTCGTTATGCTTTGGCATTGATCACTTCAAGCATGTTTGTCTGGTTCTCTTGGCTTTTTCCCCCTATGCGAGGTCCACTTTTTCTTTGCAAAGGCCTCGTGGCACTCCTGTCCCTTGGAGATACTTGGAGTTCCTCTGTCTACTTCCATTGGGGTTAGAAGCACCCCCTCTCCCTGAGGCGATGCTTTGTACACGTTCCATTATAACAAAAACTCGCCTGGTCTTACGATACAGCAAATTCATCCATTTTGACATTGCATTTCCGAAATGGTTCGTGGTTCGAAGTCAGAATATTTTCTTGTTTAGTTGATGGCGTTGCACCAGTGTCAAATTCCGAGTGAAGGATGCGTCTAAAAATGAGTGGTGGGGCCCACCACATATAAACCTAAATGTGTGTATATATTTGATAGGATTCAATCCCGTTGAAGCTTTGGATGATGAGCTAGCTCACACGTACTTTTCTAGCAAGATAGGAGTAATCTCCTTCGACAATGTAAGAAAATTAAGGGAAATGCTGGAAATGTGTGCAAAAATTGTTCACGGTTTTTATTTGTCTAAAGAAATTTTTCATTCATTACCTAAACAATATATGAAAGGATCTATAGAAAATCCCAAAATTCCCCACAACAAAGCAAGCTCATAAAGCTGCAAAGCAAATCAAAATCCAAAAAATAAACTTTATCATTAGAGCATGATTGGTAGAGGTACACACGTGCTCGTCCTTCAAAAACATATCTATAATTGCATTCAAGCAAAAACATCGACGGCCAATCACTTAATCACACATCACTATAATGACTAGCACACATCAGGATCTGTATCTAAAATTACGGTTTTGTCTTCGGTGATGTAATCCTAGGTTTGGCATTCCCAGCACCATTATTATAGGAGACAATAGAAACATGTTGAACAACTTCAAATCTGATAAGGGAACCCTTTAGGAAGTGCAAGAGGCCAAAGTTTTTAACAAAAACATGTTGAACAAGCATAGATCTAATACACTAGAGCTGTTGTGCACATCATTAAAACTAGAGGGCAAAGTACTCATTCATTAAAACTCATAAATCTAAAATTACAATGGGAGAGAAAAGCTCCTAGATCTAAAATTGGGAGAGTAAAGCTCTCCCATCTAGATCTAGATAAGTAAGAAACAAAGGAAAATAAAAGGAAAAGCAACCAAAAAGGGAGAGAAGAGATCTAGGTCAAATTTCTTCCCTTGAAGAAAGTCTAAAAGTTGAGAGAGAGAGAGAGAGAGAGAGAGATAGATAGATAGGAAAATTGTGGATTTATGCAATATTCAAAATTCATAATAACGTGCCGCCAAATAGGTATATAAAAGTTTATTAGCCATTATCACTGTGCGTTGTTCATTATGATTATGCGTCATGATTATATCCATCTTTTTTTTTAACTCTTTGTACTCCTAGGCTAGCATACCCAAAAATGCAATGGAAGATCTGAAAATCCATGTAATCTTAAGCTCCCTCACTTTAAGTAGGTCATCTGAACTCATTGTTAGTCAAAATAGATGCATGATTTATTAATTTTACATACCTCGAAAGTGAGAATGGTATGTATGAAGTTACTTCTACATTTTTCTTTTGAGACGCACTCTGAGTTTTTTCTAAATTAAAGTGCTTGAAACCTTTCAAAAATTGTCTTATATTGATTCATACATTTACCTATAATTCTTTCATGGCTTTTCAAATCTATTTAATATTTTAAACTTCAACAGGGAAGTAAAAGATTTGATTTTAAGCTGTCAAAAATCTACGCAAACAAAACTGTAAGTTTGACTTCTTGATATTCAGAGACATCGACGTGTTAGGTCATCACAACATTGGGCGTTGGCCATGCACGAGACCAATTTTCTTTGGACGGTCGATGTACAATTGCTTCAGTTCTCAGTCAAACCGTTATGAATGGCAAGATCCCCCACTCGAGCAAGTTTAGCTATTGCATAAGCTGCCATGTTCATGCTTCACTTTCATGGAGATAAATGTAGATATGCACGTCGAATAACCTGACAGAAAGAGAGAGGTGTGATATCTACGTCCTGTGCGCACAAGCGAGCTTTGCATGCTCAGGGTTTTTCTTGATTACATTTCCTCTAAGAAAACGTTTATTACCTTAGGAAAGATTGAGTTTTGACGTTGAAGATACATAAATGCTCCACGCATGTCGACAAAGAAATGATTCAAACTTAAGGAAAGAGAAAGCTCGTTACATGTGAGATAGTGAGACCGAGGAATACACATTTATCTATCTATGTACATCATATGAAGGATATCGCAGTGGTAATGAAGCTCCAACTGATCAACGTGTCTTAGTCTGTCGGCACACCGAAGCGTGGACTTTTCACATTTTTTCACTTCTTCTGTTGTATTTGATGGAGTGGCTAAACCGTGGAGGCGATTTGAGTAGCGTGAGAAATTCTTGAGAGGAGATGTTGATCAGTCCATTAACTTCCCGGGGTATACAGTTGAGATGGAAGTTCTTCGCTGGAAAGGATATATCCGCCACCCCAGCAATAGCCAATGGCATCGTATATTTTTCCATCGTGAAACGGCTACTTGTATGATGTGAATGCATTTCACCAGTGATTTGATATGGCAGCAAAACCTAAGCGAGGTCACGGGGACTATAGTAAATGTAAGCAGCCCTGCAAATAGCTGGACACCTCATGATCGACGCAATTTATGGATCTGCAGTCGTCATTGCTGTGAGCTGATCGAACGGGAGGCTAATTTGGAAAACTCAGCTTGATCCACAACCTCTAGCAGTGATAACAACCACCGGAACCACTTGTGAGGTGGATGCAAATGATATTAAGAAAATAGTAACCTGTTTCGAGAAAAATTACAAAGAATCTTCGCAATAAAAGAAATAAGTGACTCATTTTGAAACCGATGAATATCATCTCTCTTTACGTTTACAGGGCATCGGAGTATCGTCACACGAAGTGACCTTACCTCGGAAGCAATGTTGCATTTCCTGAGGCAGCTTGGTGAAGCTCAATATTAGGTCAGGCCTGTACAATCCCGGATAAAGGCAGTAAACGCGGCGGCTACTCAGGAGCCTCCCAATGGGGAAGCAGTCCCGCAATGGATCCGAGACTTGTACGTAGCCACCAAAAACCTCTACACAGTTCCTCCATGGGTCGCCCAATGCCAAGAGAAGCAAAATAACCAAACGAAAAAGCCAAGTCAACCTGCACCGTGCATAGGGCCGGATGTAAACTTCAATTCGATCATTGCATTTGACATCAAATTGGGGAGGATATCAGACGGGCACGACAACTCGGGAGATATGACGCGTTTTACTTTGCTTGCTTGGCGCATAATAATCCCGACTGTCCTCCGGGGCCAAACATGGATGCGGGCTTCCCATGTTACTTAGTATATCAGCGAATGGCAACAGGCGAGACACCATAGCTGCCATGCTAAAAAGTGGCTTTGCTTGGGCTCTTGACCGAGACACAAGAGACATGGTATGGTTCAAAGTACGTACACATTGTCACTCCTGAAAAACGTTAATTTTGCTGCATGCTGTGCATTCTTGTATCACCATGTAAACATTGTAGGCATTAGATGGATCCTGCTCCAACCAATTCAGGGTTAGTCCTTCTTAAAGTATCAGTGAATCAAGATGAGCTAATTGAATCATTCTCGCAGCAGATTATAGATTGGCACCTTAACAACCTTACACGAGCCCTTCATAAACCCTGTAAAAGTAATGCGAACAATTAGATTTCACACACAAGAACATTCTCGAGATTGCAATACCGTACTATCAATCCACAAATCAATTGTTGACTCCCTTGTGCTAGCTTTGCCATGACTCGTGAGCATCGACAGAGGCGAAATTTATTGTCACGCGGCATCAGGAGTTCCCCCAAACACTTCAGTAGGAAAATTATGAGTAAGCTGATGAGAGAAAATTCTCGACAAGTTCCCAGTGAAGTGTTCAGGGGAACTCTAGAGGCAACCTGACGTTTTCATTCACTGTTTTTGCTCTTTTGACCATCTATTGCCTGCTCATCTTAGGGTTGCTTGCCCTGGTATTTATAAAGGACTTTCCTTCTTTTCGTTTTCTCCCCTTGCGCGAATGCCTTGTCGGCTTCTTGTATCAGTATAATTGTGATTATTCTTCGACAAAAAAATTGTCGTACTAATTGTTATAGCTATTAGTAATTATACTATGATTAGTCCATGAATTTTTTTTTTTTTGATGACCGAGGAACATGATTAGTCTATGAATTGATATACGAGTGATGCAACAAATTTTTATTGACTTTTGAAGTATATGACCTATTTTATAAATGCTTACGTATAAGCTAATCTTGTACCAATAATAGAGACAGACCTTCATCATCTAACTCTATTTAGAAATATAATAGTAATGTTGTACTTACGTACAAGCGATACGATAATTTTGTATTGATTGTTGAAGCATACGACACATTTTTAAATGCCCACTTGTGGTCTATCATATATGAATGGTGGAGATCGGGTCTAGAATATCTCATATTACTTTTATATGAAAAAGAACTTTCATAGAATAAAAGGAAGTTGTGCGAGGGCAGGTGAACATGGACGCAAATGTAGGCTAAATGGGAGGGCCCGACAAAGAGAAGATATCGGTACGTGATCGAGTTGTGATCCCACCTTTTCCCTGTTTGGTATATCTTTATTTTGTCCTTTTGTTTCCGATGTTTTCCTTGCATGTACGAATCAAACCTCTTGCTAGGTTCTAATCAATTCTAGTACTTATGCGCGACTTGTAAGAGAAAATTGACTTCACTTGCTTTAATTCGTTAGATTGTCCAATTTGCAAACTTGACGCATGAATGGAGGGAAAGACCTATATTTTTCACGTGAATCCTATTCAACAAAGGGTTAGACTTCCAAGCACATATTGGATGGGCAGACGAAAGAACATCGATTTCAGACCATTTCATATAATCATGCCCAATACTCTAAACCCTGTCGCGAAGGAAATTAACATGCCTTGCTAACTTGACGGGAGTAGATCCATGTAGTATTTTCACAATTCATATTGCACAAAAATCAAGGAACCTTGTATAGCAAGCCTAACAAGCACTTGCAATGATGTCAAGAGCAAGACCATCATAGTACAACTCGCAATCGAACTCTCGTGTAGTAAACCCTAGGATATAATTGCTTGCAACGGGGGCTCCATGAGACGAATGAGAAGGCATCTCCGAAAAAGATTGAAGAGGACGTGGAGGGATAGGGCTTGGGACATTTGAGAAGAAGAGCAAAGAAGAATTTCCATCCACGCGACCACAAAGATTCTACCCTGTCGCGACCTCTTTCTTTCGGCACCAGATCGAGGCGAGCGCTTTCGGAGGCTAATGGTTCGGCTATATCTATTAGGCTTAGCCCAGACTCTCCCAAGTCCACCAATTCACGACTTAATAATCCAAGTTTTTAACCTGTAAGTTAGTTTTAAAACGGAGTTGCCACTAATCGGTTTGGGGTGGGTCGATTAGAAACCCAAGCAAAGTATTGGGAGAAATACTCACTCCTGCGCAACCAGAGAAATTAAGATTGGGGACTTGATTACAATCACTAATACCCCTTCAATACCTAATCCTTGTTTAAACCCTAAGACTTTTTGGATTTTTGAGGGATTTTTCTATGTATTTTATGAAGGAAAAACATTTTTTTTTTTTGGGTCATTTTCATTTTTTGGACATGAAAAAAGCAATTTTGGATTTTTTTTTTTTGGTTTTTTTGGAAAATATAAATCATTTTTTGCTTTTTCTGACTTTTTTTGGCTTTTTTGGGAAAGTGTGAGATTTTTTTGATTTTCTGGAAAATAAAATATTTTTTATTATTTTATATTAAAATAATATAAAAACAACCCGGGTCGGATTCCCTGGTTGGGGTCGACCCGGGTCGTCGACCCAAGATCCGGATGGGCCTGCAACGCGAGCCCGGCCCGGGATTTTTTCTTTTTAACCTTGAAAGCCCAAACCCATTTTTTGCCCATTTTCATAAAAACTTCAGCCCAAAGGCTACCCGGCCCACGCGCACAACCCAGCCCGATGACCCGACCCGCTTGATGGAAACCCTAGGGTATCGGGTCACGCATCCGACCCGGTTGACCCGACTTCGCAGCCGCGGCTCGCTTCGTGGTCCAGCGGTCGCAACGGATGACGGGAGGGGCATTCGAGCGACGGCCGGACTGATGCGGCTACGATGGAGACGGGGGGGAAGAAGGCCCGAGCGGCGGTAACAACGATGGGCGGCTGCTGGGTCTTAAGGGAGCGGCGATGGTGCTACGGCGGCGACGGGCGAGTGGGGGCGGCGACCAGGGTTTCGAGCGGAAATGGCGATGACCAAGCGGGGCTGATACCTGTATGTGGAGAGGGTATGGTGCGGCGACGTTGCTAGTCGACGAGACGGCGTCGTTGGTAGTGGAGGCGGCTGCCCTGAGCAACGGACGCGACGGGGCAGCGACGGTCGCGACGAGGCGGCGACGGCGGATCCTCGGCTTCTCAAATCTGGTCCTCCGTCTTCCAGATCTGACCTTTTTCCGTCTCTCTCTCCGGGTTTTGCTCGTTGTTCGACCCGGCTTCACCGATGAGCTCCTCCGGTCTTCCTTCGATCTCGGCCGTCCTTGGATCTCGGCCTGCTCGTCCTCGGCCCCCCTTCTGAAGTCTCTCAATGGGAGGTTCAAAGATTTGTAGCCCTCGATCCTTCGCGGCGTGCCCTTTGCCGTCGTCGGGAGAGGCCTATTATAGGCGAGGGGGGCAGCCAGTCGACGGAACTTCGACCGCCGGTCCTCGCACGCTGAACGGCCTCCGCCGGCCGAACCGGCGTCTTATCCGTCGAGGTAGCTCTAGCTAGGCCGCCTCGCATTGAAGACGCGTCCCTTCCGCCTACAGCGTCACGCGTCGCCATCCTCTCCTACCTTCTGACGTCGCACGCGTCCGGCCTCCGACGTGTGTTGCTTATCTGATCGGGGAAGAAGACAACAGAGGAAGAAGAGAAGCAGGGAGGGTCGGGCCAAGGAAAAGAAAGAGAATGGGCCTGGGGGCCCACGCGAAAGGGGAAAAAGGGGCTAGGCACAAGGCCCAGCCCCAATGGGTTGCTGCTTCTGTTTTTATTATTATTATTATTTATTATCTGAAAAAAAGGAAAAATCAAGATTAAAAGAGACTAAGTACTAATTTAAAAAACCTAATCAAAATTTAGGCGTCAACGTACCCTCAACCCAATTCATCACTACACCCACATTTTAGACCAGGTTCAGTATCTATTGAGAATTTATCCCTTTTTTATGAATCATTCCCTCTCAAAATTTTGATTTTCTTTTTTTAAGGAAGCGAAATTATATTTGAAAGGATGGTATATTCCTCTTTCCCCCCCCCCCCCCGGGTAAAAAGATTCTTGTTAAGAAAAATTTATAGCCAGGACAAATGTTGCGCTCACAAATAACCACCCTTTATAAAAAGATTGCATCATTTATATGTGCAAAGAATCAATTGAGATAATTGGATCAGTGGTAAACATAGGTATCATCACGGAACATCATAACATCGTTTTCTTTCGTTCCTTTTTCACTGTCGATGTACTTACTAAATATCTACATCTTTTTCAGGACTTTTCATTACAGACATGAGAGATTTAAGAAAAGTCAACCTCTTTATTTCAATACTAAGGAAAGAAAAAGAAAATACGCACAATGGCATCGAACTTACTTAGGAGAAACAAAGAATATACTGTCGATGCAAAGAAGATTTTATACATGTAATTATGTCCACATTTGATTGGAGGGTTGTAACTATCTAATCTCTCATATGAAAGACATATAAGATCACTCGAGTATAAAACTTTTTTACATTATTCTACTAAAGATCTAATGAGGTGATATGGTGTTCATGTTGACCTAATGAATGTTTCTTTGATATAATTACTTGTGTAGACCGTTGAAACAAGACGTGTGAAATAAAATCTATCTGGTGAACATTCAGTACACGTCTCACTCTCATATATCCCAAACCTATCATTAGTAGCTATTGATTTTTCTTTCTCTGGAGAATATCTAGGATAGGGAGGGGCCAAATTCAAATTATGCTAGCTATACATAGTTTGAGCATAGATGCAATTTTCTTATTCCAATCGGAGAATATCAAGCGAGCTCAATCACTGTGATATATATTTAAAAAATAATAATTAATGAACAAAGTAAGCATCACATAATCTACCAAAAATCGATTTTTCTTTCTTCTTTTTTCTTTTTTTAGTACTTGATGCTAATATTTTTTGTAGAGGCACAATTTTCGCGAGACGCATCCTGAGTTACAGCAGTGAAATGATTCTTCGAGATCTTGATTGAGTTGACTTTAGTGGGAGCAGTTTACATATTTTTATAGTTTTCCCTCCATCAGAGTCAATTTGATCGAGCAGATCTTAAACTCCGTTTAAGGGATTTGCTTAAAAAGAATTAAAAAATTTCTTGTTCATTTTATTGGCCAAGATTAGGACTTAATGAGGACGTCACCTAGAAAACACGTATTAAGTTCCTGGCTTTTGCCGCTTCCAAAGGGCAATTTTTTCTGTATAAAAAAATATATATATCAGTTATATCTAACTTTGAATTCCTTAGCAGTCAAAATATTTAATGCCGGTTTAGGAAAGTAACTTAATTTCTGATTTATTCAATAGGATGGTTTCGTGTCCACAAAGATGCTTTTGAAGGACGGAAAATCGAATATCGACGTCTAATGTGGAGGGATATCTCTCGCTTTCGGAGGATAAAGAGATAGAGATGGATGTCGAATTTTATCCTCACCTATCAAATACCATTTCCACTTTTTAAAAGGAATGATAAATAAAAAATAAAAAATAAAAAAAAAAAAAAAATCTACACTTATTGTATGGATATCAATTTAATCATAAACATTTTAAATTGGCTAATTAAGTTTCGAACATTTTAACGATTTATCAATATAATTCTTCCGATCAATTGGCTAACAATCACCAACGTGGATGCCAACCATCTAACGTAACACGACGAAGATTGACGTAGACAATATTTTGTATTTTTTAAAAACATTCTGAATTTTTCTTCTTTTTTTTTTCTTTGTTTTTTTTCCTTTTTCCTTTATCGATCGCAAGGCCTCAACGATGGCTGACAACCAACCACAAGCAAGGGTTGGCGAGGTTGACCATCACCAATGGCCAAGCAGGGCAAGGGTCGCCTCGCCGACCCTTGCCTATGGCCAATTGTTGATCATCGTGACCAGCCAAGGGAGGAAAAAAAACAAAAAAGATGAAAATAATTTTAAAAAAAAATTATTCATGTTCGCACCGATCATGCCACGTATAAAAATTAACATCCATGTTAGCAATTTCTGACAAAAATTAGCTAGAAAGACTACATTAGTAAATCATAAAAAAGTGAAAAATTGATCGAATTGAAGTGCTTATAATTGAATTAATATCCATTATGACTCTTTTTTTGTAATTATCCCCTTTTGAAACGTACAGTGTGCATTTGATTTTGGGAAAAGAATAGATAACCATGCCGTGAGAATTGCAAATCAAACGGTGGCTTCGCCACCTCAAAATTTCTCAAGGAAACTTGTTGACTTGTTTAACCGGTTTCCTTAGAAAAATCAAAATCGGAAAATCTCATTTGGCAGGATTTCCTCAAATTGCACTAAATGAGATTCCTTACATATGAATAAAGAAAAATTAACATAACGAAACATATAATTCTAAAGCAAATTAAATACCAAAACATGGGTGATCACAAACAGAAAAATATAATCACTAGAAAAAAAATATATATTGTTGATTTCATCAAAATGATTTAATTAAATTTAAAGATTTAAAAAACACTTTGAATGTTGACTCTGAGACTAATAACTAAATTACTTAATGTTCAAATGGCTTCTCATTTTTTTTCATTCAAATCAAGTTGTTCTACAAGGACTCTCCAGTGATTTAATCAAGATTGGTGATATCGGTTATGCATAATAACAAATGATTATATAATGGTACAATCTCTCTTGGAAAAAGAGACGGTACCTCCTTGGCTTTAATTTTCCCGAGGGAACTGGATAAATTGTTCATCAAGTTTCTCTGGGAATTTTGGAATGAAATCTCGGTTATTGGGATTTCCTTTAATGCCTCTAGGTAAAATTTCTTAAATGTGAGTATAACGGAAACAAAATAAGAGAAATGATAAACATGAAGAAAACCCATAAAACATCCATAAGAATACAAAAAGTGTGTTTTATAATCACTTACGACCACTAATTGAGTTACCTTAATCGCGAGCTTATATTGAGCAGCCATGACCTCAAGCTTCACAACTCGAAACTCTAGTGGTTAGCATTGTGGCCACCGCAACTATGATTGCCGCAAGCTTAGAGCTTGAGCTCATGGCTATGGCAGCCGCAATGCTCCTACACCTCTCTCTTAATTTTTCTTCTTGTATTATTTGATTGGTGTTTTGTTGCCTCATAATAATTTTTAGCGAATCATAACATGACATGTGTATTTTAGGGTGACACGTGAATTCACCGACGTCTATATCATTGATTCTGCAATCCATGGCAACAAAAATCTACTAGTAAGAGAAAAATTTTAACGGAAGGACTACAAAGTTTGGGGACATTTTTTTAATTTAAAAAAAAAAAGATAGAAGGGTGAGTTTGATTTTTGGATGAAAAATAAAGAAAAGATGGTGATATCACTCCTTAAATAAAATAAAATAAAAACAAAACAAAACCTTCATTCCGTTGTAAAATATTGCATTGCGAATATATAATAGAGAATGGATTGAGAAGAGAAAGCAAGTGAACAGCAGAGATAGTAGAGAAAGCCAAATAAGAGAGTTTTATTTCCAGTGTATCACTGTATTTTTGATGTGTGTCTGATAGTTGTTGTTTTATTGTATATCAAACCTAAACTCCTATTTATAGAAGAACAAGAATGTACTTATCATTAATATCAATGTATCGAATGATACATGTACTGGATATGGGAGATAAACGTTCATTGTATAGGGAGATGTACTTGGAATGTATGATACAAATGTACCATAATAAGTACATTAGATAAAATGGATATAATTAATATTCATTCATGTATCTCATTCATTCATGTATTTCATAACACTCCCCCTTGAATATTCATTGTATTCATTATGAATTTTGCATCGAATGATATTGCCTCATTAAAAACCTTAAGTAGGAAAAACCCAGTGGGACAAAAAACCGGACAAAAGGGAAAAATAGTGCAGAGCACAAATGTTATGATCTCTCCCTTTTATGGATGCATTAATTACCTCGTTAAAAACTTTAAGCCGGAAAAACCCTGTGGGAAAAAACCGGACAAAAAGAAAAAAGAGTGCAATGCATATATAGCCACTGTTGGGGCTAATCATTCTTGCATCTTGTGAACTCGCCGCATATCAATGCTGCAATGCATAGTTCATAATATCTCCCCCTCAATTGAGCCATATAGCCACTTTTAGGGCTAATCAATATTGCATCTTGTGAACTCGCCGCATACCAATGCCATATACTAATTTCTCAAAACTTGATATTGGCAATGATTTGGTATAAAGATCTGCAAGATTATTTATGAATTGAATCTGTTTAACATCAATTTGTCGACTTTCTTTGAGAATTTGTAACTGGTATTAAGCAACAAGAATTATGAATATATGTTATAACGGATCTTAACCAAACACACTCTCTGCCAACTTCATATAAAACAATAATCTCAGAGCAGTTAGAAGATGTAGCTACTAGCAATTACTTCGTAGAACGCCAAGAAATAGCGGTGTTGTTATAACAAAATAAATACCAGGTTTGAGAGCGAGCCTTATGTGGATCGGATCTATATCCAGCATCAGTATATCCAACTAAACCAGAGTTAGTGGAATCTTTGAAATAATATAATCCCAAAGTTATGGTTCATCGGAGATAACGGAAAATATGTTCAACTTCATTCCAATGTCTCCGAGTTGGCTCAGAACTAAAACGTGCCAATAAATTTACCGCAAAAGCAATATATGGTCTTGTACATTGTGCCAAGTACATCAAAGCCCCAATTGCATTGAGATATGGTACTTCAGGACCAAGTATCTCTTCATCAGATTCTCTAGGACGAAATGGGTTCTTTTGGAGATCTAGAGACCTTACAACCATAGGGGTGTTCAATGGGTGAGCTTTGTCCATGTTGAAACATTTAAGCAATCTTTCAACGCATGCTGATTGATGAACGATTATTCCATTTGCTTTATGCTCAAGCTCTAGACCAAGACAAAGTTTGGTTTTACCCAAATCTTTAACTTCAAACTCCATTTTCAAATACTCAGCAGTTTCAGCTAACTCTTCTAGAGTTCAAATTAAATTTATATCGTCGACATAAACTGCTACAATAGCAAATCCGGTTTCTGATTTCTTAATAAACACGCATGGGCAGATAGGATCATTCTTGTACATTTCCTTAATTAGGTACTCACTTAGGCGTTGATACCACATGCGACCAGATTACTTTAACCCGTACAAGGATCTTTGCAATTTTATTGAGAATAAATTGCGGGAAGTGCATGCTTCAGGCATTTTGAATCCCTCGGGAATTTTCATATAAATATTAGAGTTTAAAGAGCCATATAAATATGCCATCACAACATCCATAAGACGCATTTCCAATCTTTCAAAGATTGCTAAGCTAATGAGAAAGCGAAATGTAATCATATCCATCACAAGTGAATATGTCTCATTATAATCGATCTCAGGTCTCTGGGAGAATCCTTGGGCAACGAGTCGGTCTTTATACCTGACAATCTCGTTTTTCTCATTTTGTTTTCGGATAAATACCCATTTATATCCAATGGGCTTTACATTATCAGGGATACGAGTTACAGGTCCAAAAACCTCTCGTTTAGCTAGGGAAGCTAATTCAGCCTTAATTGCTTCCTCCCACTTAGGTCAATCTTGCCTTTGACGGCATTCAATAATAGATTGCGGCTCACAATCATCCATAATTTTATGAGCAACTGAGAATGCAAAAATATCATCAATAATGATTTCATTTCGATCCCAAATTTCATTACAATATGTAATGGAATTCTCAATATTCCCGGGATTAGTGTTCCTTTCATGGGTTTGCGCCTCTTCAGGGGCAATAAGCTCTTTAGGAGTGAGCACAACGCCAGGCTTTTCTGGAGCGGATTCCTGATTCTTTCCCCCTTGTTTTCGAGGAGCAATATCTTTTGATCCTATCGGTCTACCACACTTCAAGTGCGGGGAATTTTGATCCATTTTAGCCTGTCCTTCGGGAACAGCTATTCTAGCTGGAGCATTTGCAGCTGGAATATGATAATAGTGCAAATAAACATGCAAATGTGTCATTGTGGGTAAATAATAGGCAAACATGGGACCATCTATAGGAATGCGTCTACTAATACCATAAAATATTGAAATGGTCCACTTGGTGGTTGTATTGGTCCACAAATATCACCCTGAATTCTTTGCAAGAATAAGGGGATTCAAGATTAACCTTTGTTATAGAAGGTTTGATAATGAGCTTTCCTTGTGAGCAACTCTCACAATTATAATATTTGGACAACAATACCTTTATATCCTTTAAAATGTGCCCTTTTGTATTTTGAATTATTCTACGCATCATTGAAGCCCTAGAATGACCAAGGTGATCATGCCACAGTCCAAACTGATCAGGGTTTACTAATCTCCAGGATGTGGTGGCGTAGGTTTCAACAGCCTTAATCATAACACAATACAACACATAGAACAAGCTTCGAACTTTTCATGAATGGTCTTCGGGCCCATCTTATAAAAGGAAATGCCAATGTATTCATTATCTTGCTCATAAATAGTCTTAATATGGTACCCATTACGGCGTACATCTTTGAAACTAAGCAAATTCCTTTTTGATATAATGTTTAGAAACGCATCCTCAATATGCAGGATGGTGCCATTTGGCAAAAACAATTGTGGCATTCCCAAAACCATCAATAAT
The DNA here is from genome assembly GCA_017140595.1 of Eucalyptus curtisii. Taxonomy (NCBI): domain Eukaryota; kingdom Viridiplantae; phylum Streptophyta; class Magnoliopsida; order Myrtales; family Myrtaceae; genus Eucalyptus; species Eucalyptus curtisii. The sequence continues at coordinate 33,173,097 of CM029500.1, forward strand.
CGGAACGGGACCTAATATTATATGGATTTGCGCCTTACTGTCATACTCGAGAAAAAGTGTCTACTACGAAATATAGTATGTGTTGTTGCACTATCAAGCAAACAAATACCTCATTTTTCTTAGTATTTTCCATTTGCATTTATGTTAACAACTTCAGGTGTCAAGTATCATAAAATTTGCATATAATCATTGCAAAATTAAATCCTTAAATTAATTAAAACGATTTCAAAATATCCACCGGCACTTCAGGAGCAGACTGATACTTTTAGATTGGAAATTTAGCCTCGGGCCAAGAAAAATAAAAATGAAGAATTGATAGAAAAAGATGAAGTATAAGTTGATTAATAAAAAGAATACCCACCTTACAAAAATTACTTACTCAATCGATAGATCTTCGTGCTGATAACGTGTTGTGAAATATTGTGTTACAAATATATAATAGAAAATGGATTGAGAAGAGAAAGCAAGTGAACATCAAAAATAGTAGAGAAAGTCAGATAAAAGAGTTTTATTTCCAGTGTATCACTGTATTTCTAATGTGTGTGATGGTTGTTGTTCTATTGTACATCAAACCTAAACTCCTATTTATAGGAGAACAATAATGTACTTATCATTAATATCAATGTATCGAATGATACATATACTGGATAGGGGAGATGAACTTTCATTGTATAAGGAGATGTATTTAGAATGTATGATACAAATGTACCATAATAAGTACATTAGATAAGATGAACATAATGAATATTCATTCATGTATCTCATTCATTCATGTATTTCATAACCCATTCTATCGTACTTTTTGTTATTTATATAGCTTCCTTGTTGAATTAATTAAATTTTTTTTTTTGGGTCAAGGAATTAATAAAGGTTAGCAAATATAATAATGTATTGTTTAAATTCCAATAAAAGTCCAACCAGTTGCCCATTTCTTTGGAAATGGAAATTGTGGCCGGCAATCCACCGTCATCATCTTGGATGACGGTAGTGTTAGGCTAGTGACACGGCCGACGGACGAGCACGACCAAGACCGTCCATGCTCGGCCGTGTCACGCACCAGGGCGTAGCTGGGAGCGCCCTGATCGATCGATGTCCCGACCAGTCCCTGACCGATCCCTGATCGACCGACTGACCGACTCCTTGATCGGTCCGCACGACCCATGCACGACCAGCAAACGGCCCGTGGTCGACCCGTGATCAGCCCCTGCACAAATCCGGAGTTGCTCACCTGCTCCGTGTCGCGGCTCGACACGCACCGCGATCCCGATCCGCCCATGCTGCCCCCGATCTTGCTTCGACTTGTGCTCGCACCATGCGAGTTCCCCATGCACGTAGCCCTCGAGTGGCCTGCTTGGTAGCCTTGTAATGATGATACGAATTCAAATGTAGCCGTTGGATCGGAGGGATGATCCACGGCCGAGATTGACCCCGAACTTGTATAAAAGGGGTCCCTCCCCCTCATTCGAGCTCAGCTCGTTCATAGTGAAATACACTCGCCCTTTGTGCAAACCGACCCTTGTGTTGTGCGTGTGAGTGAGTAGGCTGACTTGGGATCACCGATCCTAAGGCCGCACGATGTTTGATCGTTCGTGTTCGACCGACCCGTGACAAGTGGTATCGAGCAATCGTTCCTAGAGCAATGGCCGATCCTCGTGCGATGTTCCGGTCGTGCAAGGTGACGATCGTGAGGATCGAGGGCGACCAACCGAGAAGGTCACCCGGTCAAAGAAGAACCGTGCTGTCTCGTGTTCGAGAGACCCAAAGGGGAGCTGGAAAACCGAATGACGGTCTTAGAGGAGACCGTCACGGATGTCCAGCGATGGTGGACGACCTGCACCAGACCGTTGATGGAGCGGAAGCCGGTAGGGAGGAGCTCTTGGCCGAAGTGCAAGAACTCCAAGCCGGCATGGGAGAGCTCCGTGTCGAGGTGCTGGGGTCCATCCCGCACGAACTGCAGCGACGGGACGAGACTTGGGAGGCCGCGTTGGTGGCCATGCGCACAGAGATGGCCGAGATGAAAGCCAAGCTCGTGGAGCTTGAAGCCGCACGCGTGAATGGGGTGATCACCGTGCAATCCCGTGCCGATGCACCCAAACCGAAAGAGTTCAAGGGCTCTCGGGTGGCAAAGGACGTGGACAACTTCCGTGGTACATGGAACGATACTTCCGGACCATGGGAACGACCGACGACGTGATTCGGGTAAACACCGCAGCCATGTATTTAGCGATGATGCGCTGTTATGGTGGCGACGTCGGTCGAGATGGTAGGAATGGCGACCCTATCGCCACATGGACTCGGTTCGTCGAGGAATTTCGACGGACCTACTATCCCGCTTATGCGGAGGAGGAAGCTCGCGGGGAACTCAAACGCCTAGAGCAAAAAGGCGGAGTCCGCAACTATGTGAAGCGATTCTCGGAGCCGTTGCTCCAAATCCCGTCCATGACCGAGACGGAGGCATTCCACCAGTTCATGAGCGGACTCAAACCATGGGTCAAGCAAGAACTCAAGCGGTGCAATGCGACGGACCTAACAACGGCTACTTCCGTGGCCGAGTCCCTTGTGGAATATAGGCCGACAACCGCAGCCAAGCCCGACTCTCGGCCTAGAGAAAAGGCCATTGGTGGGGAGATCGGAGCCGGTATCATCGTCCCGGCGGAGGCCGACCGCCTTCGGTCCCTCCTAGGAATCAACCCGAGTCGAGCAACGGAGGATACCATCGTAAGGTACGCACCTACAAGTGCTTCTTTTGTGATGGTCCCCATATGGCCCGTGATTGCCCGAAAAGAGGAAAGTTGGCGGCCTTGTGCAAGGAGGACAAGCCGCGAGAGGAGGCGCGGTTGGGATCGTTGCGAATCCTTGGATCGATCAAGGCCAAGAAGGCCAAGGAATCCAAAGGAATGATGTTCGTGGACGTGAAGATCGGTGGTACCACGATGAGCGCGTTAGTGGATACCGGGGCATCCGATCTCTTCATATCCAAAGAGGCGCGAAGAAGCTGAATCTTCCGGTCGAGACCAAGGATGCCGGTTGGCTCAAAACGGTGAACTCTAGAGAAGTCCCAACCAGCGGCATGGCCAGGGGCGTAGAGTTCCACCTCGGCCCATGGACCAGTCGTGAGGATGTCGAGGTAATCCCCCTTGATGATTATGATTTCATACTCGGTCCGGGATTTCTCGACCGGATCAATGCGGGTGTTATGCCTTTGCGGATTGCATATGCATCTTCGATAAACGGTGCCAATGCATGGTCCCGATCTACCGCGAGTCGGGACACGATAGGAAAATGCTATCGGCCATGCGGCTGACTGAAGGGGCTACGCAAAGGCGAGGTGACCTTCTTGGCAGCGTTAAAGGAGGAAGGCGCGGAAGAAAATGAGGTACCGGAAGAGGTGGCCCGAGTCCTCGACACCTTCCAAGATGTGATGCCGCCCGAGCTGCCCAAGAAGCTGCCTCCTCGGAGAGAAGTCGACCATCGGATCGAGCTTGTGCCCGATGCTCGACCGCCGGCCATGGCTCCCTATCGCATGGCCCCGCCCGAGTTAGAAGAGTTGAGGAAACAGCTCAAAGAGCTGCTCGATGCTGGGTATGTTCGGCCGTCCAAGGCCCCGTTTGGTGCCCCGGTCTTATTCCAAAAGAAGCATGACGGATCCCTCCGCATGTGCATTGACTATCGGGCGTTGAACAAGCTGACCGTCAAGAACAAGTATCCGATTCCCCTTATAGCCGACTTGTTTGATCAGCTCGGGGAAGCCCGGTGGTTCTCCAAGCTCGATCTTCGATCGGGGTACTATCAAGTGCGGATTGCTGAAGGAGATGAGCCGAAGACAGCATGTGTGACCCGTTATGGATCATATGAGTTCCTCGTCATGCCGTTCGGCTTGACCAATGCGCCGGCGACGTTTTGCACTCTCATGAACAAGGTACTGCATCCGTTCCTTGACCGGTTCGTGGTAGTTTACCTTGATGACATTGTTATATATAGCCGAACGCTTGAGGAACACGTTGATCACTTGAGTCGAGTTTTCCGGACCCTTCGGGAGAACGACTTATATGTGAAGCGTGAGAAATGTGCCTTTGCACAAAGAGAAGTCCCTTTCCTTGGGCACATCGTCGGGAACGGACGAGTGCGGATGGACGCGACCAAAATCCGTGCCATCGTTGATTGGGAGCCTCCAACTAAGGTGACGGAGCTGAGATCCTTTCTCGGACTCACGAACTACTATCGGCGCTTCATCCGGGGATATTCGAAACTCACCGTGCCACTCACGGATATGCTGAAGAAGGAAAGACCGTGGGAGTGGACGGACCGGTGCCGAGAAGCGTTTGATCGATTGAAGCGGGCCATGACCGAAGAACCGGTGCTTGTGTTGCCTGACTACACCAAATCATACGAGGTAGAGACCGATGCTTCTGATTTTGCTATCGGTGGTGTCTTGATGCAGGAAGGGCATCCGGTTGCCTTCGAGTCGCGAAAGCTGAATGAAACCGAAAGGCGGTACACGGTCCAAGAGAAAGAAATGACCGCGGTGGTGCATTGCCTTCGTACGTGGAGGCACTATCTCTTGGGGTCGCGGTTCGTGGTGAGAACCGACAATGTGGCCACGAGCTACTTCCAAACTCAGAAGAAGCTCAGCCCGAAACAAGCTCGGTGGCAAGACTTCCGGCCGAGTTCGATTATGTCTTTGGAATACAAGCCCGGAAAATCCAATTCCGTGGCCGATGCCTTAAGCGGGAAGCTCGAGTTGGCCAATGTGATGAGCCGACCCGATTGTCCGTGGAGAGATCGTATCAAAGAGGGGCTAAAGTATGACCAGACGGCCCAAGCCCTCCTTCGATACGCTCAAGAGGGCAAGACGAGGCGGTTTTGGCTCGAGGATGATCTCCTCTACACCAAAGGACGGCGACTCTATGTGCCGCTCCACGGGAAGCTTCGGAAAGAGATCCTACACGAGTGCCACGACTCTAAATGGGCGGGTCATCCGGGAATCCACCGCACCATGGCACTCGTTGAGGATCAATACTATTGGCCGCATATGCGGGACGATGTGGAGGCCTATGTGCGGACGTGTCTTGTTTGCCAACAAGATAAGATAGAACAACGGTCCCCCGCGGGGCTCCTTGTGCCGTTGCCTATCCCGGAGCATCCTTGGGAGAGCGTCTCGATGGATTTCATCGTGAACTTGCCCAAGTCCGAAGGGTGTCGGACTCTCATGGTCGTGGTGGACCGATTCTCCAAGTATGCGACGTTCGTGCCGGCTACTAAGGATTGTCCAGCTGAGGAAGCCGCCAAGCTATTCCTCAAGCACGTCGTCAAATATTGGGGTGTTCCGCGCACAATCGTGAGCGATCGTGATCCTCGATTCACCGGACGGTTTTGGACCGAGCTCTTCAAGTTGATGGGAACAAATCTCAACTTCTCAACCAGCATGCATCCTCAAACCGATGGGCAGACGGAGCGGGTGAATGCATTGCTGGAAATCTATCTCCGGCACTATGTGAGCAATACCCAAGTGAATTGGGCACGGCTAATTGACGTTGCCCAGTTCTCCTATAACTTGCAGCGGAGTGAGTCCACAAACCAAAGCCCGTTCGAGATCGTGACCGGACAACAGCCGCTCACACCGAGCGCGATCGCCTCGGGGTACCGAGGAAGTAGCCCGTCCGCGTACAAGCTCGCCAAAGAATGGGATGAGCATGCGGACTTGGCGCGGGCGTGCTTAAATAGAGCTTCAAAGCGCACGAAGAAGTGGGCTGACAAGAAGCGACGGCATGTGGAATTTCAGGTAGGGGACTTGGTGCTAGCAAAATTACACCTCGTCCTTCGATATCGAGACGTGCATAAAGGGCTCATCCGTCGCTATGAAGGCCCCTTTCGAGTGTTGCAAAGCGGATCGGGAAGGTAGCTTACAAGTTGGACTTACCGTCCAAGCTCAAGGTACACCCCGTGTTCCATGTGAGCATGTTGAAGCCTTACCATGCGGACGAGGATGATCCGGATCGAGGCACATCACAGCGAGCACCCCTTGGAGCAAAGACCTCCTATGATCGGGATGTGGAATGCATCATGGCTGATCGGATCATACGGAAGAGATATCGTGCCCCAAGGAAGGAATACCTCGTCCGGTGGAAGGGCCTCCCGAGAGTGAAGCGAGTTGGGAACCCTCCGAGGGCATGTGGCAATTCAAAAAGCACATCGAAGCCTTTCATGCCGCAGACGCGACGAGGGCGTCGCCTGATTAGGTGGGGGAGAATGACACGGCCGACGGACGAGCACGACCAAGACCGTCCATGCTCGGCCGTGTCACGCACCAGGGCGTAGCTGGGAGCGCCCTGATCGATCGATGTCCCGACCAGTCCCTGACCGATCCCTGATCGACCGACTGACCGACTCCTTGATCGGTCCGCACGACCCATGCACGACCAGCGAACAGCCCGTGGTCGACCCGTGATCGCCCCCCGCACAAATCCGGAGTTGCTCACCTGCTCCGTGTCGCGGCTCGACACGCACCGCGCGATCCCGATCCGCCCATGCTGCCCCTGATCTTGCTTCTGACTTGTGCCTGCACCATGCGAGTTCCCCATGCACGTAGCCCTCGAGTGGCCTGCTGGTAGCCTTGTAATGATGATACGAATTCAAATGTAGCCGTTGGATCGGAGGGATGATCCACGGCCGAGATTGACCCCGAACTTGTATAAAAGGGGTCCCTCCCCTCATTCGAGCTCGGCTCGTTCATAGTGAAATACACTCGCCCTTTGTGCAAACCGACCCTTGTGTTGTGCGTGTGAGTGAGTAGGCTGACTTGGGATCACCGATCCTAAGGCTGCACGGTGTTTGATCGTTCGTGTTCGACCGACCCGTGACACTAGCATCACCCTTTGATTTTTGTCACTTTCAGATAAATTGCATTCTCCAAATCCCACTTATCTACAGAAATTTATATCTTTAGTTCCAAACTGCCTTCCAAAAACAATTGAAAAAACAATCCACAAACCCTAAATTTTTGTTTTGACAAAAAAAAAAAAAAAGAGAGAAAGAGAAAATACCCAACATCGGGTTCTCTCTCCTCCACCATCTCTCCACACCCTCTCGCCGGCCGGCCACCGCCGAGCCCCCTGCAGTCTCCATCCGAGGTTGATGATGGTTGCCACCTCAAATCTGGTCTAGATCGAGGTGGGGCCACCTGATCTGGACCATATTGGGGCTTGGTCTACCGTGGCAGCCTCCGTAGGACACCTGCAATCTTTATGACAAAGCTTGCATGGTCACAGAGCTTGTCGTGCACGCCCGAACTCTGCAATCAAACCCATCTTGTTTGATGCCAAGCTCGCAGCTCGCACGAGCTCCCCTGACCGCGAGCCATGAGCTCCGTGAGAGAGAGGAGAGAGGGAGGGTCTATGGGTGAGAGCTCGGTGGTAAGAGACATTAGAGGCAGCTGCAGCCTCGACGAGGGGTGGAAAGAGAGAGACTCTACCGTGGGGTGAGCGTGAGTAAGAGCGTGGAGGAAGAGAGAAAGGGAGAGGAAAAGACATAGGTGTAGGGGTTGTGTATGTGGATGTTTCTTTGCCGTTGGGATTTGCAACGTCATTTGACTGTATTATTGCGATTTGCGATGAACATCGTGATCCCACCTAACTGATCCAGCCGAAAGTATAATTTCAATACATTGAAATAATCGATCTAGCTGAAATCCAGGACAGGTTGATGTCCCAAATGTCGACATTATTGAGAAGCTTGAGTGTTGGAACTGGTCCTTCCCTTTGTTTGCTGTCATTCTATATGCTTTTTGGCATCCTCTTTAGCTAAATAAATTTTGCATACATCGCCACGCTACCAATTAGAATAAAACTTAAGTCTCAGTCTGTACGTTGAGAGCAAAATAAAATTACTTAGCCCAACTCCAAAGTCAAACCAAGACACTCTTTTCATTCTATGGAGCAAACCAAGACGGCATGGCGTGTATTTATAGAGCACAAATCATAAGCAGAATTTACCCTAAACACGCCCAACTAAAAGGAAACAGAAAAGTGTGCTTTGATCTCCATATGTATGCATGGCTCATCACCTCCATATCCAGAGAATTAGTCACGGCATCCTGGGCATCTTCGTTGTCGTCGCTGTTTGTTTGCTGAACATTGCCGTTGCAGAGGTAAGCTATTGCTACAACACCCGATTTCTTCATTGTTCATATAAAGAGTACACATATTCACCCTTTCATTTGTCATTAGATACATCAGACATGATCGCATAAGATTTTCTAGCTTCTCGATGTTATTTCAATATTGTCATTACTCCTCATAGGATGAGAAGTAAGATTTGGTCAGATATGTTACGAAGCTCTATCACTAGTTCTGAGTTTTAAATTTTATGCGCCATGTAGTGGCTAAATCATGGAGGCGATCTAAGCAACACGAGAAGCGCTAGGGAGGAGAAGCTGATCGGCCCCTCCACCGTGGGAAACCTACGGTTGAGATGGAAGTTCTTTGCTGGGAAGGACATATCGGCCACCCCAGCGGTGGCCGATGCAATGGTGTACTTCCCCTCATGGAACGGTAACTTGTACGCGGTGAACGCGTTTGACGGCAGCCTAGTCTGGAAGCAAAACCTGAGCGAGCTGACGGGACTCAAAGGCGTGGGGACTGTAGCGAACGTGACGTTGTCAAGGTCAACCCCGACAATTGCCGGGAAGCTCTTGATTGTCCCAATCTATGGACCGGGGGTCGTGATTGCCGTGAACCGATCAAATGGGAGGCTAGTTTGGTCGACCCAACTTGATCCACATCCTCTGGCTGTGATTACAACATCCGGAACGGCTTATATTAGTCCAATACTCTTTAAAGAGAGATAATTTGGGAAACTAATTTTCTTTCGATTGGATAGTATTTTGAGTCAAGCATTTAATTAACTCAAAATACCGTGATTGACGTATTGCGAATTGAAAATGAAAAGTCAACTTCAATCACACCTCTTTGATTTATGATTTGTTTGATTATTAAAATGATTCTACACTCTAAATAGTATATCCTCAACCATTTCATTTTGGCAAGTTACCAGAAACATTATTAATCCTCGACTATTAAATTGAAAATGCAGCAAAGTTGACTCTTCAATCTCAATATTTAGTAGTTTATTGATGGTCTCATTTCTCTTCCATTTGACTCTCTCTCTCTCTCTCTCTCTCTCTCTCTCTCTCTCTCTCTCTCTCTCAGGGCATTTTACGTTGGAGTATCGTCGACAGAAGAGGGGTTACCTGCAGCCAAATGTTGCACCTTCAGAGGCAGTTTGGTTAAGCTAAACATTCTATCCGGAGAGATCCTATGGCAAACCTACACGCTCCCCGATAACGGCGGGGAACTTGGAGGCTACGCTGGAGTCTCCATATGGGGCAGTAGCCCCGCGATAGACCCCAGGAGGAGGCTCGCTTATGCAGCCACGGGCAACCTCTACACAGCCCCAGCCAAGGTGCAAGAATGCCAAGCGAGGCAAAACAATCAGACGACCCCACCAACCGCGCCCGACCAATGCATCGGGCCTGATGTGAACTTCAATTCGATCATAGCGTTCGAGACGGAGACAGGAAGGATCAGGTGGGCGCGGCAGTTAGGAGGGTACGACGTGTGGTACGTTGCTTGTTTGGTGCCCAACAGTGCTGATTGTCCAACTGGGCCTAACGTGGATGCTGATTTCGGAGAGGCTCCAATGCTGATCACGATCTCCACGAACGGAACGGAGCGCGACATTGCAGTCGCGGTACAAAAGAGCGGGTTCGCATGGGCCGTGGATCGTGACTCTGGGGATATAGTATGGTTTCGAGTAAGTATTGTGTTTTTCATTCTTTTCTATCTAGGAGAAGAAATTTTTTAGCGCTACCAATGAACAAAGTGAAACAAATTTAACAAAGAAGTTCATTATTTTATATTCCAAATATAATTCTTCTCGACATGACAGCTGGCAGGACCTGGTAGCATTGAAGGGGGAGGCACATGGGGCGCGGCCACCGACGGCAAAAGGGTCTACACTAACATTGCCAATGGCAATCGGAAGAACTTTACCCTTGCTCCCTCGACCCAAACGACGACGGCAGGCGCGTGGGTCGCCCTGGACGCGTGCTCTGGAGAAATACTATGGTCTACGGCTAACCCGAGCAATGAAATTGCACCCGCGCCGGTTTCTGTGGCGAATGGGGTCATTTTTGCAGGTTCCGTGGCTCCGGAGGGGCCCGTGTATGCGATGGATGCCGAGACGGGCAAGATACTGTGGTCCTACAATTCAGGAGCCACGGTGTACGGAGGGATATCGATAAGTTATGGGTGCATTTATCATGGGAATGGGTATAAGTTGGGCCTAGCAGCACCTCTCCATCCAACTTGGACTGGGGGGACTGATCTTTATGCTTTGTGTGTCGAGTAAGAAACCTAATAGTTAGTTTCTTGAGTCACAATCCATATGGAAAGAAGTTGGTCGTACAATATATCTTTTGCTCCATTCTCAAGACAATGTATTATTAAGTATCAAGAAATAAAAATGGTTCGTCAGAAGTGAATTGCCATGACCATCTGCAAAATCAATTCACCTGAAAATCACAAAGACCTAAGCAAGGGAGAGAGGGAGAGGGAGATAGAGTATGTCACTTATATATTACTTGGTGAGTGTTCCAATGGGCATGCACGGCAAAACAAAGCAAACCTTCTTATCACGAAGCTAATACATACTCAAGCACTTGAAGGCTGACCTTATTCTGAAGGTATATATCATGTGGCACCAGGAGTTCCCCCAAACACTTCACTAGGAACTCCGCTTGTGTTTTCTTCTTTCCTTTTCAAATCCCCATTGAAGTGCTCAGGAGAACTCTAGGGGACACCTGATGAGTGCATGGCCTTGTTTGGCCTCGAAAGCATTTGTGCGAGCTCCAAAAGTTCGATTTCCTTTTGTGTGCTTGGTCTGGTGAGCTAAGGAACCAACTCTCATACCACATTTATTTATTAGCCGGAGTTGCTACTTTAGAAGCTTTCAGAATAATCACCGGCAAGTGCTTGAAAGCTCAGTCAACCGCCCATCAAGCTTGAACATAGCCTCAGCTCTCGGCCAGCTGACTCCTCAGAGAATATTTCTTGAGGGCACGAGAGCTGCAATGTCGGCTTATTTGCTTTTGACCTCATCCCCTCTTTTCCAGCTTTTCTTGTGACAACAAAAGCATCGTGAACTTTGTTAGAACTTGTAATGGAGTGCTGGCATGTGATGCTGCCTGTTTGCATCAATTTGCATCAAGAGCTTCCTTCTTTAGAGGTTCTGATTTATATTTAAGTTGCTGAAAACTGAAGATGTGGCAAGTAGCTGTATGGATTAGTACACAATACTGTACATCATAGTTAAGTCTATGAAACTATCTTTAAAACTGCTTATGATGGTAGCTAAGGGAATTTCAAATCCACGCTTAATGTAAAGAATTTTTCAAGTGGGGTGCTCTGTTAGTAACCTTTTTTCTCGGTTTATACCTGATATGTTCTACCTATAGGATATCATGCTCGCCACATGAACGTGGACAACAATGCGGGCAATATGTATACTAGCAGTACTTAAGTATACATACATGGCTGGATCAATGAGCCCAATGCATTTGAGCTATTAGATCAAGTTGATCACGTGTGAAGCTCACCAAATCTAAGAGCTCGTGTGTATGATGCTACATGAGCAACATAAGGCCCAGTGCACCTAATATACTTCATTGATATAAAGTTCATAGATCAAAATTGACAGGTACTTCTTTAAACTTTCTTATAATCTGTAGCAATGCTGGCTTTATAGAGTGCATCATAATGATCAAGGTTAAAATCAATATTTACAGGCCTACGACTTACTACAACACAATCGGCAAGTGCCTCTATGCTGATTTTTGTACTTTTTGGCAACCAAAAAAAAAAGTAAGAGCTGAAGAAGACAGGTCGTGTTGAGAGAAGAGAGAGAGAGGCAAAAGGAGAGGAGTATAAAGGGCTGATTGTTGTTCATATCTCAACCCAGGATACATATTCTTCTCCGTCACCTTCCCCTTGAATCTGACCAGGTTCGTTATGCTTTGCTCTTAACTTTTTACCCTCTCTGAGGTCCACATTTTCTTTGCAAAGGCCACGTGACAGCCCTCTCTCTAAGCTTTCTGCACAATCCAATACAAGCAAAGCCTTCCACTGGAGAGTTTAAGGCAAAAACCTACATGGTCTTACGTATGACAAATTCTTTCATTCAAAATTTGACATTATATCTCTAAAATGGTTCGGAGCCGTGTCAAACTCAGAGTGGGGGTGCATCTAAAATTGAGTAGTTGGGCCCACCCATTTAGGATGCGCTTAGTTCGATTTTGATGGAAAATCTTTGCGATTGGGTTATAAAGTTTTTCCAAAATTTAAGTGGCGTTTTGTGAAGTGTATTTTAAAAATACATTGGAAAGCAGTTTTTTTTTTTTTCAAACTATTTGCCAATGAAACTAAGTTACTAGTTGGTGAAGGTGCTTAACCCGACTCCTCGGAGGAAGCCCTTTAAGTTTTTCGACTTCTGGATGAAGCACCCGGAGTTCAACGAGATTGTCTCGCAAGTTTGGGGTGCGCCGAGGGTTGGAGTCCCTATGTATAGGCTCGTTTGTAAGCTCAAGGCTCTTAAATGTCGACTTAAGTAGCTCAATAGAGATTCCTTCTCTAATATCTCCGCCAGAACTCTTGATGTGCGGAAGACGTTGGAGACCACTCAGGCAGGCTTGCAGCAAAATCCCTTTTCTGTTGACCTTACTGAGGTGGAAAAGAACCAAAGGCGTATCTTTGCAGAGTAGCGTGCCTCAGAGGAGTCCTTCTTCAGGTAAAAGTCCAAGGTCAGATGGCTCAGGGAGGGAGACCGCAATACCAAGTTTTTCCATCAATATGTCAACAAAAGACATTTGAGAAACAGAGTCCTTTCCGTCCTCGACTCTTCGGGGAACCTGGTGATCGAGCCACAGCTGGTGCAGCGTCAATTTGTAGAGTTCTTTGAAGACCTCTTGGCGCCGCAAGGGGAGCTAGTTAGACCTTCGCTGGAGGACTTGAGGGAGGTTATCCACCATCCACTCTTGGATGATCAGGCTACGCTCCTTGCTCGGCCGGTTATAGAGTTGGAGATCCGGGACACAATCTTCTCCTTGCCTAGGGGAAAGGCACTAGGATAGGATGGTTTCACAACGGAGTTCTTCAAAGAAAACCGGGACACGGTTGGTCCCTTAGTCACGGCTGCAGTGATGGATTTCTTCACCTCCGGAAAACTCTTAAGGGAGATTAACAATACCATCTTGGTGATGGTTCCTAAAGTGCTCAACGCCACTTCCGTGGAGGATTATAGGCCTATCGCCTGCTACAACACTATTTTCAAGTGTATTACAAAGGTGCTAGCTAATAGGGTGGCCCTAGCTTTGAAGAGAACAATAGGCCTTTTTAGACTGCTTTTGTAAAAGGCAGGTGGATCGAGAATAACATCTTGCTGGCCCAAGAGCTGTTCTCTAGCTTCCACCTCGAGCCTTATCTCCCTAAATGTGCGATAAAGGTGAATTTCAGGAAAGCCTATGATACTGTGGATTGGGACTTTCTCGAAGGTGTGTCGCTAGCCTTTGTTTTCCCTCAGTTTGTGACGCGACTTATTATGACATGTGTGCGCACACCCGAATTTTCAATTGCTTTGAATGGAGAGCTCCACGGTTTCTTTGTGAGCGGTCGAGGTCTCCGCCAAGGTGATCCCATATCTCCTCACCTTTTCACTATGGTTATGGAGGTGCTTTCAAGGATCATTCTTAGGTACTCTTCGAGGCTTGATTTCAAGTTCTTCTGGAGGTGTAAGGCAGCGGGTCTTTCACATCTCTTTTTTGTGGATGATGTCTTCCTTTTTTGTAAGGCTCACCTTCCTATAGTGGCTCTCCTCAAGGAAGGTTTTCATATCTTTTCCTCTTGGAGTGGCCTTTGTCCTAACCCGTGCAAGAGTGAAATTTTTTTGGTGGGTGGCGCACCCCCCTTAAGGAATGGTATTCTCTTGGAGTTGGGCTTTCGAGAAGGGAGCTTGCCAGTTCGGTACCTGGGGGTGCCTTAATCACTTCGAGGATTAGCAAAGCAAACTGTTATGCCCTTGTCAACCGTATCACTGCAAGGGTTCGATCTTGGACTCACCGATTCCTCTCTCTTGCTGGACGGCTTTAGCTTATCAAGTCAGTTCTTCACGCTATACAAGCCTACTGGGCTAGTGTATTTGTTTTACCTATAGCTGTGGTGGACCATATAGAAAAAATCCTTAGACAATTCCTATGAAAAGGTTCGGACCTAGGCAGGGGTGGTGTCATGTCCCAACCCTCGGTCACGTGACCATCCTTCAACTTTGGTCGATTTTAAAATGCGATATCCCAGGACTACATATCGCCGACCCTTTCATTTTTAATAACACATGCGGAAGCAGTTATAAAAATCCCCAGATAATAAAACAATGGGATATACAAGTAGGACTAGAAATTTGAACCAGAAAACCAACACCCTTATGTACATCTATAATGACTCAATCATACATATACCTATACAAGCCATGTTAAAGGGTTGGTTTCTACTCAACAAGTTTCTATAGCAAAAGTCAACGGATAGGAGTGGAGTCTCAATTCTCATCAGGATCCTACTCTGGATCATCCTCAAGGGGTTCTCCTCCAGATACTCTTCTTCGGGTTCTTTCTCCTCAGGTTCTTCATTAGGGTCCTGAAATGTTGTCCCACAACCGGGATGAGACTATGTCTCAGCAAGTTCTACTCTCTAAAACCCGATTAGTAAACTAATACACCTTAGGGCTGCCTATGCACAACCCGAGTCAGAGGACTTACCTTAGCCTCATATTCCACCTGCATAATAGCCCATATCAAATAAGCATCCAAGCAATCACATCACTGATCGAAGCATTGATCAAATCGACCTAGTCGAGTACACGTCAACAAGACCACTCACGGTCATTTACATTCAATCAATCAATTCACAACATTAGATCCAAGCAATGATCAATCGAGCTAGTCGATTATATGTCAACAAGACCACTCCTGGTCATTTCAATTATTCCAACTCAATTCCCAATTATAAATCACGGTCCCACCGGGCAATTTTCAATATAATTGATAACCACACTCCGCACACGTTCCAATTTCGTATACACTGCCACACAAGGGCATAGCCTACTCGCAGTTCGGCTATCTATTGACATTAATGCCAGGCATAGCCTCCCCGCCTTAGAGCGCGGCTTCGTCACCACGTCGACGGCATTCCCGAAAGAGCATAGGTCCAGTTGGCCTAGCCTCTACTACAACCCGAGCCTCTTCACTATGTTGACGGTGTTCCAGAAGGAATATCGGTCCAGTTGGCCTAGCTACTACTGCAACCGAGTCTTTCAACCAGCACACGACAATTCAATACTGACTCCCGAACACTTTGCATTTCACTCATCAAATTCAAATTCTAAATACACAGCAACGATCAGTACGAAATTCCGGTCACCGGCCATCCCGATTGAATTTCCGGAAAATAAATAATTAAATAATTAATTTCGAAAATTAATATTTAAATACAAGAAATTCAATTTAACACAATATAAAGCTCAATTAAATAAACGGACTGCACCCGGTCACTGGCCATCCTAGTTGAATTTCCGAAAAATAAATAATTAAATAATTAATTTCGAAAATTAATATTTAAATACAAGAAATTCAATTTAGCACAATATAAGGCTCAATTAAATAAACGGACTGCACCAAGATCATTAGCATAAGATCTCGGTCACTGGCCATCCCAGTTGAATTTTCGGAAAAATAAATAATTAAATAATTAATTTCGAAAATTAATATTTAATTCCTAAAAATTCCATTTAGGCCCGAATTGCCTAATTAACATTCGATAAGGGTCAGGAAAAATCCCAAGAAGCATCCAATAAATACTATAGGCAATTCTCTATCTAAGTACACTAACTATTTCACTAACATGCAATGCAATTAACTAATAATCACTAATCAATTCTAATCTAACCACCTAATTACATTACTAACACTAATCAACCTTTTAAGTGTAATTAGCAAACTAAGAAGGCATTAGTGAGCAAAACTCACTCAAAACGACGGGATCGACGCGAGGATCGACTTTCCTCAAAGCGAGCCGAGCATCCGGGCTCGGGAAGGCGACCAAAACGGGCCAAACAGTTGCTGCTATACCCATTTCTGCACTCTCTGTTCGCTGCTGGTTGGGGGCAAATCCGGGGCTGATTCAGCTAGACAGGGCCGGCGAAGGGCGAGGGGACTTCGGTGAGTAGAGGTGGCGGCGTACGGTGGTCGGAGGGAGCTCCTTCGGCCCTTGCACGAGCTGGACAGCAGCTCAAGACGTCGACCAAGCCAGGGAAGACGCAGATGAAGGCGGAGCTGCGCGCGGTGAGGCGCGGGCGGGGTGGAGCAGCGACGGCGACTCCGGCTTCGGTGAGCGACGATGGCGGCGAGAGGCGGCTCCAAGCGATGTGCGGCTTCTCTGACTTGCTGGGTTTTGTCAAGCAGCAACCGAAGATGGAGGACAGAGCTCGATGGAAGAGAGAGGGGGCGGAGGGTGTGCGGGCAGTGCTTGACGGTGGCGACAGCAGCTCCGGCGCGACGGTGATGGCGGCTCCGGTTCAGGCGACATGGCTGTTGTTCCTGTTTATGCTTTCGTTCCAACAAGAGGGGGGGGGGAAGAGAAACGATGGAAGAGAGAGGGGAAGAAGAAGACCGGTTTCTCTCTCTCTCTCTTTTGTCTTCAAACATGGCCCACCAAAAAGCTGTCATCCACCCACATTTTCAAGCCCCCAAAGTGCCCTTTCTAGAAGCCTTTAGATAATTCAAAATATTGGGTCTATGGGCATACGAATTTTGCTAGGTTTTTCCCTCCAATTGGACCTTAATCCCACTTGAATTAAATCAAATTGACCCCCATTAATTCATTCGACACCTCAACAATTAAATTGATATTTTTCCTTACCAATGTAGCCCACTTGCATCCCAATTTCACAATAAAAACGGTCCTCTGCAAATTCCGATCAAAACGGCCCTGACTCAACATTTTCCCAAAAAGTCTTGGTCGTCAGAAAAATCTTCTGAGATTGAATCGACGTTCTTAAAATGATCTGTGACATGACAGAACTTCCAATTCCTGAAATCGGACTTAGATTGGCGGTTAATTTCATCGGACGTGTTTTTGACGTGACCTAGGCTACCGGGTAGTTTTTAGAACTTTGTAGGACAAATGACCCGTGGTCGATTTTCTTCGAGCCACGATGAACCCACTCGACTCATTGGGGACTCTCGGTTGTCGTGAAAATCTCGAGGATTCAAATACGGACACAGGGTACAAAAACAATAAGAAAATCAGTCTAGTACCGGTCGACAAGAATTTTCCAATTTAGTGAAGTCACCCACGATCGGTCATTCATCTCAGTCGAACCGACCTATCTCTGATTTCAAATCGATTTTATACTGTGCCGCAACGATCTCTAAAGATGAGCACGGTCGAGAAGTCGATTCCTGGTGGAATTCTCAAGTCTAATTGCCCTAAAGTCCTTAATAGCTTACCCAACTAGTCTAGTTATCTCGTGAGTGGCCAACTCAGAGAACAACACTGTAGCCACGTCAATGAAATGCCCAATTTATCTAATCGAAATCAGGACCCAAAAATCTGGATGTCACGGGTGGTGCTAAGGTAGCTTGGGATGAAGTTTGCCTTCCAAAGGATGAAGGAGGACTAGGTATTAAGAGGCTCCGAGATTACAATAAAGCCGCCATGCTGAAGCATATCTGGCTCTTGTTCTCTGACAAGGAAGTGATGTGGTGCAGGTGGGTCCATTCCACTTTCTTAAAGAACAAGAACTTTTGGGTTGCTAGGAAGCCAACTTTTGGCTCCTGGGCCTGGAAGAGCTTGTTGAACATAAGGAGAGATTTCCGGATGGCCTTCTACTGGAAAATTGGCAATGGCCAAACAACCTCTCTTTGGTTTGATAATTGGCACCCTAGGCAGCCCCTGAACCTACTCTTCTCAGATTCACTTATCTACAACTCAAGGCTTTCTAAGCAAGTTTGTGTTGCTGACCTCTTTTCATATGCTGGCCAAGCTCTCAGGACGGTGCTTGAATCGTGGGGTCATCCTCTCCCGGTCCTGTCGGGTGTCCCGATCATTGCTGCTAGCGAGAAAGCTCTTCGGGCCAATTCACAGTGGCAACGGCGTGGAACTCTATCAGGAAGAAGAAACGTGGGTCTATTGGCACTCCTTCGTGTGGGACAACGCCATAATGCCTCGCTATCAGCTTAATCTTTGGCTCATTGCCAAGCGCAAACTTCCAATCTAGGCTCTCCTTCTGTCCTATGGTATAATTGGAAGTGATGCCTGTGCGTTTTGCAAGAGTATACCAAACTCTGTTGATCACCTATTTTTTGATTGCTGTGTCACGGCTGGTGTTGCTTTCTTTTGGGCTTCCAAATGCAATTTGCCTTGGCGCAACAAAACTTGGAAGGAGAACCTCTGTTAGGCCGCTACCTATTTGATGGGTAAATATTTCTACAAGTACATTGCCCGTTTTTCCTTTGGCGCACTTTGTCATATCATTTGGAAAAACAGGAATTGCATCATCTTTAGAGACCAGCCCCTCACAGTCTCGGCCATGAAGAACTATCTCTT
This sequence comes from Eucalyptus curtisii, assembly GCA_017140595.1. Lineage (NCBI taxonomy): Eukaryota > Viridiplantae > Streptophyta > Magnoliopsida > Myrtales > Myrtaceae > Eucalyptus > Eucalyptus curtisii. Next base: position 33,191,804 of record CM029500.1, read on the forward strand.
CAAAGTGGTCCGAAACAAGGCTATCACCTTCAGGAACGTCGAAGATAATTTCAGAAACAGAAGGTTGCAGAGAAGTTGGGGCCTAGACTGGATTATTTTCACTGGAGACCCGTAGGTAGTTCGATCCGACGGTGGCCTCTTCCTTGCCTTTGGTGTGTTTGGTAGCCAGTTGACCATGCCGTGCTTCTTTTGGTCTTGGTGTTGTAGTGTGTGTGCCGCGAGTTGCGGATTTAACATCTCGTCACCCTTCCACTCCTTTTGTTCCTACATTTGGAGTGCCTGTTTCTGGTGACAAGATCTTTTGGACATTTGGCCCTTCCTCAATATAATTCTTACCTTTTTACCAAAAAAAAAAAAAAAAACTAAGTTACTAGTGAGCCAAATCAACAACTGGTCAACCTCACCTAACTGTGTGACCTCAAGCGAGGCTAGCCAGCAGCCAAATCTAGCCTCACCGGCCCCACTGGTGAGGTCGCATGAAGTGAGGATATTTTTTAAACTATGAAAGTTGAGTGAAGGCAAAGTTGAAAAAAAAAAATGGCTTGGTAATGTAATTGCATTTCCTTAAAGCTCTCCAAAAAATTTGTTAAACCATTTGTGTTTTTCCAATGGACTTTAAAACTCCAAAGGGCTTTGGCAATACATAACCAAATGCACCTTTATTGACCAAGGTGTAGGGATGTATATATATTGATAAAGTTTTGAAACCTATTATGTCCTTTGTATGCTTAATAGGATTTAATTCCTTTAAAGCTTGGATATTGAACTAGCTATTACTTACTACTTCTACCAAGACAAGAGTAATCTCCTCCAACACTACAACAAAATTGTGAGATGCTAGAGATGTGTGCAAAAATTGTTCACAATAAAGCGCCGCCAAGGACTTCAGCACAATTCACATATAAACTTAATTACTACTTAGTATTAGGTCTGCTTTCTCTTAATCCATATATCTTTTTGCATCAACGTGACTCAATTTGAATATCAAACTCTTACTTTATCCCTAGTCTCTTTCTTTGAATCGGACCATGTAGGCGGCACGGAAACTGGCATTGGGAGTAGTTCATCAATCAACCTTTGTTGGAAGTGTGGAAAAGAAATTCAATACCTTCATCTCAGGAAAACACAAAAGATAGCCCAATTCGAGCCCGTCATTATAAAGCTTAAACATTTGAGTTATGGTCCATTTAAGCAATATTAATTAGGGGTGAGCATGGTTACAGGATAGAACCTGAAACCTGAGAACCGGACCGATTGAAACCTATCCCTTGAATAACTTTTTGTATTTTTCTTGGTCCATATCTTCGAGCGATCTTGCGATATTTCATGGCATTTGATGATGAGTATCTAATCTAAAACCACTAATCCAAGTTTTCATTTTATGACTAAAACTTTTAGTTTGTTAATGTTTCATTTTTTTCGTGTCTAAATATAATTTATAGTCAGTGAATTGTAGCGGTACGTTGTGGTTATTAAAGGTGATAATTCATTGCAATCGTTCAATTAATAATAGAGATAGAATTTGGGTAGACCATGGTAGATTTCAAGTTTCAAAATATGCATGATATGTTCTAGATTTCAAAAAATAAGAAATCTATTCAACGAGTAAGTTCCAAGTTCTAGATTGAACATGTACAGGATATGGAACCTGAAACGCTCACTCCTAATATTAGTTATTCCACACCACAATAATATTTTTATGTGGGACTTTTATTAACACAATTTCGCATCCACTTGTGCACTCAACATTTTCACCATGCCTCATTTATTATAATTATGCAACATGACCTTTTGTAATGCAGTTACCAAAAGCAACGCATGATGTCTCTTCACATATATCGTAAAGCTTTTGTGTAATGGCCAATTTAGTAGAGGTGATCGGTTCCAAGTCTATTTCCAAAATTGGGAACCAGGGATTGGACCAGTCCAATGGAATCGGTCTAATATGAAGTGAAAGAGAAAAGGAGCTTGAAGAATTTCTTTGTATTCGCTCTAATTTGATATGCATTCATTGCATGTATTTATACTACCAAGTGTAAACAATAAAAGGAAAATTACCGAGCAAAAAAAAAACAATAAAAGGAAAATAAAAAGATACATAATTATTTTGAATCACTAATTCATATCAATCTAAACCATAGATTGATTTAAGTATCGTCAATCAAATCAATTATTACACAAATCATATCTCTAACACGGTCACATTGATCGAGATGGTGTTTAGTTCATATTTTATTAATTTTTTTAAAGAAAAAAAGTGATGTAGTCGGTCTGGTCTGGTTGCCTTTGGAACCGAGAACCAAAATATCAGTTCCACTTTTAGGAACAAGGAACCGGACTGACACTTTTGGAAATCGGACCCAACCAGTCCTTTTAGGCAATTCTCAGTTCGGGTAATCCATTTTGTACACCCCTATAATTCAATCATAAACTTTCAATTTCGGCAATGTAATTGTGACCTTTTAATGATTTGTCAATATAGTCCTCTCCACCGATTTTAGCTAAGAAATGCTTACAAGGATGCCGAATCAACGACAGTTGATGGCCATGTCACATAGGACGGCTGTTCCCAACTGGGTATCCATGTAATGTTTTAAGTTTTAGCGGGAAAGTAATGGAGTTAAAGTTTGACTTGCCGGAAGTCCAGGCAAGCAAACCGGCTAGTGCGACTTCTCGACGTTCAAGTATATCGACGTGATAGGTCATCACAACATTGGGCGTTGGCCATGCGTGAGAACAATTTTCTTAGGACGGTGATGTACAATAAAAAAAATCTTTGTTTCCCAGATTGCTCCAGTTTTCAGTCAAACCGTCATGAATGGCAAGATCACCCACTTGAGCAGGTTTAGCCATTGAATAAGCTGCCTCGTTCATGCCTTACTTTCATGGAGATATATGCAGAGAGATGCCCGACGAATAATGTGACATAAAAGAGAGAGAGAGAGAGAGAGAGGTGTGACATCTACGTCCTGTGTGCGCGCAAGCGAGCTTGGCATGGTTAGGATTTTCCCGACCAGATTTCCTCTAGGAAAAACGTTTATCAGCTCAGGAGAATTTGAGTTTTGACGCTGAAGATACATAAATGCTCTGCGCATTTCGACAAAGAGATGATTCAAACTCAATGAAACGAGAGCGATTTACATGTGAGAGAGTGAGATCGAGGAACGCACATTTACTTGTCTATATTAATCGTGTGTAGGATTTGCCGAATCTACATCAAAGGAAAAGGAAATTAGGTTCTTCAATCTCGATGGCTAACATACACATTCAGAAAACTCGCTGCATCTTCTGCATCTTTGCGATCGCCACCGTTTGTCTTTTAGACAGCGCCGTTGCCGTGGTAATTAAGCTCCGACCCATCGTCGTGTATGTGTGTGGGTTCTTTTTTCTTTTTCACTGCTTCTGTGTATAAGTTTAAGTATTTGATGTAGTGGCAAAACCATGGAGGCGATTTGAGAAACACGAGAAACGCTCCAGAAGAGATGTTGATCAGCCCGTCGACTGTCCCGGGTTTACAGTTGAGATGGAAGTTCTTCGCCGGAAAGGATATTTCCGCCACCCCGGCAATAGCCAACGGTGTCGTGTATTTTCCCTCATGGAACGGCTACTTGTATGCTGTGAACGCATTCACCGGCGGTTTGATATGGCAGCAAAACCTAAGCGAGTTGACGGGGCTTAGGGGCACGGGAATTATAGTGAACGTAACGGTCTCAAGGTCAACCCCGACAATAGCCGGACGCCTCCTGATCGTCTCGATTTATGGACCTGCAGTTGTTATCGCTGTGAACCGATTAAATGGGAGGCTAATTTGGTTGACTCAGCTTGATCCACGGCCTCTAGCGGTGATAACAACCTCCGGAACGGCTTATATGAGGTGGATGCAAATACTAATGAGAAAATAGTAACCTGTACAAGAGAAATTACAAAGAATCTACACAATGAAAGAAACAGTGAACCTCATTTTGAACCTGATGATTATGATCTCCTCTTTTATCTTCGCAGGGCATTCTATGCCGGAGTATCTTCACTTGAGGTGACCTTACCTGGGGAGCAGTGTTGCACTTTCCGAGGCAGCTTGGCGAAGCTTAGTATTAGGTCAGGAGCAATCATGTGGCAGACCTACACAATCCCAGACAACGGTGGTAAACGCGGCGGCTACTCCGGAGCCTCCATATGGGGAAGCAGTCCCGCGATCGATCCGAGAAGGAGACTTGTGTACGTAGGCACTGGGCAGCTCTACACAGTTCCACGAGAGGTCGCACAATGCCAAGAGAAGCAAAATAACCAAACCACAAAGCCAAGTCGACCCGACCAGTGCATAGGGCCGGATGTGAACTTCGATTCGATCATCGCATTCGACATCGAATCGGGGAGGATCAGATGGGCACGGCAACTCGGGGGATACGACGTGTTTTACTTTGCTTGCTTGGTGCCAAATAATCCCGACTGTCCTCCCGGGCCGAACTTGGATGCGGACTTTGGCGAGGCTCCCATGATACTCAGTATATCAGCGAATGGCACCCGGCGAGACATAGTAGCTGCCGTGCAAAAGAGTGGCTTTGCTTGGGCGCTAGACCGCGACACCGGTGACATAGTATGGTTCAAAGTACGTACGCGTTTTCATTCCTTATTCTGCTGACATAGATGATGGATCTTCTTTGCCTAGTCACCACCTTAATTCTAGTGTATAAATCCTGGAGGCAGCTCGGCATTATAGTCTCACTCTAATGCAATCTAGCGACGTAGACTCCTCAAAATTCTAGCCTATCTGGACCTCTCCAGTATGCTTAATTTTCAATCTTCTCAGCAAGATGCAGTTCAACACCTTGTTGACATTCCATATTGCTCAGCCCCACTTCAATGAGGATAATCAATGGTGAAATCGTTTTTTAAAATGTGCAGTTGGCAGGGCCCGGTGGCCTAGAGGGAGGAGGCACATGGGGTGCAGCCACGGATGGACAACGAATCTACACCAACATCGCCAACAGCTATCGAGTGAGATTCACCCTCGCACCTTCGACCCAAACTACAACGGCAGGCGCGTGGGTCGCGCTTGATGCAAACACAGGCAACATACTCTGGTCCACAGCGAACCCGAGCAACGAGATGGCGTCTGGGCCAGTCTCGGTAGTCAATGGCGTCGTTTTTGCAGGGTCACCTGCTCCCAATGGTCCGTTGTACGCAATGGAGGCAACAACGGGGAACATCTTATGGTCATTCAACACGGGAGCAACAATTTATGGGGGCGTGTCGGCAAGTTACGGGTGCATCTACCTGGGGAACGGGTATACCGTTAGTACAGCTAAGTTCCATCCAACTTGGACACCAGGGACTTCCCTCTTCGCGCTCTGTCTGCGATGAGGTGCCCATCCATTTTTGGGCAAGGACTAGCTTGTTCCATGCTCAAAAAGTCCACATGTATATAGCAGTCAAGAGAAATAATAGCAGGGCATGGTGGCTTTCGAGTTTCTATTGATCCATCGTAGCCGTGACTCAGATCACTAAACACAGATACTTTTGTGACTTTGACCTGTCAATTTAGCAGCAATGGAGCCATACTATGCCAACCATGCTAGATCGGATTAGGCCTCCCCAGAACTCCAACTGGTATAAAGAGCACGAGCTTAATGTCTCTGGCATAGGGTACATAAGAAAGAGAAACAATATAAAGATGTAGCGGAATTTCAACTCATTACACAGGCAAGACCATCACAAGATCTCAGCGGGGAACACAAAGAGAAACACATTAGTGTCAACTCCATGGGAAAATTGAAAAGGCAAAGTGACCCCATTTATAACTAATACTTGTAGAATGAAATCTTATCATGTCTTGTAAAATATTCATAAATTAAATCAGAGTGCTTACAGGGAATATAGACAGAACAATTACCTAAGAAAAAGCAGCACGTGTTTAGGCCCATATGATAATTAAGCACATTAACCACCCAATTGTTCAGAGGTAAAACACCCCTAAACAGGAAGTGGTAATATCCCATACATGTTCTAGCATCTTGAATGATGATTAACTGGGAGCGTGGGACGTTGCCAGAGTTGAGAACTTGTCTGTGGGAAAAGGCACTGAACAGAAAAGTAAGAGCAGTTTCTGTTATCTCACTTCTTTCTCTATGTAAAGTCCAGAGAGACCATCATGCCATACAAGATCACCTCCTCCACTCTACTTTAATCGGCTTCTCTGGAATTAGTATAAAATAAAAATGGTTAATAACAGGATATAGGACAATTCAAATCCTTGCTCAATCTGCACTTTTAACCATAAAGAAGAAGAAAGGTAGCACGCATAAAACCATGCAGTAACAATATCGATCAACGGATCTTTCCTCTTCAGGCTCAAACAAGCATATTAAACATCAGAGAAATTTTAAAATAGATGTCAGATAACATAAGCAAAACAATGCGGATCCAAGCAAGACTGATAATTGGCCAGTTGGAAGGCAGTAAGGTTCTTGGAGTGTAATCTCATTGTCGTCTATCAAAAGATTTACTACAATGGCTCGCGAGTCAAACAACAACTAGATTCAATTGATATAAAGCAAAAAGATATAACATAAATTTCAGCATGAGGTGCAAAATGCAAAACCTAAAGAAAGGTAATTTGATGCATTACGACTCCATAATTCTTTATGCTAGGCATCACAAACAGAATCTATTGGATTTGTGGGTTTCAAGAATTTCATTATTACAGTCCAGCAAAATGGGCCCTTTTCAGTGGAACCTTCCTAACCTTCTTATAAGAGACCTTTATCTTTTCGTGAGATCATGTGTTCTACAAGAAATTTTGAAGTAATTCTTGCAGGAAAATAGTTTTCTTTTCATGCATATTTTCGGTAGAATATGTCAAGTTTAACAGAATCCATCTCATTATAAATTTGACCAAGTACTGTAACTTCAATCAAGAGACTGCTCCAGAGTTGGCCCATTGCATCTGAACTATGTTTAGTGGAATGATATGCATGGAACTGGCAGTAGATCTAGAAATTTTGCTTCTTCACTGATATCTTGTTCTACAAGATGCTGGACACAAACACTTCATGTTATGAAGTCCAAGGATCATGATTGTCTCAGGAAACCCTTTGATTTTAAAAGAATGATTCTCTTCTTTAAATTATAAAAAGATAACTAGCGCGCTACAATGTAAAACGTGCTCACACCTGCTATCACTACAGTAATACAAAAGTCACATTACTTAAGTTCTTACCACCAAAATCTCTGGAAGATGTAAGAGATTTATCACTTCTAATTGTTCCTTTCCCAGATGCTTCGACAAGTCTCGAAGCTCTTGGTGAAAATGAACCTACTTTCCCATTGGTGGATGACGGCAATGAATGCCGCCTTGTTTCATTCATACCAATCCCAACTTGGGCAAACCTAGGGGAGCTTTGTCCTCTTAGCTTGGCTTTTGCAGATTCAGTCGGCGCCATATAGCTGGGCACTCTTGTGGTGGGATGCTTCCCATTCTCTTTTTGGTCAATCTTCGCAGGCAAAGAAGCTCTTCTATGGGTGTTTTTTTCATGCTTTCCGTTCATGCCAGCATCCTTCAAGCCCAAATCCTGTTCAATTGGACCATTTTTTTCTGCAGGATGAGCATTAACAACAACCAGATGTTCTTGTAATTCATCAACTTGCTCTTCAGAGGCTGCTAATTTCAAATTTCCTTTCAGTTCAAATTCCGATTGTACTTCAATTTCGGACTCTTGCTCCACCTCAGATGAATGACTGACATCTTGCTGCATAACCAGAGAGGTTACTGAAGTTAATTCATTCCCAAGACTGTCATCTGGTTTCTTCTTATCAGCCTTCACCCCATCAGAAACCTCCTTTAAAAGATCATTAGTCCTTCCAAAATTAAGTTTTACTTTCTCAATCTCATTCTCTGATTTATTTTGAACTGAATCTGCAATGTGACCAGAAAAATTTCTTGGGTAGCATTCGGGCTTATTGGATTCTGAAGATATGCCATTGGAGTCAGTTTTAACGTTTGTACGAGGCAGTCTGCGAACACTTTGCTTGCGGCTACACTGTTCGTCTTCCAGAGTTTGATGCTTTGACTGAGGATTTGACTGAGAATTTTCCTTTGGTAGTGAAGAGGCTTCCCAAAAACGAGACCTTGTCCATCGTTCAAGCCACATATAAGCAGAATTTGGATCTCCACGACCATATTGAAGATGAAGAGGATTTGCAGGGCAAGATGAAGCAAGAAGCTGAGAGTATAAATAATGATTACAAAGCAATGAGTATTCCGTGTGCCTATTCCAGCTTAAAATATCATTCATGACAGGATATTTATCACCACTTATCCAAGGAAAATTGTTTCGTGCATCAACTAGGTCGATGGACACGCGCATCACATCAAGGCATCATGTAAAGAAACCTACTTACATAGGCCAAATTCCAAGAATTTGATGACCGAGACCATCTTCTCTATTCTTTAAGGAGGTCATCAACTTTCTTTGCTTAAAATTTCTTATAAGAAGACATGTTCTCCCTATAACAAGTAAAGTTATTTGTCATCGATTGAAGCAGGAAGTTCATACATCACACCGAAACCCAGATACAGCGTACAGAATCTTTTAAGCAAAGTTATTAAACAAACGTCAACTCCAAGGAATCATACTTTCTCCTCATGCAAAGGAACCCTCTATAACAGTGCATGATTTTTTAAGGAATACAGAAGCAATGCAATCTTACATATGAAATCCGAATACTTGCAATTTAAAGGAAGATTGCTCATCTAAAAGGGTAACTCTTCTTACCCAAATTAAGAAAAGTACCCCATGCTTGTGCCAACACACGCAAATAGAATACATATACTGATCTCACCTTTTGAATGAACACATCCTCAAGCAGTTTATCCTGGCCAGTTGCTGAAGGATTGCACAATTCCCAACCCTAATTAACAGAGTAAAAAGAACCAAAAAAAAAAAAAAGTAAGCACAATTGCAGAAAAGGGAAAAATATGCTGAAATCAGTTAAAACAAAGGTGATATGAGTACGTGGAGTCCAGTATGTCACCAGTCCATATAAAAACAAAAAGACTGAAACCAAAGGTTATGAGTAAAGTGCATGGATTTCGGTCACAAAGTGGGAAATTTTCTCACCTTTTTCGCACGAGCTAATTTCTGAATCTTTACAATGCCTCGCACACAGCAAAATGTGGCAATAGCTTGTTTTCTGACCAAGCGGCCACGGATGAATGCTTGCACCCTCACAATACCTTTGAGTGTTGTAAATGAACGCCGAGCCTGGCATGGGCATAGTACACATTTGAACACGAGGTCAGTTTATCCAAATGAAAAAGAATGAAATTCAAGAAAGCATGAAATGGAGCAGAACTATATGACACAACACATATATCAGTAATGCATCAGAAATTCATTCGGCAATATTTGGAAGGAATGTAAACTTAGTTATTGATAATTATGGCTTGTGATTTAAATGCTTATTAATCAATCAAATCACCATTTGATAAATAAGGCTTGTGATTCAAATGCTCGTAAATTGATCAAATCACCAAAAACTTGTGACATGAATACCCTCTTCCATCTGACTTAATTAACAAACAAGTCAGTCAAATGGACCAAAAAACCTAAGAATTCAAAGATTCTAGAAAGACTCATTACTTAGATTTTCCTGGCATCATAATGTAACTGGCATGCACTTGACATGGGCTGTCCTATATCAGAGAAATAACTCACGAGAACATCTCATATTGCAAATATCAACAGTAGGATGTATTCAAAGGTAAGAAAAATTCTCCAAATTACCGATTTAATTCTTAAACCAAGTTTCCCGATTACATAAGCAGAAAAGTTACAAGCAAGTTTAAAACAAAAATCAGTAGTTCCATAGAAGTTTATCATTTTGACATTTCCAATGGACAATTCAGTCAGAGACACTATTAGTCTCACCTATTACAAACTTATCCAATCGGCTCTCGCAATTATTCACAAAGAATGATAGCTTTGAAATACATATGAAGTACTGTGAAGTACTCTTACCCCAAGGACAAAAGCACCTTGAAAATTCTTGCCAGGAGGAAACATATAGCACAAGAAAGATTCTCTAAATAAATTGCACGGTAAAGGGGAGCTGACAGTGTAGTTACAGAAGATTACCAGATATCCTCTAAACACAGCCTGTGCCTTAGTAGCTGCTTTCTGAAGCCTCTCATTTTCAGTATCTTCTGATAGGGCCAATACATATGTATGTGTGATACCATCTTTTTCAGATGAAAGAATATTAGCATCATTAGGTGCAACAGCATTTGTCCCTTTCCCGAAGTCCTCTTCACTCCTAATATTTGTAATGGAAATTGGCAATGAATTTGAAGGAGGCTCCACAACAATTTCAGTTGAGGGTGTCTTAGACGGAATTAAGGCCTCTCCTCCAGATTTCTTTCCACAGAAAAGAAGAGACGCCATTAGATAATGAAGTTAACAAACATCAAACAAACAGAGTCAACATAGTTGCAAAGAATAGCAGATCAAAGAAGCACAACACTGATAATAAACAAAGAGTGAAGTTACAGAACTGATAATGAACAAAGAGTGGAAGATACAGAACACAACAAGAATTTCGACCACCATTACGCATTTTTTCATTTTAATAAACAATTTGAGGCACCAGTCCCAAAACAACTTAGAAGGTATAAAGTGAGTGAGCCAAATCCATCCATTTGGACACATACATATAATAGATTTCCAGGGCAAAAAATGGAATCACGTGAGGAGAGAAAATATCACAACTCAGAATCTACTTTGTTAATGAGTTTGTCAATACTATAGGTTGCCTCAGTCAGCAGTTCGGGATATTTCCCCTATGCACATGCACAGTAGCTGGTTACAGAAAGAGAAAAGTTCTCCGTGACCTAACCGTTAGAGGATACACCATCGTTACACTGACCACATCAAAAACCTCAGTTGGATACCAATGATAGGGGTACTCTATGACTATAAGTACCGTTACAGGATCAGAAGCCGCTGAAGCTTTTACAGTAGAACTCATTCAAGAAACGAGATACTTTAGCCACGAGCGGCTGTGTGGCTATTCAAATCTATCACATTCCCATCACCGAGGCAAGATAAGAGAGCTTGTTTATTTAAAAGACATCATACCGAAACATCTCCTTTTTTCGGCAAACGAGACTTCGACGATTTCTTGCCAAGGAGTAAGGTCTTCAACCATTTTCCAGGTGTTCTACCCATTTAACCGGGAAAGAAAGGAACCGAACCCTCCCCGATATATATCTAGAACAACCTGCAGAGGAACAAAAGCAACAAAAATTCACTATGACAGACCCAGAATGCTCCCCAATCAGCAGAACCGAAATCCACTATGAAAACTCTCAAATTCAATCCATTACAAACATATGAGCAACTCGTTGAAATTCAACAACCTAAATCCAAAAATAATACACTCTGTGAACAGTGCGAAATCCAAAATCCAATCAAATCAACGTAATAACCTCAAAGTTATCTTCTTTTTCGTCGCCGCACACGCTCGAGCGCAGAACATTTCTCTCCCTCTACAGACATTGTACTACTACTACTACCGACCAGCTCACGAGCTCTATCTACCGCCTCGAACACTGCATCGCCACTGCTCAGCATAAACTCCAACGAAACGAAGCCACCAACTCCATCCCTAAAACCGCAATCCCATCTCCGTCGCATCGACTTCACGACTCCCCAAAAAAAAAAAAAACCACTTCGAAACGGGGGGGAGATCTACTCAAAAACAACAAGCCTCGCGCGCCGTACGGAGAGCCCCGCGAACAGCAAATGCGCACCTTCGGTAGGACGACGACGAGGAGCGCATCGACGGAGGCGGCCGCTGCTCTCCGCCGGCCGAGCAATCCACCGGCCGGCTGGCTGGCTGGCTGGCTGGCTGGCTGACGCTCCCGCTCGTCGGTTGTCACTCCCGCAGTGGAACAAACCGCAACGGCAAGCTTTGGCGGAGTCGAAAGGGACGCCGCAACTTCCACTCCTAATAATACAAAAATCGAAGCTTATTTTTCTTTTTTTCTTTTTTCTTTTTTTCTTTTTTAGATAAACGTATTTCATTAATAGCTCTGACGGCGCCGTTTCGGCGCCATCCCACGCGCATTAGCTGTCATCGGGAGTGATTAACCGCTTGATTAACTGTGCGTGCGGTGGCCACGTGGACGCAGGCGGGCGACTCGTGACCGGACCACGAGGAGGATGGTGGGGAGGGGAATAGCTGGACCCCACCTGTCCCCCCCAACCCTAACGGACAATCGCACGGACATATGCGGTGATTGTCCGTTGGGCTTGGGCTTTTCCAACGGCCCACTTCGAGGCCCACTTCGGGTCTCCAGAATTGAGGCCCGCTAAAAAAAGATGGGTCACTTCCGTGGGCCTTGGTTCTCTGTCTTTCCAGCAAAGGGCCGGCTGAGTTGGGTATTCGCCGGTGCTCGTTGGACCATGTCGGGCTCGTGCGGGGGCTTCTCGGCATCACCGACTATGATTGATTGGGCCCGATCACGTGATGCGGGGTTGGATGAAAAATTACACTTTGTCTTATTTCGCGAAAAATAAATTATTGAGAAAATATTTTTCGTAAAAGTGATCACTTGTATTAGTTAATGCAAAGTCATTTCAATATCAACAATAATTTATATTTAAATATTTTCGCGGACAATGAAAATATTTCATTTTCATTCATTTTTGTGAACGATATAAATGGTGATTATATTGGTAAAATGTTTTTCAAATCATTCATTTCTCTTGAAACTAAAGGAGCCTACATGTATACATTTGGCTTGTTGAGAGAGGGAAGGAGGGAGGGAGGGAGGGAGAGAGAGAGAAAGAGAGAGATTGTTTCATACAACATTTACTTTGTCTACGTGGTATTTAATTGAAAGTGACATGTTAAAAAAATTGAGAGAATTAGCTTGTTAATACAAAAAAAAAAATCTAGATTATGTCCACTATGACATAAATATCGTGATTTTTTTCTATAATTAAAATCTCCAAACTTATCCATTATGATACAAATAATCCAACTTGTTTTTTTCATTTCATAAAAATTTTCAAACTTATACAAGTGTGACAAATATACCATGGATGAAGACTAAAATAGAGGTTATATGTGGGTTTTGTCATGACAAAGAAAAAAAAAAGTTTATAATTTTTTATGACAAAAAAAAAATCAGAACATTGACATAATTGAAGGTTTTTCATGGTCTTCACCTTTATATTTTGAAGTATAGTTTCTTAAATACAAATCAGGAATTTCAAATTTTATTTCAATTCCAGCTTCGGCGGTGATCCCTATCACATTGAAAAGAGGATAAAAATAAAATAAAAAACAATTCAAGAATGGGCAATTGCGTGGGAAGAAGCAGAACACAATCGCCGCATATTCAGGTCGATTGCTTAGGGCTTCAGCAATTATTTATATCCCGAAGAAATCTAATATTAATAAGTGTATCTTCTCTCTCTGTTTTTTATTTGTAATTACTGAAGGCAATGTTTCCGAGGCATATCATGTGCAACCTCTGCCAAAACATATAAATCTCCAACATCTTACCAACCACGAACGTGTAATAACAGATTAATCGCGGATTTTAACGTTTCTCACGTCCTCCTTCCTTCCTAAACTTAAACAAATCCTAGCTTTTGTTTCTTTCTCCAAGCGACATAATGCGTTGTCTGGTTCTACAAGAGCTAGCTGCCATATTACACATACCAAATCGTCCATTAAAATCCGCGAAAAAGCGCTAATCAAATCGCAACGAATTTAATTTTTCTTGGGTAATGTGGGTTTAGGTAGAACTAATCCCGCCGGGAAGGTAGGGAAGCCACACTTATTTTGATGCCTCTAGCTCAATTAGGTCCATTTCTTGATTTCTAAAACTGAAATTGATGTCCAACTACATAGATATTTTAATTATTTCTTCAATTTCTTCTCCATCAAGTAGTGGAAAAAATTGTAAAGAGGAACCAAACCGAAATCTAAAGATGAATACATAGATATTTTAATTATTTCTTCAATTTTTTTTAATTATTTCTTCATAACTTGTAGCATCAAGTAGTGGAAAAATAAAGGTGACTAGTTTTATTGAACCGAAACGAAACCAGACCAAATTGATTCTCCGTCCTAGGACCAATTGGTCCAATCCTTGGTTTCCAATTTTAGGAACTAGTTAATTGTATTGCGGACCGCCAACTAGGCTACGTACTCAATAGGATTGTTCAAAGGTATAGAATCATTGATCAAATATTACTTTGGAACTAAACTGGATTAGGAATCTTAAACACCCATTTGCAACCAATTACATTCATGTGATCATTTCTGACCTTTTGCGATTTTGGTTTACTCGACTAGACATGCATATTTAGGATTTGCTTTAACAATGAGTCCATAGGATTTAAACCTTGCGGTATCATTAATCATTTTATTAATGCTTGGAGGGGATTTGGGGATCTCGTTTGATATATCATAGGAAGGAGATTGATAACATAAACTGCTGTTTTGAATGCATCTACCCAAAGTATCTCGGTGGTACTTTAGCATGATACATCATTGCTAGTCCCAATTCAATCACATGTCGATGTTTCCTCTCGAGACACCATTTTGCTCGGTGTATGAAGACAAGAGATATTCTCGCTTTAATTCCACACTTTTGTAGATAGTTCTGAAATTTATTACTAGTGAACTCTCCTCCTCCATCACTCACGGAAGACTTTGATCTTGTGATCAAGCTGATTTTCTATAAATCTTTGAAACACAATGAACACATCATAAACTTCTGACTTTTGTCTCATTGGATATATCCGGCTATATCGAGAAAAATCATCCACAAAAATGACATAGTAGGAAAATTTCAGATTGAATTGGTGATGGTCCCCATACATCGCAATGTATTCTTTCTAATGGAACATTAGAAATATGGTACGAGAAAGGAAAAGATAGTGCTTTGAGCTCTTAGCAACTTGACAGACGCTACATATATTCTCGGGCTTTAGAACTATACGAATGAGATGTTGTTTCGTAAAATCTTCTTGTTTTTATATTGGTGTGAGCAAGTCTTTGATGCCGGACATCTTCTCCTACTTCTGTTGAATGCGGGGCGAAGAAGACTTCGCAACTTTAGGTTTCACCTGGTATAGCCCCTTGACCTTCCTTCCTAGCTTCTTTGTTGTATGATTGTAATTGTCCTTCATATATACCCCATGTTTATCAAAAATAAAAGAGCGGGGATAATCATCGTTAGTTTTGATACGGATAGAAGATTCTTTTTGATTGCGGGAACTATTAATACATCATTCAATGGTAATTTGCTATTTTACGTATTCAATATTCCATTACCAATGCATGAGATTGACAAATGAGATCCATCTCCTATCACAAAGTGTCATTACCACTATATGCATTGTAGTTTCGAATCATACCAGGTTCGAGGTAATATGTACCGGATACCATTCGAACCATAGGGTTCTTCAATGTGCACAACTGCCAATGCGGTTGGTATTTCATCTGCACGGTACGAGTTATCAAATCTATACCAACATCCGAGTGTCTTTGTATGACGATTTCTTACAGATCGGCATTGCGAGAGGGCCATTACTTATAGGCTTTGTAATCTGTGTTTGTCTATCACCATTTGAACTTTGTGGTGGATAAGACCTAACACTTTGATACCTCTGTGAAGGGTTTGAATATGGTCTAAATCCTTGTCCATAGTTAGACCAGTTATCCTTATTAACCTGACCTTGCTGAGTTGAATTCAGGTTATTCATTTTATTTTGTTGATTCCTTCCGCTACGTAAAATTATTTCCATATTCCCTTCTATTGAGAGACCGCCTCCGCCATAGCTAAATCCCCCTGAATATTTTCTCTTTGATTTCTGGGATTGAATTTTTGCAGACTTGTTCCAGTTCTTCTTTGCCCATAATAGGCCAGGTTAGTATTGTACTCGTTCACAGAATATGTTTGCAATCTGGTTTCAAATCTCTCAAGTTGTGAGATAACCTCATCATACTCTGGCTGGGGTTTAAGGCAATACATGGTTGTCCTGAAGGTTTCATATTCAGAACCTAACCCTTCAAGTATGCCAAACATTCGGTTATATCATCAACAAGGCTTTCCAATTGCATTTAATTGATCACGAGATGGTTTTGAATTCTCGAAGGTATTCACTTAATGATCTGTTTCTTTTCTATGCAAGCTTTGTAATTTTCCTCTTAACTCAAATTCCTTTGCAACTTGACTTACGTGTAAATCTATTTATGAGAGCGCCATACTTCGAATGAGGTTTCTAAGCCAATTATCGGACTTAGAATATTTGCGATACCGCACCACTTATCCAGGATGATATAAGGCGATCAGTTTTTATCCAATCCAGGTGATCAGGATTCATCACTTCTCCTATCTCGATCTGTATCATTTGAGTAGGAGGTAATGTTTCGCCATTAATAAAACCAATCAGATCTTGGCTTTTCAGAAATCTGTTGAATTGGGCTTGCCATAACAGGAAGTTTTCTTCATTCAACTTGATGGTGACGAAGTTAGCTATATTCACATGGATAGGAAAAGGATACTTCTCGCACTCTAGTTGCCATTCTTATATGTTCGAGAGACTTTGAAGATTCGAAGAAACAATCCGATAAACTTTGAAGGTAAGCTAACTAAGAAACAACAAGATCTTTATAATACCTTGCGGTAAGAACACATCATATCTATCATTCCCAGGATTATACGCTCGATACCATGAGAAGAAATGGAAGATAGAACATGACCTGTGTATGAAAGAATTGTAGATCTTGAGCAATCAATGGAAATGCCTCGGCTCTCGATATTCTTCTTCAAAACTTCGGTTCATCTTTACATGACTTCAACTATATCGAATTCGAAGTAGAAGAGAGAAATCTAAAGATGAATAGAGGAAAAATCGAAGTAGAAACAATGAACTAACACACTTAACTCTTCTCTCCGTCACTTATCCTTTTATACTCAACACTTGTTTAACAACTTCGTTATAGAACTGTTACAACGAGAATAACTAATATGAGAAACACGTGCATTTCCTCTGGTTGTGCAGTCCTTGATTAGCTTGATCGGCTTTGTTTTCCAGGTTTTGATGTCATGGATCGCCTTGCTCATCGGTTCGGCTCAAGATCGCCAGCTCATCTTCTTTTCTACTTTGAGCTTTGTTTAGAAGTTTGCGACCTTCCTCTGCTTGACTTCCTCTGCCTCAGCAACTTCCTCTTGCCTTGCCTTAGTAACTTCCTCAGGTTCAGCTTTTCTACTATCACCAGCTTCTTCATTCATCTGTACTTTTAATGTCTGTTTTATTTCTTTAACATCGATGACCTTTAAATGCGGTATCATTAATCATTTTATTAAGGGGGATTTGGGGATCTCGTTTGATGTCTAAATAATGAACAACGTCCTCGAATTAATTTCCATGATCATGAAATTAGTGGGATCATTCTAGTCTAATGAATCTCAAAAAGGACTAGATCATTATGACTTCATGGGCGCTTGGCCTTACCTTCTGCCGACAACTTAATATTTTTGAGGATAATATTGAACTTTTCAACGTCGGTACAAGGAGCTCGTGATTGCACCAGCTTTTCGGGGGCCGAAGATCACGTGCGCTCGGCACGTGACGCCTACATCCCTGGCGCCTGCTACCCCCGGGGCTTAAGGAAAACTGCTGGCGGTGGCAGCTTGAATTCGCAGCAGCGTTGACCGATAAGTCGCCGTGAAATCGACGGCCCACGTCACGCGATTTGGGAGAACCCGATGATGGCCCCTGGCGCAGCGCGTGATCACGAGAAGAATGGACCCCACTTTTGTCTCCTCGTGCCATGGACTCCCTAGCTCTAGATCCCAAAATTAACAAGACTAAAAGCCAAAAAAAAAAAAAAAGATATGAAAAAAACCAAAAAAAATCTAATTTTGTGAGCATTAACATTTAATTTTACAAAGATTGACAAATCATGTGATGATGGGTTGCATACATTGCATATAAACAAGTGAGATTATGGTGGACACCCGATATAAATATTCGTCCCATTAGGGTCAATCTTCAAAAAATTCTAAATTAATATATCTACAACAATTTTCCCCTAAATTGATTTTTTTATTACCAAAAACTCAAAATGAATATATTTATGATAAATTTATCCCCCAGTAGTTTACATTAAATTTTAACATCAAATTTGTGTACTGATTTGAAATTCTATCCTCCATTTATTATAAATGTATGAGTTTGGGGTTTTTAATTATATTAATCTTAATTGTTATAGTTATCTTATATCAATTCGACAAAAAAGAAAAAGTAAATTTTTGCCACCCGTGTTGTGACTGATGTGATTTTAATGGTTTGCCACTCTGCCTCACTTTTCCCAACCGTCGCTTTCCCAGATCCATTATACTCTCACACAGAATTATATACGCAGACACACGCTTTTCACCTAATGCAAATTCGTTTTATCTTTTTTTCCCCTAGCCAGAAAGATTGCAACTTTTGGGCACTAAATGATTTGCTCCTGACTTCATACTTTAATCATTTCTTGATATTCCTTGGAGTACGCGAACTTCAGGACAGCACTCTGTCTTCATAACTCTCCGTGACCCCACGAAGGTCTCTCTGCAACTCCTTTCCCACTTTCAGCCTCCGAGCTCCATTTCCCAGGTTGCCATGTATGGGCGAAGTTGCAGGTGCAGTTCTGGCTTTTAATGCCGGGGAGCCTTCGCTGTGGTCACTCATGAGTGTTGCGTGATTTGGGTTCCGCTCAGATTCAGGAGAACCTCATATTTTTTGCTTGTGGAAATGGCCAATTCCCCTGTTTTGCTCTGTGTCTCGTTCTCTGCCATCGTTTTGATGGTGGGTGTCGTTCCGCTTGCAATGGCTCAACTCAGTCCGAGCGAAACCAGGGTGCTCTTTCAAATCCAGAAGCAGCTGGAGTACCCGGAAGCTCTCCAGGGATGGTCAAACTGGACCAGCTTCTGTTACCTCCCGCCGTCGCCTTCTCTCACCATTGCCTGCACCGACAATCACATAACGGAGCTGACCATTGTAGGGAGCAAGAACTCTTCCTCTTGCGACGGCGCGAGGCCCAATCCAGCTCGATTCGCCGTTTCTCAGCAGACTCTCTCCGCGAGTTTCTCCATCGACTCCTTCTTCACTGTGCTCACCAAGCTCTCCAACCTGACGGTGCTCTCGCTCGTGTCCCTGGGCCTGT
This sequence comes from Eucalyptus curtisii, assembly GCA_017140595.1. NCBI lineage: Eukaryota > Viridiplantae > Streptophyta > Magnoliopsida > Myrtales > Myrtaceae > Eucalyptus > Eucalyptus curtisii. Next base: position 33,211,040 of record CM029500.1, read on the forward strand.
GGGGGCCGCTTCCCGCCAAGTTCAGCCGGTTCCACTCGCTTGCGGTGCTCAACCTCAGCTCGAACTCCATCTACGGGGAGCTTCCTCAGTCCATCGCTTCGTTCAAGAGCCTCAGGAGTCTTGTTCTGTCTGATAATTTGCTCAATGGGAGTGTCCCAGATCTTAAGGGCCTACCTGTTCTCGAAGAGCTGGATTTGAGTGACAACTTTCTCGGACCAGAGTTCCCGTTGCTCGGAGATACCCTTGTAAGTGTTCTGTTGAGGAACAACTCGTTCAGATCTGGAATCCCTGGTGACTTGAATGGTTTGGGTCAGCTTCAGCGATTGGATGTCTCGACCAACGAGCTCTCTGGGCATATCCCGTCTTTCATTTTCAGTCTGCCTTCTATTCGTTACCTTAGTTTACAGGAAAATCAGCTCGATGGAGCGCTTCCGACGAACCTTTCATGCAGTGGTCATCTCACTTACGTTGACATTTCACACAATCTTTTGGTTGGGAACATTCCATCATGCATCGGGTCAAGTTCGGCGAACCGGACAGTGATCAGCTCATGGAATTGCTTGTCCGGAGGGAACTCAAATTATCAGCACACCTACTCTTATTGCCAGAAAGAAGCTTTGGCAGTTGAGCCTCCGGCTAAAGCTGAGAAAAAAGGGTCAAGCATCAAACTGAGTCTCGTTCTTGGAGTAATTGGAGGCACCGTTGGAATTGCAGGGGCGTTCGGACTACTGATCATAGTGCTGATCAGGAGAGCAGATGCACGAAGGTCATTTGATAGCAAGCCCGCCAAGTCATATGCTGACGAACTGTCATTTTGCGGCTCTCCAAAGTCAAGCATTGATTCGAGTAAGATCTCCTATCTGCACTTCAGTATTATCACTCAGTTTATTGGAAATGACAAGGAATATCCCTTCTAACATTGACATGGTAGACAATTTTAGTCTTATTCGATTGGACTTAAGATAACATGCAAAAATGCTGAACTCTTCGGCAGGGCGAATGCCTCAAACGATGAGGCTGTTGACGTTGGGCCTCCCACCTTATCATGTTTTCACTCTGGAGGAAATTGAAGACGCAACGAACAATTTTGATCCATGCAATTTGATGGGAGACGCAAATCAAGGACAGGTAAAGCATTTTCTTTTACAATTCAAATGTTAAGTTGAAACTCAGTGTAACACGAACAGTTAAAGAGGGATACCTTGATTTATTATGCAGATATACAAGGGTTGGCTCAGAGATGGCACGGTAGTCCTAGTGAAGTGTTTGAAACTGAAGCAGAGAAGTTTGCCACAAAATATTGTGCAGCAACTGGACAATCTATCCAAGCTAAGGCATCGCCATTTGGTCAGTCTTCTTGGACACTGCATCGTCACTTATCAGGACCACCCCAATGTGGCCAGCACGGTGTTTGTCGTCCTTGAACACCTATCGAATGGATCGCTAGCGAATCATATCACAGGTAAGATTTCGGAGAAGAAAGGACCAGTTCTTGCGGCAAATGCCTGTCATCCACCTCTCGGTTTCATGTTTGCTGATGTATGTGCAGATTGGAGAAGGAAAGAGATGCTCAAATGGCCTCAGAGAATGGCAATCTCCATAGGCGTGGCGAGGGGAGTCCAGTTCTTGCACACCGGGATGGCTCCTGGAATATTTGGGAATGACCTGAAGATAGACAATGTTCTGCTTGATGAGAGTCTCACCACGAAAATCAGCAATTACCACATTCCACTGCCATTCAAGGTGAGATAAGCTCCATCATACTCCAAAATCTCTCTTGCATCTTTTAGCTGACGTTTGTTACCCCCTCAATTTTTACAGATGGGTTCTGAAACCGCATCAAACGATAGCAGGTATTACAATCTCCAATCTCTATTAACGTCCATGTGCATCTTTCTTTTCAATTTCATTTTCCGCTATTATAGTGCTCAGATGAAGGAATTCTCAGATGGAAGTTCTCTCCCTTTTTCAGTCCAAAAGATGCAGAAAGAGAAGACATGTATCAGCTTGGGAAGATTCTCCTGCAAGTCATCACTGGGAAGCTGGTCAAGTCCACCAGTGAATTGGACGACATGAAACAACTGGTACTTACACTTCCTAGAACAGTCGCCTATTCTCATTCACTTTTAGCATTGCAAAAGCCGAACGTTTCCGATGGAACTGATTTCTCCTGCTAATTGGAATTGCAGCTAGAGAAGAGCCTGACAGAACACCCCTCACAACTACGCAGCACGGCAGATCCATCCATTCGTGGCACCTTCGCATACCAATCGCTTAAGACAGCAGTCGAAGTCACGGTGAATTGCCTAACGGAAGAGCCGAGCAAGCGGCCTTCGATAGAAGATGTTCTCTGGAATCTGCAGTACTCGATCCAGGTTCAAGAAGGCTGGACCAGCAGTGAGAACCTCAGTTCAAGAATATAAAGCTTCTCTTCTTGCACTATGTACTTTCAATGCTTTTCCATGTAATTACTAAGACAAAAAGAAATAAAGCCTAGTGTGCAAAAAGTACTGCTGATATATTCTAGTGATCTCGGTTTGCGCTCATTCATTGGGGCACGCGTGTGAGCACATAGACATGGTACAACACGGGCTTCGTCACGAGGATGAAGAACTGGTGTCATTTCTGTGCACACGGATTCGTCGTGCTAGACTAAATCTCTAGGTTATAAAATAATCAGACTTTACACATGTAAGGTGAGAACATAGTCCAAGGGAAGGAATTTGACAAATGCTAGCGAATCAGAAGAGTCAGATTTATAAGGACATACAAGATCCTCCATAACAATCTCTGCCTGCCTCATGGTACTGGAAGCACATCAGTGACACCAGTAACAAGAGCCTCATCGATCTAGCATCTCCTTGACCGAGAACCCGATGTAATCATCGATATAATTAGGAGGCTCGTGAATGAAGCAAGAAATTACATCTCGAAGTGTGATCACCCCCACAACTTCCTCCTCGTCAGACACCACGTATATCCTATGGACCGACTTCGAGGCGAGGCTGTGGATCACGCTGCCGAGTGTTGAATCAGGCTTGCACGTGATTGGCGGTATGACTTTGCCTGGTTCTTGAGTTGTCGAGATGATAGTGCTCATGAAATCCATCACAGTTAGGTGCCTGCGGCAAAGTTTCTCAGAGAAAGCTAATAACGACTCCAATTACCACTGACTAGACACGAGGCAAGAGAAAGTAAGAAGTAATGGACAAGATAAATCAGTTTCCACAGAAAGAGCTTACGAAGTGTCGTATTCTTGTTTCCATTAATAGTAATTTGTCCTACCAACAAGCTAAGACCTTCATGAATATTCGAGGAAACTGATACTGAGATGGACTTGGATGATGCAAAAGTAATGTGACACCGCAGCATTTACCAAAGAAAACTCTTTAAGAAAGGTCTAGTTAATGAGTGCCCATGGGGCCATGGGACACACTGTAACCATACTAGATAGGGAAATATTATGATTTCCAATGCACCTGGTTATCCATGTTACGAGAGAAACATTGCATTGGAAATAACAAATTTTACTTAATTGGTGCTCAACAAGTGCCCTCTTAACAAATCCATTTACGAACCAGAGAAGCTCGACCAAATTGAGAGACTAGAGGCACTTGGTGCCTCAGTATACCTGAAATTGGTGAAAAGTTGGGGCTTCAGCAGCAGGTGACTAATATCTCTAATGCTTATGTTTCCCATGATCTTCTTCTTTGGCCCTGCCACAACCGGAACGCCACCGATCTGATTATCTCTCATCCGCTTAAAAGCCTCCAGAATAAGTTCGTCGCTTCGGACGCTAACAACCTGTCCAAGCCAACAAGTGCTCCTCAAACTTAAGATCATCTATAAGTCTTCTAGTTGCAGATGGAGATCATATGAATAGGATACCTCATCAGGTGACATGAAAGGAAGTCCTAATTCACCAACAGCAATTTCAGAAATGCAGTCAAACCAATCTCTTCCTCTGCAACCCTCGAGGCCTTGAATGACCGCAAATTGAGTGATGAGGTTCTTTATGTCAGGCTTTCCCAATTCAATGACAGGGACACTTCGTAGCCTGTATTTCGAAAGTAGCAGCAACACGCTCAACATCGAACTATCTTCTGCCACTGGTATGAATGGAGCCCACCGGTATGATTTGATTATCGACTTCACCTGAAACACCCCCAAAAGAACACATTTTCATAACTACTTTGAGTGACCAAGTCCACTCTACAAAATCACATACTCATACTCAGGGTAATGGCAATGCTTCACAAATTAGCTTCTTGTAATAAGCTTCAACCGGTATTACGGAACTCTGATTCAGGCTTGCAATTGACAAGCAATTTGACTATAATTTGCATTTAACAACAACAACTCATACACTATCTTACATTAATTGTTGCTCAGAATTTAATTAGCCTTACTGAGGTGGACTTGAAGGGCTCCTCTTGCAGAATAACCCTGTAAAAATCCTGCCCCAAATTGTCCGCAGCGGTGGAAGCATCTCTACCTGGACCTTTCTCAGCAGCCACGCCCCCGGCCACAGCAGCACCAACCGCTGCAATCGTGAGCCCAGCAACTGCAGCAGGACCAGTCGCACCCAGCACCAATGCCCCGAGAGCGCCGACTGCCCCTGCCCCCACACCTGCTGCACTAGCCGAACCTGCCATCAGAGCAGCCGCCGCGAGCTCTGCACTCTCCAACACCCACAAGATTATGGCCGAGTAGTCCACGATCCCCAAATATCTGTCTCTCCAATTATTACTTGTTTTTGCTTCCGGGTTCCTGACTGGAGCTGACATTATGTTGTGCTCCGATAGGACCTTAACCGCGTCAGCCACCGAGGCATCTCCTTCGATCTCGATCACTACAACATCATTGGGTTTGCAATCCATGTCACTCAAAATTGGGATACCACAAAATATAAACTATCCCTGATCTAATCACAACAAGTACACTCACGCATTCCAAAAATCAAACTTTTGTTCATCTTACAATTCCCAAGCAAAATACACATTTTCCTTCAAAACCTAAACCTTATTTTTTCGTCCTTATAATAAGGGGAAAAAACAGAGAAATTAGTAATTAAGAAAGTGTAGTTATAACCAATACCTTTGCCACCAGGAACTTGTGGGAATGAAGAAACCGGGATGCTTGCAAATGCAGAGGTCAGACTTTCTTGCACTGAAGGGGGCAATCTTTTCTTGGACTGAATCGTCTCAAAGTATGCATCACAGCTCGCCAGCTTCTCACTTCCCTTCATCTCTTGTTGCTGTGCCATTCCTAAAATGGCTCAACACGAATAGATTAGCAATTTCACGAAGAACACCCAAAAAATGAAAGAAGAAAAAAAAAATAATGGATCTCTTCACATGCCTGAAGGATGTTCTTACCTTCAGGGTTGTCTTGATTTTCGCTGTTCTTCTCTCTGTTCCAGTGTCTCTCCTATGAACCGCGCTTCGGAGTTAGTTAAGGCAGTTGTCTGATGTGCATATGGCCCGGTTTCGCCACCTGTCCGCACTCGAGAGACGTGTCGCCCTCGGAGAAATGGCCGTGCTTCGAGTGGGATGGGAAGCGAAAGTGGGTCGGCAGCGTCCGAATGAGCCGGACTCTACCGCTTCGTGCCTGGCCGAAGAGCTGGCATTTCCACTCGGCCCAATCACGCCTTATCGTCTCGACAGAAATGATTCATTGCACTGAACCTGATATAGGGAAAGCTAATCTATTGGCAACACATGACCATAAGACCGAAAAAAGAGGATAAGAATGATGGTCCATTTCTAATGCATGACCATAAGGCAATGTTCCTATAATTTTTTGGATTAATGTTTATTGAATCGTTTTTTTTTACATCTCTAAATTACGTATAACTAAGCTTAATGAAGGTTCATTTATGTCTCACGTTTGCATTTGGGTTTTGTGAAATACAGTGAATTCGTATATAATTGACAGCAAAAGCAGGTATTATTATGTGCTTGTTTTACTTAGTGCTTAAAACATTTCAATGACGACCCGATCCAACGAGGGGGGAAATAGTCACTGGAGCTAGAGGATTTGGACAAGGTGTAGCTCCTGACAGGCTTCTAAAATGGCCAAGGGGGCAAGAATGAACCGTTCTATGCACCAAACAAGTATTATAAGATATGTATGTGAAAAGTAGAATTAACTCATTGAGACGTTTTTTGACATAACGACCAACTTTAAAGTTAAGCGAGCCCAAATTAGAGCATTACTAAGATTGGTAATCTCTTGAAATGGGATAGGTCAAAGCGAATAATACCTTAAGTGAGTTAATTCAGAAATGTCTTAATATAATGTCAGAGCGGGACCCTCTCCAGTAGGTGTGTGGTTTAAGGATGAACATTGCAAAGGTTGGTGGTTCTATGACGACCAATCCGATGAGGGAGAGGAGTGGTTACTGGGGTCAGAGGACGTGGATAAGATATGGTTCCTGACAGGTATTTAGGATGGTGAAGGAGGCATGAATGAAGTAAACTATACACCGAATAAAAGGAAAGCGATTATGAGATATATATGTGAAAACTAGAATTAACTCGTGTGAAAATTGAAATTAACTCATGAAGACGTCTTTTAATGTAACGGTAAGCTTTACTTTGAAACTCTAAAGGCAAGCAAGCCTAGGCTAGTACACTATAGGGATGAACGATATTCTAGGAAAATACCTGCCTATATGCCAAAAGACGAAACCATGAGGTTCGGAATGAAACAAGTCAAGGCGGATAATATCTCGAGTGAGTTAATCAAGAAATTTCACAATTTCATATCTCTCCTTGAATTCCAATTGAGAATAAGATGCCTGTACACTTCTTGGGGTGATTTCATCTGCATGCGTGACGTGGAGACCCTACAAAGATCATCTTTATCCACTTTATTCTATTTACTTTACGACAGAATAGTTGAAAAGACAATGCAAGTACACTCTCACGTTCGTCTAACTACACATTTACATGGTTAATCCATCTAATGCAAAAAAAAAAAGGGAATGAAGAAAAAAAATATAATCATCAAGCTGGCAAAACCTTAATTAAGTGGGAAGTTTAGTTTGGGGTCTTCATTACTTAAAGCTCAGGGTTCTATGTTTCTAGCATAACGTAAATTCTATTCTATGATAATTGTCTCGTTGCTTCCAAATGTCACATTTCAGAATTGGCAAGAAACTTAATGAGATGATCCTTGGTCTCGGCAGGAGACATTGAAGCACAAGCACTCTTCTTAGATGTGGATAATGCCACTGATGAATGCGGAAACCAAATCGAGCTCTTCGGTCCATGTTGAGAGCTCAAAGCCATTGGCTTATCCATGTAGCTTGAAGAAGCACACGATATACCATCAGCTTGCGGGGATGGTCGGAGTAATTCAATTGGTGTTGTTGGATCATCACCGAACTTCAAGTTCAGCCCAAAACCTCCTTCCTTTCCTTTATCACCGAGAAAGCCAGTTGCCCTGTCGCCAACGAACGAGGTCATCGCGGCTACTAACGCGGATTGGGAAGACAAATTCGAAGATGTTGCTTTCGTTGCTTCAGCGCCGAACTTGTCGGCTAAAGATTGTGGATGAGAAGCTTGGGTATTGGTAACTGGCCACAATTGGGGTAGGTACAATTGATGTTTGGGTGGCACTTCATGATTTAAGACCCTAGGACCAATGCCCGAAGATGATTTGTGGGTTGTGGTATCTAAGTGACTCGGCCATGATGATGAAGGTGGTGATGAGGAGAAGCTGAGAAATGTTGAAGGGAGTTTCGGTAAAGACGGGAAGCATGAAGAGGATCGATATCCATCGTGATTGGAGAAGTCAGGGCTCGAGGTGAGATCAAGGGTGATGATGGGGTGAGAATTGCAAGTCGAAATAGAAGTAGAGTTAGAGAAATAAAGTCGAGGCAGCTTTGGATTTCGATCGCCCGCGAAATCGAGTCCGTACAAGCCACTAGTAGACGTGGCAGAAGCAGGGCCTGAAGACGCCGGAGATCGAAGGCCGGGGTGTTGTTGTTGTTGTTGTGAGGTCGATGAGCGAGATTGTATCATGGAAGTGGCTGCAGATGTGGCGAAAGCCATAGCCGTGGCCGAGACAGGAAGAGGGTGGTTGTGATCCCCTTCATAAGTGGTGATCAAGACGGACATGTCCTCCACGCATCTTTGTACCTGTGATATTGCCAATTATAATGGACATAATCTAAGTTTCGATAGAAAAAAAAAAATGCGTACATTTGGAAAATGGAAAAAATTGTGTGCATGAAGGAGACCTACCTGCTTTTTGACTGGACAAGATGGCGAGACAGTGCAACGGTAGTATGATCGAGGACATGGATTTGCTTTCGCAATTTTCTGTCCGTACTTCCTCCAGTGGCATCCATCTTCCATCTGTGCGTCAAGAATAACATGCGTTTTTTATATCATCCATTTCAATAAAATCTAATCCTAAGATTAAACCGAGTTATTTTCAACGTATACATAGAAGACTGTTTTCTATTGAGGTGATCTTAAAAACAAATTAGTTAATGAGTGGATATGAATTGGGATCTTCTCAAAATAATTTATTCAGTTTAGATTTTTGAGATCATAACATGTCAAAATATTGAAGTGTTTGTGATATATTTACCAAAGTGTCATGACAGATTAAGTGTATATATTCTCCTCAAATGATCCATCCTCATTTCCCGATATACCATGCTTATTCCCATCTTTAACAGAATTATAGAGAAACTCATTTATCCATTGTGGTTATTGTGAAAATGAGTGGTAAAGTTGCTCGTAGCAAAGTCATAGCAATAACAGTTAAAAATACTTACAGTGGATGCGTCACACCTAACTCTGACGCAAACCCTAGCTTTCTTCATATGGGTTTGCTCCAAAGCCTGCTCATCATCACTTCTCACGGTCTTGAGAACTTTACTTGGCGGCCATTTCTTCAAAATTTCACCTTCCTTCGTGTCTTTCGAGCTCTCATGATCACGACTCATAATCTTTCCGTCATACAAGCCAAGTGACAACTCTTGTTTCATGTCACTATTTCCGTTCTTTGCGCTTTCACTCTGCATCGTTAATATGTTTCTCCTCTCCTCCTCGGTCTTCAGTTGGCTCGAGCTCAGTCCTAGGGTGAGGGACAAGAGCTCAGCTTCTTCATTGTTTTCTTGGTTGTGAGGAAGCAAAAGTTTGTTCTGTGATGGTTCCATCTCGGCCTTCTTCTCTTCTTGGACAACCTCAGAGAACTGGTGTTGTAAAGATTGGTAGTCCTTCACAATTTGGGACAACATGGACTTTAGCCTTTGGTTTTCTTCTCTGACCAGGCCCATTTGAGCTCTAGCTGATTCGAGTCGATCGTCCTAGAAGGACAGAAACATCATAATTTTTTTCCAAAAGACGATGATTAAATAACTGTTCTTGATATTAAGACTGGCGCCATTGAAATATAGGCCATTTACAGAATAATCTCTCCTTCCGCCTCTATCCTTTTCTCACTGTAAATATTACTTATCATCAAAGGATAACTAAAAATGAAATATAGTTATTTGAAGGACGAACCTCGATCATGTGGTTGGATGAGTAGTAAGTTTTTGAAGTCTTTTCGAGAGATGATCCACGTTCCAGGGTTAATATGGGCTTCTGATCAGCGTGTTGCTCGTCAAAAACCTGAGTGTTTTAGTAGTTTTTTTATTTTTTTGGTCAGCGATTGTTTTAGTAGTTAACAGGCAAAGTATATGAGTAGGATCTCAATTGTGAGGTAAGTATCTCCCGGCTAATTTCATGACAAGATTAATATACTTTTCAATCTAGACATTGCATAGAAAACTCACTAGCTTGCCACGTCAAAAAGAACGAAGCACACATCCAAAACTACTTAAGTGAATTATCTGGAAAATCCGGTTGAAAAATTAGATCAGTCGCAATATCGAAGGAAAAGACAGATCTATGCCACGTGTTGTAATTTGGAAAATTGTTATTCTTCTGGGTTAGAACTATTCGAGATCATCGCAAACTTCAGATAGATCCTCACTGATAAGTATCAAATGAAAGAAGGACATCGATGTTCATCAATGAAAACATGAAAATTTAAGACGGTTCTGAATTAAATGACGAGTAATGCAGCATTTCAGATGAAAAAAAGCACACTTAATGATCATCTTAAAACCATGATCTCCTTCTCGAAGTTTCAAGTTGAGGCTCTTCACCTTTTTAATTGCTGGTAACTTCTCACTATAAAGCAATGACTTGAGGCTAATCTGCTCTGGTTCAATGCAGACTCCGTGTTCTTCCTGTTATATATCCCGTATTACTTAGAATATCAGAAAAATCGTATCGTTATCAATACATTCAAGACTAGAGTTAGTGTGGCACCACATTTCCCTAACATTATGAATTTTCACAAATTAATATAGAATATATCCATGTAATGTCAAAATGTCTAGGCAGCAATATGCAGACTTCTTTGAGATATATCTCGCGGCAAAACTACAAAGAAAACGTATTATATCTCTTGATTTAGGAACCTCTCCATAACAGAATGCCAACTCAAAGCGGAAAACTTTTTCTGATCGGTCGCTTTTTTTTACATGAACTCATGATGTCCACAGAAGTTAATTGGAAAAGATCTCATGAAAGAATTTTTGCAGATAGATCTTGAAGATTGATACCTCATTAGTGCCTGTGGAAGAACTCTTAACATCATCATCATCTTTGACACCAGCAGGCTTCATTTTCTTTTCCTCCATGGTCGTGTTCCAAAGAGAAGACATTTCAAAGGCTCTCACCATCTTGGCGTCTGAACTTGTTTTGAATAAGCTGTTTACAATGGGCACAACTGTTGCTTCTTCCTATATTACTATAAGTACTACTAGCAGAACCAGCCAGATCGACAGATTGGTTCATTTAATCTTATATATTCCCTCCCAATTTTTTATTTTTTTATTTTTTATTTTAAATCGGATATTCAAAGTCCAAGTTGCTTTTGCTTAGAGCATGTTACTCTTTAAGAAATGTCAACCACTCGCATAGACTATGATGAAATTGCAAGGAAGGAACTCATTCAATCCCCATACCTGAACCTTAATTTTCGGATTAGGAAATGACAATGAAACGTTGGACTTCGCATTTTCCTTACATACACAACCACCGAATCTTAGTCAAACTTCAGCTGCTCATCAGCAGCAGCTACGACTCTGATGACCATGTGGGTCCCTGTAGCAATTGAATTTGATATCTTGATGCTTATCTTTTGCAAAGTTCAACCTCTGTGACATCATCAATGCTTCATTTTTCTGATATTTACTTTCGCAATGTCCCTCGATTTTCACTGACCTTATTAATTGGCTTGACTTGAAGTGAGCCCTTTGGAGCAAGGAAAGGTCTTGTAACAAGATAGAAAGGAGGATTAAATTGGGTGGTGTGCCGTTGGCATAGGTCAAGAATTTCCTTTGACTTTATTTCATGAGATGATCATTGCTTTCACATATTTTAGAGTTTTTCTAGATCTTAAAATCGAAAAGGAAGGAGACATCAATGAGCAAGATGAAGCCCTCAGTGGCGAAACACTTCCCAAGCATTCAAGGGTCGAAACTGCGGATTGGAGCTTGCTATTAAACTACCACTAGTTGCAAAAGTAACAGCTATATTAGATGCACGTGGTGCGTGTAGTGACAAGATAACATATGAGAATCCTAATTAATTCTATGTAAACACGCATACCCTTCATCTACGTGCATCAAGATAAAACTCCACGCGTAATATGAATGCCATTTTAATTCTCATAGAAGACACAATTGAAATATGAATTGCCCCGTTTAATATATGATTAAAAAAAGCTAAACACGTTGTCCAATGTGTCGTAAATAAGAAGGAAAGAGAATTTGGTTAAACCCTCCTCAAAGTCTTCTGATTTATGAACAGACGAATAATGAGCAACTTTTAAAGTTTATGATTAAGCTTCATTTTCACTTCATTTCGTGCGAAACATTAGTGCCGGCTCAAGTAATTAAACATCATGTAAAGGATACACCTACGATTCCGATGAATTGGATCAACTAATTCAAACCTAAACACGGTCACCAAGACCTAGTCACACTAAAAATAGAAAAATTACAAGAAAGGCATTTGAATATGTATGATCCATTCTCTTACGTTTGAAATTGATTAGGCCATCAGAGTTCCACGAGCATTTCAAAAAATATAATATATAAAATATAAAATAGGAAGGAAGTTGACTGAAAATTCGAGCTTAGTATTCTCCTAAGGAACGTTAAATTATCAAATATTGGGTGTAAGCACTTTGTAAGCATGATCTAATCCATTGACTCTAAAAAAAAAAATCCCCATCTTTAGATCCGTTCGCTCTACACAGGGTGCGTTTGGGAACCACTTCCCAAAGCCCCTTGGGGGTCCAAAGCCCCTTGGGCAAAAAAAAGGGTGTTTGGCAAAACACTTTGGAAGGGACTTAATGACAAAGTAAGTATTTTCAAGGCTGAAAGCCCAAGGCGGTGAGGACCCGCTTGGGCTTTCAGCTTTCTCGCATGCCCACGCGACACCGTTCACTTTTTTTTTTTTTTCCAAAATTGTCCTCAAGAATTTTTGTTTTTCGGTGTGTGCCCTTGGATGAAACACTGTTCATCTTCTCCGGCCAACGATTGCTACGAGACGCCGCGACCTAGGCGATCTTCGTCGGAGAGTCGGGCGACCTCCGCAAGTCGCGGCGTTGCCGGTGACCGTCGCCGCCGCACCGCGACCTCCGCACGGAGCTCGCCGGGGCCGCGCGACCCATCCGGTCGCCGGCCCGGTGGTCGCGACCGATCCGGTGCCGGAGGCTCGAGCGGCGACCGGATCGGGTCGCGCGACCTCGCCGCCCCGAATCTAGGTCGCCGGAGGTCGAGGCGGCGTCGCGCGACCGCCGCCCCAGATCCGGGTCGCCGGAGTCGAGGCGGCGTCGCGCGACGCGCGCGACCTCGCGCGCCCGGATCCGGGTCGCCGGAGGTCGAGGCGGCGTCACGCGACGCGCGCGACCTCGCCGCCCCAGATCCGGGGTCGCCGGAGGTCGCGACGGCGTCGCGCGACCTCGCTGCCCAAGAACCGGGGTTGCCGGAGGTCGCCGACGACCACGCCCTTGCCGGTCATTTTTTTTTTTTAATTTTTCTTTTGATAATTTTTTTTTTTACCACAAAACTCCTTTGTAAATGTAATTCCCCAAACACCATTTTGCTCAAAGTACTTCACAAAGAGCTTTCAAAGTACAATTTACCAAACACGGTTTGCATTTTGGAAAACACCTTTAGCTCAAAGATCTTTGCATTTTCCTAAAGACTTTCCCCAAAAGCGGTTCCCAAACGCACCCACAATGTTTGAGCTAGTATTGACACTTACTTGTATATGAATATATTTAATTTTCCAAGTGCGTAATCTTAGGTAGAACAAGTAACCAAAACATGACTCTTGCGGCTCATTTTTCAATGATAATGTCATTCTCTGGCCAATGTTTAAACCCTAATTTTTGTCTTTTTTTGGGGGGGGGGTTATTTTCTCTTGATTTAGAATTATAGAAAACACGCATGATAAACGACTTGGCCCTATGCATATTAGAGGCATCATGGCTGTGCAAGAGAATAATATGTTCGCTTTAGCAAGATTATATTCAATTAAATTAGGTTAGACTCGTAGGGGATACTACACCTTGAGGTGAAATATCGCATAAGTGTAATATGTACATATATCTCATATATCATTGAAGAGCATAAAAAGATTATTTATGCGAGCACTTGATTTTATTAGGACCTAATAAATACAATTTATTTGAAGATAGACATTTCATTATACAATTCTTGACCGCTATCATCAGTTGGAAGGTATTGCCTTCGATTAAAATAGATAATCCGGTCTGTTTAATATTATTCTATAAAGAATCCATAATGTAGACTTAATAATCAGAAAGAAGGAAAGGTACATATCCAACTAAGTTGGTGACGATATCCTAAACAATTGCAACTAAGTCGGTAAGTCATTAAATTATCCCAAAAAAATATATAAGAAAAATATTTGGGGTTCTCTTACTTAAGAAATCAATTTCCAAAATGTCAGGTTCAAAATACTAAAATCAATAGCCCATTGACCTACTTGAATCTTACTACACCATTAGGGATGTGCATGTGATTAAATTTTGATACACCCAATAATTAAAAGAAGGATACAGATGTGCCTATATGAGCTGTCAACGTCAAACTATATTAAAGAAATGCGAGTTGATACCCATGAATGGACATGACCAATTAAAGGTGTGTTTAATTAAGTAAGTGTTTTTCGAAATTAGTTTTTTGAACTTACACCTATTTAGTCTGCCGAAAATACTTTCTATTTAGCAAAAATATTCATACATAAAATTTAGGGAAGCAAATTCCTAATACTAAAATGAACATTTTCGATAATCGCTCCTCTCTTCCAAGTTGACTCGAAACCGACTCGTCTCTCTCCCCTCTCTCGATCTGCCTGTGGCTCTTCCCGCTCCTCTGCTTTGAAGTAGATGATGATTGTTTATGGGTCGAACTCGCTCATCCTTTCCCTAACACGGCCGACACCACCAGAGGCGTCGGCACCCGCGTTTGTTGAGGTCCTACAAACTGACGCCGCCGAGACGACGGCGCAGGTCTCTGAGTCGTGATCCGAAAACGGCTTTTCACTAGGTCAGGGAGTTACGAACCGCATGGTCGCCATACGAGCTTGTGGAGTTTTGGAACTAGACATGAAAAGCTCTGAGCTTGCGAAAGCGGTACTTGAGGTGAGAGAGCTTGTTGTATGGAGCAGCAAACCGAAGCCGACGACCTCGGTCCGATCAGTTTGGTGCTGAAGCTTTTGAAGATCCTCTTCAGAGCACGAACGGAGCTCCCTCTAGCGGAGCCGCCGCGGTCGAAGTAGTCAACGGCGAGGGAGGCGGTGGGGATCTGGGGGACAACGAGGCGAAGTGCTTGCGGACGGAGGAGCAAAGGATGAGGATTTTGAGGTCGGCGATCTTGGAGAAGATGAGTAGGAGGAGAGCGTCCGCAAGAGAATCGAGTCCAATGACTTACAAGAGAAATCCATATTTTATTCTGGTATAAAATTGAAATCCATTTTTCAAATGAAATCCGAATACTAGAATGCCTATATCATCAAATAAAGAAAAACTACCTATTTTTTTAAAAAAAATGAATTCTCGAAAAATATTTCTTTTATCATTAATTTTTTTCCCAAAAAAGACCTACCTTTTGCGAAAAATGAATCATTTATCATTTGGATTAATTAGCCAATAAAAAATATTTTCATTATTAACAATAATTTATGTATAGTTATTTTTGTCTTTTGTTCATTTATTTTTGTAAATAATAGGAGCAATTATTTAAAAAAATTATAATTATTGTGAAATAAACATACTTAATTTTTTAGAAAAGTGGGCCAAGCTAAGAGTTTAATTTAGAAGATTGCGTTGACCTCGTTTCCGTTCTCAAATCTCTTCGGTCTGTCCATATCTCTCTGACGCCATCCCTTTGGGCGTTCATACTCATCCATTGAGTGGCCAATACGAATCTGCACGCAGACATACAAATTACATTTATACTAATGAATTTTGCAATCGATCACAATTCGAAACAGCCCTTGTGGTCCAGCCTGTGTCCACACCAAACAAGTTTGGAACAAAGGTGAGCATATCAGACAACCCAAACTGGGAACCATCCAAATCGGACTAGACCAAACCGAACCGCTTGGTCCAATTCTTAATTCCATAAAAATGGAATCAGTGATTTTGGTTCACTTCCCGATCTTGGGAGGGAACCGGATCAAACCAGATTGACTCTTTTTTATAAAAAAAAAAAATGTATGTTTTAATTTCTTTAAAATAACAATAAATCCTAAAATAATAACAATTCTATTTTTTTTAAATTATAATTTTTTTGGCTAAGTAATCGATTCCATGGGATCGAGTCGGCCTGGTCTGATTCTCGATCTTGGGATCGTTCGGTCCAATCCTTGGTCCCAAAAACCGAGAACCAATCCTCCTAATCCGATTCCCGATTTCTAGGTGGGATCAAAATAGATCGGGAATTGATCACCTCTAGTTTGGAAAGACCACCTTAGAGTTGATTGCAGGAATTCGTCCTAAGCTTTATATACATGATTTCTTTGGAGAGCTTCGATTGCATGTATGGATTTGTCAACATTTTAATTGAAACAACAGGATTATATTAGTTGATATAGTCGTATTCGACCCTCAAACGAAAACATCACATACGGCGTGCTCCTGCATTCCAAACCTTCAATGCATTTCTCCGTATTTCAGAGATTTAAGGATGATATACGGTGTCCTACGTCAAGCATTGACATTCTATCTGCAATTATTCTTCATCCATCAAACTCGCGATCGGGTCCTGTTCAAATCTTGCATTTATAACATGTAGTCCACATTATATATTTCCATGGATGCGATGTGAAGACATTGCTTCTTCCATCAAATAGGGATATCAAGATAGAACAAAGGTTAGTTCCATTCTAATGACGGTTCATCATAGTAAGAGCAATGAATCAATTGTTGGGAAAATATGGCTTCGAATTGGGTAAAATAATGAAGACGGATCTTTAGAGTACTTAAGTCGTACTTTGAGGCGTGAAAATATACAACAAAATCTCAAATGAGAATATTATATAGCAATTCTAGTATTTATTCTTCTTTTTTTAAGAGAGAATTCTCGAAAATGATCATACTCTTTTCTTCTGAAAACTGACGTGTATATATAAAACATTCTTAAAACGTATTCGTGAAAGGTTGCAAAGCGAACAAATATATCATTTCGAAATAAGATAACAAAATGATTAGTGCTAATTAGAGCGCTAAGCGCACAATTATTCGCGCACCCAGGTTGCAAAGCGAACAAATATATTATTTCGAAATAAAATAACAAAAGGATTAGTGCTAATTAGAGCGCTAAGCGCACAATTATTCGCACACGGATGCGGTGAGGTCTAGCCTACACCCAATTATCTCTTTAAGTATACTAAAGAAACCGCACACTTATTAATTGGCCAACTTCCTCCCATTTTTCTAGGTGGGACAAGAAAACATGCACTTAGTTTGTTTTTACAAACAAACTTCCAACATCATTCACTTCTTGAACGGCACTTTCGGTGGAGAGGATCCCTCGAGAAATGCTTTGAACAAGGTGAGAGCTTGCGAGGGCGAAGTGTATGAGACCTCGTGAGCCGCTCCTCTGACCGTGGCGAATGTCAGGTGAGTCACGTTCTTCCCTTTTCTTGACCTACCAAATGACTGAGTCCATCCACCAACCTGATTTATGACAAGAGCGTCACTGATATTTTTTAAGAATGTATACGGTCAAGTTTAGATTCAACAATGGACGAAAACATTCTCTTTCCTTTGCACCGTGGCGTGTCTGGTTAAAAAAGAAGCTAGACAGGAAGAGAGCCTAACCTGCATTTTGTCGTACCAAGGTGCGTATTCACCCAAGGATGTGAATTTCAAGTTTTGAGCGATCATGTTGCCGATCATCCTCGTCTGCATCAATGGTATTTTCGAATCTTGATCGCCACTGCAACATGCAGCCCAATTTCATGTTATCAGTTGATATGAGTAATGCCACACTGATGTTTATGTTCATGAATTCAAGGCATGTTTCCACAACACAGACAGGGATACTCTTGACGGGAAAATGTTGTCATGGAACGGAACATGTTGGAGTAGCGCGATTCACGTCCATGACTTACCTAAAGAGGAGGACTCGCAGATGCTTCTCGATTAAGGCCGATAAAAGAGGTATAATGTCGTTGCCAATATCGACATCATGATAAGAAAGAGGCCTGCCATATGCCACATGAAACAACATTTAGAAACAGAAGGTGCTGGTTCCAACTGAATCAGGAAGGTAATACAGCAGAGGTGAGCAGAAAGACCCTGAACAGAAGTTCCAAACCGATGGCAGCTTTGTTATATTGGCATGGAGTGCTTTCTGCACTTGAGGATTGTTGAGGTACGAAAATGTATAATCCCCGAGGCACGGATCAGTAAGAACCATCCTTCGAGCTAGCTGCTCACAAGAAAAGTCGTTACTTGATGAACCAGGTCAAGGCCTAAATTCTGAATAGTCCTATCCGTGAATCAACCCCATAAGGATGCTCTCATGGTTTTGTTCCTATGCTGTTTCATTCTTATGCTGTATGCAGGCTCAAATGAAATTTTAAGTGGGTGTCTCTTAATGAGAGCGTGCGTCTTGAAAACTGGAAAGAGTACAGTAAAGTAAGCAAGCGGCTTAGAACTCTAAATGGGAACTATCACAAGAAATTCTCACTAATTGCGTGCTCATTATGCAATACTCTTGTCGAAGTTTCTTCATGTTTCTTCGTGACAATGATATTGAAGATCTTTTAGCTTAAAATTTATTAAGGGAAATCACTATAGTATGGAACCTAAGTAAAATCCTAGACATTAGGAAAGATCTTCCAGATAGTCAAACTCACTTTGGCATGGTACGCATCCCACATGCTCCTAGAAGCTGATTGCACCGCGGCAGTCCCAGCGAAGCAATAAGGTTCGAGTACATCATCTGGAGAAGTAAAATTCCCCGTTTCCTCCACCTGCTTCTGAAACACCTCTGCGCATTCCATTGAAATTTTGTTATGGATTTGCTGCGTCAAGTACCTGGAGTCATTGCACACCGTTTCCTTCAGCTTCAATGTCTCGTCAGAGATGACGCCATGGGACCACAAAAATGTGGCACCGTCTACACTAATCTGAAAATCCAGAAGTGGGTTGCCGAGCTGCATGACAGAAGAAGATGATGTCTTTTTGTCAGATAATGAGCTTGAAAATCGAATGAAGAAAGCTGCCAAATTGAAAACGTGCGATCCAATGGAGCAAAGTATAGTTAACTGCTATCGCCCTAAGCTTGATCGGTTTCCCATGGGACT
The DNA here is from genome assembly GCA_017140595.1 of Eucalyptus curtisii. NCBI lineage: Eukaryota > Viridiplantae > Streptophyta > Magnoliopsida > Myrtales > Myrtaceae > Eucalyptus > Eucalyptus curtisii. The sequence goes on from CM029500.1 coordinate 33,229,972, forward strand.
GCTTGTTGTAGTCCAGCAGCAGAGCTGCAAGCTGCGGCACGTAGTGGCCTACAACCATGTTCTATACAGATTAGTATGTTCGGGAGGAAGATTAGCGCACCAAAATGGATTTAAAAGAACAAATAGGAATTAACAATCACATCCACAGAGAGACTGAGAGACTAGAGGAGTCACAACTATTACCAGCGTAGCTCTCCCCCGACAAATATAATTCTGAGTCTCTATATTTCGGATATTCTTTGAACCAACTGAGAAGGAACTGCATGTTTTCTCTGGCTGCAACACGAAAGGATGTCTGTCTTACTACGAATGCGAAGGCCGCTAAGCTCTCATTACTTTCGACAAGAAGAAAAATCATTAGGAGCAAATCAGATGTACCGGTGTCTGCATCTGTCCAATTGACGTAGTCCAAAGTTGTATTCGAGTATGAAAACCCAACTCCGATGGGGGATTCCACGTATAGCATGTTCGACACTACCCAAATTGCAATTGAATGAGCGTAAATAACCCTTAACAACTTTCAGGAGTCCGTTCCATGACAACATGATCGATTGGTGAATGAAATAAGTACCTTTATTCCAGGAAAATTTATTCTTCATCAAGCCACCGTCCCCAGCTGGTCGAAACGGACCATGCTCCATGAATGCACCGATCCCAAGAGAAGAGCAACCGGGGCCTAAACCAAAGTAAATCAGAATTGGCAAACAATAGCACAAGCAGTAACGAATTAGCACTTGGACTGCCATACCGCCATTGAACCACAATGTTAGAGGATAAGATAGTGGGTCTCTAGCATCGGCTTCGACGAAGTAATAGAAGAGAGCATGGCCACGTCGAGGATCTGTGGTGATGTAACCCGAGTGCTGCTTGAAAGAAACGCCATCTGGCTGACCGGGGAGCTTCGTGATGAGCTCGGCCGTCGATGTGCAGGAGGAGAACAAAGGAATGACACCATTCACAATCACAATGAAGTACCAAATCATCATTTACAGTGGACTAAAGGACTCTGAGAAGTGAAGGATTATTGAGGAGCTCCCAAATGACACTTCACCACCCAAGAACAGAACTAATGATAAAATAGCAGTTGCGTGGGAATGGTTCTTTCTTCGCCAGATTGACCAGTCAATTGATTTTATATGGCTCACTTCATCTTAAACAATCTCCCTCTCCCTCCTTCCTCCTCCTCTCCTCCTCCCTCCTTCTTCTATTGGCTCCGGCCGGTCGCCGGATTGAAGAGAAAAAAGGAAAAAAAAGATTAAAAAAAAAATTAATAAAATATTTCAAAAAATAAAATATTATTAAAAAAAATGTAACCGCGCCGACCGGCTGCAAAAAAGAGAAAATAGAAAAAAAAAATATAAAAGGTTAATAAATATTATTAAAAAGGTCACCTGCATCGGCCGGCTGCAAAAAAGAGAAAAAAAGGAAAAAAAAGATTAAAAAAAATTAATAAAATATTTCAAAAAATAAAATATTATTAAAAAAATGTCACCGGCGCCGGCCGACTGCCACTTCAGCGCCGACTGGCTAATTTTGGCCGGATGGACTGATTGGAAATAATTGTAAAAAGTTTAGGATTCAATTGGTCGAAAAAAATACATTTAGAATTTGAACTGGCAAAATTGTAATAGATTCAGGATTTTTTTGGTAATTTTCCCTTTTTATTATTGACAGCAATTTATATTTACATATTTTCATCTTTCGTTTATTCATCCTTATAAGTGATACAAGCAATATTTTAAGAAAATTAATTTTCAAGTAGGAGTTTTGCGATGGATCATAAATCAAAACGGCGCTCATCGTCCAGCCTGCGTCCACAGCAGACGTGTTTGGAAAGACCGCCCCGATGATGACTGCAGGATTCGTCCTGGCCTTTATATACATGCTTCCTTTTGACAGCTTCGATTGCATGCATGGCGTTGTTGACGTTTTAATAAAAATAAAAGGATTATATTCATCGATATAGTCATATTCGACCCTCGAACGAAAACATCGCATAAGACGTGCTCCTGCATTCCAAATGTTCAATGCATTTCTCCGTATTTCAGAAGTTTGAGGATGGCATACGGTACCTACGTCGAGCATTGACATTTTGCCGTGCCTATCTGTGGTGCAACTATTCTTCGGTCCGTCAAACTCATGATCGGGTCAAGTTCGAATGTTATAACATGAAGTCCACGTTTAATTATTCCCATCGATCTGAAATTGCGATGTGAAGACATTGGTTCTTCCTTCTGATGCTTTGGATATCAGGATACAAACAAAGGACAGTTCCATTCTAGAGATGGTCCATCTTTGTAAGAGCCATGAATGGACCAGTTCTTGAACGGCACTTTCGGTAGAGAGGATCCCTTCAGAAATGCTTTGAACAAGGTGAGAGCTTGCGAGGGCGAAGTGTATGGGACCTCGTGAGCCGCTCCTCTGACCGTGGCGAATGTCAAATGAGTCGCGTTCTTCCCTTTTCTCGACCTACCAAATGACTCAGTCCATCCACCAACCTGATTTATGACATTGAATGTCACTGATATTGTTGAGAATATATTATGGTCATCCGAAAGTTTCAAAGCAGATTCAACAATGGACAGAAACATTCTCTTTCCTTTGCACCGTGGTGTGTCGAGTTAAAAAAGAACCTAGACAGGAAGGGAGCCGAAGCTGCTTTTCGTTGTACCAAGGTGCGTATGTTCCCGAGGATGTGAATTTCAAGTCTCGAGCAATCATGTTGGCGATGATCCTCGTCTGCGTCAATGGTATTTTCGAATCTTGATCGCCACTGCAACATGCAGCCCAATTTCATGTTTTCAGTTGATATGACTAATGCGACACTGATGTTTATGTTCTTGAATACAAGGCATGTTTCCACAACACAGTGATACTCCCACCGGGAAAATGTTGTCATTGAACGGAACATGTTGGAGTAACGCGATTCACATCCATGACTTACCTATAGAGGAGGAGTCGCAGATGCTTCTTGATTAAGGCCGATAAAAGAGGTGTGATGTCGATGCCTATATCGACGTCATCATAAGAAAGAGACCTGCCACGTTCCACGTGAAACAACATTTAGAAACAGAATGTGTGGTTCCGACTGAATCAGGAAGGTAATACGGCAGAGGTGGGCAGAAAGACCCTGAACAGAATTTCCAAACCGATGGCAGCTTTGTCGTATTGGCTTGGAGTGCTTTCTGAACCTGAGGATTGTTGAGGTACGAAAATGTATAATCCCCGAGGCACGGATCAGTTAGAACCATCCTTCGAGCTAGCTGCTCACAAGAAAAGATGATACTTGATGAACAAGGTCAAAACCTAAATTCTGAATAGTCCTATCTGTGAGTCAATACCTTAGGGATGCTCTCATGGTTTTTTGTTCCTAGGCTGTCCCATTCTTATGCTGTATGCAGGCTCAGTTGAAATCTTAAGAGGGTGTCTCTTAATGAGTGCGTGCAAGCGGCTTTGGTACTCTAAACGAAAACTATCACTAGAAAATCTCACTAATTGCATGCTCATTTTGCAGTACTCTCTGCCGATGTTTCTTCGTGTATTCTTTGTGACTTTGATATTGAAGATGTTTTAGCTAGAAATGTCTTCAAGGGTATCCCTATGGTATGTAACCCAAGCAAAATCCTAGATATTAGGACAGATCTTCCAGAGAGTCGAACTCACTTTGGCGTGATACGCATCCCACGCGCTGCTAGAAGCTGATTGCATCGCGGCAGTCCCAGAGAAGCAATAAGGTGCGAGCACATCATCTGGATCAGTAAAATTCCCCAATTCCTCCATCTGCCTCTCCAACACCCCCGCACATTCCTTTGAAATTTTGTGATGGATTAGCTCCGTATAGTACCTGGAATCATTGCACACCGTCTCCTTCAGCTTCAATGTCTCGTCCGATATGACACCATGGGACCACAAAAATGTGGCGCCATCTACACTAATCGGTAAATCGAGAAGTGGGTTGCCGAGCTGCATCAATAAACAGAAGATGCGATCTCTTTCGTCAGGTAATGAGCTTGAAAATCAAACGAAGAAAGCTGCCAAATCGAAAACACGCGATCGGAATGAGCAAAGTATCGTTAACTGCTATCACCTTAAGCTTGATCGGTTTCCCATGGAACAGCTTATTGTAATCCAGCACCAGAGCTGCAAGCTGCGGCACGTAGTGGCCTACAATCATGTTCTACACAGATCAGTTTGCTCTGGAGGAAGATTAACAATCACATCCACACAGAGCGGCCGAGAGACTAGAGGAATCGCAACTATTACCAGCGTAGCTCTCCCCCGACAGATATAAATCTGAGTCTCTATATTCCGGATATTTTTTGAACCAACTGAGAAGGAACTGCATGTTTGCTCTGGCTGCAACGTGAAAGGACGTATGTCTTACTACGAATGCCAAGGCTGCTAAGCTCTCATTACTTTCGACAAGAAGAAAAATCCTTAGGAGCAAATCAGATGTACCGGTGTCTGCATCTGTCCAATTGATGTAGTCCGAAGTTGTATTCGAGTACGAAAACCCAACTCCGATGTGGGGATTCCACGTACAGCATGTTCGACACTACCCAAATTGCGATTGAATGAGTGTAAATAACCCTTAACAACTTTCAAGAGTCCATTCCGCTACGATATGATTCATCGGTGGATGAAAGTAAGTACCTTTATTCCAGGAAAATTCATTCTTCATCAAGCCACCGTCCCCAGCTGGTCGAAACGGACCGTGCTCCCCGAATGCACCGAACCCAAGAGAAGAGCAACCAGGGCCTAAACCAAAGTAAATCAGAATGGGCAAACAATGGCAGAAGCAGTAATGAAATAGCACTAGGACTACCATACCGCCGTTGAACCACAACGTTAGAGGATAAGATGAAGGGTCTCTAGCATCGGCTTCGACGAATACAGAGCATGACCACGTCGAGGATCCGTGACGATGTAACCAGAGTGCTCCTTGAAAGAAACGCCATCTGGCTGACCGGGGAGCTTCTTGATGAGCTCGGCCGTTGATGTGGAGGAGAAGAACAAAGGAATGACACCATTCACAATCACAATTAAGTACCAAATCATCATTTACAGGGACTGAAGGACTCTGAGGAGCTTCCAGATGAAACTTCCCCACCCGAGAACAGACCTAATGATAAAAATAACAGTTGTGCAGGAATGGATCTTCCTTTGACAAAATTTAAAATATATGTCAAGTTTGAGCCCGCAAAGGAAACTTTAGATTTTCTATTTTGAATACGTTTTCAAAGTTTCTTAAAAAGAAATTTCCTATTTTAGATCCAATGCTCTTTGTCAATATATAAGAATTGGATCTTCCAGATGAGGAGTTGAGGAGCTTGCAAATGACACTTCAGCACCCAAGAACATATCTAATGATAAAATTAAAGTGGAATGGATCTTTCTTAGACTCCACTGAAAATATATCTCGAGTTTGAGTTCGTGATGGAGAGTTTTATAATTCAAGTAGATTTTCTATTTTGAATAAGTTTCTAATTGAATGGTTTCTTAGTTTGAGAAAGTTTTCTAAAAAGAAATTTTTTATTTTGGATCTTATTACTAGATCGGTGGTTCCCGATTCAGGTGTGGACTCGGATTAGAGTGGTATATATATATATATATGTGTGTGTAATTTTTTTTTTATTTTTTTATTTCAACTTTTCATATCAAAATCCTAATTTCTTCTTTATCTTTTTCCATCTCTCGCTCTCTCTCACTCTCACGGCTCGCCACCCTCTCTTGCTCTCACTCTTAGTGACCTCCTATTTCGTTGATCCCTCTCTTACTCTCGCTCTCAATTGCTTCCAACCTCGGACCTCGTCGCTCGCTCTCAATCCTCACGCCTTTTCGAAGTGGAGACATTTCACAGTTCGGTTCCCGAGTGAGTCTATGGAACCAATAAGTGTTTTCCAATTCTAATTTTTTGAAACCAGTCTTTAGTAGGCGGTTCCCAATTTTAGAGTGAGAACCACCCATTTGAAACCCATAACCCCAAACCCTACTTGAAATGAAAAGGATGGCTGATATGGGAGGCATTTTCAGGTGCAGGCTAAATTCTCTAAACCCAGCATCTTCGTTTTAATAGCTTTAATTTCATGATAGTGAAGCCAAATTTTGATTTTTTTTTTTTAATATATGTCCCAAGGTGGATTTTTATTTATGTTGTACCTCCGCATGTATGGCTATGGGGATCTCTTTAGTATTCATTAAAAACTAGGAATCAAATTCGTTGATATCGTCAATATTTGACCTTCCAACAAAAACATTCATACAGCACATTCATGCAGCATTGCCATTCTGCAATGCATTCTTCCGCAATTTCCAAGCACGAGTCTCGTGAAAGCCAGAGCCTTATATTGGGGAGTGAGCTTACAAGACCAATCAATGGAATAGACCGTTTATGTTTGATTTGTAATTGTGAATTGAAAGAATATTTCCGTAATTCACCAACATCTCTATCGAAAAAAGACATTGCTCATTTTTTATAATGTATGTATATTATATACCAAATTTGAGATTGTTGAGTCTCCGACGCTTTATAAAGATACAAGGTGAATGTTCGATTTGCTTAAAAGAAATATGTATAACTCATTGAGTTGCGGCTATTATGGTACGTTTGGTAACATGTCAAATAACATCCGATTCTATTCTTTTGTTCCCTCGAACAAAAAAAAAAATAAATTCCGTTTTATAACTTTTTTATTTTTTGTTCCCGAGAACAAAATTATTTCCACGAATAGATTTGGAACAAAAAAAAAAAAAAATTGTTTATTGTTTTTGGGAACACTCCAAAATCAAGTCAAATCATGTTTTTTTTTTTTTTCTTTTTTTCTTCTCTTCTTCCTCTAGCTGGTCACAAAAATATAATAAAATTATTAACATATATATAATAAAATTATTTAAAAGTTATTTTAAAAATTAAAAGAAAGTTTGTAAAATATAATAAAATTACATAATAAAATTATATTAAAATATATTTTAAAACTATATAATAAATTAAAAATAAAATTACTAAAAATTAAAAGATAAAAATATAATAAAAGTATTAAAAATTAAAAGAAATTTGAAGTCAAAAAAAAATTGAAAGTCATATCAAACGCACTTCTATTTCGGAAATAGAAATTATGAACAATTACCAAACGTATTTAAATGCTCAAAAACTCATCTAGAAAACAAAATAAAATAAAAAAATCATTTTTCAACAGAAATTGTTTTCGGAAATATAATAGTTATTAAATGCACCCTTAATTCATTCATTCAAAATCTGTTTCAGGTTATCAACTAGCTGTAAGTAGGACAATTGACATCAATGGGTGTTGACACCTAAATTTTGACGGTCCATTTAGTCATTTATCGCATTAAAAATTAGGGTTTAATTTTATCCCTAAAAAAAATAATATATATTAATTACATAGCATATAGGTTTAAGTGCATTTCATTTTAATTTGCATTTTTATTTATTGGACTGGTGCGGATGGGTTCAAATTAGTTGGGTTAGGCCCACGAAAAGAACGAATTAACCCAAGCCCGCTGTTTTTTTGGATCAATTATCTTGTGAGAAATTAAGATTTGATACAATATTATGATGATTTTTTTTTAAAATTGAGAGAATCTATTGCAATCTTATCTTTAGCAATATATGACGAAATCATGAGAGAATATTCATAAGATAAGGAAAATAAAATAATTTTCGTGATCTGGAAGTTATAAGCAATCTTCATAAGATGAAATATTCACAAAAGATCACGGTTTATTTTACTATAAAAAGGTGCCGTGTACGGCGACAATAGGGGGTTTTTCTTTGAAGAAAAAGCAGAAAAAAAAAAAAGCAAAAGGGAAAAGTGAAAAATTGAAGGTGAAAGTGACGTGAAGGAGAGGGAAAAGAAGACACAAAAAGCAGATTTCGTGCTTCTTCTCCAGTGAACCTTCACCGCCGAGGCCCGCCGCTCGCCGCTCCGCCGTCGCCTCGCCATCACCGCGATCTAGCCGCCGATTCCTCGCGCGGCCGCCGATCATCGCGCCCTTCGCTGCCCGTGCTCGCACCTCCACCGCACAGCACCGTCGCCAACGCCGCAGTTGCTCCCTCACCGCTCGGCTCTTTGCCCGAACCCGATCTCGCCGCTTGAGTGCCAACACCGTAGATCCGAGCACCCGTAGATCCGAGCTCGCCTCCACCCAACGCCGCGCCTCGGCGACTCGCGAGCATCACACCGCAAGAACCCGCCCGCCGGTCACGGCGCCCGCCCGCGCCTCCGCTTTCTGCAGACGACGCCCCGTCCGCCGATTCACCTCCCCGGCCCGCGACGAAGCTTCGTGTTCGCGAGTCCGCACCGGACGCCGAGCCGACGCTCCTGCAGCGCCCATGTTCGCAAAGTCACCGGAGCCCCGATCGGTGGCACCGCCGAGCAAGCCCCCTCGCCGATTCCGCTCCGAGATCCGGACCGTCGCGCCGCTCGTACTCCGCCTTACGCCGGTGACTCGCGACCGCGCTCGCGGCCGCTCCGCCCGCGACGCCCCTCACCGTCGCCGGCGAACCACCTCGCCGGAACCCTAACTCGCGACCCAAGCCCCGCCCTAAGCACCGACGAACTTCTTTGCCCTCTATTTTTATTTTTCTTATTTTATATTATTTTGCTTTACTTTTAGTTAGTTTTATTATTTATGTTTAAGTTTGATTATTGTAAGGTGACTTTTAGGTTAATTATTATAGGCATTATCCATAGGTGTTATTCCTAAAATTACTGTAATTATTAATTTGACCCGTAAGATGTCGGGTCAATTTTTTAATTATATTAATTCTTGGGGTTTGTTGATGTTTTAAATTGTTGAATCAATCTAATTATTAATTTGATCCGTAAGATTTCGGATCAGATTTTTAGTTATTTTGAACTGTTGTCGTGATAATTAGGGTTAGGATAATCGTTAATTTGACTGTGAGACAACGAGGTTATTTTTTCGGTTATTTTAATCCTTTATTTTGTTGATAGTTTAGAGTTAATATTTATTTAATAAGTACTTGTCTTTTAAAAAAAAATCAAAAGGAAAAAAGGTCAAAATCTTGCATCAAAGCATGAAGATTTAACAAGTTAGACATGTAGGTAATAAATTAGATTTTTTTTAGGATTATATTTTTAGGATTGCATTTTTAGAGATAAGTTAGTTTTAGACTTAAATAATTTTTTTAAAATAGGATTTTATTGCGAATTAAAAAATATATAAAAACAAAAAAAAGGTGCATTCATTTAGGTTATTAGTTTTTTTTTAATTGCATGTTTAATTACGTGTTAGTTTTAATTTCGAATTTCATAAAGAAAAAACACAAAAAATCATTGTGCATATAGGTTAGAAATACATGTTTCATTTTAAATTTAGATAATCTTTTTAGATAAATTGCATTTTAGATTAAGATAATGTCTTAGTTTAAATTATGATTTAAGATGATTTAATCTTTAGTTTAAATTAGATGGAATCTTAATCTAGCTAGATCATTTTTGCATTTTTCTTAAATTTCGAATTTCATAAAAAAAATGAAAAATTAAATTCGTCTCTGCATAAGTTAGACTCAATTTTTAGAATAGGTTGCATTTTTAAGAATAGAGATATCAAATGCTCATCATTTAGTTGTTATTAGGTTCATTGAATTAGAATTGACCCGTCATTAGAATTAGGCCATTTTTAGTTAATTTAGATTGCATATTAAATTATTGCGTTTCTGCATGCCATATAGTTTAGGTCATGTCATATTAGATTAGAAACATGCATTGCATGATATTCATTAAAAAAAAAGTGAAAATCAAAGTTGAGTTTGCATGTTAGGTTTGTTTAATTAGAATTAGCTTGTTAGATCATGAAGTTAAAATGCACGTTTCGATTTCAAGATAAAAGAAAACCCAAAAAATGCTTTGTGTGTTTATTGTTTTTAATGGACGTCTTTTGATTGTTTAATAATGGTTGAGCACTCGTGTGGCCACTCATTTGCATGATAGGAATTTAGATTAAAATCAATTCAAGCTGCTTGCAAAAACATTTTTTGAAAGCTAAAAAAGAAATGGTACCGAAAGGGCACTAGGATAGTCTAGTGTAACCAAGTCCCCGTGCCTTTAGTCTCTGGTTCGTAGGAGTATAATAATACTCCCATTATTTTACTTAGGTGTCTAATCGACCTACCGAAAACTGATTAGTGGCGACTCCTAGAAAATGATCATTTGCATATTTGAACCTTAAGTCGCGAATTGGTATGGGTTTGAGAGAGTCCGAGCTAAGCTTAAAGACTTAATTCATTCATTCAAAATCTGTTTCAGGTTATCAACTAGCTGTAAGTAGGACAATTGACATCAATGGGGAATTTAGGTAATTGAATTTTGGATATGAGTTAATGATTGGATACATGTCAAAAATGATATTTGCTAGGTTTAGTTGAGTTGGAGATGTAATAAAAAATATGATTCCCTAACAACTCACTATTTATCAGAAAAATATATGGACATATATTTTGGTAACAGGTCATACTTGTTTGCATTTGAGGTTGTCTTTCTGGAAGAAGGATGGCTGTGTCATTAACCCTATACCTGTAGGAGTTAGGGTGTGACATTGATTATGGAAGTCCTGAGCTCCAGGGAGTTACAGACACGTGAAGATCATCTATAAACTGAAATGGTTTTGTGAGATACAATGAAACATAACAAAGGATCATACCAGCCCATGAAAGAGGTTAAAAGAGAAGGACAGTGAGCTGAAAAATTCCCATCGCTTTCTTAGATATCCATGGCCCATTGAATTGCCACTTTAGTAAAGATTGAACTCTCCCATCTTCCGCAGCGAAATGACTTTTATCTGACGAGAAACACACATAACATCGAGCATAATAATGTTCGATCTTCGCGAAGACATCCATACACATGATAGCAAGAACAAATTAGAGGCGCAAAACACAGCCCCTATATTATGACTGAATTTGTTGGGAGAACAAAGATTATGGTATCATGTTTTGATAGAGGTTGAGGCAGACGTTACCAGCCTAGGTCGGCCAAGGTATCTCATCTTTACGAAGCTTTCTCACTATAACCAAACAAGGATAACCTACAGCCTCCATGATAGTTGAGCTTATTTTCTTATGCACACTAACTAGACATCTCTTGATGCCCCACACATGTATCTCAGAATAACAGTATATGATAATCCTGGCTCAAATTACACCCAAAAATAAAACAAACAATCCATAGACCTGATTGAAAAATTCGAAAAAAGTTTGTAGACCACTGCTACCTTTCGCAATCCTCAATTTTATTTATTTATTTGTAATGGTGTCGCCGTGTCATGCAGCACACTACATAATCTGGAGCATAAATTCTACCCCAAGCAAATGCTGTCGCAGGATTTCTCATTAATCCATGACATAAAATAAGGAGAATTGCAGAGGTCCACCGACTCCAAAAGCTACGTCTACAATCTACAACCTCCTACATTTGCTAGTATTTACATGTGATTATGACAATCTAAAACATGCCAATATATTGACGCAATACAATCAAATCAGCAGTTGGACAGCATAATGAAAAGGCATTGGAAGTAACTAAAGATGATTTAGCATGAAACCCCTACATTCTTAAACCCAGCATTTCCTGACTACCCTGTTTGAAACAAAATGGACGTCAAAAATGGGAGGCATTTTCCAGTACAACAAAATTTCCTCTAACGCAGAATTTCAACTCTACAACATAAGCTCAGGGAAGGGAACTCTCCATCACAAGTAGAAAAAACCAGCAGTCTATCATCTACTCCACTCAAAGTCTCCTCCATATCGTGAATTGGCATTGTTAACTCGGTTTCGATCATTTGGCTTTATTGAGTTTGCATAGGCATGCCAACCTAATAGGTAAGGCAGTATGAACTGCAAATGAGACAACAGAATATCATTGAATAACTGAAATGTAAGCCCAAATTCATTAATGGCAACAAAGTTATCAGACCAATCAGTTCTACTGTGAAAATAAGCATTCCTGCATCAAGAACACTGCTTGGGCTATCACAAGCAGCAAGAAAATGATCTCATTTTACTCATTCTGATGCAATTTCATAAGACAATCCACTCAATCACGAAATTGAGATTGAGGGATATCGTAAAACTATGAAGAGATGAAGGCAATAGACAACACCAGATCATTCATGGAGAACCAGAAGATAAAAGCAGAACATAGGGAAAAATGTTCATCTTACATTGAAAGCTGAGTTAAGGACAGTGTATTCCGCCTTGGTGACAGGAATATAAATGCTCTCATCCAAATTCACAAGCTTATTCTGAACACCTATGGCACATCAGATCAAAATGAAGAAATAAAGCAAATATCAGACATTTAAATATTTAGCTGGTAAGATAAAATGAGATACAGAACAAACATCACATATTCTCACACCTCAAGGGTGGTGCAAATAATGAAGAAACGACACAACCATAAGACAACAATTTAGACAATTCCTGTGCAGAAATATATTTGTAATGAAGTAACTCTTTGGTTGGATCAGACAGAGACCACTTATCTTTCAACTCCCTAAAACCAACCAAGATATATTCTTATGGTCCTTACAGTTATTTCCTAATGTCCTTACAGAGTCATTCTGACAATTGTCTCAAATTATCCATGGAAGCGGGATATTTACAGTCAAATCATATTACAGGATTTGATAAGTGATATTCTGGAGGCACGAGATGCAAGACTCTTCAAAGGCTATCTGCAAATCAGAATCACCTCTTCAGGTTTAATCCTTCACTTGGAAGGTGCTTGGGAAAAAATTTTCATGTAGGACAATCTTCAAAGAAGGGGAAAGTACTTGCAAATAGATTTTTTCTTCGTAAAATAAGGCTGAATCTGATTTCACAATGGTTCCTTCATTGCAATACAGCCAGGGAACTTTGGAACTCAGCATATTCTCTAGTAGGTGCCAAATGAGCGGCAGCTGGTTTGGTCAAGATGGGAATTCAATCTTGGAAATACATAACTCCTCCCAAGATGGGAGAAATCTTCCTCATCGATACCACCTTCCCATTTTATGGATCTTTTGGCAGGATTAGAATAGGAAAACCCTCGAAAATGGAGAAACACCTCCTTTGCTATCAAAACTTAGATGGCTTTTCACGATAATCTTCAGTGGTGCTGGAAATTTCATTGATAGGTATAGTTCCTGTGGACCTTATTTACAACTTGAATTCTCCCCATAAGTCTCTACATGGGTTGCCACCCCCTTGGTGCCATTTTGCAATAAAATCTCTTACTTAAAAAAAAAATTATATATAGCACATCTAATATATAAAATGTAGTTATAGATATCTTGAAGCAAATACATCGGAATTGAGTATCTCATGGATTCTCAGAAATGAGAAGATATGATAGTAAAGCTTGACTGACTGGGCAAGATCACAGTAGCTCCTATAATTCACTTAGAGGAAGGGTACAGAACCTAGCCATGTGGCCCAGAAGGTTGGCAAATATAACAGAATAAACAGCCAGGCCAGGAGATTTACTTAGAGAAGAACTTGAACATGCCTCATCCAAAATTGGCAAGATCAGTCACTATCACTTGAACATGCCCCATCCAAAATTGGCAAGATTAGTCGCTATAACTTTATGTATGTCTGGACATAATTTGACACTCTGCAGACAAATAGCCAATATAACATGCCACACTTATTTCGCAGTGTTTAAGCCTAACCTTGATGCCACCAAGCACGTAGGTTTAAACAGCAAGGATTGACTATAAAACTATCGAGTCTAATTGATTAGCTGCAGATAGTGTTAGAATTCCCCAAAGCAACCCCATTGATTTACCACTACTCAACCAGCTCTGCCTTGGTGTTTGTTACTGAACACGTCACATCTCTAAATTTTGCAAACATATTGCAAGTTTTAAATGACTCCTAAAAATGTAAAAATTAAAAAATGCTTTGAATCATAAATCTTCATAGTCTACCACACAATGAGGTAATACGATATGGTTTGATCAAGAATAGGAAGAACTTCAAGCATTTGCAGTGTAAGAGGACATATAAATATCAGTTCCAGGAGATTTAGAAAGCAGAGTATTACTAAGATTGAAGAAATGTCCAGAGCCATCTGGTAGGGGCTCCACCTTCAAAACCTTCCTTATTTTACCTTCATCACTGCATAAGTATGACAATTTCTATCAACTTCAGAACATTAAAGTTGAAATTGCAGTCTACGTTTTCTCTTTGACCAAAAGCAAAGCCTAAGAATTGCATGATCAACAGAACATGTAAATAGAAGTGAAGTTGTGCGAAGTGGTTCCTCTTTTCTGCCTTAAAGAAGTGATAAAAAATTAGTTGATGTAGAATAATTGACATAACCATGTTCGAATTAAAGGAAATTGCATGGATCAACCCTTTGATTTGCTGATAAGCAATACGCCTGCACATCTCACTCAAATAATGTCTGAGTCACCATTTCCAGACTTTCCTATAAGGATGGAAGCTCTGGAATTCTTTATTTTATTTTATTTTTTAAACTCCATGTAACATGTAAAATGTTAAGTTCGTAATAATTGGATACTTTGCGGGACGCACTATTCTATATGCAGCCATAAAAGATGTTGAGATGATTAAATTACTTTCACATTAGAAGAGTTGTTCCAAGTATCAGGCATGAGCAAGACAGTACACATTATTAGAGAAAGAAATCCTTTCAATTTTATAGTATTCAAAAATGCAATTTATATAATCGACATGCATATCTTATGTTTTTAATTTAATTTTGACTTTGAAATGAAAATGGTAGATAAATTTGTATCATAAAAAACAAAATACATATTTTTCAGTAAGATATACCTGGATAAAAATGTTTCCACACAGCATTAATAATAGCTAGAGAATTTGTGTGCATCAATAAAACTTAAAATTTGTCTCTAAATTCTGTTGCAATTCATCTGTTATTTTACAAGAGCTGACAGCAATTACCAGAGCCAAGGCCCAGCTCAGGCAATCAGAGCTTAAAACTAGGACACACAGACACAGATACATGTTTCTTCCAAAAAAATGTGAAGTAAGAGAAGATGATACCTCTTTCCTTTAAAAGGGTCATGAAAAAATTCGCAGGAGTCTCTTGGACCTAGAGCAATAAGATTTCCAATTTCTGTCACGGATAATGAGAACACCTAGAGGAAAGCATCCCCAGCCATCAGTAGAACCTCAAGAATCAAAAAGGATTGAGAATACACTAAATAACACTAACATTAATCTATTAAGATCTCTCAAAGTTTACAAAATGAAAGAGGGGAGCAGCATGATTTGTCAAAATCGGATCATTATTTTTGTTATTAAAAAGGGTTGCTGGACACCAACCAAAGTTGATTTGGTGGCAGCTAAGTGATCAATCACATGACGATAATTTGCAGCAACAGTTACATATGCATGAATACAGTCCTTTTCTACCTTCAAAAACCACTTGTAGACAGATATAAGGTAACTACAAAAACTCTTTAGCGAAAGTGAAACCCATTCAGGAAAAAGGCAGGCAAAAAGAAGAATGGCAGAACGGTACTCAAAGAAGTGGGAAGCATAGAAATTTAAGCCCAAATTAGATGGCTCCAGGCGTTAGGCTTTTAAAAAACCCGATGCTGCATCCTCAAAATGGAAAACACAGAACATTGAAGGAAACATATAGAGGGAGAGACATTTTACCACAGAAATAATCTAAAACATAGCAGATCAAGAAACCATATTCCCTGCTATAGAGATGCAATGATGAATAGATCACCTGCTTTCTGCTCCAATCATATACTCGTGCGCCCGCCGCAGGGGCAAATTGAAGCAGCACAAATCCTTCCCTAGACAGTTTATACGCCCCTGACTACACCAGTTAACCCAAAACTTCAAAAGGTCAGAAATCAACATCTCAGGACTTTCTTGGACATATAAGAAGAAGATGGAGTCTCTAACACACATCTAAAGAAGTAAATTCTGGAGCTCTGGGCTCTACTGTCAGTGCCGCCTTTCCTTTGTATATGGAATGACCGACAAAAACCTTTGAAGACGCTGTTCCTACAGCACATAAGAAACCAAAGCAAATCACACAACTGAACCAGCATCGGCGCTGCTAAAGCATAATTTTAAAAAAGCAAACAAGAATCAACCACAGTATCTTCTCCCTCATAGCTGCATAGAATTGACACTCTCCCATTCTGAGAGAGATTAAGCAAACGAACGCCTTCGCTGCAGACTTAAGGAATTGACTAACCAAGACAGCAAAAAAAAAAAAAAAAAAAAAAAAAACTTTGAGAAAAACTGTTAACCTCAGTCGCTAGGTCAGCTCCGTCTATCGGACCGTCCTAAAGAGCGACAAATGAGAACAAGAAAAACACATTCAGACAGCAGCACAGCAACCGAACCTAGCCACGTAGCCTCGAGAACCACAGGAACTTCGATCCTCCATCATTCAACGCTAGCTAACGAAAGGAGACCCCGAAATTACCTCCGCCGGAAGGGGAGGAGGAGGGGGAGGAGGAGCCATCCGCCGCCGGCGCCGTCGAGGAGGCGAACCTCTGCTGCTGGTCGAAGTACTCGGACTGACGGCACTTCAGCGAGCGGAGGCCATGGGGAGCGCGGGGCAGCGAGACGCGCGAGGTTTTGCGAGGGTTTAAGGTGCTGCGGCCGCGGAGCGATTGCTGCGGCGGCGAGGAGGAGGAGGAATCGCGGAGGCGGAAGAGTCTAGGGCTAGGGGAGCTCGCCGGCGAGGACGAGAGCATGTGGAGCTGAAGCATCGTCGCCTCGTCGCTTCGTCGTCTCTTTCTTCTCCTTCCGCGATGGCGTTGCGTTGTACTGCAGAGCAGCAGCGATGGCTACAGCGTTTTTATCTCTTCCCCAAACTGAAAGCGGTGACAAACGTTACTTTCAATTTAATTTGCGGGATTCTCGTATATTTAAGCGAAAATGACGCAAATAATCATCAACTTTTAACTTTATATGCAATATAGCCCCTAAAAAATAATATTGAATATTTTTTTATTTAATTTGAGGATTGAATTGAATATATACCAAATTTCATAAATCATGTTGAAAAAAATTGAAAATTCAGAGGTCATATTTCGTGTTGAGTCAAAATTTTCGGACTATATTAAACAAATCAAATGTTCAAAAACCAAAGTTCATAATCAATTTAAATCATCTTAAATCATCATCCCTTTATTTTATGTTTTTTAGTCATGATATGTTCCTTCCTTTTTAATTGGATACAATTATCCTAATCTAATGTCCGTCTCCTGTGAAATCCGAAGGTGATACCCAAACCCAAATCAACCCGGTTAACATTTTCTCAACTCCTATATTATGCATACATGTTAGCACACTAACAAACAACTACAAGATGGGTTCAACATGAAGAATGATAGATCCGACATGAAAAATTTATGAGTACTAACATGTATGCATTTAATCGGAATAGTAATGGATGGTAAATTCAGTTCAGGAACAAAATTTACAATAAAAGCACTAAATTACCGATTGCGAAGTGTGTGATCCATTTTCCCTTCCACAAACACAAACTCAACTTTCTTCCAAATGACCTAGTCATCTAGCCTGTCCCTTCCACAAACATGATTTAAATGGAAAAAGGTAGGAAAGTATAAATTAATATTAGCATATGTATTTTTTATTCTTTTTTCTTTTTTCTTTTCTTTTGTTACAAATATTACCACTCGTTGCACCAATTGCTCCATCTCTTCTTTTCTTGCATATTCTCCCACAAAGAGGAGAAGAAGAAGGGGGGAAAAATAAGGCGGGACTACTAGCATTAGGAGCTCTGGTGTTCCAATCCCTGTCAAGCAGAGGAATACAACAACACAGTCGACCGGAGCCTCTGTTTCGTGCTAAAAACAGGACAAGGAAATTTCAAGAACCCTGTGTCTCTCTAACAAGGCCTGCGGACTCTGCACCCGAGCGAGCCGGAGAAGCGAGTCAGCCGCCGCACGTACGTCCCCGGCTTCGCCTTGATCACGTCGCGCCGAGAGAACGGGACCCGCGCCCTCGGGTTCCCGGAGGTGACGAAGAACGCCCCGTTTACCATCAGGTCTCCCTCCGATTTCCACAGCCAGTTCTTCCACTGGTCTTCCGTCGCGTAGTCCCGCTTAGTCACCTGCCATCCATTCGGACCCAAACAGAGGGGAAAAAAAAAATCACATTTTTTGTTTAGGAAGAAGAAAGAAGATGACTTTTTGAGAAAACTTTACCTCTTTAGCGGCAATATTTGGAGGAGCGATGAATCTGTTGCCCTGGCTTACGATGGTGGGGTGCTGGCTGCCGCCGATGGCGTACATGAGCCAGTGAGTGTAGTCATTGTTCACCACATGAAAGAATCCCCACCTGCACCTCGGCATTCTCTGCACCAATCCCCTCCCGAAATGATTGAAGGCCACGGTTATCTGCATTATCTGGTCCTGCGAGTACCCATCACTTGCCCCGAACAACATCACCTGACACCCAAGATCGACCCATCAGCTATTTGTTAAAGTTCTTCACTGGCGGAAGTTTTTAGCAGATTGAATTCTCTCGGGGGGTGACGTCAGTTGGGTAGTTTTTAGTTTACCTCGTTGTGGTTGGTGAAATGGCAGTTGGAGATGGTGATGGCGGTCGACCCTTGGATGGCGTCGATGAGCCCGTCCGAGCACGCTGACATTGACACGTGGTCGATCCACACGTGGTTGGAGCCAAAGATGGAGATGCCGTCGCCGTCACTGGCCGTCCTGAGCCCGACGTGGTCGGCCGCGTCCCTTATCAACCCCCCCGAGCCCCTGACGATGTCGTGGATGTGGAGGCCGTGGATGATCACGTTCCTGATGAACTGGATGGTGATGCCGGCGCCGTAGGCGACGTGGACGTTGGCCCCCCGGGCGTCGATGGTCTTGTCGCTCGTCATGATGAGCTCCTGGTTGAGCCTGATCACCATGCTGCGGGCGAAGATGATCCAGAGCGGGCCCTTCTGGACCACGGCGTGGCGTAGGGTCCCGGGCTTGGGGTTGACCATGTCGTTGTCGGACGAGTCGGTCACGACGTAGAACCTCCCGCGCTTGCCCCCACGGGTCTTCCTGCCGAAGCCAAGGACGCAATCGGCGAGCCTCTTCCTATTGCGAGCCCAATTCGGATTGCACCGCCAGCATCTATCGATAGGGTTGGTCGCCAAGCATGGCCCTTTGTACTTTTTTAGCTGCCTCCTTGTGCTGTTGTTGCCCCTCACAGCCCTATACAAAAAGTACATCCACCAATGGTCAGTTCAGTTCGTTCCTGGACCTTTTTGCATGCATGTTCGTGCATGTACACAAAATGTAACGTTCATGCACAAATACATCGCCACGGAAAATTGTCTAGACTGACTTGTCGACTTTCGCATTGAAGAGATTGGTGACGGCCTCGGGGTGAGGGTCGTACGCCTCGAGCGCATCCTCCTGCGCCTCTTCGGCCCGCTTTGCCCAGTACTCGTCAAACTCCCCGATGTTTGCCCGAAGGGACGGGACGAGGACGGCGAACGACGAGAAGAACAGGAAGAAGCAGACGTGCCTATTCATATCTACCGTTCGGTATCACCTACTAAACTACCTTTCCGAAAAAAGAAGATTTTTCTTTCGAACCTGCCACGAGTTTATAGAAACTGGGCAGAGTTCGTGCGATTCGCCCTGGGGGAGGAGGAGAGAACCTGTATTTAATGTCGATGTTGGGTTTTTGAAGGTAACTGATTCGAGCCTAAAAACAAGAGCGGCCAAAAATAGCGAAATTCAGACACATCAGCCCGAGGATGGTGCGGAATCGGTTTGTGACCGACGATGTTAGTGCTGCGGAGGGTGCAAACTGCCGTTAGTTTCGAGGCCTATTTTTGTCGATGCGCGTCGTAAATTTAGCTTCGTTTTTCTGTGGTTTTCGTAGGGTTTTTCGAATGCGCACGGTTCGATGGCGGAAATCGGCCTCACTCCCCCAAATAAAAAATTCCTCAACTTTGGTTCCGATCTCAATTCTGACCCATCCTTTATTTGGTCTATAAATAAAATCCTCAAATTTTGCTCAAATCTCAAATCTGTCCATACGTCCAAAAAACTGTCACTGGTTTCTTCAGAATTACAAAATTAGGACTGATGCAACAGCAGATTTAGGACTAGAGTAAAAGTTGGAGTCTTTTTTTAGATAAAAAAAAATTCGGGGCAGAATTTGAGATTCGACCTAAATTTGGAGTTTTTCAGAGAATTAGCACGTGAAAATCTAGTAAGCTGGTCAAATGCATCTAGCAGGGGACGATGCCATACGACGCCCTCCTTCTCGTGATTGTAGATCGAAGCGATTGACATTGTAAAAGGAATTTAGATTAAGTAATCGAGTATATACCACGCGATGGTAAGAAATTAGCTTCGGTCAATTATTAATTAGGTATTTTTTTCTTTGCTAATAATTTTCTTCACCAACATTAATTGAATGAAGGATGACTACAATGTTACCGAAGCTTCATATTATTACATCCGTATCACTTTTTCTCTAAACTATTTTCCATGTCATAAAAAAACTATAACTGATATACTCATGCCATATTTACCAAAACTCATTCTCATGTCATCAAAATCTCAAACCGATGCACTCATGACAAATCTACAAAATTCTTAAGATCTAGGCAAAATTAGGAATTGTAATAGACTTTCGAAATTTGAATGAGCATTTAGGGAAAAATTAGCAAATTTTCCAATCTTCGTTCTTTTTTTTATATTATTATTTGGTTTCCCTAAAATGACGTTGTTTAGAAGACCCGTTAATGTTGATTTTTCACATCAAATCCCAAATTGTTGTACACTATGTTTCCATGTCGATAATTTAATAAGGATATAGCAGGAAGGCTATGGATATACCAAATTGAGATTTTTTTCGATACTCAAGAAAATGTGGCATGGAAATATCAATTTTAACTTTTTGGATAACTATCAAATGATCCCTCAACTTTAGCTCAATAAGCAATGTCATCATTGAACTTTTAATTTGTTCAAAGTAGTAAATGAAGTTTAGTCAAATATGTAATGTCGTCTTTAACTTTTAATTTGTTTAATATGATCTCTGAACATTTGGTAAATATTCAATCTAGTTCGTAAATTATATGAAAACATCAAATGTTATCCTTCCATCTATTTTAGTCCAATATGCAATCTAGTCCATAAATTATATGAAAACATCGAATGTTTTCATTCCACTTTTAATTTATTCAAAGGGGTCAATGAATTTTAGTTCAATATGCAATGTCATTCCTAACTTTTAATTTATTTAATATAGTCCCTAAATATTTAGTAAATGATCAATCCAATCCGTAAATTATATGAAAACATTAAATATCATCCTTCCATCTGTTCAAGTTTATGGACGATATTGAATATTTTCATATGGTCTAAAGTTCATGAACTACATTGAACAAACTAAAAGTTTAGGAACGACATTACATATTAGACCAAAGTGCAAAAATTATTTATGTCATTTTCCCTTAACTTTTTTTATGGCATTCACCCTTTTTTAATTGGTGAAATTTATTTTGGTGTTAATTGCGTGTGATAATAAAGCAGAAGGGTTATTTAATTGAGTTTGCTCTAAAGGGTAACTAAATTTTGTGATAAATTCATTTTACAACTAAAGATGGAATTTCTGCATTCGCATATATACAGGCACCTATTTATGTTGTATGAAGGACATGATGAAAAACGCAAGGACAATGACAAAAAAATAAAATTCGCCTCGACACTACCCACATATAGAAAAATTGAAATGAAACAACGGGATCCTATGGAATGATCGATTAAAATAAAGGTAGAGACATTTTAGGATAACGCGATATAAGAAAAAGTCATCAATTAGCTGCGTTACCTTTTTTTTTTTGGTCGAAATTAGCTGCATAGTTTGTTTTGAGGTATTTTAGCGTTTTTCCTTCTAATTATTCATAGCCGTGTCTTATTTGAATGGGATTGGAAATATTGAAAGGAAAAATAAAGCACACCCCATCGATATAAAAAAGAAATATTCTTTCTTGTTTATTTTTCACTCATCTAGCCCCTCTATTGGCTCTATTTGTATTATGGAAAATGAATAATATAGAGACATTTTTCTAAACATGGTCATTTGTATTACTTAAAATAATTAGTCAATGAAAGATATATTCTTTATCGATAACAATTATATCTAAATATTTTTATAGACAACGTGAATCTTGTTTTTTATAAGCAATGCAAGCGACAGTTTTTAGCAAAATGTTCAAATCATTCACCTTCTCTGGATTGAACTACATGTTCTTCTTTCTAATTTCCCTCTCTTTTTCTAAACTTAGGATCCTCTATTTTTATAAGCAAACTATGAGTGACCAAAAACCATTCTATGATGGCATGCTAATAATAAATATATACTTCTGTTTCTTTGTTTATCAAGTGAAAGGATGTTTTTCTCAAAAAGAAAAGGGTAATTTCCATTAGATAATGTTCTAGAAAGGTTCGTCCACCCAAAACGAAGCAGATAATGACGCCACTACGATTTTTCCTTTTTTTTTTTTTCAATTTACATCTATTCCTAGGAGAATTAATCCATGCCGTTCGCAACTTCTTCCTTTTTAGACGGGGTACTTGTTTTTAAAAAAGAATTGTCTAAAAATTTTTAAATCTATTACACTTTTAGCAATTCAATTTTAAATCTATCAATTTTACCAATTAAATTATAAACCTCTATACATTATACCAATTGAGTTTATCCAACAAACTTTGTCTAGAAATCGCGAATATAGATGCTGATATGAATAACTTTTCATTATATTTCAATATTTTTTCTTTATTTTCCCTTTTTCTGTATTTTTCTTGTGCTGACCACGCTACCCTGGCCCGCGGTCGACCCTTGCCTACTGCCTAGATATGAAAGCTTAACGGGGATGCCTGTTGGTGCAATGATTCGTAGGAGGGTTCTGCTGCCGAGGCATGCCAAGACTAGACTCCTCTTGGCGAGCTTCGTCAGCTCTCGTTGCAAAAACCCAAGCTTGAAGAAGACACGAAGCCAGCTACGAGCAAAAGTGACCCTCAACCAACGAGCCTTGCCAGCATCGGAAAAAAGGAAATAAGAAAATTAGAAGTCAAAAAAAAAATCAAAAAAAAAAAATAAAATATTGATTAAATATTAATAATCATCAGTGGGTTGCCACGTAGGACAATCGGCATCCAAGTTAATGATTTTTAACTAATATTGGTTGAATTGACTAAATTCACACAATGCGAAATAATTTAAAATTTCATTAGCAAAATTGAAAAATGTATAACTAAATTGGCAAAATATAATATGTTTAGGACTTTTTAGACAATTTTCGCCTTATTCAAACTAAGAATTTGAATTCAGCTCACACGAGCCGTGGAATGAGATAGGCCTCAAGTGTAATCGCATGATATGATGATGCATATTAGTTGCATCGGTTATCGACAATACTAACGCCTTTGTCTCTCTCTTATGAAAGTAGCCACCAATTATATTTGTTGTCAAAATAAATTTTCATAGTAAATCTCTCATCGAACTATTTATCAAATAAGATTTCTCGCTAGCTATCATGTCATCTTTAAAGCTTGCCTAATTATCACATCTCAACCATAATCATGTGGCGCGAGTTATAATCACCTTCTTCCTCCACCACCGCTCCTGGACATTGCGAGGTACCGACACCTTTCCCATCATAGGTTCGTGCCATTGCCGTCATCCTCCTCTTTCATCTACTCACAAGTCCTTGGTTCTCATTGCGGTCGAGACTTTTGGCCGCTTCTTCATTTGTAGTCACAACGGTAGCCTCCATTCACTGCTTACCTCATTGGTCCACGAGCCTTGTCATCGGAGCCATGGTTCCGATTGCCTCGGAAGGCCCTTACAATGGCCTTACCATCGCTATCCATTGTAATCACACAGCAACTGTTGGGCTTGGATTCTTTTCAAATAAGGGTTTCGGGCTTACTTTTGGCATTCGGCGATATAACCTTCATATCTCTAAAAAAATAAAAAATAAAATTCATATGATGCGAATCAGATCTAATTATGTGTTTCATGATACTCGAACCTATTCCGACACAAAGGCTCGAAGTTAGTCAATAATGGGCAAATAGACTAAAACTTGATAAGGCTTGTGTAGCCCGTGAAATATTATGCCGATGAACAGGCCCGGAAAATAAGTCAAGCATGAGGCGATGGCCCGACTGGCCACCGATCGCTATTAAGCGGGGCCTTGGTTCCCGACCAAATCGACTATTTGCTTTTCGCGTCAAGATGGCAAGCACAATCTTTTTCTTTCCGGATTCGATGAATGCTGAACCTTTTGACTTACGCAAAGGCGATGGCGATCCGATTCCTCGCCGCCCATATGCGGAGATTTGCGCAGTTTCCAGAAAAGAAAGCAAGCGAGGCACGTGGTTTCGCCGGGGGAATGACTTTCGACACCTGCGGACAAAACACCAGAGAGAGGCGTTGTCTTAAGCGCTTGCCTTTTATTTGACTAGCTGTTGCCTAAAGCCACGTTTAAAGTTTGGTCGATAAAAAAAAAAATTATATATATATATATATATTTTTTTTTTTATTTGGAAAATTCTTGGGTGATTTGGAAGAAATGGTCACTAATTTGATGATTCATAATTTTTTTATTTTGATATCCAGGAACCGTCGTACAATGGCAATGGCCGGAAACCCAAAGGCGGCGTTAGCAGAGGACCCACCACCTCGACGTCGCGCTTAAGATCCCGTGTGGCCAGCGGGATTCGAACTCCTCCTTCCTTGGTGAACATCATGGGAGCATTTATCCAACCGGGCCACCGCAGGCGGTGGTGATGATTCATAATTTCATATAGTAGAAAATGGACAAAGAAATGACAGGAAATAGGCATGCTCGGTTATGGACCGAGCCCTAATTCCCTGAAGGCTGCGCTGGAGGGTGAGAGCCCCGGAGTGTCTAGACCTTGTCACACCACGAGACACTGTCGGCCGTTGGGCTCTTCAGGAATTTAGTCCCAATCTAGGGTAAATTCCATCCAAGGCTAGATATAAGCGACCATAACAGATAGGTGGAAGAACTTCGAGAAGAGAGTAAAAAATGTTTGAAATTATCATGAGGGGAGTCACGAGACATATCTTGATTGAATGTGAAATCATGACTAGTTTATTTGCCTATCGAGTCTAGAAAAGTATAGATGTAGGATTGTGATGAAAGTCCAAGCTCAAGCCTATGATATGTCCATGGAAATTTTGCATTTGTGGTTGTGCAATCTTCTAACAAGCAAAAAGTTAAAAAAGAAAAAAGAAAAAAAAAAGATCCCTTTTAGCTTAATTTATGGTCGGCCTACATTCGGGTTGACACGAAACAGTTTCGTCCGTTGATAAAATGACGCACCTTTACAATAAATTTAGATTATCACGGCGAAAAGGCGAAAAAGCGAAAAGGAAGTAGAACCTTTGTTCAAAAAAAAAAAAAAAAAAAAGAAAAGGAAGTCGAACCCCAAAAAAAAAAAAGGATTTTCTTTTTCTTTTTTTGGGAAACTCGAAATTTGTCCAGAGCTCGAGAGCTACGTCCATCTCACAAACTCCACAAATATCCTGATTCAAAAAAGAGCGATGACTCTCTCCTCCTCCTCCTCCTCCTCCTCGCTCTTCTCGTTCGTTTTTCATCCTCCTCGCTCGATCAAGCAATGTCGTCGGCCGTCAGCACGGAGCCTCTGCTGCACCGCAGCTTCCGGGAGATCTCCTGGCCCCGCTTCCGATCGAGCACGCTCCCGCCGTCGCCTCCTCCGGCTTCGCTGAGCTGCGCTCCGAAGTCGCCGTCGTTTCGCCACGCGAGGAGGTGGTGCGCCTCCGGCTCCGGACCGCGCCGCGGAGGAGGAGGATGGGGCGGCGGCGGCGCGCTCCTCCGCGCGCGGGCGAGCTCCACCGGTGCGGCGGTCGTGGAGGCGCTCGAATCCGCCGACGTCCTCTTCCAGGAGGCCTTCCCTCTCCAGAGAACTGAGACGGTGCGGACTTTAGCCTCTATGGCGTGCTTCGTGCGTTTCGTAGTTTAGTTTGATCGAGTGAGCGTCTGTGATGATCTGTGGAGGATGTTTCTGGTCACGGTGAGCTTCGGTTTGCTTTGTCGCGATTTGTGCTTTCTCGGTGCTTTAGTTGCTGAGGGAGTGCTGACTATGCATGTGATCGGTTCTCCTTTCGATGTTGGAAAATGCATGCTGTCTGGAATTGGAGCTCCTTTTTTCTTTGGATTGTGTATTTCGTGCGCAATTCGAATGAGAGTTGTTGATTAGTTTGGTGTGTGTATCCGTTCAGGTGGAGGGGAAGATATTCGTGAGATTAGATCAGGGGAAGGATGGGCAGAATTGGCAGCTCACAGTTGGTTGTACGCTTGCTGGGAAGTGGATTCTTCACTGGGGAATTTCTCACGTAGGCGATGTCGGCAGGTATGGCTACTTTGAAGTAGAGAATGCATCCAAACACCTGAGAATTTGAGTTCATCTTGATGATGAAATAATCAAAACGATGCTTAATGAAATTTCTTTAAAAAAAAATAAAATGCAGTGAATGGGATCAACCTCCTCCTGAAATGAGACCTCCTGGATCAATTCCTATCAAGGTTCACATTGGACTTTTGAGCTCAAGTTCTTGTTTTATTTGCTCAATCACTGGAGCATGTAGTGATCTTTTCTTTTAATTTTGAAAGGACTATGCAATCGAGACGCCATTGCAGAAATCATCTACGTCGATGGATGGGGACGAAGTTTATCAAGTGAATATAAGTATCAAGTCCAACAGTAATATTGCTGCCATAAATTTCGTTCTGAAGGTTCTGACCTAATAGCAGTTAGCATCAGCATCTTCCAGTCCCCTATATGAACGTTTCTGGATTTTAGTGAATATCCTCTTTCCTCAACTCAGAGTTCGGCTGCAGGATGAAGAATCTGGATCTTGGTATCAGCATAGAGGGAGAGACTTCAAGGTGCCTCTCATGGATTCTCTTCAAGACGATAGCAACATTGTTGGATCCAAAAGGGGCATTGATTTATGGCCAGGTTGGAGAAGTAATTTTCTGTTCAGTTAGAACATAAATGACACAGAGATGCTGTCTGTGTTCTTCTATTTATGGCATAACTTTTACCTTATACATCTTTTTTCAGTTACACAGAAATGCTGAACGCAACTCTATTTATGCTGCATAAGTATGACCTTACAATTGTTAAAAGGTTATAAATCTTCCAATTTTAAGATGTAAATTCTATAGGACTGTACTCAGATCACCATTTGCCCTGTGCTTGGCACTATGATTGTGGTTTTTCATCAGAGCAGGTGTTCTATAGGCTCTTGTGTGCTTTTTTCCTCCAATGGTGGAGTAGGTCATGGATCAGCAGATAGTTTCAATTTCTTTTTAGTGCCGTCAATTCATGCCTTTCTCTCGATTACAATTTTAATGATCAATGGATACTTCCTTGACTTGGATCGTAGGTGCCCTGGGACAGCTATCTAAGGTACTCCTTAAAGGAGAAGCGTCAGACTATAAGGATAAAGATGTCAGCACTGACTTGGAAGCCTCAAAACCAGAAAAGCGGTGCCTTGAGGGATTTTACGAGGAGCAGCCTATTGTTAAACAAGTTTCCATTTGTAACTCTGTCAACGTTTCTGTTAAGATCTGTCCTAAGACAGCTAAGACTCTTGTATACTTGGAAACGGATCTCCATCGAGATGTTATTGTTCACTGGGGAGTTTGCAGAGATGATTCTAAAAAGTGGGAAATTCCGGCAGCCCCGTATCCACCAGAAACAGAAATCTTCAAGAACAAGGCTTTACGGACCTTGTTACAGGTAAATCGTTGGAATTGATAAACTTCCTTGCAACAACACCCTGAAATTTTTTTATAGCTCTCTCTTGCACCTATCAAGTGTTTATTCGCAAGGAGGATATTGCATTGTTCGTAATTACATTAGTCTATTCTTACAGCCAAAGGAACAGGGAAATGGATTTTGCGGATCATTTGCTTTGGATGAAGAGTTTGTGGGATTCCTTTTTGTTCTCAAGCTAAAGGAGGAGGATGTTTGGCTGAATTGTATGGGAGAAGATTTTTACATACCGGTATCTAGCACAAGGAGTTCTTCTCTTCTTAGACAAAAGGAATCTGACAGTACAGAGACATCTGAAAAAACCGCGGAAACAAATGCAGAAGTCAGTAGCACTGCATACACTGATGAAATTATCAATGAGATAAGAAACTTGGTTAGTGATATTTCATCTGAGAAGAGTCGCAAGATGAAGACTAAAGAAGCGCAAGAAAGCATTCTCCAAGAGATTGAAAAGTTGGCTGCTGAAGCCTATAGTATTTTCAGAAGTTCCCTGCCAACTTTTTCGGAGGAAGCTGTTTTGGAACAAGAGGTACTGAAACCTCCTCCACATATATGTTCAGGCACAGGAACGGGGTTCGAGATAGTGTGCCAAGGTTTTAATTGGGAATCAAACAAGTCTGGAAGGTGGTATAAAGAACTGATGGAAAAAGCTTCACAGTTAGGTTCTCTGGGTTTCACAGTAGTTTGGTTACCACCACCTACTGATTCTGTGTCACCTGAAGGGTATATGCCGAGGGATCTTTACAATTTAAATTCAAGGTACCATCCTTATAAACGCTATGCACATTGTTTAGATGTGTGCATTTTGGTTTGGGCTCACTTAGAGGTCTTCTTTTTTACTTGCTTTATCTGTGTCAACTATAAATCTCAAAACTATAATAGTGGAAGTCTCTTGGATTTGATTGACTTATCTTAATAGTTTGAGTTAGCAATCTAAAATCTTCTTTTATACATGTCATGTGGTTTTTGCGTTCCAAAACTTCACTTTGCATTGCCCTTTTAATGAGATTCCTACTGATGCCTTGGCTTGTATGATGTCGATCAGATATGGAACTATTGATGAACTGAAGGACCTCATGAAGAAGTTCCATGAAGTTAACATAAGAGTTCTTGGAGATGTTGTGCTTAATCATCGATGTGCACAATACCAGAATCAAAATGGTATATGGAATATTTTTGGCGGTCGTCTAAATTGGGATGATCGAGCTGTAGTTGCTGATGATCCTCATTTTCAGGTAGTTGGTGTTACTTGATGCCTGTTATCTTTTAATTTGTTTGTCTTCCCTCACAATTTGGTCATTTACAATCTCTTTAAAAGATTCTTAAATCAAAAAGATCTTGATCAAAGTACAAGAATCTCAAATTGCACGACACTAAAAACTCAAAGCATGCATAGTCTTTCTGCATAATTAGACTGTGACAGTGTGGTGTCAGATCTTTTCTTAGCTACATGATTCTGTATACCTCCACTCCCAGTTTCTTTTAAAGAATATTGTGCTCCATGTCCTCTCTTGTGACAAACTTTTATCCTTAGTAAGCTTGTTTCTAATATCTTGAGTAGGGACACCGAACTCAGATGATTAGAGTTGCAGGTGTCATCATTTACAACTCGTGTGAATATACATCATCAGCTGATTTAACCAACTTGAAAAAATGTAGAACCTCTGTGAATTGTCAATTTGTGACCAAATGTTCCATTGGTATGTATCTTAGAAGATCAAGTGTATACAATAATGGTAACTGCACCATAAAGAGTGCCATATATTTAGTATTGGCAGTGCATATTATTCTTCATTTTCGTGTTTGGCTATTTTTTAGGGAAAAATCTGTTATTTTGATGCAAATGCAGTGATCTTTGAAGACTAAATAGAGAAGTGATGTACTGGAATGACCGATCAAGAAAAGATTGTCCCATTATCATCTTGCGTGCAAGAAACTGAGCAAGGATAATGGAGTGAGAGAATGAAGCTAATTTGCATCTGTGGGGGGGGGGGGAACTTAAGTTATTGGTGTAGAAAGATTACATAGGTACAAAGCCTAAAAAATTCTATGGGCGTGCAGTATGGAATACTTGATAGCATGTTAGTACGATCTACCCAAACGCTAAAGTTATTAGATGGGCGGAAGACTCCTCAATATGAGGCTTAGACAAACCTTGTAGACATGCAATGTTGGAAATTTCAATTATGCTATTGATTGACTAACTGCAGACTGCATGTAAAGCTGCCAAAGTAGCTCAGAAAGAGAGTGCTGCTTTTAGAATTAATGATCTATGACTTGCAAAATAGTAGCAATTAAGTTATATGAGAAAAGGAGCATTAACTTGGAGAAATTTTCTGCTCCTTTCCTACTAAAAGTATTCAAGGGCTTTCTCAAGCTCCTTTTCTAATAGAAAGGGTTTTCTCAATATCTGGTTGTGGTAGAATTGTAGAAGTGGTAGACTCACGCATAAGAATGTATCAATTTGTGAGAAGCTTTTGTCAATGCAAAGTCCGAATATGTCATACACCGTCTCTCTTTGGCAGCGCCAATGTCATGGCAGAAATAGCTAGAGTAGTTCTCGGCACCCACATTCTGTATGAGATATTAACCAGTAAAATGCCAGAATTACTGGTTCAGTTGACCAATTCTAGTGTTGACTTGGCTATCTATATGCAAAACATGAAACAAGAACCACTTGACTTTCCCTTGGCCAAGTACCTTTATGAACATGTCCATGTTGTAAGGTCATTCCATGAAAGAGACCAGATATTTAGCGTACCCATAGTGCTATTAATTTCAGTTAAGTGAACAGTCTATGGGCATGTTTGATGACATGCAAATTCAATTTATCTAACTGCATCCCCAGGTGTCACCGACTAAGTTTTGGCTTATGAATTTCATATTTTCCTCTAGCACTTTGCCATATCTCAGAGTATTTGTGTTACTGAATTTTCTTTGTTTTCTCGTGTATGGTGGGGCGGAGCTTTTATTTGCATGACCCAGGGTTTTCTTTGTTTCTGTTTGGGTTCTTGCTGAGGTTTGAGCATGCTCTACAAGTCAGTAGTGATTTTCGAACTCTGAATTAGATATTGTGATTTGAACATCATAAGAATTCATATATCCCCTCCTAGACCTTTTGGTGAACCTTTTTTATGCTGCAGGGTAGAGGCAACAAGAGTAGTGGAGATAATTTTCATGCTGCCCCAAATATTGATCACTCACAAGATTTTGTGCGGAAAGATCTGAAGGAATGGTTACATTGGCTGAGGTAAATGCTGTATACCTTCTTTGTTCATCTGAATACCTCTTATCATTCTGACAGCTCATCGCCCTAACAAAAAAAAAATGGATCAAAATAATTGCTTTGAGTTTCCATGGAGGAGTTGGCGTGGATTGTGTTAATATTCAAATTGGCTTTTCTCCTTACAAATTTGATATTGTACGACTTACTATCTTTAGTGGCAGCTCAACTGGTAAAATTTCAGTTATGAATATCTGGGTGGCTGCAAGTGCATGCTGCTTTATTCTTGGTTGTGAATGCTGGTAGAGCTAAGTTGCAGTGTCTGACTTCCTCGTTATTGTGAATTATTTAAAACTTTTGAGGCTTTATTCCCCTTGTTTTCTCTTGACTAAGTGTGTATCTCCAAGCGTGCCCTCTCTCCTTGTTCTAACCCTCTTTGTGTCAGTTTCCACATTTGAGTTGACCCTCCGCAGATGATTTCTGACTTTTAATATGGTTGCACTTATGCCTTGCTTCTCATGCAAAACTCTGTTTCTGCGATGATAATATATCAAAGATCTTACTATGGCAAGTCTGTTGGTGCCATGCCATTTTCAGGAGAGAAATTGGGTATGATGGATGGAGGCTCGATTTTGTTAGAGGCTTTTGGGGTGGCTATGTCAAAGACTACTTGGATGCTAGTGAACCTTACTTTGCTGTTGGTGAGTACTGGGATTCCCTCAGCTATACATATGGAGAAATGGATCACAATCAAGATGCACACAGGCAGAGAATTATTGACTGGATAAACGCTACAAATGGCACAGCTGGAGCATTTGATGTCACCACAAAAGGAATTCTTCATGCTGTAAGCACTATCACTGATAAATAGGCACTTTTTTAGATGTTCTGGAAGCATAGACACTCTGATTAAGTGCACTGACTCTAGATAGAGGAAATTCATTCGGTGTTTTGTTTTTCTTTTTTGGATGAGTATGCATACCATGTCAATTAATTTGTTCACGTTATGCTTAAATTAGAGATGTACAACTATTACACTGCTGGACCCACTGTTATTCAAGTAGTTGTGCTCTTGGATGTTGCCGGTGAAGGAGAACTGTAGACTAAAACTCAGGCTTTAACCCTTAAATCTTGTACTGATCTGCACTTGATGAATCTCACTAATTAGGTTGCTGAAGGACAGGCTTTTATAAATTACTTGTATGAGCATTAACCGTACTGCTGATTATCTTCAGTAGCAAAAGCTCTTGATTCCTGATTCTCTCTTCGTGCTTTCTAACCGAATTAAAGGATTTAACTTGGCAGAAAGTGCCATTACCTCTACCAACAAATTTATAGAATCTGTAGAGTTTGTTACCCTTCTTCAAGTTTCAATTATGTGTGCCTGATGTTTCAACATTCATCATTAGCCAACATCTGGCTTTATGGATAACTGTAATTTTTAAGGGCGTCATAGAGAATCTAGAGCACATGAATCTACATGCACCCACTTCTTCTTTATCCTCCCATTGGACATACCTTAGATGTGTGTACTTCCAGTTGTATGTCGAGAATTTCTCTTATATGGATTTTCATGCAGGCACTGGAAAGATGTGAATATTGGCGACTATCTGATCAGAAGGGAAAACCTCCAGGGGTTGTCGGATGGTGGCCATCTCGAGCTGTAACATTTGTGGAGAACCATGACACTGGCTCTACCCAGGTGAGAAGTTTGTAGATTCTACTTTGTTCACCTTATCTGATCTTAATCCTTTTGAGGACTGTGTTTCAAAAGGTACCCTGTGTCGTGCTAAAGCCGGAGTCGGGAGAAAAAGAAAAGAAAAAGAAAAAGAAAAAAACTGTGCTAAGTGCATTTGTTCATCTTTAATTGAGAATATTTAGTTTATTTAGGTTCTAGGTAAATCATGTATCTAACATGTTAAATATACATGGCCACAACCTGACCTGAGAAAAAGAAACCCAATGAAATAGTCCATGGCTTCTATGTCCTGTGTCAGCTTGAACATTTTCCTCTCTGTGGCTTTAGAGTTTGCATGATGACATTAAAAGATAAAAGCTAGAGATGAGCAATATCACGAGCAGCACTGCTGTTGATCACTGAAAAGAAGGGCCAATTTATGCAAATTGTGCCTGCTGTATATTGCTTTTAGTTCGTTCTGTTGTGGTCATATATATATAAAATGAAGAGTTGCTACACATTGTATCCCTAGTGTATTTTCTGAAGAAAAGGAACACTTGGAGTCGGATACTGGGAGGACAACATCTCATTGCATGTTTTTTTTTGGTACTCTTGAAGGGTCATTGGAGATTTCCAAGTGGAAAGGAAATGCAAGGATATGCCTATATCTTGACGCACCCAGGAACTCCAGCAGTGTTCTATGACCACTTCTTCTCTCACTACCAATCTGAAATTGCTTCACTTATCTCTGTCAGGAATCGCAACAAGATCCATTGCAGGAGCACTGTAAGTGACGGAGACTGATTGCTAACAACCAGATAATTTATAGACCCGTTCACCTTCTTGTGAGCACTGAATGACTATTACAATGTGACATGATTGGTTGATAAATGCAAAAACAAGGATCCAGAAATGAGTTAAAATAGTCGAATGGGTGAGGTGCTTCCAGGACAGGTGAGGTGACAGGTGCTCTGCACATGCGGGGCAGGTGTTCTGCACACGGTAGTAGTAGTCCTTTAAATGAAGGGGTTTCTTTCTAAAAGGACCCAAATCCAACCAAAGAAGGACAAAATGGAGAGGAGTATAAATTGAACGATGGTATAGTCCTGTCTAACACTGCTTAATTCCCAACATCATGTAACACAATGGAAACCAGGAGAAGGGTTAAGCTTCTAGATTGAGCTATGTCCTGTTGAATTTAAATGTTACTTTATACAGAAACCTGAAAGGATTGGGGAGAATA
This sequence comes from Eucalyptus curtisii, assembly GCA_017140595.1. NCBI lineage: Eukaryota > Viridiplantae > Streptophyta > Magnoliopsida > Myrtales > Myrtaceae > Eucalyptus > Eucalyptus curtisii. Next base: position 33,263,995 of record CM029500.1, read on the forward strand.
GTTTTTCTCCTTCTACCAGAAGATAGAATGAGAAAGCTTTGTTAGTGAAAAAAATGTTGAATGGGCTGATGGGGAAGAAAATATCATATTTTTACTCTCCATTCATTTTTCTTTGAGCGTCCCTTCCGCTTGATATGTGTTTTCATTATTGAAATGCATTTGTTCTATTTTACATATCGTTATCTATGGCACTACACTGTTCTTAGCTGTACTCATCAAGACTCTGGAAAAGTTAAAGTCTTTCTTAGGCGACCTGTTAGCAGGTTTATTTACCGTTAACACTTTCACTGTTGTAGATCAAAATAACCAAGGCTGACAGGGACGTCTATGCAGCCATTATTGATGACAAAGTTGCAATGAAGATTGGACCAGGCTACTATGAACCCCAAAGTGGGCCCCAGAAATGGTCTCTGGTCCTCGAGGGAAGAGATTACAAGGTTTGGGAAACTTCTCAATGATACCATATAGTTGTGTTCATTACCAAACCATATGAAATCAGTCACCAGAATGTTCCTCGATGAAGTTCCCTCGAGTTTATCCTCCAGCCAGTTGGAGCGTGTACCTGGTAGCATACACCTGAGCACGATGGAGTGCTACTTCAATATAATTATGCACGAATTATATAAATTTATACTCGGTATGGTTAGTGAGTCCAGCCAAAAAGTAAATGCAGATGTTGGAATCAGATAGTTCAGTGATTGCAGGAACTCATCACTACGATGTAGGTTATATATTGAATGAGAGAGTGGCCCGGGCATCCCTTCAGCACCTTTTTACGTTAAAAGCATGTAAGAGTAAGTATTGATTGAACCCGTGGAAATCGTGCAGATTCTGCTGGAAGATGTCGTTCCACGATTGTACTCTGCAAAAGCAATTCTGTTGTAGAATATACTTGTATACACTATCGATACGTAAAAAGTCTCGTGCAATTCCTATGAAGTTCTCGATAGTACTTGTGATAAAGCTATGTTCTCGTTTGGCGTCTCCGTTTTTCATATTCTTTGCTCTCAATTTCTCTTATGTGGACGGCTGCGAAAGGGGCGTCGCTGATATTTGACCGCAGCGGTCCTTACTGGCCAGTGCACTGCGCGGTTTCTTCTTTTGGCAGCCAGCCGCTATGGACTGTAATGTATACCATTAGATACATTAGGACCGGTCCACTAAATTAAAATATCTTGCTGAGATGAATTGTAAACCGTCCTTTTTATGTACTCTTTATGTCCCTTGGCTGCATGACCTTAACGACTCGAATCCCGTAGCCCCTAACAAAGTAACCAAAGCCTCATGTCGTCAAGCACGTGGTGCTCCAGTTCATCGTGTCGCGAGGTGCTGCCCCTCGTGGGATTGTTCTGGGAACTGCTGTCAATCAAACCGGTCCGACCGGACACCGTTCTGACCGGTAGCTCGATTCCCCTATTTTCTTTTGGTGTTGTTCTTTTTCCCTTTTAAAACTGTCGTGGGCATTTTCGATATAGCAGAAATAGGAAAAGAACCGAAGTTCGAGGGAGAGAAAAAAAAAAACATCATTAATGGATTTTTTTTTTTTTTTTTTTGGCTGTCGAAGCATGAGAAAAACGCTGTCTAAAAAACGAGAGAGGCTCGGGAGGGGGGGGCAGCAGGGCGAATATGCCCCCACAGCTGTCTTGATTCCCAAGCCCCGCGACGCTCAACGACCCCCTGTACCGTCTCTCTCTCTCCATCTCCCTCCTGCCTCGCATCGACGGCCGCAGATCGCGAATCTCTTCATCCGACGCTCCACATCGCGCCTCACCGTAAAAATCCCGACTATTCCCATTCCCCCATTTATTAATATTTTAGGGTTCCTTCCGATAAAACACCCGCACCGAACGCCCTCCCCTTACGCAGCGACAGAGAGAGAGAGAGATTCCTCGTCGAGGCCGCCTTCCATTTTCGCTTCCTCCATTTTCTCGGGAAAAAGAAGAAGGAAAAAATCCGGCAGCTCGATCATGGCGAAGGGCCCCGGCCTCTACTCCGACATCGGCAAGAAGGCCAGAGGCGCGTCTCGTCCCTTCTTCGCTCTTGCGCTCTCTTTCTTCGCGTGCTTCGTCTTCTTCTTCTTCTTCTTCTTCTTCTTGTTGCTTTTTTCTGTGGCCTGCTCGCTTGGAGCTGATAGCTTGTTGTGCGCGTGGTGCTCACGCGCGATTTGTGTTGAGTTGCAGATCTTCTCTACAAGGATTACCAGGGCGACCACAAGTTCACCATCACTACCTACACCTCCACCGGAATCGTAAGTTCCCCTTTCTTCGTCAGTGAGCTCCGTCCGTTTCTCGAATCGCCGCTCTGTTTCAGCTCTCCTGAGCTGATTATGACGTGGATATACTGGATTTGTTTTTTGCTTTTTGTACTGTGCGGATGGTGAACCGAGTACATGGATTGAATATGTATTGGATTCGCTGTCAGTTTTTCTGTTCCGTTTCGGTCCGTGTTCTGATTCTTTTGAGGAACTTGTGATCCGATTATCGAGGAGTGCCGTGGATTGCGTCCTTCTTGTCGGTTGCAGTTTAGGTATGTTGGGCGAGGGTATCTGTGACTTTTTGCTTGATGTTTTGATGAGTCTTGAGAGATATGAAATGGTATCTTTGGAATTGTTAGACCATGCACGGATTGTGGCAAATTGATCGATTTTGATTTAGTGGTTCGCTTGCTACCAGAAAGACCAACTTGCCTTTGAATTGTAAATGTCTCAGCTTTAGATAATCGCTTTGCTATCCATTTGTAAAATGGCTTGTGATAATCCATTAAGCAAAATGAGAGTTTCGTGTTCGAGTGAGGTTGAATCTCTTGGTTTTTGTGTTTAGCAACGTTGAGTCATTTTCAAAAGTTGCCTTGTCTTTCTAAAGCTGAAAGCAATACTGACTTTTAAACCAAGCAATACCACAATCTTTCATGTTTTTTTTTTGTTTAGAGTCTTTTTGCCGGCTTGAGGGTTATCCTTGGGACAAAGGTGTCGTTCTTCCATTCTATTCAAGCCATCAAATGGGAGGATGTTGCACGTTGAGATTCTCTTTTTCCCTGGTGTAACTACCTTTATTGCATTAAATTTTCGTCTTTGTATGGCCTATCATGATGTATCTAGTTTTACCAGCAAATTAAGGCCTTGTCAAAAAATTACATATGAGAATATAGATGGGTGATATATCTAAACTATGTTGGCATTTGTCGATGCCTTGTGTCTGTGGGGGTTTTAAGGTTGATCTTATTCTTGCTGAGGTTGATGGTGTGCCCCATTTTGCAAAATACTAGCTTACTATAGCACTTCAGCTAAGCTGTACATGTGTAGTGTGTTTGATCGTTCTCTTGTTATTGTATTTCAGGCTCTCACTTCTACAGGAATCAAGAAAGGAGAGTTTTTTTTGGCTGATGTGAGCACTCAACTGAAGAACAAAAACATCACCACCGATGTGAAAGTGGACACCAACTCCAACGTTAGTGTCTAAACCCTTAAGGGCATTATCAGTTAATTTTCCTGTGAATGTGCATGCGTGCGAGCATGAAAGGGAGAGAGAGAGTGCAGACTTTCCATCTGGATCATCATTCTCTCTATGGATAGCAATGTTCAATTATTGTTTTCGTGTGAATAATTATGATCATTTGGATTGTGAATGTTGAACTGTTTTCTATTCTTGTCTTGTGCATATGTAGCTCCTTACCACCATTACTGTTGACGAACCTGCTCCTGGGCTCAAGACAATATTTAGCTTTATTGTTCCTGACCAGAGATCTGGTAAGGTGAGAACCTTTTTCATTTGCTCTAAAAGTGATATCTCTCTCATTCTCTTTTCAGTGTCTTTTGTTTTTCATGTAAATTGGATGCTTCTCAATCTAATCTATGATCTTATTATAATAGGTGGAACTCCAATACCAGCATGAATACGCTGGGATAAGCACAAGTATAGGGTTGACTGCAAATCCCATTGTTAATTTCTCTGGAGTGGTTGGAAACAACCTTCTTGCCCTTGGAACTGATCTGTCCTTCGACACTGCCACTGGAAACTTTACTAAGTGCAATGCTGGGCTTAGCTTCACTAATTCTGATCTTATTGCATCCTTGACATTGTGAGTTCTTGAAACCGGAAAAAATGGTTATTTGCGCCCTTGCCACATCCATTTTCATGTACATATCATCAATTCATCATTTTTGGATAAATACCTTATACAGTTGGGTTCAATGACTTGTGACCGTTCATGGGACTATGGACAAGTGGATTTATCTCTTTGATCTAGTTTTTACTAACATAGACAGCTGTCTGGGAAGTATTAATTGCTTGCTTGCTTGCAGCAGAGTGTGACTTAGCATTACATGTTTAATTTGCTGTCACCAATCAATCTGTATGGGTAGTGTTAAGGTTTTCTTGCATCACTGATGGCAATATTGTTTTGCATATACAGGAATGATAAGGGCGATACCCTCAGTGCTTCCTACTACCACACGGTCAGCCCGCTTACCAGCACTGCCGTTGGGGCAGAGCTGTCTCACAGCTTTTCGAGCAACGAGAACATGCTCACCATCGGCACTCAGCACGCACTGGACCCATTGACCAACGTGAAGGCTCGGGTGAACAACTATGGCAGGGCGAGCGCTCTCATCCAGCACGAGTGGCGCCCAAAATCCTTGTTCACTATCTCAGGGGAGGTCGACACGAGAGCCATCGAGAAGAGCGCCAAAATTGGGCTGGCCTTGGCTTTGAAGCCATAGAGTGGAGTAGCGTCACCTCATTTTACGAGTGAAAAACTCCGTTTCAGTTTATTCCTCGGAAAAGAAAAAAAAGCAAAAGAAAACGCCGTTTCAGTTCGGTGGAGAGATAATAAGGTAGGGGTTAGAACCGGACATGTGTATCTTGTCTTTCCTGATTTAACTTTTCCCATAAGTTTGGTTTCATGTCTGGTGGCCATGGACTGTATAAAATAATTCGAGCTGGCCACACAAATCCTATGCGGTCATTTCCGTTCTTTTTTGCCAGTTCTCCCATTCATCCCATTTTCAATGCCTCGAATGTTGGCTGTACTCCTGATTTGTCCTTGGAATGAACACGTTTGTCACTTCTTTTTGTCATCGTAGTTCTATGCTGATGTAAAGCTCACTGTCGACGCCAAAGTCTGGTTTTCTCAAGGGGTGAGGGGACGTGAGGGTCGGTGGCGTGCAACGGTACTCTGGACAAGCGCTGCGGATTTCGTCAACATCCAGGAGATCCTCGGCGGTTTTAGTCTGAAAAAGTGTATTTTCAGTACCTTTTAGCTTGAAGAGTAACGTCGATGAGCCCCCACTTGGTGAGTGAACGAGAAACCCTCCACGTTAGCCCCCTAAATGAAGGTTCGCGTTTGCCATTGGAGATTGACGTTTTAAAGGTAAGACTTCCGCATGTCGTGAAGGCAAATACATCGTGTACCTCGCCTCCGCTTCAGATTTATCGCGTTATAGCGCCGAAAAATCCACCAGTCACATATAGAATATAGCATAAGATAAGCCTCCACGACAACATTACTTAAATTATGTAATACAAATTATTTTCTCCTCAAACAATATAATCAGATCGACAGTTCAAATAATTTTAAGTTGGATAGGTAAAAAAACATAAGACGACGGACAAAGGACAATATAAAGACAAATATAACACTCATCTACTATAATATTTTTGAGTAAGTGAAAACCCGTTCCCCTTTATGTGCTGGGACTTACTGCGCAGCATGTGCCTGTAGGAGACCCTCCCTGATCTGGACCGCGACATCTCTCACAGCGCCAGGACCATGTGGGATGAAAACAGAGCTGGATTTCGAAGATGCACCGATTTCCTTCATTGTGTCGAAGTATTGGGTGACCAGGACCATATCCATGACATCCTTTGATGAAGTTCCCGGAACATTCTCGGAGAAAGCCAGCACGCTGTCCCTCAGACCATCCACAATAGCCTGCCTCTGCCTCGCTATCCCAAGTCCAGCCAAGTATTTGGACTCTGCATCTCCCTCAGCTCGCTTGATCTGCAGAATCTTCTCTGCCTCAGCTTTCTCATTTGCGGCCACTCTCAACCGTGCAGCTGATAATTACATAAAACACATGAATGCCATTAATCTACTTGTGCCACATGATTTTTGTTCGGATAGATGTTATTCGATAACCTAACTACAAAGGGAATACTGCATTAAAACATCATCAACAGAAGCTAAATTTATAAGATATTTTCTAATGCACATTCACCAGCCAAACCAACAGGATTTTGATTTATCTTTGCGTTTGGAAGTTGATGCCAACATCATGTGTTGGCAATTTAGATAAAAAAATTGTAAATCAATTAATCCCAGCCTTGCAATGGTTGAGAATGTACCTGAAATTCTCCAGGAAACACACAATAGTGAAACACATTAGGCACTCCTTGTCTGGGAATAAACCAATAGAATTGCCTACCTTGGCACTCTTAGATATTTAAACCTCTTAATTTTGTGGGTAAGGTTAAAAACAAAAACTCTCATATTGCTTAAACATATATCCGACAGGAGCTATAATGATTCTGCAGGAACTCGTCTGCGGGAGAAAACTTTTACTTTTCAGTAGGGCTAAAGAAACAATGTTAGTATGGCCCACCTTCTGTAAACTAAGTAAAAGAAAAATGCAACATCCTATCATCATAAAAGAAATCAGGGATCTACCTGCATTTATCTCATTCATTGCTCGCTTCACATGCTCATCTGGTTCTATATCAACAATTAGAGTCTGAACAATCTCATATCCATAAGCTGACATAGCCTGCAAGTGCATAATGGACAAATGAAACACAGTCCCCTTCAACGAAATCATCAAGGAGTACCTAAATCATAAGATATACCTTCTCAAGTTCGTCCTCTACAGCTTTTGCTATTTCATTCTTCTGTTCAAACGTCGAATCAAGTTCCAGCTTGGGAACACTTGCACGAATGACTGAGCCAAAAAAAAAAAAAAAGGTCATTTCTGCCCCATCTCTGACATTCAAGCATACTGGCATGAGGAAGCAATAATTATTCCAAAGCAAACAATATGGCCAATAATTTAGTGCATTCAAAGATTTCATGTTAAGATCCCAAGATATACAATGAATATTCATATCAAATATGCACTTAAACAATGCTTCATGAAACAGTGAATATAAGCAAACTAGCTCAAACTCTGGTTACTTCAGTTGCCTCAACATAAAAATGAAAAGGTCGAAATGACCACAGAGAAGAGACAGAAGGGAAAATCTTTTTTCACTAGCATATACCAAAGATATTTATGTTGTATCATATTGCTAAAATGCCGGAGGAAGAACTTCCAATAAACATTCAGCTCCAAATAAGTCTTCCAAAAAATCAACTCAGAAAAAAGGAGGATTTATATATCGAAGTGATGGTTACCAACTCACAGAAACATAACAAAACAGACCAATTTAACTTTCTATGAAAATACTCTCTTCATGTGTATGAATAATTATTATCCCTCTTCTTTGCAAAAACTTGATGCTGCCATGTCAGATATCAGAAATAGCTCATAAGAGATGTTCAACTTCAAAGTGGATCATGAAACCAGAAAACCAACGTGACCATTGCCTATTATACCAGAGATACATTCATCTTTGTTAAGGGATTATCTTATGTGCCCCATGCTTCATAATGTCACTCATACATATATAGCCCATACCATCAAAGACGTAGGCTTGAATCTGCGCCCTGGTGTTGCTGAGCCTATAGAAAGCATCAGATGCCTTTTCTGCCAGTGCTCGATATTGGATGGAAGCAACCACAGTGACAAAGACGTTATCCTGGAGATAAAGTCGTCTATCAACAAATAATGACTGGTCAACATCAAGTAAAAAGATTAATAATTTGATGTCAATGAGCTCTTTATTGGGCTTTGAGCTATTTCCCTTTCTAATCTTGCACCTCGCTTAATGCTCTTCTAAATTGAAGCTGACAACAAATGAAAACACAAAAGTGATGCCATGATGCCAATTCTAAAGCCACACTCTATGGGTTCTTTTAAGTGATGACATGATATTACTTAAAGGACTTCTGAACAACCAATTATTTTGAGAAAACTTCAAAGATCTTCAACTCAAATTTAAAAGAACTATTCCCAACTTCTCAAATGAATACAGATTGAACAAAGATATATTTTCTCATACTTAGGATGGGTTAAATAACTATCATACCTTTGTCTTAGTTTCGCACCGGACATCCAGCTGCTGTACACGTAAAGTGAGGTGACCAGCCACCTGGCTCCCCAAGCACCAGGGCAAACAGTGGCATCCAGGATCTAGCACATCATCAAACTTGCCAAAAGTTTCCTTGATAGCTACAGTTGACTGGTCCACCTGAATGCATCCCAACGCTTGTCCCATTTCTCCGTTCTACAATGCAACGAATTAATGGTTGGGACTCTTAATGATCAAAAAGGAAGAGCTGATAGAGATATAGACAAGTTAAACGAGCTACACACAGCATGTAGCCTGCCAACAGATGGAGTCAAATTGACACAACTATTTCATCTGTGACACAAAAAGGAAAAGAAGCATGCACAAAAGCAGTGAGATGTGACTGTCTCTGGGCACACACACATGCGCACGCGAGAGATAGAGAGAGAGAGATCACTTCAACAATAAATCACCAACACTGGTTGATTCTGCAAAGATGTAACTACGAGCTAAAAGCTCAATCTGTGCAAAAGTACCTGCAAGACACCACAAACACTAAAATCTACAACTCATGAAAAAAATGGCCTTGTTAAAGAAGCTGCAGACAATTCTAAATTCTTACTATGAGGAAAGGATATAGTTTACAAACTTCAAAAGGATATAAATGTGAAACATATAGCGCAGTCAGTTTCTCATATGTGGCTTTCCCATACCAAACCCAAATCTAACTTGACAGTCAAACTAACTAGTTCAGATTCGGTGGAGTTAAAAACTGCTATGTTTCACCCAGTCAATGACTATTTAAATACAGTTCTAAAGACCCCGCATATCGCTTCATGTTGAAGGTTAAGACAAATATTTAAATTGTACATGACTATTTAAATACAGTTCTAGAGACACCGCATATCACTCCCCTCCATGTTGAAGCTTAAGAGAAATATCCAAATGGTATATGACATGTCCCTTGGACCACCTCCAGTGAGAAACATCACTCACCTCCTATCCAACAAAGTGAATGAAGGCAAAGGCCGGCAAACAACCCACGTTTGATCTGACAGTAATTCAGGGGTAGAGTAGTGGAAAATAGTTTTCAAAGAATAGATTTTTGTGGACCATTATCTTTCTCGTAAGGCCATAGTCGAACAGGACTAGGAGATAAGAGATGATTCCATCAAACAAGCAATCATCAATCGCACCACTAGGGACCATTAAATTAAAGTGATAGATGCGCCAGCCAACAACTCATGGAGGCGTGGAGAAATTTCAAAGGCCAACAGGTCAAGGATAAGCATTATATACCTTCCTTTTCTAAGACGGCAAAGACTAGAGAACAAATACATATAATATTATATGGGTCTAATTAACCATCCACACAACACCCAAACAGACGAGAAAGGACATCAATTCCTGGATTTCGCGTTCGAATAATATACAGACTACACTAGTCGACAGATAAGAATCTATTAATTTCACGAGGAGGAACCTGCCCCTAGCCACAAAAAACAGACGGAGGGAAAAAACTTCACCACACGCGAGCCAAAAGCAAGCGAAATTGTCAAAGCACATGGAACGACGAAAGGTGATGATGAGCCTTCAGAAGAAGCGGTTAACACTCAAGTTTCGGCCCCACCGGACTCGACTCGACTCCACTCGCGGTAATCGCGCCGCCACAAGCAATGCCTCCAGTCAATCTACGAAACAACATCCGTGCCCCCTCGAAAAAAAAAAAAAAAACCCTAATTCTCGCCCCATTTAGGGGCCGCCAGTACCGTCCGAAGCGCCGGAAAACTCCAATCGAACCGGTCAGACTGGAGGCGAAATCCGATCCCTAAACGGACGCGATCGGCGGAGAAAAGAGAACAAAAAAAAAAACACCACGACGACGGAGCGCGGGGAACTACTACCTGCGATCACCTCGACGACGACGGAGCGGCGGCGGAAGGACGGCGAGACGACGAAGATCACTGCGGATGCTCTAACGATGGCGCGGACGACGAGGCTATAAACGAAAACACACGGGAGGGAAATCGCGGAGAAAGGCCACCGTACGGAAACTTCGAGGAAACCACTTTTCCCGCGGAAAGCCGTAACTCGTAACGAAACCGCTCGGAACCCGACGGTCGCTTTCGTCGCCATTAATTTTGTTGCAGAGGAGAGAGAAAGGAGAGACAGAAGAAGAGAGAGAGAGAGAGACGGACCTGGTTGAGATTCTTCTTCACGCTTCTTTTTTTCTCGGGGGGCGAAATTGACCGGGATGATTTTTCTTCGGTCCGCTTTATATAAGGAGGAGCACGGCGGAAGAGGATGACGACGTCAGCAAACAGAATCGCTACAATACTTTCGAAAACTAACAGAAAATTTAATTCACGGTGTATTTTAAGGAAAGAGGAGTTGGAGCGTATCGAGATTCCAGTAAAGGGTGGTTAACGCCATCTAGATCTTCCCTCTTTCGAACCTTCCGTCTTAAATTTGGAGACCGCGCAATAAGTTTATTCGAGACTCCGCGTGGATTGTCTTTTTATCTTTGATTTGCACTATAATCTATTGAGTATTTTGCTTTGTCCGAGGAAGAGAAAAAACATGACATTTCATTAGACGACTTATGACTCTCGAGATTGAACATAAACTATTCAAAAATTTGACATTTAAAAACTAGATAGCTCCCGTTCAAATCTCACGAGTTGCAAGCAATCATTTTTTTTTTTTTTGGATTATTAGGATCTCCCTTGTAAATTTTAAAGACCTTGACTTAATCCAAATAGGTTTTTTCTAGTCTGAGTAGGTTTTCAAGTTTGAATATTTCGTAATTTAAATTCATAAGAAAACCTCATCCAGGCTGGCTTATTAATTCGAGCTATCATAATTTGAGTGAGTTCCTTAATTTGAGTGTTCCCTAGTTTCCTAATTGTAGTGGTTTCCTACCTAGAGTAAGCTTTCCCAAATTTGGTTTTCCAATTTGCATACAAATGTTATATATTTAATATATGGGATTCTACTGAGTTATGACACATACTAGAGCAAACAATAAGAATATTAGGATTTTTCATTGAGGTTTAAGTGCAAAGTGGATAGTTAATTTTTTATTTTTCCTCCTACCTTTTTGTCCTTTTACTTTTTGGGCCAATTTTGCTATTTTCATTTTAAATAGTAAATTGCGCAACAAAACTACAAAGTACTGCGTGTATGAGGACTAAAATTGTTATATGTCTAGAAAATAGAGAAAATCCACAATTCACTTGAATATTTTTAATAGATAGATATATGGATATATTCAATTAAACATGTTATATGTCCAACCATGAATGTACCACAAAAGAAAAGCAGTTAATACGACAAAAAAAAAAGCTCCAAACTTGTATACTTCTAACAAATTTATCTTAAACTATTTTTTTACTACAAAAAAGTCACAATCCAATACATTTGTGATAAATTTATTTTATGTTAATTTCTGTTAAATTAAATTAATATTATAGTAAAATCTCAAATCGGTATACCCGTACATTGTCATATGTCATTTTGCTCAGCAATTTGACACTAAATTTAACAAAAAGTAAATTTATCACAATTATATCATTCTGAAATAAGTTTGTAATTGGTGTATCAATTTGAAAATTTTGTATATTAATAAATAAAAAATTACCTCTTGGGTACCAACATCGAAAATAAGTGGGTCGCGCGAAGGTAATATCAGAGAAGACGTCCGAGTGAGTCCCAGCCAAATCGCAAGTCTCACGTTTTTTTTAATTATTTTGGGTCATGGCGAGTATCATGTTGACTACGCAGATTTTATTTTTTGGCCCACAGCCCGAAGGCCATGTTGTATCGAGCACCATACCGGGTTCCTTATATAAAATAATTTTTTCTCAGTACGTTTTGTTAAAATAAACTGTTTGAAAATAATTTTCGTAAAAAATAATCATTTATGTCGTCTTAGATAATTAGCTAATAAATTTCATTATCGAAAATAATTTATTTATGACTATTTTCGTGGATGATGAAATATTTTTCGTTCATTTATTTTTGTAAGTAATATGAACGATCGTTTTTAAGAAAATATATTTCGAATCATTCATATTCCATAAAGCAGACGTAAAGTTATTTTCTAACTATTTATTCATTATGTGAGCCTCGTGTACTTATATTTTTCTATCCACGACCTATATGCAATAAGCCCATCGGTGAGTTAGGGTTTCATTTTTGAACGAATTTATAACTCCTACATCCGATTTCCGACCTTATAATCAATAACACTTGTTCCGGCTTTCCTTTGAGGACATGCTTTTGAAAAGGGAATACTCACACGAATTGTCCGTGAACTTCATTCTAAATATGTAGAGTCGTCTCGAAACTTTTAATTTACACAATATTATCCATAAATTTTGACCATACGTGTAATGCCGCTTTTTAAATTTTAATTTACTATTGGAAAGCAAGTGCGCTAAGTCTCATGACGAAAGCGAACTAGTATCCACGAAAAAAATCTTCCCCCCTACATCCCGTGTTAAAGTTAAACAATATTATTCGAAGGCTTATGCAGATGAATACTCAAAACATTTTGATACCTAATGTGATCCTGAATTTTGATCCAAATTTATAGTGTGACTAGTGTCGTCTCTAAATTTTTAATTTAATTTTGGAAAGCAGGCGTATGCGAGGTACTTGAGCTAGTAGATCCCAGGACGAATATCATACTAAGATCCACGAAAAGAGTGCTCTTGCCCTCTCCCTCCCTCCCTCCCCGTGAGATCTTATGCTAAAGTTGAACAGTAGATGAAATATCCAAAACGCTTTGGAACTCACTTCTCTTCTTCCACGCCATTCCATTTCCCTGTCATTCAAGCTTCGAGTTCGATCATCTCATTTGCAGAGAGGCGAAGTATACTGACGTTTTCAAGCAGCAAAAGCCACGACGCAGGCGTTGAAAAAGATGGAGTTCTCATGTCCTTTTTTCCCCTCTCGGATTTTGATCTATGCGAAATTCTCATGCCATACACCGCTTGCGTGCTGTCGCCTTTTTTATTACTTCCAAGAACTTTGGGCTTTTGTGAAAGTGCATGCACTTTCGATCTGTACTTAGATAACACGACGGGTTAAGATATCGCACACGTCCGATTTGTTTCGTACGTCAAGGAATCAGAGATGGAAATTTAGCGTTTATTTTTTTCTGTAGAACCGGTCCGAATTTGGGAGGTCTATCGACATTTTAGTAAGTCAAAGGTATTAGGGCGCATGGCAACGTTTCTATTTATCTATTTCTTTATTTCTCTATTCCTCGGAACATGTTTGGAACAGAAATCCGTTTGGTAATGCAATTTCATTTTTCTATTTCTGAAACAAATTTCTATTCCAGAAATAGATTTGAAATAGAAATAAAAATTAGAAGTTAAAACTTTTAGTTTTTCTATTTCTAGAACAGAAATGATAAAACAAAACTTTCCTTATCGTTCACTTTCGTCATCGCTCGTCGCCCACCCGCCGCCCGTGGGATGCGGAACGCCCACCGCTGGTCGCCGCCGCTCGCCATCGGCCCCAGCCATCATCCGCTTGCCACCGACCGCCGGCCACTGAACGCCGACTGTCCGCCACCAAACTCCAGCCGCCGAATGTTGGACGCCCGTCGGTTGTTGGCTGCTCATCGCCAATCACCGGACACCGGAGGCCCAACGCCTCCGCGGTCACCATCGGCCGTGATGTTGACCGTTGGACTTCGGCCGTTGGCCACCCGCCGCCAACCGCCGATCGCCGACCGCCGGACTCCGGCCGTTGGCCACCCGCCGCCGGCCATTGGCCCCCACCACTAGCCATCGAACTTCGGCTGTTGGCCATCCGCCACTAGCTGCCGGTTGCCGGCCTCCGGACGTCAGACGCCGGACATCGGACTCCGAACGTTGGACTTCGACCATCCACCGTCGATTGCCGAACGCCGGACGCCGATCGCCGGACATCAGACTCCGACCACTGAATGCCGGTTGTTGCTGCTTCTAGAAATATAAATTTTATTCTCTTATCAAACGAATTTTTACTCTAGAAATAGAAATTCTGAATTGTTATCAAACGCGTTTCTTTACTGAAAAACTCGTCCATGGAATAGAAATTGAGAAATCAATTTCTAGCCAAAAATTGATTTCTATTCCAAAAATTTTGTCATGCGCGCCTTAATGTCAAATTAGGAATTTTTTTTTTTATATATATATGTTTTCTTTTGGTCAAAGTCATATTAGGATTTCGGGCATGGGACATTGGGTGAAGTTGAAGGTTTTTTTTGGGAAAATATCTTCTAAATCATTCGTCTACTGTGAAACGGACGCAACCTTATTTTCTAACTCTCACTTCTTTACGCAATCCCTCTGTACGTATATTTTTCTATGATTGAAATAGAGTTTCATCTCTCTACGAATTTCTAACGCACGCATCTAATATCCTATCTTATAACTCAAGCATTCAAAATTCGTAATGCTCATTTTGGTTTTCCTTCAAGGACATGCTTTTGGAAAGGGAATACTAGCACGAATTGTTCCAAACCTTCATTCTAAACATGTAAAGTTGTCTCTAAACTTTTAATTTACACAATATAATTCTTAATTTTTAATTTACTCTTGAAAAGCAAGTGCATCTGAGACACTCGAACTAGGTCCCGCAATGAAAGCATACTAGGATCCACGAAAAAAAAAAGCTCTCTCTCCCCCTCGGTGGGATGCCATGCTAAAGTTGAATGGTACGATATGAAAGCTTATGCAAATAAATATCCAAAACGCTTCAATACTTAACGTGGTCCCTGAACTTTGATTCTAATGTATAGTGTCATCTCTAAAATTTTAATCCGCTTTTGAAAAGGAAGTGTGTCTGAGGCACTCAAACTAGGTAGCATATGCACCAAAAACAAAAATGCTCTCTCTCTCCCCTAAAGTGAAACGGTACTATCAAAAGGCTTATGCAGATGAATATCCAAAACGCTTTGATAGTCTTTAAATTTTGATCTAATGTGTAATGTCATCTCTTTATTATTAATTTGTTTTCGGAGAGCAAGCGTATCTGAGGCACCCGAATTAGTAGGTCACCCGACGAAAACCGCATTAGGATCCACAAAAAAAGTGCTTCTGCCCCTCTCTCTCTCTCTCTACATGAGATCCCGTGCTAAAGTTGAACAGTACTTCTCTTAATGCTCGTGCAGATGAAATGTCCAAAACGCTCTCGTACCCACTTCTCTTCTACCACGCCATCATACCTATCGTTCAAACCCCGAGTTCGATTTCTAAGGGCCTGTGATGTTTTCGAGCAGCAAAAGCCCCGATGCAAACGTTGAAAAGTATGGAGTTCTCGGTTCTCTTTTGTCCCTCTGAGATTTGATTAATGCGAAACTCTCATGACATCCCACGCTCGAGTGCTGTTGCCTTTTTTATTACTTCCAAGACCTTTGGGTTTTTGGGAAAGTGCCATGCAGTTTCGATCTATATTTCACGTCGTAATATATTGCTTCGGTAACACGAGGGGTTAAGGTATCGCACGTATCCGATTTGTTTTGTACGTCTAGGAATCAGAGACGGAAATGTAGTGTTTTCTTTTTTATATTGAACTGGTCCAAATTTGGGAGCTCTAGCAACATTTTAGAAACCGAAAGTATTGGTGTCAGCTAAGGATTTTTTTTTTTTTTTTTTTTTTTTTTTTTTTTGGTCAAAGTCAGATTAGGATTTCGAGTGTGAGACGTTGGGCGCAGTTTTATTTATTTATTTTTTTTGCGGGTAATAATCCTGGAAGACCATCCTGGATTGGAGCTGAAGTGATGGGGATCGATTCCTTGACGAAAGGAAATTCCTTTCGAAAGGCATTGACGAAGCCAAGATAGCGTGCTCCCCGTCTCCAGCAGGACCACCTCCTTTCGTCATCCACTCTCATCTTTTCTCGAAAGAGAGCCAAATGATTTATCCGTGATGGAATTTTTAGTACTCCTCTTTTTATTTTTTTAACAAACTCTGGCCCTTTAGGGTACATCTAGAACTACTTTTTTTTTTTTTTTTAATTTGTAGCTCGGACATTTTGAATTTTGCGAAACTTCCGCGATACTCAAGCATCGATCCATTTACTCGATAATGTTTTAAATTCTGACGGGATGTCCATGTGTAATCAGATGGGCCCTTGATCTCTCCCATATGAAAAAACAAGGTCAAGGATACTCGATTTTACCCGTGAAGTTTGCCCTGAAATGTGATTCTTATCCAATTTAAATCAACTTTATCTTTTCCTAATCGTGCCTATTCCGATGGTCCCCCATCGTGATGTTTATCCGGACAAGCAGTTTTTCGAGACATCGAGACGTAATGCATGCGCCAACCTTTTTTGGCCAAACCTCGGGCATCTGCTAATATGAAAGAAGATCATAAGCAGGGTCAGGACAAAAAAGAAAAAAAGAAAGAGGGCGATTTCAATACGAGTACACAGATATTTCCCCTTCCCTTCTGGCGTTAACGAGCCCAATTTTCGTATTCAAATTTCACAATCATCTTGAATCACGCCATTATAAGTGCACGTCATGATTAAATTTCTGTCGATACTCGCATTTTTTCTTATTTTGGACGCATTTAAAATATGTTGAGTTCGTGTCAAGAATTGCCAGCTACGTCAATTGCGATAAATGGTAATTCTTTTCTTCTTTTGGCTAGTCGAGGGAAAAGCCGTTTTAATGGGACGCGTCATCGCTGGTTACTGCCTGATGGATGAGTCACGAGTTGGTTGAGACTTGCGAGTCAGCGTGGATGGTTCGGAGAAGAAAAGCTGAAGATTCCTAATTCAGCTGAACGATAATGCTAGCCAAAGCAGCATATGCGAAATCAGGTACTTCTAAGCGGGCGTGTGCACGGGCCGAGTCTTTTGAAAGACAATTTTGGGCCGGTCCGTTTTTCTAGGCCCAAACTAGTGCTCTCTTTCTCCTTCTTTTTTTCTTTTAATGGATCCCTAGAGGTTATGGGCTTACAATTAATGTTTCCTAATAATACTTAGGAAGTTTGCTGCTGTGAGCCCAACACGTCGAATAAATGAAACAAGACTCTCTATCGCCATTGGCATATTTAACCCATTGTCCCCACTACTCAGATCATCAATTTCTGGTGAACGAGGATGGTCGCGCAACGTATGGATTATACATTGAAGGTTGTTGAGAATTTTGTCAAGACTCCGATGGAGACAGATAGTGAGAGCATCCGCAAGTTAGGTAGATCATTTGTGTCGAAATGGGTTAGAACTTACAGAAAGTTGAAAGTAGATTTTACAAAAGCAACCCGATACTATTTCATCACCGTCTCAAGATCAATTCAGAGGCAAGAGTGTTCTAATGCTTTCAACTTCGAGACCAATGACTGTGAATTCAATTAATACCTTAGGGAACTTAGATATAAGTGGAGGGTTGTGGTGTCGGGTTGCTATGCGAACTCTCAATAAGATAGTAGGCTAATTTCGATATGGCTTCTAAATTATATACATGTGCGTACATTCGCTACCATCTTTATTTATCTACAAGTGTTTCCATGATAAAAAAAAAAAAAAGAAAAGAAAAGAAAAAAGACTCACCCAATTTCCATTCATTTATTGGCTCATGATGCCTCCTATCATAGTCGATAACCCTTGTGGGTCCTACTTTTAATTTAAGATTGTTTTTTAACCTTTTTGACCCCTTATGATTAGCTCATGATACCTCTATCACATTAAATTAACTACCTTATTCCTTACTATTGCCGCTCTTAATTTAATATTATATCTTACATTTATTTTTTCTTCTTTTTTCAATTTTATAAAAAGAAAAACTTAACCACATCGCTTTGAAATGACCTTTTTTTCACCCTAGCCGATTCATCTGCACTCATTACATTTCAACATGTCATTTATGTTTGTCTTCTTCAAAACTTATTCTCCACTATTATAACCTGAGCAAACACTAATCATATATTGGAGTAAGGAAATATTAATTTTATCTGTGAATTGTTTACTTTATTTTTGTAGGTTATTCTCATGATCATGAATTTTTCAACTTGAATTTTGGTACAAATTTACTCAACGATTATCTTCTTACCTATGTTTAAATTACTTCTTGAATTCCTAATATAAAATTAATTAACGAAATAATTATTTTTTTGCCAAAAAAATAATAATTAGGTAACTCTTTATCAAGATTCCAGTAAAGGGTGCTTAACGCCATCTAGATTTTCCCCCTTTCGAACCTTCCGTCCCCTTGAATCCGCGAGCTTAATCTTAAATTTGGAGACCGCGTGATAATTTTATTCGAGACTCCGCGTGGATTATCTTTTATCTTTGATTTGCGCGATAATCTATTGAGTATTTTGCTTTGCCCGAGGAAAGGAAAAAACATGACAGTTCACTAGACGACTTACGACTCTCAACATTGAGCATAAATTATTCATAAATTCGCCATTTGAAAACTAGAGAGCCCCCTTCAAATCTCACAATTTGCAAGCAATCATTTTTTTTTTTTGGTTACCGAAATCTCGTTTATAAATGTTAAAGGCCTCGACTTGATCCAAATATGTTTTTTCTAGTTTGAGTATGTGGTAGGTTTACATGCTTGAGCAAGTGTCTTAATTTGAAAATTTTCATAGTTTGAATTCAAGTTTGAATATTTCGTAATTTAAATTCATAAGGAAATCTCATCCAAACTTGCTTATTAATTCGAGCTATCCTAATTCGAGTGAGTTCCTTAATTTGAGTGTTCCCTAGTTTCCTAATTGTAGTGGTTTCTACCTAGAGTAAGCTTTCCCAAAATTGGATTTTCCAATTTGGATACGGATGTTATATATTTAATATATGGAATTCTATTGGGTTATGACACATGCTAGAGCAAACAGTAAGAATATTGGGATTGTTCACTGAAGTGAAAAGTGGATAGTTAATTTTTTATTTTTCCTCCTACCTTTTTGTCCTTTTTTTTGGGCCGTATTTTCATTTGAAAAGGTAAATTGTGCAACAAAACTACAAAGTACTGCGTGTATGAGGACTAAACATGTTATATGTCTAGAAAATAGAGAAAATCCACAATTCACTTGAATATTTTTAATAGATAGATATATGGATATATTCAATTAAACATTTTATATGTCTAACCATGAATGTACCACAAAAAAAAGGAGTTAATATGACCAAAAAAAAAAAAAAAACTCTAAACTTGTATATCTCTAACAAATTTACCTCAAACTAATTTTTTGACTACTAAAAAGTCACGATCCAATATATTTGTGATAAATTTATCTTCTTTAATTTGTGTTAAATTAAATTAATATTATGAAAAAAAAAACTGAACGAAGGGTAAAATCACAAACCGGTATACTCGTCCACTATCATATGTCATTTTGCTCTGCAATTTGACAGTAAATTTAACGGAAAGTAAATTTATCATAGTTATACCGTTATGAGATAAGTTTGTAATTAATATATCAATTTGAAATCTTTTTATATCATTAAATAAAAATTACCGTTTGGGTACCAACATCGAAAATAAGTGGGTCCCGCGAAGGTAATATTAGAGAAGACGTCCGAGTGAGTCCCACCATATGGCGAGTCTCACGTTTTCTTTTCTTTTTTTGGTCATGGCGAGTCTCACGTTGACGACATAGTTTTTATTTCAGCTGATAATTACATAAAACACATGAATGCCATTAATCCACTTGTGCCACATGATTTTTGTTCGGATAGATGTTGTTCGATAACCTAACTACAAAGGGAATCTTGGTCAGCATTAGAACATTGTCAACAGAAGCTAGATTTATAAGATATTTTCTAATGCACATTCAGCAGCCAAACCAACAGGATTTTATTTATCTTTGCACTTGGAAGTTGATGCCAACATCATGTGTGGGCAATTTAGATTAAAAATGTAAATCAATTAATCCCAGCCTTGCAATGGTTGAGAATGTACCTGAAATTCTCCAGGAAACACACAATAGTGAAACACATTAGGCACTCCTCGTTTGGAAATAAACCAATAGAATTGCCTACCTTGGCCCTCTAGATATTTAAACCTCTTAATTTTGTGGGTAAGGTTAAAAACAAAAACTCTCATATTGCTTAAACATATATCCGACAGAGCTCTAACGATTCTGCAGGAACTTGTCTGCGGGGGAAAACTTTTACTTTTCAGTAGGGCTAAAGAAACAATGTTAGTATGGCACGCCTTCTGTAAACTAAGTAAAAGAAAAATGCAACATCCTATCATCATATAAGAAATCAGGGATCTACCTGCATTTATCTCATTCATTGCTCGCTTCACATGCTCATCTGGTTCCATATCAACAATTAGAGTCTGAACAATCTCATATCCATAAGCTGACATAGCCTGCGAGTGCAGAATAGACAAATGAAACACGGTCCCCTTCAACGAAATCATCAAGGAGTACCTGAATTATACCTTCTCAAGTTCGTCCTCTACAGCTTTTGCTATTTCATTCTTCTGCTCAAATGTCGAATCAAGTTCCAGCTTGGGAACGCTTGCACGAATAACTGAGCCAGAAAAAGAAAAAAAAAGTCATTTCTGCCCCATCTCTGACATTCAAGCATACTGGCATGAGGAAGCAATAATTACTCCAAAGCAAACAATATGGCCAATAATTTAGTGCATTCAAAGATTTCATGTTAAGATCCCAAGATATGCAAATGAATATTCATATCAAATATGCACTTAAACAATGCTTCACGAAACAGTGAAAATAAGCAAACTAGCTCAAACTCTGATTACTTCTGTTGCCTCATCATAAAAATGAAAAAGTTGAAATGACCACGGAGAAGAGAGGGAGGGGGAAATCTCCTTTCACTAGCATATACCGAAGATATTTATGTTGTATCATGTTGCTAAAATGCTGGAGGAAGAACTTTCAATAAACATTCAGCTCCAAATAAGTCTTCCAAAAAATCAACTCAGAAAAAGGAGGATTTATATATCGAGGTGATAGTTAGCAACTCACAGAAACATAACAAAACAGACCAATTTAATTTTCTATGAAAACTCTCTTCATGTGTATGAATAATTATTATCCCTCTTCTTTGAAAAAACTTGACGTTGCCGTGTCAGATATCAGAAATAGCTCAAAAGAGATGTTCAACTTCAAAGCGGATCGTGAAACCAGAGTACCAACGTGACCATTGCCTCTTGTACCAGAGATACATTCCCCTTTGTTAAGGGATTATCTTATGAGTCTCTAGTGTGTGATTAGCTAGTGCAGAGTCTAGCTAGGCAAATTCCTGTAGATTTCTTCTCTATTTTTTCGCGTTGTTGGGCCATATAGAATTCAATTCAGTTCAATTCAATTCCTTGGGATCCATAAGTTCTAATTTTTTTGCCCTTGACAGTGTTCAATCTGTCGTGTAATGTAACAAAGATTTAGAGAAGGAGCAGCGAGGATTTGTTACGTTTGTAGAAATTTCCTTAATGTAATTTGCAGTTTTTCCGTAACTTTAATCAAAGAGGTTGATGTTCGGATGAGGAAAGGAATTTCTCGAACTCTTTTTTGACGCTGTTTATGAAGATGTGTATGAGATTATCATAATTTCAGCGTATGATTTATACAATATCGAACCCTATGTCAAGATCAAACACAAGAAGCATGCATACCGTTCTTTCGAGAAACTGATGGATGGATTCATGTTTTTGCCTCGAAAATAGCTGAAAGGGGTCTAGGGCTTACTTAGGTTCATGACAAACAAAAAATATATAATATTTTTGACATAAATTTAAGATTGTTTTCCCTCTACAAAGAAAAGATAAAAAAGAGAGAGAGACAAGTGGAGATGCGGGGTATCAATCCCCGTACCTCTCGCATGCTAAGCGAGCGCTCTACCATTTGAGCTACATCCCCTTGACGGATGATTTTACGTTAATAAATAAATAATTAACTTACAAAAAAGACAACGGAGAATTGAGAAATTTTTAATTCCAAAAAAGCAACTCATCAAACGGTGATGCGCAAAGTAAATTAACTGTTCCTATCTTTTTTCACCTCGCTCTTGCATCAAATGAGAGTATCCCCAAGAAAAGCCCCCATGCTCACAACCAAACTGTCGCCATTTTACCTATCAACCCCAACTCTCTCTAAAAGTATAATTATATACAGTGGAAACAAAGGATGCTTAGCATCGGCTTTCGAACTCACTGCTTCTTCTTAGATGATTTAATGAAAGTGTGTATGGCGCATACGAATTGCAAGGATATTCATAGCAATGCAAACGAAGGTGATAGCAAATCACTGAGTACCCAAATGGCCACCCTTCCAACATGAAAGGGGGAAGTGGAGGGTTCGAATCCCCACCTTCTTGGGGGATTGGGGTGGGGGTGATTTAGTTTCAAGTGTGAGTTTCGACTTCCACGCTCTGCAATGAAGTAAGGCAAAAGTATGAGAGTGAGAGTTAGAGTAGGAATAGAATATGATCGATAAAAGAACCAATATAGGGAAGTTCACCATTCTATACTTTGATTTTAATGTTTTGGCAAACCAATGGCTGCCCTCGCACGTGCTCCACACGCATGGTTGACGTCATCGTGACGTCAGCAAGTGGTTGCTCGTGCGCGTGCAAGGCGTGTGCGAGGCACGTGCCGCCAACGTCATTTGAAAGTCACAATCCAATACATTTATGATAAATTTATCTTCTATTAGTTTCCGTTAAATTAAATTAATTAAGAAATCCGTCATTTGAAAACTAGATAGTTCCCGTTTAAATCTCACAAGTTGCACACAATCTTTTTTTTTTATTGAGATCTTGCTTATAAATGTTAAAGGCCTTGACTTGATCCAAATAGGTTTTTTCTAGTTTGAGTGAGTTTTATGAGAGTGAGAGTTAGAGTAGGAATAGAATATGATCGATAAAAGAACCAATATAGGGAAGTTCACCATTCTATACTTTGATTTTAATGTTTTGGCAGACCAATGGCATATAGAAACACGAAGTTACAATTTTATATTGCCACCCACCTATGCTTTTACGGTTCTCTTTCATAATGCAGTATGACCTCTCTTTGTTGTTTCAGGAGTGACCTACAGTATTTCTATGAGTGGTGACTATGAGATAATATTCACAATGCATAGATACATGTTTTCCTGGGTTCTGTGGAAGTTGATTAGGTGGTAGCATAGGCATGTGCGTTGGTCAGAAGCTGCGGCTTTAGAATTGGAACCGCTTTTATGTTTTCCTTTGTTGTCTGGTTCATTTTAGAAGCATTAAGCAAGGTGCCAGATTAGAAAGGGAAAAGGCTCAAAAGTTGACCAGTCATTATATGCTGATAGACGACTTATCTCCAGGATAATGTCTTATCTTTATCAAATAAATATTTTTTTTTTTTTTTTTTTTTTTTAAGAAAGGCACACCAATTTTATTCCAAATTGAGAAATAAAAGGAAAAAAACCAAAAAAAAAAAAAAAAAAAAGAAATACAGGCAAGCGTTGGTCTTAAATCAAGGACCCCACGTGTGCACGAGTGGTTGCCCTCGCACGTGCTCCACACGCATGGTTGACGTCATCGTGACGTCAGCAAGTGGTTGCCCGTGCGCGTGCAAGGCGTGTGCGAGGCACGTGCGGCCAACGTCATTTGAAAGTCACAATCCAATACATTTATGATAAATTTATCTTCTATTAGTTTCCGTTAAATTAAATTAATTAAGAAATCCGTCATTTGAAAACTAGATAGTTCCCGTTTAAATCTCACAAGTTGCACACAATCTTTTTTTTATTGAGATCTTGCTTATAAATGTTAAAGGCCTTGACTTGATCCAAATAGGTTTTTTCTAGTTTGAGTGAGTTTTATGAGAGTGAGAGTTAGAGTAGGAATAGAATATGATCGATAAAAGAACCAATATAGGGAAGTTCACCATTCTATACTTTGATTTTAATGTTTTGGCAGACCAATGGCATATAGAAACACGAAGTTACAATTTTATATTGCCACCCACCTATGCTTTTACGGTTCTCTTTCATAATGCAGTATGACCTCTCTTTGTTGTTTCAGGAGTGACCTACAGTATTTCTATGAGTGGTGACTATGAGATAATATTCACAATGCATAGATACATGTTTTCCTGGGTTCTGTGGAAGTTGATTAGGTGGTAGCATAGGCATGTGCGTTGGTCAGAAGCTGCGGCTTTAGAATTGGAACCGCTTTTATGTTTTCCTTTGTTGTCTGGTTCATTTTAGAAGCATTAAGCAAGGTGCCAGATTAGAAAGGGAAAAGGCTCAAAAGTTGACCAGTCATTATATGTTGATAGACGACTTATCTCCAGGATAATGTCTTATCTTTATCAAATAAATATTTTTTTTTAAGAAAGGCACACCAATTTTATTCCAAATTGAGAAATAAAAGGAAAAAAACCAAAAAAAAAAAAAAAAGAAATACAGGCAAGCGTTGGTCTTAAATCAAGGACCCCACGTGTGCACGAGTGGTTGCCCTCGCACGTGCTCCACACGCATGGTTGACGTCATCGTGACGTCAGCAAGTGGTTGCCCGTGCGCGTGCAAGGCGTGTGCGAGGCACGTGCCGCCAACGTCATTTGAAAGTCACAATCCAATACATTTATGATAAATTTATCTTCTATTAGTTTTCGTTAAATTAAATTAATTAAGAAATCCGTCATTTGAAAACTAGATAGTTCCCGTTTAAATCTCACAAGTTGCACACAATCGTTTTTTTTATTGAGATCTTGCTTATAAATGTTAAAGGCCTTGACTTGATCCAAATAGGTTTTTTCTAGTTTGAGTGAGTTTTATGAGAGTGAGAGTTAGAGTAGGAATAGAATATGATCGATAAAAGAACCAATATAGGGAAGTTCACCGTTCTATACTTTGATTTTAATGTTTTGGCAGACCAATGGCATATAGAAACACGAAGTTACAATTTTATATTGCCACCCACCTATGCTTTTACGGTTCTCTTTCATAATGCAGTATGACCTCTCTTTGTTGTTTCAGGAGTGACCTACAGTATTTCTATGAGTGGTGACTATGAGATAATATTCACAATGCATAGATACATGTTTTCCTGGTTTCTGTGGAAGTTGATTAGGTGGTAGCATAGGCATGTGCGTTGGTCAGAAGCTGCGGCTTTAGAATTGGAACCGCTTTTATGTTTTCCTTTGTTGTCTGGTTCATTTTAGAAGCATTAAGCAAGGTGCCAGATTAGAAAGGGAAAAGGCTCAAAAGTTGACCAGTCATTATATGTTGATAGACGACTTATCTCCAGGATAATGTCTTATCTTTATCAAATAAATATTTTTTTTTTAAGAAAGGCACACCAATTTTATTCCAAATTGAGAAATAAAAGGAAAAAAACCAAAAAAAAAAAAAAAAAAGAAATACAGGCAAGCGTTGGTCTTAAATCAAGGACCCCACGTGTGCACGAGTGGTTGCCCTCGCACGTGCTCCACACGCATGGTTGACGTCATCGTGACGTCAGCAAGTGGTTGCCCGTGCGCGTGCAAGGCGTGTGCGAGGCACGTGCCGCCAACGTCATTTGAAAGTCACAATCCAATACATTTATGATAAATTTATCTTCTATTAGTTTTCGTTAAATTAAATTAATTAAGAAATCCGTCATTTGAAAACTAGATAGTTCCCGTTTAAATCTCACAAGTTGCACACAATCTTTTTTTTTTTTTTATTGAGATCTTGCTTATAAATGTTAAAGGCCTTGACTTGATCCAAATAGGTTTTTTCTAGTTTGAGTGAGTTTTATGAGAGTGAGAGTTAGAGTAGGAATAGAATATGATCGATAAAAGAACCAATATAGGGAAGTTCACCATTCTATACTTTGATTTTAATGTTTTGGCAGACCAATGGCATATAGAAACACGAAGTTACAATTTTATATTTCCACCCACCTATGCTTTTACGGTTCTCTTTCATAATGCAGTATGACCTCTCTTTGTTGTTTCAGGAGTGATCTACAGTATTTCTAAGAGTGGTGACTATGAGATAATATTCACAATGCATAGATACATGTTTCCCTGGTTTCTGTGGAAGTTGATTAGGTGGTAGCATAGGCATGTGCGTTGGTCAGAAGCTGCGGCTTTAGAATTGGAACCGCTTTTATGTTTTCCTTTGTTGTCTGGTTCATTTTAGAAGCATTAAGCAAGGTGCCAGATTAGAAAGGGAAAAGGCTCAAAAGTTGACCAGTCATTATATGTTGATAGACGACTTATCTCCAGGATAATGTCTTATCTTTATCAAATAAATATTTTTTTTTTAAGAAAGGCACACCAATTTTATTCCAAATTGAGAAATAAAAGGAAAAAAACCAAAAAAAAAAAAAAAGAAATACAGGCAAGCGTTGGTCTTAAATCAAGGACCCCACGTGTGCACGAGTGGTTGCCCTCGCACGTGCTCCACACGCATGGTTGACGTCATCGTGACGTCAGCAAGTGGTTGCCCGTGCGCGTGCAAGGCGTGTGCGAGGCACGTGCCGCCAACGTCGTTTGAGTGAGTTTCTTAATTTGACTAGTTCTTTCGTTTCCTTATTGTAGTGGTTTCCTAACTTAAGTAAGCTTTTCAAAATAGATTTTCGAATTTGGATACAAATGTTATATATTGAATAGATGGGATTCTACTGGGTTATGACACATGCTAGAGCAAATAATAAGAATATTAGGATTTTTCACTGAGGTTTAAGTGCAAAGTGGATAGTTGACTTTTATTTTTCCTCCTACCTTTTTGTTCTTTTTTTTTTTTGGGGCAATTTTGCTATTTTCATTTTAAAAAGTAAATTGCGCAACAAAACTACGAAGTACTGCGTCTATGAGGACTAAACATGTTATATGTCTAGAAAATAGAGAAAATCCACAATTCACTTGAATATTTTAATAGATAGATATATGGATATATTCAATTAAACATATTATATGTCTAACCATGAATGTATCACAAAATAAAAAGGGTTAGTACGACAAAAAAAACTCTAAATTGGTATACATTTGTAATTAATTAACAATATTCGCCCTTATGCAGCGTATTCCAAGCCAATGTAATAGCCAATCAACAGCGGAAGGGAAATCACCGTGCCAAACACCACCCTACAGAGAATTAAACAAGAGTAGATCAATTAGCAATTGTAATCATATACTTAAGCTTCAAACAAATAAACCTAGAAACAATATAAATAAAGCAAGGAAATCTTTTAAAATAAGAAAAATGTAACTTCCGAATGAACTTACGCAGTACTAAGGACGTTTGCATGTAGTCCGTACTCGTTGGCAAACACGAAAGAAGCTATGGCTTGTGGAATTGCCGCCTATACCGGAAAAATAATGATGATAATTAAATAAATTGAATATGAAACAGATTATGTAAATATGAAATGTTTATTATTGATGAATAAACAAAACAAACTGAAGCCAACCTGAATGATGGCGATACGTAAAGCAGGCCCGTGCAAGCCCACGGCAAGAGAGCAAAGGGCCGTGATTACGGGCCCCACCACAAACCTTGAGACCAATCCTAAGACAGTGGGCCCCGTTCCGCATGCTATCAACCTCGTTTGCATTGCTATGAATATTCCTGCAATTTGCATGCGCCATACACACTTTCATTAGATCATCTAAGAAGATTCAGAGAGTTCGAAAGCTGATGCTAAACATCCTTTGTTTCGTTCATGAATTTCAGAACCGATGATCGCTTTACTTGGTGTGCACATACCGATGTTGAACATGGCCGTGCCCCTCCCTGCTTTCGACATGATCTCAACTGAACCTTCCATTATACTTGGCATAGTAAATTTGAACCTACAGCGACAGCATGTTATCATATGTTAAGAACTTAGGTACATACAGATGGTATTAGAAAATTCAACCCAAAAGTTTATTCTCATAATTCTTATCTTGGTATTGGTGCATGTAAACTTCAAAGACAAATGATATGCTCAAATTAATCATGTTGTACCTCAGAAATACGCTTACTGAAACAAAAAATACCTGCTAGCCATGAGAGCCCAAGCGAGGCCGAGAACATTGGCATACACGTTAGGGTTCATGGTCATCTTCATCCACACCACTCTCGCTAATGACCAGTAGCTCCTCATCTCATGATGATCACCGCCGCCTTCCCTCGTGATCACAACGCTCATCTCTACGTCCCTCTCTTCATCGACCACGCCATTATTTTCGGGAGGAGGAGGCGAAGAAGTGGTCGAATCCATCATCCTCGTGTTTCTGAACTCGAGAAGCAGAAGAAGCAGAGGGATCCAAACCAGAGACTGTACCATGCACAGCTGGACCACCAGGTCGACGCCCCACTGGCCGTACATGGCCCGCATCACCGGCACGCCGACGACGAGCAGGTTCGTCAGCGTGCACAGCGAGAACGTCGTGATGCTCCAGTTGTAGCTCGCCCTGCTGCTGAACCTCCCCCAGAGGCCAAGGATAGCAAGGGTAGCGAGCTTGGATAGGGCATCAGCGGCGAGGAGGCGGAAGTTCATGGCATACGGGTTCATGTGGGCTGTGAATTCGAACCCGAAGAGGGGGAGGATGAACAGGGCGATGAAGCGGTTGATGCCGTCGCACTGCTCGTGGGTGAAGAGGCGCCACCACTTGACGGAGCCGTAGCCAAGCATGAGCGCTATGTACAGCGGGAAGATCGACACCACCACCTTGTACACGTCGTCCCACCCTATCATCTTCCTTATGCTTGATAGCCTAAACTAGCGCTGTCTCTTTGGCTCTGGTCGTGGGGGTTGGTGAGGAGTGACCTATGCGTAAGGTATGCTGTAGGGATAATCAATATGCGGATTCAATGGACGGAAGGTTCGAAAGAGGGAAAATCTGGATGGCCTTAACCGCCCGTTACTGGAATCTCGATACGCTCCAACTCCTCTTTCCTTAAAAATTATCGCGCGGTCGATGAAGAGAGGACGTAGAGATGAGCGTTGTGATTACGAGGGAGAGTGGTGTGGATGATAATTTCATTGGAGAATCCGCGTGGATCGTCTTTTATCTTTGATTTGCGCCATAGTCTATTGAGTATTTTGCTTTGCCGGAGGAAGGAAAAAAAACATGACAGTTCATTAGAGCTATCCTGATTTGAGTGAGTTTCTTAATTTGACTGGTTATTTCCAAGTTTGAATATTTTATAATTTAAATTCATAAGGAAACCTCATGAGTGAGCAATTTGACTGGTTATTTAGTTTGAATATTTTATATCCTGATTTGAGTGAGTTTCTTAATTTGACTGGTTATTTCCAAGTTTGAATATTTCATAATTTAAATTCATAAGGAAACCTCATCCAGGCTATTCGAGCTATCCTGAATTGAGTGAGTTTCTTAATTTGACTGATTCTTTCGTTTCTTTATTGTAGTGGTTTCCTAACTTAAGTAAGCTTTCCCAAAATGGGTTTTCGAATTTGGATACAAATGTTATATATTTAATAGATGGGATTCTACTAGGTTCTGACACATGCTAGAGCAAACAATAAGAATATTAGGATTTTTCACTTAGGTTTAAGTGCAAAGTGGATAGTTAACTTTTTTTTTTCCTCCTACCTTTTTGTCCTTTTTCTTTTTGGGCCAATTTTGCTATTTTCATTTTAAAAAGTAAATTGCGCAACAAAACTACAAAGTACTTGCGT
Source organism: Eucalyptus curtisii (assembly GCA_017140595.1). Lineage (NCBI taxonomy): Eukaryota > Viridiplantae > Streptophyta > Magnoliopsida > Myrtales > Myrtaceae > Eucalyptus > Eucalyptus curtisii. Next base: position 33,293,742 of record CM029500.1, read on the forward strand.
CTATGAGGACTAAACGTGTTATATGTCTAGAAAAAAGAGAAAATCCACAATTCACTTGAATATTTTAATAGATAGATATATGGATATATTCAATTAAACATGTTATATGTCTAACCATGAATGTATCACAAAATAAAAAGGGTTAATACGACAAAGAAAACTCTAAATTGGTATACATCTAACAAATTTACTTCAAGCTAATTCTTTTATTACTAAAAAGTCACAATCCAATACATTTGTGATAAATTTATCTTCTATTAGTTTCCGTTAAATTAAATTATTAAGAAATCCGTCATTTGAAAACTAGATAGTTCCCGTTCAAATCTCACAAGTTGCACGCAATCTTTTTTTTTTTATTGGGATCTTGCTTATAAATGTTAAAGGCCTTGACTTGATCCAAATAGGTTTTTTCTAGTTTGAGTAGGTGGTAGGTTTAGGGGCTTGAGCAAGTGTCTTAATTTGAAAATTTTCATAGTTTGAGTAGATTTCCAAGTTTGAATATTTCGAAATTTGAATTCATAAGGAAACCTCATCCAAGCTGGCTTATTAATTCGAGCTATCTTGATTTGAGTGAGTTTCTTAATTTGACTGGTTCTTTCGTTTTCTTATTGTAGTGGTTTCCTAACTTAAGTAAGCTTTCCCAAAATGGGTTTTTGAATTTGGATACAGATGTTATATATTTAATAGATGGGATTCTACTGGGTTATGACGCATGCTAGAGCAAACAATAAGAATATTGGGATTTTTCACTTAGGTTTAAGTGCAAAGTGGATAGTTAACTTTTTTTTTTCCTCCTACCTTTTTGTCCTTTTTCTTTTTGGGCCAATTTTGCTATTTTCATTTTAAAAAGTAAATTGCGCAACAAAACTACAAAGTACCGCGTCTATGAGGACTAAACGTGTTATATGTCTAGAAAATAGAGAAAATCCACAATTCACTTGAATATTTTAATAGATAGATATATGGATATATTCAATTAGACATGTTATATGTCTAACCATGAATGTATCACAAAATAAAAAGGGTTAATACGACAAAAAAAAACTCTAAACTGGTATACATCTAACAAATTTACTTCAAGCTAATTTTTTTACTACTAAAAAGTCATAATCCAATACATTTGTGATAAATTTATCTTCTATTAGTTTCCGTTAAATTAAATTAATATTATCAAAAAAAAAGTGAATGGAGGAGGGTAAAATCTCAAACCGATATACCTGTTCATTGCCACATGTCATTCTACTTAGCAATTTGACGATAAATTTAACGAAAAATAAATTTATCATAATTATATTGATCTAAAATAAGTTTGTAATCAGTATATCAATTTGAAATTTTTTTATATAATTAAATAAAAAATTACCGTTTGGGTACCAACATCTAAAATAAGTGGGTCCCGCGAAGGTAATATAATACGGAATAGTCAAACTTATTATTAAAAAGTATTGTATGGTCTATAGATCATGCGGATCAAATGCACCAATCATGTGACTATGATAGTGTCCTAAATACTTGATTGAGATGGTATTAGTTTATATAATCTCTGGTTTAATTCTCCAAAAAAATTCAAACTTTAGGTACAATCCTAATTCTGTCTCAATTTTTTTTTGTCTAAAAAAATCCCTTAAAATTTAGGTCCAATTTCAAATCTGTCCCAAACTTCTTTTATCTAAAAAAAACCACCAACTTTAACTGTAGTCCCAAATTTAAAATCAGTAACTTTCAATCTAGTCTCAAATTTGCTCTCGTTAACTGTTTATCCAAAAATTGCCATTAGTTGTTTCGACATGGGATTTTCACATTGGTAACAAATCTACATCAAAAAGGTGAAATGAAAAATTATCATCAAAATGAAACAGTTTTTTGATATGAAAATCAGGGACATTTGGGATGATTGGCACTGATTTTTTGGGCTGGGTTGATGGGGGTAGATTTGGGACTAGATCAAAATTAGGGGTTTATCTTTAGACAAAAAGAAATTCATGGTAAAATTGAGATTGAATCTAAAGTTGGAATTTTCTTGGGGATTATATACATTGCAATCGTGGCGAGCGGACCACTTGCAACGTGCAATTTCTTCTGTAGTGATGCATGTGGATGGTCACTCAAACCCTTTAAATACCGCTTCCAGGTCCTAGTCCCTCCGATCAAACAGCACATGTCACCAACTCTCTTTCAACACACTAACGCTACGTAGTACACCGCTTGCGTGCTGTCGCCTTTTTGATTACTTCCGAGACCTTTGGGCTTTTGTGAAAGTGCATGCACTTTCGATCTGTACTTCACGTCGCAATACGTAGCTTCGATAACACGACGGGTTAAGGTATCGCACACGTTCGATCTCTTTCGTACGTCAAGGAATCAGAGACGGAAATTTAGTGTTTTCTTTTTTCTGTCGAACCGGTCCGAATTTGGGAGCTCTAGCGACATTTTAGAAAGTCGAAGGTATTGGTGTCAGATTAGGATTTTTTGTTATATATTTTTTCTGGTCAAAGTCAGATTAGGATTTCGGGCGTGGGACGTTGGGTGAAGTTGAAGGTTTTTTTCCGGAAAATATCTTCTAAATCATTTGCCTATCGTGAAACGGATGCAACCTTATTTTCTAACTCTCGATTCTTTACGCAATCCCAATGTACGTATATTTTTTTTCTGATTAAATTAGAGTTTCATCTCTCTACAAATTTCTAACTCATGCATCTAATTTCTGATCTTATAATTCAGACATTCAAAATTCGTAACGCTCATTCTGACTTTCCTTCAAGGACATGCTTTTGGAAAGGGAATATTAGCATGGATTGTCCCAAGCCTTCATTCTAAATATGTAAAGTTATCTCTGAAATTTTAATTTACACAATATAATTCTTAAATTTTGACCCAATATGCGATGCTGTCTCTTAATTTTTAATTTACTCTTGAAAAGCAAGTGCATTTGAGGCACTCCAACTAGGTCCCACAACGAAAGCGTACTAGGGTCCACAAAAAAAATCTCTCCCCCCCCCCGGGTGGGATCCCATGCTAAAGTCGAACAACACGATATGAAAGCTTATGTAGATAAATATCCAAAACGCTTCAGTACCTAATGCGGTCCTTGAACTGTAATTCCAATAAGTAGTGTCATCTCTAAAATTTTAATTTACTCTTGGAAAGGAAGCGTATCCGAGGCACTCAAACCAATAGGTCCTGCAAGGAAAACGGAAAAAATTGCTTTCTCTCTATCCCCTAAAGTGGAACATGTCACAAAAGGAGATAAAGAAGGAGGATTCTGGAATCGTAGAAAGAAATCTGGAGAGGGAAAAATTGTATGCCTCTATTACATTGTAATCTCTGTACGAGATTATATTTAATTACAAAGAATGAATCAATAAAAAGAAAATAAATATTATCTAATCTTTCTAATCCTAAAATAAACATGATTCCCTATTAATTTACAATTGATATAAATCTGCTAGATCGTATCTTCCAACAGATTAGTGCTATCTGAAGGCTTACGCAGATGAATATCCAAAATTCTTTGGTATCCAATGTAGTCTTTAAATTTTGATCCAATGTATAATGTCATCTTTATATTATTAATTTGTTTTTGGAGAGTAAGCGTGTTCGAGACACTCGAACTAGTAGGTCCCCCGGCGAAAACCGCATTAGGATCCACACAAAAAAGTGCTTCTGCCCCTCTCTCTCTCCATGTTCAAACCCTGAGTTCGATTTCTAAGTGGCCTGTGATGTTTTCGAGCAGCAAAAGCCCCGATGCAGACGTTGAAAAGTATGGAGTTCTCGGTTCTCTTTTGTCCCTCTGAGACTTGATTAATGCGAAACTCTCATGACATCCCACGCTCGAGTGCTGTTGCCTTTTTTATTACTTCCAAGACCTTTGGGTTTTCGTGAAAGTGCCATGCAGTTTCGATCTGTATTTCACGTCGCAGTATGTTGCTTCGGTAACACGACGGGTTAAGGTATCCCACGCGTCCGATTTGTTTGGCACGTACCAGATCAGAGACGACGGAAATTTAGTGTTTTCTTTTTTTCTATCGAACTGGTCCAAATTTGGGAGCTTCAGCGACATTTTAAAAAGTCGAAGGTATTGGAGTCAGCTTAGTATTTTATTTTTTATTTTTTTGGTCAAAGTCAGATTAGGATTTCGAGTATGAGACGTTGGCTGTAGTTTTATTTATTTATTTTTATTTTTTTTGGCGGGTAATAATCCCGAAAGACCATCCTGGATTGGAGCTGAAGTGATGGGGATCGATTCCTTGACGAAAGGAAATTCCTTTCGAAAGGCATTGACGAAGCCAAGAAAGCGTGCTCCCCGTCTCCAGCAGGACCACCTGTTCTCGTCGTCCACCTTCCTCTTTTCTCAAAACAGAACCGATGGAATTTTCAGTACTCCTCTTTTTATTTTAAGTAAAAAACTCTGGCCCTTTAGGGTACATCTAGAATTACCTTTCTTTTTTAAATTTAATTGTAATTTATAGCTCGGATATTTTGTATCTCGCGAGACTTCCATGATACTCAAGCATCGATCCAATCTAAATCAACTTTATATTTTCCTAATCGTGCCTATTCGGATGGTCCCCCATCGTGATGTTTATCCGGACGAGCAGTTTTTCGAGACACCGAGACGTAACGCAAGCGCCAACCTTTTTTTGGCCAAACCTCGGCGTCCGCTAATATGAAAAGGGCACCATAAGCAGGTTCAGGACAAAAGGAAAGAAATAAGAGGTCAATTTCACCACGAGGGCACAGAGATTTTTCCCCCTTCCTTCTGGCGTTAGCGAGCGCAGTTTTCGTATTCGAGTTTCGCAATCGCCTCGAAACGTGCCATCATAAGTGCTCGTCGCAATCGGATTTCTGTCGATACTCGCACATTTCCTTATTTTCGACGCATTTAAAATACGATCGCTGTAAATGGTAGTCCGTTCTATCTTCTTTTGGCTAGTTGAGAGAAAAGCTGTTTTAATGGGACGCGTCATCGCTGGTCACTGCTGCCGGACGAATCACGAGTTGGTTGAAACTTGCGAGTAAGTGTGAGGATGGTTCGGAGAAGAAAAGCTGAGGATTCCTAATTCAGCTAGACGCAACTGCAAGCCAAAAGTAGCATACGTGAAAGTTTAAGTAGGGTCGCACAGGCTGAGTCTTTTGAAAAATATTTCGGATCGGCCCAAACGGATCGGCCCACTGGTGCTCCTTTTTTTATTTTTCATTTTCTTTAACAGATTCCTCGTGATTATGGGCTTACAGTTGATATTCCATAATAACATTTAGGAAGTTTACTCTCCCCGACTTCGATCTTGCTCGTGTTGCGAGCCCTACACATCGAAGAAAAGGGATGAGACTCTCTCTCCCCATTGGCATCTTAAATCTAAAGTCCCCTCTACCCAAATCATCAAATTCGAGCGAACGAGGATGGCCGCAGAATAGGGAGAGTATCCGCGAGTTAAGTAGATAATTTGTATCAAAATGGGCTAGAACTTACGGAAAGTTGAAAAATAGATTTTATAGTACCAACCCCCGATCCTATTTCATTACCATATGGCGTCGAGTTGGGATGTTGGGATGTGAATTCTCTGCAAGGTAACAGGTTAGTTACGGTCTGGCTTCCGGGTCACATTCACGTGTACATTCGCCGCCATCTTTTTGTTCAGATAATTTTTGCCAGGATGATTAGTGGGTGACGTGGCAAGTCGAGCCAATCATCGGCAACACTTCCGGACATGGGAGACATAGACATGCGAGGAAGGGAGAGCTTCAATAAGCGGAACGAGTTTCTTCTTCGTCTTCTTCGTCTTCCTTCTTCGGAGATCGAAAACAGAGGAAAGGCCACCGAGCTATAACCGATCGTGATCGGCGAGAGCGAAACGATGAAGCTATCCGCCACGCTCTCTCTCTGCTCCTCCTCCCCCGCCGCCGCCGCCGCCGCCGTCAGGAACGTCTCTCGCCCGTCGCCAGCTTTGCCCCCCTTCTGCTCCCCCGTCCGACCCAGATCGGGGGTCTCGGCTTTCCCGAGAAAATCGCCGTTCCCGGGAAAGTCTCTCGGCCTCGGGAAGATGAGCTTCAGCGCCGTTGCCTCGTCCGCGCTGGGGGCCGGACCCGACCGATCCCCCTCTCAGGTGCCGCTTCATCTTGTTTCTCCATTTGGGTAGGCTTCTTTTTCGTGTCCGAAAGTGAAGGTACGTGCGGCATGAGCGGTGTTAGAGTAGCGCGACGTGTTTATCGAGCGACGTGATCATCTGGGTTTATGTAGCAGTCGGTTGTAGTTTGCCTGTACCTGTCGTTTGGCTCTGCCTGTAACTGGGAAGTCGCTAGCGCGTCGAGTTGCTTGCAAAAAAGATGGTTCTTTTACGAGGCCGTTTTGAATCTCTTTCTGGTGGTTTCAGGGAGCTGAATCGTTTTTCAGGAAAGTCCTGGAGAACATGGAATGCGTGTACTTGAACAGGAACCCCACCGCCAAGGCCATCCTGGAGCTCGTTCGGACGGCGGACGAAGATCAAATATGTTATGATCATCTCGCGTTTAGGACTTTCGGGGTAATGTTGATGTTAATTGTAGAAAATGATGACCGTGATATGGATTGAATCATATTGTGGATGCAATGTGGCACTGCCTTAAGCAAGTGATTCGGTTAAATTGGTTAAGAAATGATATTACACTCAATCTTAGCCGAAGATCCGAGAAAAGGTACGCATTTACGGCGATGCAAACAAGTCATGAGACTGATTGTTCCATCAAAATCTGGGACCCCAGACAAATGGTTTTGCAAGCCGCGTGCTATTAAATGAAATGACATGAAAGAAGCTGTCTTTGTGTGTCAAGAACTGTTTTTGAGTGATTAAATAAAACCATGACTCTGTTCATAAGCACGTTTTCCTCATGAGACTTTATGTTAATTACAGGGCACTGTTTTTATGGGAGTTTAGGGTCTTGCATCTGTGATTGACTCATGTGGCTGTCTCTCAACTTTTAAGGTAAATGGTTACGGGATCGACTCTATGGCAGACTTTTTCCTGGATTATGGTTACACACAGCGAGAGGAGCTGAGGTTTCCTGCAAAGAAGTTGAGGGCCTTGTGGTTTTCACCTCCGAGAAACTCGCTTTCAGAGGGTGGGACCCGTGCGAACGGCCCTCTACCCAGAATTTTTATATCTGAACTTCTCGTCAACGAGATGACTCCACAAGCACAGGTGTGTATTCTCAAGATTGTTCCTGGTGAAGGTGATCAATAACTGCACTCAATGTTCATGTGCACCATTGTAAGTTCTGTGAGGTCTCGGTAGGATGAGGTTACTGTTTTCTTGGACTTTTGACCCGATGTTAGTCGTTCTTGTGGTGCTTTGGATTGGGGATGTCAATAACATTCGTCCTCACGAACTACTCACTGTCTGCAATTGCAGTCTGTAGTATTATTCTTCAGTAAAAAAACATGGTGTTTTATGTCTGGTTTATCAAGTCCAGGTAAATTTTCTTCTCATGTGAATGTCTCAGCTAACACCTTTTACCTTCAGGAAATAATTAGAAAATACGTTGAGATCTCTGGCAATGGTAATAAGCATGCTGCTCTGGCAAGCGCATTGGGAGCTTTGACATGGGAGAAGCCTCTGTACTCTGAATTTCAACAATTAGCAAGGTATGCCCAAATTGTTCTTCTTTTTCACTCATCCTGATTATCTCGAGTAGGATCAGTTTCTACCAACCAAAAATGCAGAGGTAAGTAAAAAGCAGTGATGCTTAGTCTTAGCACTTTACTATTTTATTTTGTTCTATGCTGAAGTATTCAACTTAATATGTCTCCTGTACTTGTATATCCACATACACGGGCTCATGCCTAGTTTTCCATTTATGCAGGGAAAGCGAGTATGCTGCCTGGACCCTTGTCAATGGTTATGCGGTGAACCATGTCACTATTTCGACTCATCGGCTAAAATCACACCTGAGGAATATCAAAAACCTAAATGAATACATCGAAAAGAATGGATTCAGCTTGAACTCAGAAGGAGGCATCTTGAAAGGTTTGCTTCCAAGTTTCACTTATGTGGCTTACTCTATGTTGCTTATAATTTGTTCAGTGATATAAACCATCGTTATATGGCTATGAGTTCCAGATAGACAGCTGTTATAACCTGTTCCAACAAATATGAAGCAGATCATAAGAGCCAAGGGCAAATGGGCATTCTTTTCTTCCCATTTCTCTAGTTATTTTGCAGTCTTCAGTAATAGTTGCATATAGGATTCATGATGAAGTAAGCGCAGCCGCTTGCTTTGCAAGATAGAAGCTTAGCTTGCAGGAATCAGTGACTAAATTTTAAGATTTGTGAATTTGTAATTCCTATGAAAAATTCTGAGCCCATTAGATAAGTAACACGTATATTGACTAACGCTTGGTTGCTGTTCACACCAGTTAGCCCTGACGGTCTTCTGCTCCAAAGCTCAACGGTGGCAGATTCAATTCTTTTCCAGTTCTCAGAGGGGATCAAAGAATCAGTTCCCTGTTCATATATTGAGTTTGCTGAACGCCTTGTACTGCCTCAATTTCTGAGTCTACCGGAGAAAGAGGTAATCTTCGACTTGTTCTGGTAAATTTTGTAGTTTAGTAGCCTGCTCTGTTAGTTATTTTACCATAATTTGCTCCCGTCCTCCCACTGATTAATCAGACTAACGTGTAATTTGCTATCCACTGGTGCCATAGATGATTCTTTTGGGTGTAGCCTCTGAAAGTTTGTTTATTTATTACGCGATGATAAAGAATCCTTAATGCCCTGTATCAATCCGGTGATCACTTTCTCAGGTCAAAGAGTTCCACAGACGAGATGGTTTCGAGGTCGGGAACGCCGACAAGATCTTCGAGAGCACATCGAAAGAGCAGCTCACTAGGAGAGCTGCATGAGCATGGAGATCAATGACAGAACAATGAACACCGAATGAAGGGTTTGGACATCAGCATGTTATGGAATAAGCATTGATGTCCGTATTAAGTGTCAATATGTGCTGTAAAAGACCCATTGCCCGTCAGGGAGGAATAATACTAGCTTCACTTGAAAGCAAAATGGTTCATATCAGACGTAGCATGCCCCAGTACTTTCTTTCAATCGCCAAAACAATTACCGTGTATATATGTAGTCTTCAACCGGCAATTGGTTACACATTCTGACAAAACAAACTGATTTTATGTAGAAATCGTCTGACCAAAAAAATCCTAAAACGATGTTTTTGATTTAAAATTGTTACAGCTGAGAAACGTACTTGAGCCCTTATTAATGGAAAACATATCAAGTAGGATAGAAACTCGCAAGCAGAAAAGGTATGTAAACAATGGATATGGGCTTTTTTTCTTCTCGCATAAACTGTGCCATTGTATTGAGGGTAATATGAGAGCAAAGCTAAGGAGGAAAAAGAAGCAAGGGAAATGAGGCAACAAGCTTCAGCATATCTCCAAACGAGTTCCATATGGGTCAAAATAGACACTGCCAGAAATGCTTCACCTTTCCAGACATCCTCTGCTCAAGGATGTCAAAACACATCACCATTCAAGCACATTTTTCTCCGTCACCGTTTCAGTAATCAAGCGCAAATGTTTAGGTGAAAATCAACTCCTATACTGAAAAAAGATAAGAAAAGGAAATAAATTGGGGGGAGAGGGGTTGAATATGGGGCGGCTAAGTCTAAACCCATCGCTATGGTTTACTATTCGGTTTTGGAGATTGATGAGGATACTGATGATGGTATGGGGATGCATGGGTCCCATTCGGTATCGAAAGACTCCTATTCCTTGCATTCGCTCCTGCTTGCGATTGAATGCCATATCTAGCATTTGGGCTCGACCCTATGCGCTCCGCCCTCATGGTCTGAAAATAGTATGATGAGCTTGCCATATCCTTGAGATTCGGGAGAGGCTTCAAAGCTTCGACAACATCACTCATCAGGGGACGAGCCTTCGGATCTCGGCTAAGGCAGTGAGCAGCCAACTGCGCGGCCTTTTGGGCACCTTTTATCGAGAAGTGACCTTCAAGCCGTGGATCTATCAATCTGTAGAATCTTCTTCTCTCTCCAAGATGTGGCCGAGCCCATTCAACTAAGTTATGCTCGCCGTTAGGTCGATTTTTGTCCATGGATCTTCTTCCGGTCAGCATTTCCAAAAGCACCACACCAAAACTATAGACATCGCTCCTTGAAGTAAGGTGCCCTGCAATAGTGAATGTGAGCTGGACTAGACAGGAGACAGGGATATGTGAAGTAAGCACCATTTGGTCCAATTTTCAGGCAAGTATAACCCATGGCAAACCATCAGACGTCTCGCCCACATCTAGCCATCAAAAACAATTAAAACATTTGCACACCTCCCCCAACTAAAACAAGAAAAGCAGTCGATATTAGGAACACCCTTGCCACTACCTCTGCAACCCAGTAAAACTAAATATGAATCACCTAGGAACTCTAACTCATGACATCCATACTTATGCTCACAATAGTCAGCGTTTCTCCACTAGCGAGTATTGTTTGCAGGGTCCAGAAAATTATCAAGCTTCCTCCAAACAAAGAACATGAGAAGACACCATCCATTAATACAGGTAATGAGTACAAGAACTTCACATGCTATGCCGGGGGTAAAATTTCAGAAGTAAGAACGATGCAGAATAATCAATTACATGGAAAGATGACACATGTAGAACTGGAAAAGAAGAGGATTAACATATCAATAGACTGCATACAAGACCAGACCGAGAAAACTCATTTGTGCATTCAGTGCAAGAATGACTATAGTTATGTGTACCACGCCAACACGTTGTGACCATTTACAAAGATATAAGACAACAGGATAAATGAAGTATATTGGTTAATGACCTTCAATCATTTTTTTCCATCTTTGATCAGGATGGTGGAATTCCCACATCTATCGACAGCTAACGATTGTTGGCGCAAATGTCTGCTTGTCATAAGTTTCCACACCAATATGTAACGGTGGAACAATGCATACATAAGGTGCATTGATTGGAACCATTCTCTTTTCACTTGACACGTTAGTCATTACCCAGCCACCTTTATGCAGGTCAGCCATACGTTTCTAATTGTCAAATAGCTCATACTGTAAAACAATAACGTACCGGTCATCACGTATTCTGGGGCAGCATAGCCATATGTTCCCATGACACGTGTTGAGACATGAGTCTTATCTCCCTCGGGACCATCTTTTGCAAGCCCAAAATCAGAAAGCTTGGCGTTGTAGTCCTGAAAGGCAAACAATTAAAAGAATTGAATAACATGATAGGCTTAAAAAGGAAGACAAAATGTTGTCGCAAATTTAGGACATACAGCATCTAACAGGATATTGGAAGTTTTGAAATCACGATATATCACCGGCCTTTCCGCTTCCTCGTGAAGAAAAGCAAGACCCTTTGCAGCACCTAGCGCTATTTTCATCCTGATAGACCAAGGGAGAGGTAGAGCTCCTACATAGGCCCAGTACAAAGAAAAACAAAGGAATTAACTCATAAAATGTTTGTGACCACAGCAAAATTAAGATAGGAGCTTAATTAAATACTAGCACCAACTTTTCAAAAATGACCAGGAATATATTAGAAACTACAGCATGTCACAATACCTATTTTTACTTGGTCGGATGAGAAATGATGCTACACAAAGGTGAGCTTAGCATTTTGATACCTAATGGCATATAAATAACCACATCTAGTACATTGTCGAGTCACCAAATTACTAAGTATGTTTCCCATTTAATTGATTTCTAAAGTACTAGCAAATTTTTAGCACAATTCATCCTCAATAGGGCACTACTGGGGATGTCCTCCAAAAAATTCAAGAACATTAACTACATAATTCGTGATGTAGAAACTACAAGTAGAAGATACCAAAAGGATGCCTAAGGCTATCGTATTGATGGAGTTGCTAAAGAGCGATATTTCATGACCATTAAAAACAGTCCCCCTTTATCCCATTCCCTTCGTTTTTCCTGGCTTAAAGCATCAATGCCAATTCTAACTTGATTAAGCAAAGCCACAAAGTTGTGTGCTTTTTGGGTTCTCAGAGAGACTGTCATCCAACAGACAATTCGCGCCAAAACTTTTCAGGCAGAATAAAATGTTCAGCATCTAGTGCATAACAATTCCTACACAAGTCAAACATCACAACAAACTCTTTAGGTAAAAAAATTTCCCAAATCTACCGTATTTTGAGAAGAGACCGATAATGTGGTAATAAATATGATTTTCTGTGGAGATCGACATCCATAGTATTAGCAATATAGTAACTTGTTCGGGAGAGAGGACTTCAATATCCAGCTACAGAAAGATCATTTTGGCATGAATACAGATAGTATATATAATATGCAAAAGACATTATTGAGGGCAGTCAAACACACAATACAGGACAACTGCATACTTCTAAAGAGGTGGTTCTCCAAGCTCCCCCTTGGCATAAACTCATACACTAGCAGCCTTTGGTCATCTTCTATGCAATATCCGATTAATTTCACCAAATTAGGATGCACTAGATCACCGAGAAAATTCACTTCAGCCTGCCACATCAAAAGTGCAACTCATCAGAAGCCATGTTAACAAGCATATAGGCAATAATTCAGATGCAAAAAGGTGAATAGAGTGATAAGTCACCAGCCATTCTTTGTGACCCTGAAGCCCATCATGATTGAGAGTTTTAACAGCAACAGTAAGCCCAGTGCCAGGTCTCACAGGAGCAGTCCCATTTTCTTCAATCCAACCCTTGAAGACGCAGCCAAACCCACCTTCCCCAAGTAGACTTTCAGGTCTAAAGTTTCTTGTAGCTAACTTAAGATCATTGAAGGAGAACTTTCGCAGGCGAGAGGCAACTTTAAGTTCCTCTTCAAGTTTGGAAGTCGAAGAGTTACTTTCTGTATTGCTAGTGGTCGTAGATGAAACCGCAGGAGGAGCAGGTTGGTCTCTGCTCGTATCATTTGTAAATTTACTTTCTGCTGCTCAAATAAATAAAAATGCATATTATACAAGTGAGTAAGCAAGGATTGCAGACAGTTCAATAAACAATATGCAGCAAGCCAGTTTTCCAAACAGTAACTGCAAATTGAATTATCCACTGTGGGGACAGGCCAAAGCATGTTACATGAACAGTTCATCAGAACTTGAGCATACACATGGAGATGTTTTAAGTTAGACTATGGTATATAGCAAATCAGGGAGGTAAATGTTGCATACAACAGATAACTAGGACAATATAACTCGCAATCAAAGTGGGTTGTGCAACTCACAGCACATAGCCTACCCAATTTTCTGAGATGGGCTAAATTAATTCTATGCAATCACCATCAACTCCTCAGTAGATAAAAATAATTCATGAACTAGCTTACAATTTTCAGCTTATACCTACTCAGAACTCAATAGGACACCTCAGCTTTTTTCAAAAATAACTCAGAACGAGAAATTGTCCATCTTCCTTATAAGGAAATTTGTCAATCATAGCTCTTGTTTGGTAAATTCGTATCCTCAGGCAACTCTAGAGCTGTCACAAACTAGCGTCCTATGACATAGACATGAGTGTCATTACCTATGACTAGACGATCCTTAACTGCACAACAATTACCAATGGCTTCTCAAGCCAACGTTCCAATAGATTTTACTGAAACGTACCCACCAGCATTCAGGCGGTTTGAGTGTGCATGTGTGTGTGCATGTGGTAAGTGACTTACTGAAGAAAAACTTAAGTGCAAAAAGAAAAGATGCATGAGTCAGTAAAAGTGAAAAAGAATATAAATCCTCAAAAACGAGCAACATAATCTAAACATTGGATGATTTAGTATCAACGCCCTATTACACTGCCTTTATGAGATGAATCATGAACCTTACATGAATTGAAACCCTAACCTAGCCATTTATTTCTTCAATTTACCAAACAAGAACAAAAGGTCTACTCTTCATTTTGCCCCATAATATCTCTCCAATGCAAATATGTATGTATCACAAAGACCACCATAAACCTAGAAAAAGGTCTTTCTGCAAAACTGATAAGGTATACCCATTGTCTAACCTAAATTAAAATCAACCATAAATACAACTTCTGCATTCCAATGGACAAAATTCTCCAACCAAAAGATGGTAAAAAAACCAGCTACGGTAAATGCAATGGATTAGGCTGGAAGCAATGTCTCCAGTGGCAAGAATAAACCAGCAAGTCGTGCATATTCATGCTAATGCTGCCGCAGCATTTTGATCTGAAGTCCGAAGTATATTGTCTATATACATCAGAAGAGATCATTTGTTGAAGACACCACAATACTGGTAAGAATAGTTAGTTGCCATTGCCTCATTCTTCTTAAACATTTCTATAGAAATTACTAGACGTTCAATTTTAAAGGAGAAGCTAATAAGAGCCACTACGCTCTGTTTAAAGCTGAAACTTACTGGATAATTAACGGTTCCCTAAAGCACTGTGAGTGCTTCCCTTGCTGCAACCCACCATGACATAGCACAGAAGGAACGCTAGATTGGATCAATATGGGTATTAAAATCCTGAGATTCCAGGTAGAAAAATGGTGGATTTCAATCTCCCGAAAGTGTGGATTCTCTTATGAGTGCTGTGCCAGGTTTTTATCTATCAAGCTCTGAAGGTGCACTAGCTTGCTCTGTCAAATGTCTTTTCTTCTCTCTTTTTTCGATTTCCATTATCTTCGTTCTCATTAATGGTGAAACAATATTTGGTCTCATTATCTCCTCATTCCAGTCGAGGTAAAAAGGGAAGAGGCTCTCCACAGTTCTGATTTCCATGAAGATGACAAAACTCCTCACGTTCGCTTCAGCTTCTAAAGAGCCACCCATGGTACAGCAACAACATTGGCAAAACTCACTAGCTCTTTTCACTACATATTTATAACAAGACCCAGTAAGTATAATAGAGGCAGAAACTCATGAAATGCACTGAACGATCCTACCGGTCGCCCCTGAAAAGAATGAAAACCTAAGCTCAAACAACATCCCGTAAACCTCAGAACCCACAGAGCTTAGAGACAAAAGCACTGAAAGTCGACAAAATTGAACCCGAAGAAGCACGATGTCCAGTCATTCAAGGTCCAGTAAACATCGAGGTAGAAACCCGTGAAATGCACTAGACAATCCTATCTTCAGGTCGCCCCCAACAGATTGAAAAAGCCTAAGCTCAAACAACATCCTGTCAACCTCAAAACCCACGGCGCTTAGAGACAAACGCACTGAAAGTGAAAAAAAGAAAGAAAATTTGAAGCTGAAGAAGCACGCGGTCGGGTCAAAAATGAAGGGGAACATTACCGTAATTAGTACTGGTACCACTGATGGAGCTATCGACTTTGGATCTTGAGGAGATGCAGCTCCCTATGAACCTCAACCTAACCCAACAACCGCTTTCCTTCACACCCACACTATCGTCGTCGTCGTCGCCGCCGCCGAGACCGTCTTCCCGGCCACCTCCCGCTTTCTTCCGCTCGCCGCCGTCCTTGCTCTTCTTCTTCTTCCTCCCCATCGACTCGCCCGAGTCCCAAGCCTCGACCTTGCCATTGTCGCCCCCACCCCCATCCCCACCTCCGCCGCCGCCGCCGCCGCCGCCGCCGCTGCCAGTGACGACGCTCATCTCTCTGGAACCCTAACCGCGGCAAATCCCCCAAATCATCAACCCCGGGACCCAAGAACCCCCACCCCCTCCAATTCGAAACCACGAGACTCGTAACCGTCGGCCCTCAAAAGCATCGGAACCCGACAAACAGCCGGGCGGGCGGAGGAGAAGGAGGGGGGCGGCGACGGAGAGCTCCTCGTCGTCGCTTGCGCGGGGCACCTGAGAATACCAGCTGACTGCAAGGCTGCTAAACGAACGGCGGGAGCTCCGAGATCACGAACGAGCGACGACCCAGATCATGCGCACCGCCGGCGCCGGCGCCGCCGCGGCGACCGGAGCAACAAGCTCGGAATCCGGCGGCGAGGGGGTGGGGAAAGGCGAGAAATTTACCGGCGCTTCGAGCTCGCGAATTTTGAAGGGGGCGGAACTGACCGACGCGATCACACACTCCCGAAAGAAGAACAGCCCCTCCAAGCTCCGGAGCCCCAGAAAAAGAAAAGGAAAAGGAGGAGAGAGAGGGAGGTAGAGAGAGAGAGAAGTGGAGAGGGGGAGTAATAATGCTGATGCGGTGAAGAAAATGTGAGGGGAAGGGAGGGAACGAGAAAATCGCAGGGGGGGAGCAAAAGATGCGAAAAAGCTGACCGTTTAAAAAGAAAAAGGGGGGGGGGGGCGAGCGAACAAGAAAAATGTGGGATTTTTTATTGAATTACATCGCCTCCCTCCCTCTCTCTAGTCTCTCTTGTTTCTCTCTCTTCTGCAATTCTTTTAATGAAGAAAAATCTCTTTCGCTCAACGATGGAATCGAAGACTCAGAAAAAGCGGAGCCGGAGCAGCTGCCCGGATATAAAACGGGCAGGCAGGCAGGCAGGCTGGCCTGGCTGCGAGGGCGTTGAACTGCCTCGTACTCGCGGTCTCGCCGTCGCGTAATGTGCCGAGTGAGCTTGGACTTTAGGCATTAATGGCGTCTGCGAATTCGAATTTTTATTTTCCGGGTTGGATTTTTCTTTATAAGAGAGAAATTCACAATTCGTGGGCACAGTAAATTCGCGCGGTGCCGCGGATTACTTCAAACTCGTGTCAAGAATGAAGCTCGAAATTTAAATCATTGGGTTTCGATTATATTTAGCGAACAATCAAACTATATGACCTCATTATTTGTGCATTCTTTTGGCAAAATCTATATATTACTTATCTTTATCAAAAAAAAATATTCAATCGCTCGACTTTCTTGTAAGTACACTTACCGTTTACCTAAGATAGCTAATAATTCTCGCATCATTACCACTGGCTAATTTTTGAAAATCCACTGGCTGACGACCGTACAGGGCAGGGGAGGGAGCTGCCAAAAGGCAGGGGCGGGCAGCTCGGGCAGAGCGCTGGAGTGCGGGAAGGACGGGTAGAGAGAGAGAGAGAGAGAGAGAAAGGGTGGGGCCCACGTGATGGTGACGTGTCATCGGTGCGGGGGACGCCCTACGCGCGCGTCAGCTTGGATTTTGGCTTGCGGGCGGACACACCGCTCGGCATGCTGCGCCTCCCCGCTTTTTCGATTTTCTAATTGCCCCTTTTTTGCTTTCTTTATTTTAAAATTGAGCTCTTTAACTGTACATTAATTATAAATAATTTAATAATTTAGAGTAATGACAAAGCTTCTTTTTCTCTTGTTTAAAAAAAAAAAAAGGGTTTTCGGAGTTGCAATTTTTTTATGCGCCTTTCCTGAATGGGGGCTGCGAATGCTTTTTTTTCGATTAAATTAAACGGATATTTGGAGGCATTAGGACACCTAAAAACTTTAATTATTCCGAAAACGTGCCGGATATTATAATCCAATAGGTGGATATTGCTTAGCTTTATGTCGCTTTCGAGAAAATGACAAATTCAAGTGATAGAACACTGTATCGGCGCATAAAATTAATGAGCAACATTACATGATAAATCACAATCATAAAAATGAAATATGACTTTGAATATGTGTATTTTATTTAATTGTAAATGGTTTAACATTGACCAATCGTTTTCAACGAATCAAACACGTGAAATCCGCGAACAAATTATTACTATGGAGTAAACACACATTTAGATTTGTTTTCTAGTGCTTATCCAAAAACAAGGTTAAATTTAGTGTATTTATATCTCCTAACTGTATTCCTCGAGACGTGAACAAGGTTTCCATATTTTATGCAAGTAAATATCTATCGTCGTTAGTTTGCCTAAGAAGCAATTGGATTTATTGAGAAAATCCAAGAGCGTAACTCGATAGCTTAATAGGTCTTATATTGTTTGGTCAAGAATGACCTCATTCCAACCTAAGCAAGTATAATTTTGAATCGTTTGCATGTACGAAATCGACACGTGAATATTTTCCCTAAACCGTCCATGGAAGAAGATTTCCAACCTTAACATACAAAGTCAATCAAGATGTTTGATGAAGTTTTCAACTAATTATGCGAAGACATTATAAATTGTTTTTGAAAGAGTCCAACAGAAAGATTAAAAAAAAAAAGATGGAATAAGATAGTCTTATGCAATTGATTTAGAAAGAGAGAGAGAGAGAGAGAGCAAGTTCCACGTAGCTCACGCTGAGTGGATATACTTGAATAATCCGCAACTGGAAAATGTCAAGATTTCAAAGGTGGAACGTGCCTAACTTTGCTAATTAGACTAATTACTCAACTTCTCGCGCACATAACGCAAGAGCAGGTAGGCTTTCTTCTAATGCATCTAATTCAAGAATAGGTTTTTAATTACGTAATTTGATGTTTCGTTAGACGGCAATCTAAGACCTCACTTCATAATGGAGGCAACTTGCGATTTTTTGAGACAATTCCCATTCATGTTTGACCGCAGAATGATCACGCGAGTTGATCGAACCGAACAGTTCAATTAGCTTACTAATTAAAGATTTTTCCTCAATCTATCTTACATTACATTGGAATTTCACGTCAAGGTCAAGATTTACCTTGATAAAATTGAAAAGCTTATAATTAAATCAGGATCCATACAATAGGTTACAATTATGGTCAACAACACAAAAACCTCAAACTACCCCCATTATGACACAAATGTCGTGATTTTTATTTTTTTTGTTGCTAAAATTTCGAACTAAACCATGGACGAAACCGAAATAAATGGTATATATGTTGAGGATCGAGTTCTTTCTCGACACAAAAAAAAATAATTAAGATATGCACGTCACAGTGGATAATTTTTTTTTACAACGTATTCAATATAATTACGTCATAATGAGCATAATTCGAAATTTTTTTATGGTGTTTTATCCTAGTAATTTATAGGAGCAATTATTCCCTGGTAATAAATTATTATTGAATATAATGACCCTGGTGACTAGGAACAAGCGGAAGGTCGAACGGGTCGATCCATCCTAGGTTTGTTACCTTCGAATGGACTGAAGTAATGAAGGTGGGGGGAGGGGCAATTAATGTTTCTCGACATTATTCGATTTCTTTGGAGGGGGTTCGCATTTCCCGATGCATCCACATCGCCAAAAGCGGCAGCTGGAATTTCAATTATGACGCGCGAAAGTTTGCTCCGTCGCTTTGTCCTTGTCCCACCCCATGATGTTCGGCGTCGCCCCGGGGCCCGAGCGAGCGAAGAATATGCGAACGGAGAGGATCGGATCGTGGCCCCGCGCGACGGGCCCCAGGCCCAGATTGACATATGGGTCCGACCCGACCCGACCCTACCGACATTCGGGCTTGGGATTCTCGCCCAGCCCGGCCCAGTCCGGTCCATGCTCACCATAATCTTCGAATAGAAATTATGTTCATCGTCCATACAAATGTTTAAACATAAACTGTTGTTCACAATAAAAAAAATTGATTGATTGATTGATTCGTAAGATAGGAGAAATTGTTTTTAAGAAAATATTTTTTAAAATTATTTATTCTTCGCGAAACAAATAAAACCATAATATTATTATCTTTCATATCGTTTTAAGTTTGAGGCTCTATTTGTTTTGTAAAATGAATAACTAGAAAAAAAAATTCTAAAAATATATTTGTCGTCTACAAAGATATCGAAACATAAATTGTTATCTTGATAATATAAATATTTCTTATCGATTAATTATTGCAAGCAATGCAAGTTATTATATTTTCAAAAATACTTTCGTATCATCTACTTGCTTTTGAAACGAACTAAGCTTAAATGTCGTGAATTCTTGGCATCTCTCCCTATGGACAGATTCGCACATATTTGGGCGGGCGATATCGTGTTTGACTTGTACTTTTGGTTCCTCTCTAGAAAAATGAGGTGTGGGAAAAAAATATTTAACTAGTGACATGTGTAATGGGGAATGGTTTCCGAATCGAAATATATTTGACAGGGGCTGGCTAGCTTGAAAGATGCTAACTTCAACTCGATCCCAATTTTAATTTTGGCATTTTCTACCCCATTAAAAAGGTATCTAATTTTCAATCGGTACTCAAATCTAGCTCCTATCAAATTTTTATTGAACGACGATGTTAGAAAAGATTCGATGCGTTATCTCACATGTACTTAGCTCTTATGACTACCACCTAAGGAGGAGGAAAGGGAAGCATTCGAGTTTGGATTTGAGCGACAAATCAAAATGGATTGAAAAAATGACTTTCTAGCGCAATTGGTCAAATCCAAACATGCCCGAAATTGAGAAAAATATAACCTTGAACCGGTGGTCGGCAAATTTAGGAAAAAGCTGTGTATAGCGTTTATGCATAAGGCCATAATAAATAGGTATAGTGAAGTCTAAGATATTTTAGAAAAACAAGCCTAGAGAATATATAAAGAATAATTCTATAATATACTATAATATATACAAAATCCTCAAGATATTGTAGCACCTCCTCAAACTCAAGGTGGATCAAATAGTGAGAGTTTGGATAGAGGAGTGGATTTTGGAGCGAGATGCCCATTTCGGCAAGCAAATGACAAAATCGTGACAATCTCAACAGTAGTGTCAACTCTAGCATGATAGTTAGACTCGCTAGAGGAGCGAGAGACAATTTATCATTTCTTGACGCGCCAAGAAATGAGAGAATCGCCAAGGAAAATGCAAAATCTCATGACGGACCGACGATTAGTTGCATTAGAAGCACAGTCGACATCGGAATAAGCACGTAACTCGAGAGGAGAAGATGATGGCAAAAACAAATACTGTGTCAAAGTACCGAAGTACCGCGGGATCCACTGAACAACAGCATAATGAGTAGACTGAGGGGTACAGATGTAGCAAGAAAACTTTTTTCTTTTCGGAACTCATTATTATTGTAAAATACTTGCATGATATTGTCAGATGTTTCCTTACTCTCAAGGAATTCATAACATTCTCACAACCACCTTTTATATGTTACCTTGAAACTTGAAACTTAAAACTTGTTTCTTCTCCAATCCGTGACATTCATTTCTCGAAGGATTCATGTTGAGAAGCCATGGATGAAGTGGAAAGAAAAGTTTTTTGGCTGAATTTGCGAATCCATTTTTTGGATTCCTTAGAATTTGTTTTTCCTATTCCTAGGGGTATCAAGATATCTTATTCGTCTATTCAGGAAAATGAATATCTCTATAAAAGATTTTCAAATTGCCAAAGCAAGAACTTTATGTAAGAGTTGAAGCCCCGAACCTCACGTGGGACTAATAGTTTTCATTTCACATCTCATGGAAAACCCTTTTCACTCCGCTTAGCCCTATCCATTCTAGGGGTATTTTAGTGAGAAGAAAGACCCACGGGTAATGAATGGGAAGATCGCAAAATTAGAAAAAGAAAGGATTTTTTGGTTAGACGCATGGAATTGGCTAAGCAATTTTTCATATACCATACATATATGGTACATAATATATATGAAAAACGCAAAATTAACAAATTTGCAATCGTAGATACATATGTATCCTTATCATAGTGAAGTGGCCCCCATTATTGGTATCAAACCACTATCAATTCATACAAGATAAATCTTCTAATCGATAATTAGGCCAAAGAAAGAACTTTATCAGATAGACTGAACAATTGTCGTTGCAATGAATTATGAATATCCAATATAGAATATTTCAAATTAACGGATCCAAAATCTTTTTCAAAAAACCAAAAAACCAAGAAAAATATATTGGAGCAAGCTCTGATATGAAAAAACGTAGAAAGAAAAAACAATATAAGAGCAACACGGAAGTAGAGCTTAATTTTTTTCTAAAAAGGTATTCGAAAACAACACGGAGGAAGAATGAAAGGAATATCTTATCGAGGTAATCATATTTGTTTCGGTAAATATGCTCTTCAAGCACTTGAACCCGCTTGGATCACATCTAGACACATAGAAGCAGGTCGACGAGCAATGACAAGAAATGTGCGCCGTGGTAGAAAAATATGAGTACGTATATTTCCAAACAAACCGGTTATAGTAAAACCTTTTTTGGTAGAATTTGTGAATAAACACCCTAGGAAATCAAAGGTAAATTTCCTCTTTTCCTTTCACTCTCGCAATTTCACTTCCTCTAAAATCTTTTCCTCCCACCTCATCCGAAATATTGATCCTTTGAGGAATGAAGATCTTAGGGGAGAAGAAATTTTCAAAGTAATAGATAAAGGATGCCTTGATAGTAAGAAAACATCTAACAACATCATGTGATCATGCAAGTATTCTGTAAGGATAATGAATTCGAAATGAAAATAAATTTATTGCTGCATTTGTGCCTCTACTGCCTCCTCCTCTTGTAGTAGGAATCATAATCAACTCTTAACCAAGTTGTGTATAGCATCAAGGCACAAGGCCATAAATAAATAGGTAAAATGAAATCTAATCTATAAGATATTTTAGGAAAACAATCAAAGAGAATGTACAAAGATAATTCTATAATATCCTAAAATATATATATAGAATCGCTAACATATTGTAACAGGCAATGTCAAAAAATAGAGGAAGCTTTTGAATTGTGCACGCACGCCTTCCGCTTTAACATAACTGGTGGGTTGCGAAATACATATTAAACAGAAAGATCGTTCTATAATTAATGGCATTATTTTTAATGAAAAATTGATGGGATAAAAATTGAATACCCATCGAAAGTTTGTACTTTTTCATGAGATATGAAAATGTTGAGAGCAGAAATTAAGATCCGATTGGTACTTTTTCACGAGACGAAAAAGAAAAGATCGATTCGAATTAAAATTCGAGTTACGAGCGGTGCTTTTTTTTTTTTTTTTTTTTTTTTTTTTTTAAGGGAATTTAGGCAATTGCACTCAGCGACGGATTTAATAGAAAAGTTTTAAAGGTGGCCGACAAAGGTAGGGGCTGTCCCTCCGTCCGAGATGCCGCGCGTCCGAGGGTCAGAGGGGCGACGCGTATGGATAAGCACCGACGTCGGATTCGTGCATTTTATTTATTGATTTTTTTTTTTTTTTTAGTTTTGCGGATTTATTTATATTTATAATTTTATTATTTTGGGGTTGGTTTGTTGTTTGCGGCGGTGGTTCCACGTCGACCCTCCGTCTCTTGTCGCTTTCGGCCCGATAAAAGCAAGTCTGGGAAAATTTTCATGCCCCTCAATTGGCTTCGTACGTGGGCCCACCTCTCGGTATTCGCCGACGGCTCCCAAGCACAAAAGCCTTGTTTCCGAATAATAACCATCCTATTTTAAAAATTAATTTCTGATTATTTCGATCCATTTCATGCGTTTGATAAAATATCTGTTATCAAAATAGAAATTTGTTTAATAACAACATAGAAGTCCTCCCTCTCGGATGGGCAGTGGGCGATGGGTGGCGGCAGACGGACAGTTGGCTAGTAGCGATGGTAAGCGATGGGAAAAGTTTTTATTTCTCATTTTTGTTTTAGAAATTAAAAGTAAAAAAAATTATTTCTAGAAATAGAAAAAAATTGCACTATCAAACACATTTCCATTATAAAGCCGTTCCCCTGGAACAAAAACCAAAAAGAGGAGACAAAATGGCTATTATGCATGCTCTTAATAGCCAAAACAAGTTTTGATCCACCGTGGCAAATGAAATAGAAGAATACATGAGCTTATTTATAAACCTTATTATAAGATCAACCGAGAGAATCAAATTAGATATGCATAATCAAAATGAGATGTTGAAAAATTAGAGAAAGTATCCAAAATATTAAATATCTAAATATCTCTAGCATCAATGTCATCAACTAACCATAGAGTGTTTAACCACCAAAAAATACTTTCCTTACTTTTTCGCATGTCTGAATTTCTTAGGATTGGAGTCCATTGAAGATATTTTCATAATCGGTGAAAAATTTATCTTTAAAATCAAGATATGGCTATTTTTAACAAGATATAGCTGTTTGAAGTGAATCGGACATATATCTTTTACGATACGACTTTTGCCTCTGTGAGGCAACCTCTAGCGTTGGGTTGATAGAGTTGAGAACCTGAGTCCCTAAACTCAAGACTTGCTTGGCTTGAATTTGAGTCATCTTGCCCCGGAGGCTAGATCACCAGATTCGGGATCCCTCAGTTTGGACCAGAGATCGCGCAGGACATGGACTTGAGCCTCCACAGCTAGGGTTGTCGACAGGGCAGGTTGGATTTCTAGCCAACTTGACCTGAACAGGAACATGAAATTGCGAGTTGGGTGATTATTCGTTTACTTAGAAACACGATTTACATGGCATACAGGCTTTCCCTCTTTTTATGTTTGCGATCGTCTCTTCCGTTGAATAATGCGCGTACTGAACCGAAACAAGTACAGTGTCCATCTTCTAATAATTCACCCAACAAAAACAAAATCTAAACTGAAAAAACCAAAAAGTTTCGATTCGGGTGTACGGTTTGGTTATGATGCCCGTATCCATACCCTTATTCGAGTCCTTTTTTTTTTCCTGAACAGCGTGTTGCAAGATTCCACGATAACAAAAAATCAGAACAATAATTGCAAAGGGTAAACCAATCACGGAAAAGCAAAACTAATTTTCTAGAAAATAAATTTTATAATTTTTTTTTTTTTCGAACCAACTAAATTTTATAATGCGTGTCCGTGTTAAAGATTCCAGGTCCAATGATTAGGTCGAAACAAAAAGGCGGGGGGGCCTAAGAGATAAGCTTCAAGGAGTGGCTTGTGGTGGAAGCACGTCCTCTTCCGGGGGAGGTTCTTTCTGGTCCCGTTCAAGTTCTAGTATTCGAAGGAGTGCGCATGGCGAGGTCGTCTGTGACTCTCTTCGTTGTCAGCTTCTATCGAAGGGCCCCCCTCTCTGCCTCGTCGGCGATGGCGATCGGAGTCTTTTGTTCTTTATCTTCTTCTTCCTGATTCATGGACGTTTTCAACCCAATTTAGCACGAGAACAGCGTGAATTTGTATCCTCCATCCCCCCCGGGGGAACCAATTCTTGCTGTGATTGTTCTCCGATCTGGGCATCGAAGGATTCACCTACCGAGTGATCGAGTGCTAGAGGCGGATGCGTCTCGCTAAAGGGTAAGATTTTTTTGATATCTTTTGATATCGTTCGAATAAAGGGAGGTAGGGAGTGAATCTAAGGCTGCTGCGTGAAAGTGAGCCCATCACATAAAGCCGATACGGTTGCACAGCTCGAACCCAACCTGTTCAAACTCGAGCTTGTTCCGTCTTGTTCAAAAACCGACAATCCCTCTTGCTTTTTTACGATGAAGATCTTGAGTAACCAATTAAGACTGACATGAGGGCCTTGACCGGTCGTGAGCTCGGCTAATAATTACCTCTCGGTAGCTGTCCAAGTAAAACGATTTACCTTTTCGGTTTGTTTGCAATCAGAGGATTTTCCGCTCTGAAACAAATAATCATCCATTCAAATCCTATTAATTGTGTGTAAAATTGATCCGACTCAGAGCCACCTATATAGTCAACGATTCGAGCTTAATCGGTTATTACAATTCCCCCTTTTTTTTAATCTTATCCCAATGAAAACGAACTTAACATAGCAAGTAAGGCATAATGAGACAAGTGATTCCTTAATTTTGCCCAAACTTTTAGCATCCGTTTTATATAATCCCCGAATTATATAAAAATGTTCAATATCATTTTTCTAGTAATTCAAGATCAAGGATAATATTAAATATTTCATATAGTTTAGGGATTATATGGAACGGGTATAAAAAATCTAAAGATCATATCGAATAAATAAAAAATTCAGAGACTGCATTGCATAATGAATTAATATTTAAGGAGTACCTAAGTCATTATCCTTAATAAGTAACAATGACCGTTGGGTCAAAACCAACGGCCTATCGAGAGATGTATTGGGGACGCAATTGTCAATCCATCATTGGATTAATAGATATTTCCCACTTGCTACTTTTGGTTACTTTAATCTTATCCACCTTTGGCCCCTGGTTTTGCTCCAACATAAAAAATAGAAAAGAAACATATTGAAATGAAAAGAGGAAAAAAAAGAGAGGTCAAAAAGAGGAAACTCCACGCTCCCGAAAAAACAAAAAAAAAGATTTCCAAAGAACATATAAATAAACTAGAGAAGGTCCAATAAGATCAGTTGGGTTTAAAGAAGAGAATGCTTTGAACGCCGTAAGAGAATTAAAGATCTAAAAGAAAGGAGAACAAAAGAGAAGTAAAAGCGAGCGTGAGATATTTAAAATGTGAAAAATAAAAAAATAATCAGTCTAAGGCAGTCTGATTGAATATAAATTTTATTTTTAGGAATCGAAAATCAGATTGGGAGAGCTGGACTCAACCTGTCGATTCGATCCAGTTCGAACGATTCCCAGTTCAGACTATCTTTCTCGCTCACCGCTATAAATAAGTGCAGTGAATAAGGGGCCACTATAAGCACCCCGAATCGACAAACTGACAACGACAAAAAAAAAATAAAATAAAAATAAAAGTAATTTAAAAAAATCGAAAATGAAAATCTCATTTCTGTGACTCACGTCTCTCTCTCTCTCTCTCTGTGGCTGGCTCGTTCGCTCGCTCCTTCTCGCGTCGTCTTCTTCCCTGCTCCCTCCCCTTTCCCTCTCCGCTCTCGCGCTCTCGATCACCGAAATCCCTCTCCCCGCTCGGCACCACAAATTCGCGCCCCCCAGATATTTTCTTCCCCCCGCTCCGGTGGTGGCCCACGAGAATCTCCCCGCCGTCGCCCGCGGCGAAAACCGACATGCGTCGACGTCGCTCGCCCCAGCCCCGGACGACGACGACGACGACGACGACCTCCTCCTCCTCCTCCTCCTCCTCCTCCTCCACTGTTTCGCCGCTGTAGCAAAGCAGCAGCAGCAGCAAGTACGATCGCCGCCGTCCTTTTCCCCTCTCCCCCTCGCGTCGTCCTTTGTCGCCTTACGCGAAGGTTCGCTGCGGGAAAATCTATGGACTTCGGATAGCGAACGGCCCCGCACCGTCGCTTCCTCGCTTGCCTTTTTCCTTTTTTAACCCCACCTCTCTCCCCCTCTCTCGCCCCTCATCTCTCTCTCTCTCTCTCTCTCTCTCTCTCTCTCGCTTGCCTCTCTTTCGCTCGCTCGCTCGCTCGCGTCCGCTGTCGCGTCCGATTACGCTCGGCCTTTTGGATTATTTTCCCGAGCAGCAATCAGAGGAGGACGCGCGTACATGGGATTGAGCTCGAACTGCTCAGCAGAAGGCATCGAAGGAGCTGAAGAAGGAGCGGCGTCGGGATGGAGTCGCAATCGGCTCTGATAGAGCAGTCGTTCGATGGCCGCTACTCCCGCCACGTGCGCGACGCCCTCGACGAGCTCCCCGACAACTTCACCATCACCGACCCCTGCATCTGCGGCCACCCCATCGTGTTCGCCAGCCGCGGCTTCCTCAAGATGTCCGGCTACTCCCGCGAGGAGGTCCTCGGCCGCAACGGCAGGATCTTCCAAGGCCCCGCCACGGACCGGCGCTCCGTCATGGAGATCCGGGAGGCCATCCGCGAGGAGCGCCCCTTACAGATCAGCCTCCTCAACTACCGCAAGGACGGGGCCCCGCTGTGGATGCTGTTCCACATGATCCCCGTCTTCGACCGCGGCGGCGGGGCGGTCGCGCATTTCGTGGCGGTCCAGGTGCCCATATCGAGGCGCTGGGGGCGGTCCTGTTCCGCCAACGGCAGGAACGGGGTGAACTTGTGCGAGGAGGTTGGTGGCGCGCTCAGGGATGTCGTGTTGGGCTCTTGTAGGAGGGAAGTGTGTTCGGATAGTTTGGCGGAATTGGGTCGTGTTTCGGCCTTTGGTTCGGTTTTGGATTCGGATAGCAGAGGTGTGTGTGTTTTTACAGGGAATTGAATTGTTCTTATGTGCATTTGCTACCGGTGTAGTGATTCGTTCTCTTGTAGTTCGGTACTCCGATATGCTTTGGCCAGGGGGTAGTTCAGTGATGTTCTGGTTCCAGTCACCTGGACATGCTTTGCTAGTTTCATCATGTCGACTGGTTTGTGATGTTTACCTTTCTAGGTAATTTAACCTTTTTAGTTTCATCGTATGATTTGGTCTCCTCCGTTAGTTGATACCGGGACGGGCTAATTTGAATATGTATGCTAATTTGAATCAGTTGAGTTTATCTGAAATTGAAGTTTGTATCTGCGTCTAAGTTTAAGCCATGATGTGCGCTGTACTCTTTCTTGCATCCGGACTTTCTCGATCGTTATCTTGACCATGATTCTATCGAATGCTTTAGTCTCAATTCCTTATAGAGAAATCATCACGGTCTTCGCAGATTCATATGATGGTACTTCTCTGCATATCAGAATTTGAGTTTTCATCGAAGAAAATTGTGGCTTCAATTTATTTGTGTCTTAATTTCCTAGTAGTTTCTGGCAAGTTTTCATGCTCCACATCTGAATGTGACAGGAATAGAGGCAGAAGAGCCTTGTGAGGCGAGTGATTCGGAGAAGCGAAGGGCCGCCTCTGCTATCAGCCACATTATGTCGGTGCTTACTCACTACAGTGAATCAACCGGCAGGCTGGTTTGTGGGAAGCGCTGCTTATGTCCCGGATCCAGTCCTCTCAGTTCATCTGTAATTATATCTCTTGGTAGAATCAAACAAAGCTTTGTATTGTGAGTTTTAACAAGTACCTGATCGTCTCAATTTCATCATCGCCTTCTCTTGTATTGAAATTACTGATTTCTTTGTTTTGGCTTTGGTGCAACATATATATCTTGCTTCCAGAACTGATGTGTACTCACCAGACATGCCCATTATTTATGCAAGCGACGCCTTTTTAAAATTGACAGGTGATTTGAATTCTTCAACAGAAACACATTACAGTGTTTTTTCAACGTGATTAAGCTTCTGTCTGAATTTTCGGACTTCGGCTAAGTTCTGGACTGTTTGCGTAAAACCTTACATGGGATTTCATGCTCTAATCTCTGTAGGGTACTCTAGGCATGAAGTGTTGGGGCGAAACTGTAGATTCTTAAATGGGATGGACACGGACTCATCAGCTCTATTTCAGGTCTGTGACTATCTAGTGTGGATGGCAGTGACCTTTTTCTCTTCTTTTTTTTCAATTGAATTTTAAGCAATGTCATGCTTAGTGCTAAATGATTATAATTCTACTAGATAAAGGAATGCATTCGGAACAGAGAACCATGCACAGTACGTATTTTGAATTACAGGTTGATACTTGTCTATCCTTTCAATATAAGTTTATCAAAATGAACTTAACATATGATCTCAGTTTCTGTTTCCCTGCAGGAAGGATGGACATCCGTTCTGGAATCTACTCCACATATCACCCGTTCGTAATGCTTCTGGCAAGGTATTATCATTTAAAAAAACTTCCGAAACTCATCTGCATTGTGGATGTTTTAAGTTTGGTCTCTTTCCAGCTTTCAAGACATGGAAGAGCAATGCTCATGAGTAATTTTGTGTTCAGAAGACTCCTTACAAAGTGATAGAAATGGAATTAACTCCCAAATAAGCTTTTGATTTTTAACACACTTGAGGCTGTGAAGTCAGTCTTCTTGTATGCCTTTATGCTTAGACAATTAGGAGAGAACTCCGATGTTTTCAAATGACCAGGAGGAAATATGTTGAAAAACTATTCTCACAGGTTTACGTAATACCTATTTTGCATTGTTTTGTTTGGGTAATGATTGCTTTGTTAGCAAAACAATATTAGGTTCCTTTTTGGCCATTCAAGAAGCTCCTCCAAAGAGGAGACAAACTGAAGCCTATATCAACCTATTCATGACATTAGTGTTATGTAACTGAATTCTCGTACTGATGCTCTTGAATTCAATCCTGTCTTTTAGTTGTCTCTTTTTCTTGAGAGGCTGTGATTTAGTCTAATTGGGTTATGAGTCCTCATCAAGTTGGTGCATGTGTTGTGTGATGAGTCACATCATTTTACTACTTTGCACTGAAATAAGTCTTGCAATTCGAACGTGATTATGTTTATTGCAGAAGAAATCATCTGTGTAATATCTCCTCCGTGTTCCAAATGGTGCTTCACATGCTAAAATATGTTTAACTTTTATCTTCTTTCTTCTTTTGCCACCATTGTCTTTGCTTTAAAATTCATGTGGAAGTTAGGAAACGGTAAATCGTGTCCTTCAACACTGTGATTAGCAACAATACCCAAGTTGTACCATCTTTTCTAACAGTTCCGATTCATAAAATGTATTTAGCTGATATTTAGCACATAAGCATGTTGATATATACAGTTTAGTAGCACATAAGCAAGAATCTCATCTCCAAATTCCAGTTTAACGGTGTCTTGCTGGGTGGTGACCTCTAAATTCTGATATATGTAGATATAAAGAATTAGTTTCTTCCTTAACATCAAATCAACCTACTTTTCTGTGGCTGTCCTCGGCAGATTGCATATTTTGTGGGTGTTCAGATCGAAGAGGATCGCGAAAACAAGGGTGGAGATGCACTGAGCCCCGAAATGAGGCAACGTAGCACTGTTGGTGCGGTAAAGGTTGCATTGAGGACTATGTCGATGGGTGCTGGAACTTCAAGATCATAGCACAACGAATTGGCCTTTCGCCTTTACATGGTTCAAGTTACGTTCTCTACCATCCCAATTAGTTGTGACTGAACTTCAAATATCTGTTCTGGTTTACTGCTAGTCTAGTACCCAGATCACGTATAGGTGGGATTGTCTCGTAAGGGGGACCCTTGTCATATGGAGATTGTTTGATATATGAAAATGCTTCAATTTACATGTTGAACGACCTGAGATTTGCATTTCTGCCGAATTTTTCTGCTTGATATGACGGGACTTAGTCATGAACCGTGTTGCGCTTGATGCGAAGAGCGCGGAACAAAACAATAACGAAGTTGCTGATAGAAATTAAAATGCAAAACATAAATTGGAGACGAGAGATTTGCGCAATTTGCGAAGAGACATATGAGATATCTCTCCATTCACTAAAACATTGGAAGGAGAATATCCGGCATGTCAAGGGGGCGTGTCGTGACGTAATCGAGCCATCCTAAAATATCAGTAGATTACTTGCTAGACGCTCGAATTTACGTACTTGGTAGCTTACGGTAAGTATCCGGATGTAGATAAGCCCGCCTCTTGATACGATACATATCTCCCCTCCCTTCTCTCATAAAGCTTGGAGGAGATTGCATAACGTTGCTCGAATCGCCTTGACTCAATCGCTGAATTGTTTCCGAACATCCTTGATAGAGGTACTCTTGAATTGAGCCCTAGGCTTAAGTCAATTAATGATAAGTCAATTAATGATAGAAAAGCTAACAGTAATTATATGAAGCCGGTTCAGGACCGTACCTTTTTCACCTTAGACTGTATAAAATATCATTTGCACGAAAAAATGTACATAAAAAACATTAACCTTAACTTTTGAAAAATTAACAAACATTAACGTAAATAGACAGTCGCGCGGTCTCGCGGGGCCGAGCGAGAGGGATTCCACTTTTTGGGAACGTTTTTCCTACTTAATTAATCCTGAAATGAAATTAATATTACGTTGAAGGGTTGAGGGTCCTTCCTGGAGTGGACTTTACAGTTATTATTTGTAGTCCATGGCCAATTCTTAGTTGAGGCTGTGAAGTCAGTCTTCTTGTATGCCTTTATGCTTAGACAATTAGGAGACAGCTACGATGTTTTCAAATGACCAGGAGGATATATGTTGAAAAACTATTCTCACAGGTTTACGTAATACCTATTTTGCATTGTTTTGTTCGGGTAATGATTGCTTTGTTAGCAAAACAATATCAGGTTCCTTTTTGGCCATTCAAGAAGCTCCTCCAAAGAGGAGACAAACTGAAGCCTTTATCAACCTATTCATGACATTAGTGTTATGTAACTGAATTCTTGTACTGATGCTCTTGAATTCAATCCTGTCTTTTAGTTCTCTTTTTCTTGAGCGGCTGTGATTTAGTCTAATTGGGTTATGAGTCCTCATCAAGTTGGTGTATGTGTTGTGTGATGAGTCACATCATTTTACTACTTTGCACTGAAATAAGTCTTGCAGTTGGAACGTGAATTCGAATGGGATTATGTTTATTGCAGAAGAAATCATCTGAGTGCTGGAACTTCAAGATCATAGCACAACGAATCTGCCTTTCGCCTTTACATGGTTCAAGTTACGTTCTGTACCATCCCAATTAGTTGTGACTGAACTTCAAATATCTGTTCTGGGTTACTGCTAGTCTAGTACCCAGATCACGTATAGGTGGGATTGTCTCGTAAGGGGGACCCTTGTCATATGGAGATTGTTTGATATATGAAAATGCTTCAATTTACATGTTGAACGACCTGAGATTTGCATTTCTGCCGAATTTTTCTGCATGATATGACGGGACTTAGTCATGAACCGTCTTGCGCTTGATGCGAAGAGCGCGGAACAAAACAATAACGAAATTGCTGAGAGAAATTAAAAATGCAAAACATAAATTGGAGACCAGAGATTTGCGCAATTTGCAGAGAGACATATGAGATGTCTCTCCATTCACAAAGACATTGGAAGGAGAATATCCGGCATGTCAAGGGGGCATGTCGTGACGTAATCGAGCCATCCTAAAATATCAGTAGATTACTTGCTAGACGCTTGAATTTACGTACTTGGTAGCTTACGGTAGTATCCGGGTGTACATAAGCCCGCCTCGAGATACATGCATATCTCCACTCCCTTCTCTCATAAACCTTGGAGAAGATTGCATAACGTCGCTCGAATCACCTCGACTCAATCGCTGAAGTGTTTCCGAACATCCTTGATAGAGGTGAGCCCTAGGCTTAAGTCAATTAATAATTGAAAAGCTAAAGGTAATTATGTGAAGCGACTCTTTAATTCGGATTACTAACTCCTGTAAGGGAGAAATAAGTACTTACGATCAGTAAACTAATGATTAGTATGCCTCGTGAGGAACTTTGTATTGGGAAAGGTAATTTCAACCTATTTGTAGTTCACAAGCTTTGCAAAGACAGTAAAAGTAATATTTCGCTGACTAGTAATTTCTTCAATCGTCAATAAGTAATTTTTAGTGACTAGTTGAATTGACTAACAAGCTTCGTTCAAGAAAATAAATTTCATATATTTGCAAACAGGTAATACTCACAAATCCAAAGTGTCAACTTGAATACACTTTTCCATGTACTTGGGGTTGTTTCCCAATATTGAAAAATAAAAACCAGAAAATTTAGGTATCAAATACTAATTGCTTAAACAAATATGGAATAGTGAGCGTCGGGGATGTTTCGACAATATAATTAGTGACATTCCAATTTCCATTAAAATTTTTTATCATTTGACCTAAACAATTAAAGTCCTTACCTGCTGCACCAAGTGATTTTTGACTTAAAAAACAACAGCGACAATAATAGTAACAATTTATTTTGAGAAATGCTCAAATCCTAAGGCTAAGAACCCAATACCACGACTCATTTCTCGGACTCCCATTAAAAAAGAAAAGAAAAAAAGAATTCTGCCAATTTTTGCATGCAGAAAAAGAAAAAAAAAAAAGAACTTGCATTATCCCCTTTCCTTTGCCATGCATGAGCGGGAACCCGAACGCCATCCCCTTTTCTCCTTTCCAGGATTCTTCAACCTCTCTCTCTCTCTCTCTCTCTCTTCTCCTTCCACGCACAGTCCTCAAGAAAATCAAGAACCGCCTCCGACGAGATCGCCCATGGCGTCCGTCATCAAGAAACCGATGCCCTCGGCCGCTTCCGTCGCGACGGCCCTAGCCCTCGTCTTCCCTCTCTTCGGGCTCTCCTCCGCGGACCTTGCCCTCCCGACCACCTCCTTCTTCGGCGGCGGCCGCTGGTCCCTCCTCCGCCCCAGCATCGGCATCTCCGCCATGCACATGCAGGTCCTCCGCGACGGCACCGTCGTCATCTTCGACCGCACCGACTTCGGCCCTTCCAACCTGTCCCTCCCCCGCGGCAGGTGCCGCCGCGACCCGGCCGACGTCGCCCTCAAGGTCGACTGCACCGCGCACTCCCTCCTCTACGACGTCGAGTCCAACTCCATCCGCCCGCTCACCGTCCAGACCGACACGTGGTGCTCCTCCGGCGCCGTCCGCCCCGACGGGACCCTCATGCAAACCGGCGGGTACAACGACGGCGAGCGGAAGGTGCGGACGTTCGCGCCGTGCCTCCGCCGCCGCCGCCGCGGGGGCAATTCCTGCGACTGGACGGAGCTCAAGGAAAACCTGGTCGAGCGAAGGTGGTACGCCTCGAACCACATATTGCCCGACGGGCGCGTGATCATCGTCGGCGGGCGGAACGTGTTCACGTACGAGTTCGTCCCCAAGACCTCCGCCAAGGAGAAGAGCTTCTATCTCAAGTTCTTGAAAGAGACGAGGGATTTGAGAGAAGAGAACAACCTGTACCCGTTCCTGCACTTGTTGCCCGACGGCAATCTCTTCATTTTCGCCAACAAACGGTCCATTCTGTTCGACTACAAGAAGAACTGGGTCATCAAGGAGTACCCGGTCATACCCGGATTCGATAAGAGGAATTACCCGAGCACCGGGTCGTCGGTGCTGCTCCCGATGCGCCTCGGAGGGGGGTCCAAGATGCCAGCGGCGGAGGTGATGATATGTGGTGGTTCGCCGCCGGGTGCGTTCACCAAGTCCGACAAGCTCCGGGTCTTCGTGGAGGCCTCGTGGTCCTGCGGGCGGCTCCGGGTGTCCGACCCGAACCCGGAGTGGACGATGGAGCAAATGCCGATGCCTCGTGTCATGTCCGACATGCTGCTCCTGCCAAACGGCCATGTGCTGTTGATCAACGGCGCGACGAACGGGACTGCCGGGTGGGAGGACGCGAGGAACGCGGTGTACAACCCGGTCCTCTACCTGCCGCCGGATGGCCCCGGCCCAGCCGGGCGGTTCGAGGTCCTGAACGGGGGCCGGATCCCCCGGATGTACCACTCGTCCGCCGTCGTGGTGCCGGATGGAAGGGTCCTAGTGGGCGGCAGCAACCCGCACAGCAAGTACAACTTCACGGCGTACCCGTACCCGACCGACCTCAGCCTCGAGGCCTTCTATCCGCCGTACCTCAGCCCGCAATTCGCCATCCTGAGGCCGTCCATACTGTCCCTCGAGGCTGCGGAGCAAACGGTGTCGTATTCTGAGCAGTTCTCCGTGAACTTCATCGTGACCATGTTCGGCCCAAGCCGCGAGATCTCAGTCGGGCTCTTGGCCCCGCCCTTCACGACCCACTCGTTCGCGATGAACCAAAGGTTCCTGTGGCTGGACGTCCTGGGCGTGGTCCGCTTGTCGAGCTTCGCTTACAGGATCACAGTGGCCGCCCCGCCGAGCGCCACCGTGGCACCGCCGGGGTACTACTTGCTGTTCGTCGTCCACTCGGATATCCCGAGCCGTGGCATTTGGCTGAGGGTCCGGTGAAGGGTCCAGACTCTCTCATGTAACTAGCTGGTGCTGAGTCTAGCTAGGCAATTTTTGTAGATTTCTTCTCTATTTTTTCGCCTTGTCGGGCCATATAGAATTCAATTCAACTCCTCGTGATCTACCGGTTCTTGGATTTTTTTGCCCTTTGACGGCAATCTGTCATGTAATGTAACAAAGATTTAGAGAAGGAGCGGCGTGGATTTGTTGTGCTGGTAGAAATTTCCTTGATGTAATTTACAGTTTTTCCATGACTTTAATCGGAGAGGTTGATGTTCGGATGAGGAAAGGGAGTTTCTTCAACTCCTTTTGATGTTGGTCATGAAGTTGTGCATGAGATGATCATAATTTCAGCTCATGAATTTATGTAATATTAGTAAACCCTAACTCAAGATCAAATACAAGAAGCATGCATACCGTTCTTTCGAGAAAAAAAAAAAAAAAAAAAAAAAAGGTATTAACAGCCTAATTTAATTGATTTAATAATAATAATAATTTCGTAAAACCTATTTAACATCATGGAATCGGGGTGCATAGCAGTAGCTTCTGAACACGACAGGGAGAGAGAGCAACTGAGAAGATGGGGGGTGAAATGGAAGCGCACAAGAACAGGTTCATCGAGGAGTGGAGCACAACTTCCGGTGGTGCCGGTAGATCGGCTGCGCTTGCTGGGAGAGTTAGCTTAGTGGGCCTAGCTTGTAGTTTGACTTGGGATTGCGCCGAGGAATGAGGAGTAGTCGCCCGGTGGCTGAACGCTTGATGTTCGATTCTGTGGGCTTTTAGCTTTTCGTGTACCCTTTGGCTAGCAATGGTTAATTACATCCGGCTGTGGATGGCATTAAGATTTATTGTAGTGTAGGAAATGGACATACCAATGTGCGCGATTCGTGAATTTGCAAGGATAAGGATAGGAGTCGGAAATGAAGGAAACGGACAGAAGGTGACCTAGTTGGTGGGTGGTTAGAGAGGGAAGGCAGGCGAGACTAGTGAGGCCATTTTTTGCCATGTGTAAAGACACGTGCCGTTACCTATGGAAAGGATTGTTGATTAGAGACTTTAAAAAGAGTGTGGAGTTAGCTGGTCTCATTGTTGAAGAAATTGGCAGCAGTCGAAGCTTTATGGTTAGAAGAATTTAGTGGCGTATCCAAATTGAGGCAAATTCTTTTCGCTGCTTTTGCTGATGACGATAGCTTTGTCGGGTTTCTCTAGTTCAAATAATCTGAACTTTTGGCAATGTCAAACACAGTGATGAGCCCTGTTAAGTGGTGAAGTTTTTAAAGGGCAGGGCAGGAGGATGTCTCGTTGGAGAAACGAGATGAAATGGGTCCATTGATTATATTGAGTTCGCTTGGTGAAGCATATCTTAAATGGATTATTAAGGGGTTAATGATGCGTTTGGTTGGACTTTTGGGGAAAGCCATTGGAAAAATGCAAATGACTTTAGGTTGAAGGGGCTTTTCGTTATGCAAATTGTGATTGTTAAATTACAATCTAAAAGTCCATTGTGAAGTATCTCTAAGCAAAATAGTGCTTGAAGATTATATTTACAAATGACTTTTATGATAAAAAAAATTATCAAAAGAAAAATAAAAGAATTTGACTAGCAAGGGCAGGTAGCCACCGGCGATCGAAATCCGTCGCTGGTGGCCGACATCTGACTTAGGCAGCCTCGCAGATA
Source organism: Eucalyptus curtisii (assembly GCA_017140595.1). Taxonomy (NCBI): domain Eukaryota; kingdom Viridiplantae; phylum Streptophyta; class Magnoliopsida; order Myrtales; family Myrtaceae; genus Eucalyptus; species Eucalyptus curtisii. The sequence goes on from CM029500.1 coordinate 33,330,753, forward strand.
ACTGGGGAGGGCCACTCGGGGTCGGGCGACCCCCACTGGCGAGGGCGCCCGGGGTTGGGCGACCCCCGGCAAGGGTCGCCGGACGTCGGGTGACCTCCGGCGACTGCCGCGACCCAGATCTGGAGCGGTGAGGTCCTCCCGCGACCCCGCCGCCCCAGATTGGGTCGCGGCAAGGTCGGCGACCTAGACCTCGTTGCAACCCAGACGGGGCGGTGGTCGCGCCACTCCCCGGTGACGGTCACCTGGGCCACCGCGACCATGCCGAGCCGTCGGTGGCCGCTCACAGCCTCGAGCAACACGTCGGCCAACCTCCACGGAGAAGAAGATGAACAGTTCAATGGACGAGGGCAAAACCAGAAAAATTGAGAGTAAGTGAGGATAGTTTTGGAAGAAAATAAAAATATGAACAATACCTCTTGTATGCCGAGAAAGCTGAAAGTCCAAAGCACCCTCACACCTGCCTTGGGCTTTTAGCCTTGAGAAGGCTAACTTTGGTCTAATGGGAATTTCAAAGTTGTTCCCAAATACCCAATATTTAGCCTAAAGACCCTTGGAAGCCCAAAGACCCTTTGCAAAGCCAATTTCAAACGCACCCTAAGGCAGATTAGATATCCAAGAACGTATGCTGCACACCACGCACCACAGCCTATATGCTATGTCTGTTGACATGAATCAATCGGCAAAGTGCACGAGCCAAGTGCATGAGCCTTTATATCTTTGACTTGCAGTGAGGCTTTTCTCTGTGAGAGAATATAGTCAAGGCCAACATTACAGGCTCAATGATATTTGCTTTATCACATTGACCTTGTGGAAGTTCACATCCTTGGATTCTTTAGCCACAATGATATACTGAACCCATTTGCTTTTTATGTCATGAGGAAGAAATAATAGTCTTTGGATCTTTTCATATATCTAGGAAAATCGGAGTCAAGTTCATATAGGGCAGCTTGTTTGACCTTTGGCAAATATCTTATCCTGTGGGGAGCGGAAAGAACTCTAATCACTCCAATCACTCCATTATGAGTTTGATTCTGTCTTCAAACTTAATTCATGCTCACTCGAGATTGAATGAGACAAATAGAGTGCATTTGATTGGCATTTGATTTTCAATCGCCAGGCAATATTGATGATGGATTCTTATTGTTATGTGTGTATGGCTATCCTCTGATTAATGATGGATTCTTTCGAATGCTCTTTTCCAAGTGGTGCTGAAACTGCATTTGCTAGTCACTAATTTGAAAGCAAATGAGTTGAGATACTGATATATCTACGATCTTTGGATGGTGTTTAACAGCATATGCAGGATGAGGATAATGGAAGGTCATACAGGAAGTTCCTCTAACTGGTTTTGAAGCGAAATGCCATAATAATTCACCGTGGATTTACTTGAACCACAAAATTGGCTTCCAAGTTTTTCGTGTGAATCTTTTCGTGATTTCATTTCAGTGTTTTGATATGCGGCAACTTAATGCTGATAGTCGAACTTTGATTCATTCCATTTTTATGCATCATGACTCGTATTGCTACTTGAAGTAGTTTCACCTGGCACTTTGATTTGCATGTGGAATGGGACTGGTATCTTCTTGGTCTACAGCTATTGTGAGATGATGATAAACAAGAAAAGGGGAAAGATTCTTTATAGGTTTATGTTGTTTAGCTATTTTTGAGTAATATTAGGTGGTTCAAAACTGTGTTTAAGAACACTGCATAAAGTTATGGGGTTTTCAATTGATGGTCCTCATATAATTCTTTCGAATGGCCAGATATCCTGTGACATTAACCAAATTGTGATTTGGGTCCTTGTTTGTCAAAAGGAACTGCTCGCTTACTTTTCTGTTAATCTACTAGCCATCTACCAGGATTTCCTTTTCTGCCTTTTTTTTTCCTCGTGATGTGTAATTATGTCTTTGAAAAAAGATGCAATTATCATTAAGTTTCCCTCGAGTGCCAGGCCAAAAGGAAAAAATCTCACTTAAGGAGTTACCAACCAGCACACTGACACATCCAGTCATCACGCCTAACTTTTAAGACTGATTTTAAAGGAAAATGGAAACAAAAATCAAAGAAGGAGGAAGCCCAACAATTCATGCGGTATCGTTCTCCCATCAGAAAAGCAATCACAAAGCTTTGGAGAATCCTATCTCCATCATAGATTTCTTCATTATAAGACTCAGAAAGTTAATTACCAGCGATATCTCGATGCTCATGGATCTTAGAATCCCTCACCCAAAGTGTATCGCCAGGAAATATGTTAAAATCTGCAAGAGTAGAAGATTCCCCTTCTATTTTTGTGTGCCCTTTGTGAATTATCTGTTTTTTTTTTTTTTTTTTTTTCACAACATGCACATTTTATCCTCGCATTGATTAGATAGAACTACAAAAATGTAACTGCAAGTAGTGTCTGTAGCTTTTCTGAGTTAATGCAGGAAAATAAGAAAAATTGATTGATGCAAAGATATATTTGACTTTTCATCAAATAAAAATTGCTGCCAAAACTAAGTAAACTAACATTATTTCTCCACAAATATTAAAACAAAGCCAATAGCATGTTGATTTACACACTAGACCAACGTCCATTTTGTCAGCCAACCTTTCCATGAATTAAGCGTCTTAAAACTCACAAAACCAAATTCTTACCAAGAAAATGAGTGCCTCAATAATCCTATATGTTGATGGCACATGTCGTATGCATGGGTCAGGTTATAAGATATATAAGAGCAATAAATGGAGGCACCTTCAGAGAAGATAGAAAACGACGTCGTTTGTAAGGCATGTCGATTTTTTTTTTTAAATATAAAATTCACGTAATTATTTTGGCCGGAATCTCTCGCCGGTGGCACCAAAGTGATCGTTTTTCCTCCGATTTGGCACTTAAGTGATCCGACAGAAACTTTTTGTACCAAAATAAGCGCTGTACACAACTTTTGGCACTGATAGTGTACTTACCCCATTATTTTGGCATTTAAAAAAAATAATGAGGGCAAAATAAGAAATTTAAATAATGAGTGATGATAATTTTCAAAGCTAGTCCCTATTAGCATTGGGCTAGTCTTGGGCTTTTAGCCTTCCAAATGCTGACTTTCACTTGAAAGCTATTTCAAAATGATTGCCAAACGGTCCGGTATTTACCTAAGGGGCTTTGAAGGCTGAAAGCCCCTTGGATTCAAAGCCCATTGGAAATGCTTAACCAAACGCACCGCCTTTGGGTAAACCAATCCTGAAAACTTTGGTAGAAAGCTTGAAATTTTTTTTTTGCCCTAAAATATCTGCTTGGCCCACTTAATTTATATAATAATACCTCCCTCGATAAATTTTTTTGTGTTAATATGTTATTCAATAAGAAAAAAAATAAATACATACATAAATCTATATAGAAAAAAAAATCAAATGCATGAAGATTTTCATTTGGCTGAGGGTTTGACCTCTCTTGGGTAATTAGGCCCCGTTTGGTTCGGCTTTGGGCAAATGCTATTGGGAAAATGCAAATACATTTGAGCTAAAGGGGTTTTTGAATTTATTTTAAATGCCGTTGGGTAAAAACTATATTTTGTAAAGGACTTTTGCTAAGTTTTATATAAAAAAAATTTTAATTTTTTTTTAATTTAGCCACCGGTAGCCAATGTCCGCGTTAGATGCGGCCGTCGGATAGCCTCGCTTGAGGTCGCTAGACCTCAAGCAACGTTCTGATCGCAACCCAAGTGGTTGTTTGGGTCGACGACCTCGGGCGTGGTCGCTGTTGCCGCTGGACCTCAAGCGACGCTTGGGGTTTGCGACCTAGGGCTGTAGCCTGTGTCACGAATCGCAGGCAGCGGTGCGCAACCAAGGCGATGACCGCCTAGGTCGCGAACCCCAGGTGCCGTCACTTGGGTCGAGCAAACCCAAGCGTTGCCTGAGGTGTGGCGACCTCAAGCCATCGTCGCCTGGGTCGCATGAACCATGGCAACCACCGCCTAAGGTCACCGGATCTCGGGCGATGCTTGGGTCGTGCGACCTAGGTGACACCCGAGTTTCTTGCCGGTGGCCGCAACCCCAGCGGCGGTCGCCGGTGGCTGCAACCCCTAAGCGGTGGTCGCCGGGGTCAAGTGACGCCTCGGGCGACGGTCGCTGGTGCGAGCAACTCCTTCGTCGGCGTCGTCGGCCTCCGTTCGTTTCTCCAAAGAAGATGAATAGTCTTTGTGGGACTTGCATTCGAAGATGCAACTTCCCAAAGTACCTCAAGAGTTATTTTGGGCTAAAGGCCCTTAGAGTAATTTGGAGATGCAATTGCATCTTGCCAAAGTCATCCAAAAAATTGAACCAAATGTGTTTGTGTTGACACCTAAATTTTGGTGACTCGTTTAGTCATTTATCGCATTAAAAATTATGGATTAATTTTAACCCTACAAAAAATTAATTAATTAATTAATTGCATAGCATATAGTTTTAGGTGCATTTATTTTTAATTTGCATTTACAATGGGCCGATGACAGATGGGTTCGAATTGATAATTCAGAATTTTAATTTGATGAGTTGAAATTTAAGTCGAAAAGAAGCAGATCGGCTAGCGCGTATCCCGGAGAGATTTTACGAATTTATATTTGTGAGATTTCAATTTAAAAATAAATATTACGTTCGGAGAAGTAAATATTACATTTGAAAAAGAAATCTCTGTAGATATGGATAATTTGTGGCCTATAAATAGGTTAAACGTAGGTTTTAGGGGGTTCTTTCTCGGTTTTCGAAGTAAAAATTCACAAAAGGAAAATAGGGTTTTCGGGCTCTAGGGAGAAGAAAAGTCAATAGAGGCTTTGGGGGTTTCTGCTGAAAAGCAGAAAATAGCAGAGTGAGGGAGACGTGTGAGGTGAGAAGAGAGAGAAAAACAAAAGGAAAAAAAAAAGGAAAATAAGTGAAAGCAGAAGCGGAAGAAGAAGAAGACCGGTTCTTCTTCTTCGGCCGCTTGATCTCCTGCGAGCAACGACGTCCCTCCGCCGCTGCCGTCCGCTCCGCACCCAACGCCGGAAGCAGCAGCCCCCTGCTCCGTCGCGCTCCCCCTGCAAGCCCTCGCCGCGCCACCGCTCTCCCGTTCGCGACGCCTGCAGTCGGCCCCGCAGCAGCTCGCCCTCTGCCGGTCGCCGCTCCCGCGCCTGAGTGATCGCCAGCCACCGTCACTGTCGTCCCTACTGCCGCGCCATCGCCGCCTCAGCTAAGCTGCTCTCCATCACCCGTGTAGCCGCTCCTTGTCTGGCCCGACGAAGCCCACTGCAATTTGCAGCCTAGCCCCGTCGCCCTTGCCCCTGTGAAGCCGCCACTGCACCAGCACCGCCGATCTGCTCGACGCCCGTCGCTACTGCTTCTCCCGTCCGCGTTGCTCGCTGCACCACTGCCGTTCGACCCTCCTCCCGCAACGCCAGCAGCTGCTGTCGCCTGTCCGCCTCGTCTCCGCCCAGCCCCCACCGAGCCGCTCTGCCCCTTGCCTGCTGGTCAGTCGCTGCTCCTCCCTCGCCGCGCGCTGCTGCCCCTCGCCGGAGCTCCGACCGACGGCGAACCACCACCGCGACCTCCGACCCACGGTGACCCACCGCCACGGCTGCCCATCCTTGAGCCGTGCCGCCCCGAATCTCAATCGTGGTCCTACTGATCGGATTTTTTTGGAAAAAATTCAAATTTAGGTAGATTTTTATTTTATTTTATTAGGTAGAGATTTATTTTATTTTATTAGGTAGATTTATCTTGTTTTAATTTTTGATGTTTTGTCTCTTTATTTGAAATATTTCTTGATGCCCAATTGAAATTCCCGATGTACCACCTCGATTCGCAACCACACACGAATTTTTATTCCATCTATAAGACTTTAGATGGAATAACTAATCACGCAGAGTAAAGTTAATATCTTGATCTTTAAGGCTTAAGATCAATTTATCTTTTTACCAAAAAAAGATTAATTTATCGATTTTATTAGCGAAATAATCAAGTTTGGATTTCAATTCGAATGATGGATAATGACCATGGATGATTTAGTGTTTATCTCTTAATTGTTTTGTTTATCTAGAAAATACAAAAAAATTGCATTTGCATCCCATGTAGATTAGAATCCATTGCATGATACGTTAGTTATTTTTTAAAATGCATGTTTGGAAAGTATTTAGAATAGATAACATTTCACTTTAGTTTCCACTTTAGTTAGATTTTTATTTTTAGTGATTTTAATTACGAATTTTCATAAAAAAAATATAAAAAAAAAATCATGCACGTGTCATATAGAACTAGGTTCATTTAATGCCCGTCATCTAGTGATTGTTGCTAGGTTCATTTAGTTAAAAATTACTCGTCATTAGAATTATGTCATTTTATTAATTTAGATTGCACATTCAATCATTGGATAATTTTAATTTCGAATTTCATGAAAAATGCAAAAAAAATTTAGAATAAATCCATTTCATGCTTCAGAATAGATTGCATGCTTATTAGTAGGGGTGAGCGCGGTTCCCGGGTAGAACCGGGAACCAGAGAACCGAACCGAGGTTCCGGTTCGTTCCGGTTCTAAAGGGACCGGTCCGGTTCCGGTTCCCCTTTTCTGGGAACCGGCGGTTCCGGTTCCGGTTCCAGTTCCTATGAGAACCGGAACCGGAACCGGGAACCTGAAGCGGAACCGGAACCGGTCCGGTTAGGGCGAAATTAACTTTTACTTTCACATACGACACCTTGATTCACGCCTTCATGGTTCTCTCTTTGCCCGATCTCCGCCTCGCTTGACGCCACCACCGGACGCCCTCGACGCCACCGCCGCCCGACCTCGGCTCGCTAACCCTCGCTCGAGGCCACCTCCGCCGCCCGACCTCGGCTCGCCGCTTGCCCTCGACGCCACGTCGCCGGTTCCTAACCGAAATGCCGCCTAAAGCCGCCAAATCGAAGGAAGCCCGGCGGAGCGGCCGATCCTCGCGGGTTCTCCTCCCACCTCAAGATCGGGATCGTATGCTCCCTCCTCCTCTCCCTTCTCCTCGCCTCTTCATTTCCGTCCGCTCGCTTCGATTCACCCTTCCCTCACAAGAACCTCGGATGAGGGGAAAACGAGGGGTCTTTCAATGTCGTTTCCGATCGGAGATTCAATTTCTTCCGTAGTTTGCATGTGGTTTCTCCGCTATCCGGTTTTCGCCGGGAGGATTTCGCGCCTCGCTCTTTTGCTCCTCCTTTTGATTCTTCTATTATGCATCTGCGGTTCATGGATTTAAGGATATAAGAGCTGTCGTTTACGGTGGGCTCTTTGTTCCGTCTGCGTCGATAAAAACCATCTCCGTTTCTCGGACGGGACATATTATGTGTTCCTCCCCCGAACTCTGTCTAGTGCATCCACTTCCCGGGTCACTTGTTCGTGGAGCTCAACGATTGCCTTCAATAATGAGAAGGGTAGAGAGCATCCGCTTGCAATTCAACTCAAGGATGTAATAGATTATTTGGTCCCTGCTTCGAATGTGTGTTATGTTCTAAGTTTTGAAAAAGTTGTTGTCTCGTGTATCTTATTAGTGCGTCTCTTTTGTCTCGACAGATCTTGGAAGCTTTGACTGCAGCCTCATGTCGGAAACGTTTTGTTTTGAAAGAGTAGAGCTCCTTGGAGATGCTTACTTAAAATGGGTTGTAAGCAAATTTCTATTTCTTAGATATCCTCAAAAGCATGAGGGTCGGTGACCGAGAATGAGGCAACAAATGGTGAGTAACATGGTCTTGTATGAGTATGCTTTGAATAAAGGACTTCAATCATATAACCAAGCGGATAGATTTGCTCCATCTAGATGGGCTGCACCAGGAGTGCTTCTGTCTTCGATGAGGATACAAAGGATGAAACTTCCTTGTTTGATATGGAGCATTCACTTGCTGAAGTTGGAGGTAGGTCGGATGTAATTGGGGCTGAGTTTGATGATGAAAGCATTGAAGATGGTGAAGTTGAGAGTGACTCAAGTTCTTACGAGTTCGTCTAGCAAGACACTAGCAGATGTTGTTGAAGCATTGATTGGGGTGTATTATGTTGAAGGTGGGAAGAATGCTGCCAATCACTTCATGAAATGGGTAGGAATACGGGTTGAGGTTGATATTGACAAGAAAGAATGTGCAATCAGGTCATCAAATGTCCCAGAGAGCATCCTCGGGAGTGTCAATTTTGATGCTTTAGAATCTGCCCTTAATTTGAAGTTTAAAGACAAAGGCCTCTTGATAGAAGCTATTACTCATGCATCACGGCCATCTTCGGAGTTGGTGTCGCGGTTAAACACAAGCTCCATTTACACCTTCGGCATGGGTCCAGTGCCTTGGAGAAGTAGGTTTTTCATTTCTTTCTTTCTTGCTCGTGACATTGTATCATCATTAAATTTCTTTTGTGGTTGTTTGATACATAACATGACTGTAAACAATATTGTTTGACTTGTCTATGAGGGTAATGACTATTAGGTCTTTTGGCTTCTTTTTTTTCCAGATCAGGGATTTCGTAAAGGAAGTTCAGGATGAATTGTCGAAGCCAGGTTTCAACTCTTTTGGTTTAGGGGATTAAAGCACCAAAAGTCCTTGCCGATATTGTTGAATCCATTGCTGGTGCTATAGTCCTTGATAGTGGACATGATACTGCTGTTGTGTGGAAGGTTAGTTCGATTTGGTTGACCTATGGGCATTCTTTTTTCAGTATGCCCTCTTGGAAAACAAAAAAAGAGGATAAATGGAAAAAAAAAACAGTGAACTTCGTTTTTTTTTTCTTCTGTTGGAATTGTGAATACATAGAGAGTATCTAGAGTACTGAATTGTCTTTTTCTTTTACAGGTTTTTCAGCCCTTGTTGCATCCCATGGTCACTCCAGATAGACTCCCAATGCATCCTATCGGGAGCAAAGAGCGCCGCGGCAGCAGTGAAGGCTTGGAGTATAAAGCCTCCCGAAATGGCAACTTGGCCACGGTTGAAGTCTTTGTTGATGGAGTACGGGTTGGGGTTGCTCGGAATCCACAAAAAAAGATGGCGCATAAACTTGCTGCACGAAATGCTCTTGTTGTTCTGAAAGAAAGGGATACATTTGATGCTAAGGTGAACAATGATGGAAAGAAGAGAAATGGTAACCAAACATTTACGAGGCAGACATTGAATGACATATGTTTGCATTGAAACTGGCCAATGCCATTATATAGGTAAGACTGAATTTGTCATCTCTTATTGCAACTTCTGAATTATGATCATTGAACGCTTATGAGTATTATAGACTGTGTTTGTGTTATATTCTCTTTGATGAATGACAAGTTTGTTTATTATTGTTGCATTCATTTATATTTTTTTAACTAAAAAATGAAAAAAAAAATGAAAAAGAAAAAAAAAGAACCTGTTGGAACCTGGAACCGACCCCGGAACCTGTGATAGGGTAGGTTCCAGGTTCTTGGTTCTGACGGGTAGGTTCCAAGTTCCTAAAAATGAGGAACCTGTACCCGAGGGTAGGTTCCAGGTTCCAAGCGGAACCTGTAAGGAACCGGGAACCGCTCACCCCTACTTATTAGGTCATGGCATATCATTTTATGTTAGATTAGAAGTATTGCATTGCATATGGATTATATTCTCATTAAATAAGTGAAAACAAAAATTGAGAAATTGCGTGTTAATTAGAAATCATATCTAGGACTGTTGATGTGAATTCTGATTTAATATTGTAGATGCTTTCGTTGCTATGAGGTAAGTCTTGCAATTTATTCATTACTTTATCTGGGTGTTAAATTGGTGGTTTGCGCACCCGCATGATCGTCTCACATGTTAGGGAAGTGAATTAAAATTAATTCAAGCTGCTTGCCAAACATTTTTTTCAAAATGAAAGAAAAATGTACCGAAAGGGCGTTAGAGAAATTTAGCGTAATCAAGTTCCCAAACTAAAAAATTTCTGGTTCGCGAAGTAAAGTAAATCTCCCGTTATTTTACTTGGATTTCTAATCGACCCATCGAAAATAGATTAGTGGCAACTCCTGATTGAAAATCATTTGCATGTTAAGAACTTGAATTTAAGTCGCGAATTGGTATGGGCTTGAGAGAGCTCGAGCTAAGTTTAAGTTTAGTAATCCATTAGCCAAACCCTAGGTGGTTCATCCGAAATTTAGGTCGCGATAGTTTGCATTTGGCCAAACTCTTTTAGAGCCCAAAAGCCCCTTCCAAATGCCGAATTAAACGGGCCTTAGCTGGTCTAGAGTCTAGCTAGGCATATTCTTGTAGATTCTTCTCTGTTTTTTTGCCTTGTTGGGCCATATAAAATTCAATTCCTTGAAATTCCCAAGTTCTAAAATTTTTTGCGCCTTGACGGGTTCCATCTGTCATGTAATGTAACAAAGATTTAGAGAGGGAGCAGCGTGGATTTGTTATGTTGGTAGAAATTTCCTTGATGTAATCCAAAGGTTTTCCGTAACTTTATTCGAAGAGGTTGATGTTCAGATGAGGAAAGGGAATATCTGGAATTCCTTTTGATGTTGGTCATGAAGATGAGCAAATGTTCAGATGAGGAAAGGGAGTATCTGGAATTCCTTTTGATGTTGGTCATGAAGATGTGCATGAGATTAATTATAATTTTAGCTAATGAATTTATATAATATCAGCTAACCCTATCCCAAGATCAACTACAAGAAGCATAAATACCCGTTCTTCCAAGGAAAAACTGATGGATGGATTCGTGTTTTTGCCTCGAAAATGGCTGAAATGGGTTTAGGGCTTATTTAGGTTCAAGACTAATTATTTAGGTTCAAGACTAACAAAAAAAACATATTGTATTTTTGACCTAAAATTTAAGACAAACAAAAAAAAAGGGGCATTGGAAAAGAAGAGAGAAGTGGAGATGCGGGGTATCGATCCCCGTACCTCTCGCATGCTAAGCGAGCGCTCTACCATCTGAGCTACATCCCCTTGATTGGTACCATTGTTTTCTAAATTAATAAATTTTAATTAACATGAACAAATTAGACACCGGAGAATTAGAGAAATTTCCAATTCCAAAAAAGCAACTCATCTAACGGTGATGCGCAAAGTAAATTAACTGTTCCTATATTGTTTCACCTCGCTCTTTCATCGAATGAGAGTATCCCTACGATTACATGAAAAGCCTCCATGCATGCATGGATCATCTCACAACCAAACTTCCACCATTTTACCTATCAACCCCCACTCTCTCTAAAAGTATAATTATATACAGTGGAAATAGTTCTCGTTTTCTCAAATTTAGCACCACAATCTCCATCAATTTCGCCTCACTTGCTAGACCCTGCGGACCTGTACTTGTACCTACCGGCCCAGAACAGGTAGTTCAGGAAGTTCAGCCCGCTGAGCACGCACATGAGCCAGTAGAACCTCTCCAGATGGTACCCGTTCAAGCTCGCGCCCTCGAGCCACGGCCGGTGCCCGGAATGGCCCGTCGCGCTGTTCACGATCGACACAATCACCGTGCTCAGATAGTACCCCATGGCCAGGGAGGCCCACGAGAGGGATGTTGCCAGGGACCTCATGCTGGCCGGGGCCTCCGAGAAGAAGAACTCCAGCAGTCCCGCCAGGGTGAACAGGTCGGCCGACCCGAGGAACAGGTACTGTAGCGCGATCCAGAAGAAGGTGATGGGCAGTGGGCCGGGGGAGGCGAGGAGGCCCGAGTCGGTCGCGACCCGCTTCCGCTTGATCTCCACCAGGGCGGCCACCGCCATGGCCAGGACGGAGAGGGCCAGCCCGATCCCGATCCTCTGCAGGTGGGTTATGCCCGTCTCGGTCTTGGTGGCCCGCCGCGCGAAGGGGATGATGAAGTGGTCGTAGACCGGGGCGAGGATCATGATGAAGAGGATGGGGAAGATCGGGAGGGAGGCTGGCGGGACCTTGAGGGAGCCCAGTTTGGTATCCATGGTCGACGCTTGTTGGACCGAGAAGGTGGAGAGCTGGGCCAAGCAGCAGTTGAGTATGATGGTGCAGGCGAAGACGGGGAGGAGTTTCAGGACAACCTTGACGTCTTCTACTTGCTGGACGCTGCACTCCAATGACCGGTGGATAGGCTTGCTTGTCACTGCTCTGTTCAGGAAGCTCAAGCTTCCATTCGAGGGAAGTGTCGCCTCCTTCGATTTCTGGTCATCTTCTTCTCCTGCTTCGAATGCTTCCTGTTTGCATTGGGCCGTCTGCGTTGTTGCACAAGCAGGGCTCGTGTTCATGCTTGCAATGGCATTGCTTGTGTTCCTAGATTTGCAGGGATTGAGCGTGGCAGCAACCAAAACCTGTCGCAACAAAGAATGCATGAGCAAGATGATATGGTAACGGGTGATTACTGATCGGACACATGCGCATTCTTAAGAACTAAAGCGATCATCGGGCAGGCTCGAGCCGTGCTGGAAAAGGAGGTCTCCAGGCTCCTTCGGCCTCGGCAGGCTCCATAAACTGTCAGGCTCATGATAAGGTCCATCCAATCACCCTTTCCAGCAGAGACTAAGGGAAAACCAATTCAAGAAAATGAATGCAGACCTTGAAAATGGTCGTGAACGGACTCCCGGAGGGGATCTTGTTCCTGTAAATGGCTGTACCAGCAAGAAAGATCGGGATGGACAGGAATATCGCGAGCGTCGAGATCCCGAATCCCCATTGCCAGCCCTTGTTGTCCTCGACCCAGACCACCAACGTGACCGCAATCAGGCCACCGCAGGAGAGGCAGAACACGAAGTAGTTGAAGAAGGTGGACCTCTGCTTCCTCCCCTGCGGCGTGGTGTCGTCGAACTGCTCGGCCCCGTGCGACGGCAGTGAGCCCTTTATCCCCCCAACCCCAAGCGCCACCAGGTAGAGCCCCGCAAACAGCATCGCCGCCTTCCTGCCGCTGACCTCTTGGCATACGGCTGTGGGGTCGGCCTGGTCGCAGGGTGGCGGCTTCAGCGAGGCCGACTTGGCCTGCACCGTGAGTATGACCAAGCCCTGTTGCACAATATGAAAAGGGAGAAGATGAGAGTTCTAGACTTCATAGAATACAAAGAGAATCGCTCTAGCACGCGGCATCTCGACACCGGCGAGGGTTGACCGCACTTCTCCGGCCATCGGTATCCGGTGAAAAGCTTATCATGGGCGTGACCCGTGATATAATTCGTTCGTCAATTGGATCGCCGATCGAAACCAAAGACATCCCCCCACACAAATTTCAGTATGTTATCACATGATCATGAATCCAACAAGTCACGAGGCCAATTGTGATCTGCTCGTGCTTCCCTTCTTTTGCAGTTACCATAAAGTTTCCATCTACAAAGCAGGTACAACCGCATTTGCCAAAGCTTAAGGTTCATGTGATTTGCTTTTGCTCCCTCTCGTTTAAAAAAAAAAAAAAAAGAAGAGAAAATTCTATTTTTGGTGAGTTTGCACTAGCAGCTTCCCCTTTAAAAAAATAAAAATTGACACTTTCCCTAGAAATCCATTTTTTTTATTTACCTAAATAAAGGAGCCTCGCAAGATTCAATAATAATTCAAAGAAAGCAACGTTACGTGCAGAGAATTTCCCTATAAGGAGGCGACATTTTGGAAATGGGGCCCCCCTCAGCCCTCAGGCCATGTGTCAATGGCCCGGCAGCGACAAATGCTTCACACGAAATGTCAACGTTTGAGGACCCTTGGCTCCTCAAAATGCCGCACAAAAGACACAAATTGCATCCGCTTCACGATGGCGCTCGTGGCTTTTTAGGTCTTGACCAATGACAGGGCGCCCCAACTTACGACTATCTTGACGAGAGTACGACAATACAAACATGCCCACAGGACTAATTAGTCCCGAATTTTCGACTTAGGTCATGACACATCGATACACCTAGACATAAGCCGGCACTAATAGACGGGGTATGCTCCGATTGGAAGTGTTTAAGACCAACCGTGTTTGACCCAAATCAAAAGAGGTCTAGGACAAGACAAAAGGTCATGATCATGTTCCGTTTCTATCCCCTCATCACCAAGATAAGATCACTAATCGATTGGGAGAGATCTTGATCACTCAACATCTTGGACAATGACCACACGAGTGGGACTCATCCACATGTGTCTTTGGTGCGACGATGGGACGCTGAAGACGGCACGTGGCGTTGCGTGCATGGGGGTTGACAATTGGCACGGTGGCTCGACTCCACTGGCCAGAGTTTTCATGCCGCACCGCATTGCATTGTCAATGAATGGGACAGGAATTAACACTTTTTTTATTTATCTGACGAGGGTTTTCAAAGCTGAAATTGAGAGAGGGAGAGGAGTCTCTAACATGATTGTCCTATGAATGAAACGACACGATTGTCGAGGGAACTCCATGTGATTGGAGCAAAAGTTGCCCTGAGGAGTAATTGCAAAGGGGCCCATCACACCACGTCAAGCTCAACAATTATATTGATGTTAGATTTATAGACCCAGGTCCCAAGATTTGCAACAACCTATTGAAAGATGTCTCCTTTTGTTTCGGTTTTTTGGTAATGTGGAACTCTATCCTCATTTAATGTCTGGAACTATTTTTAGCACCACAATGACAAAACCTAAATCAGGATTAAAACCCATGTCAACCTCCGTACGGCTTTTTCTAAGGGATGGATACCGACTAAGTAAATTTAATCATCTTGTGGACTGAGGTCTAGGCCGGTCAACGCGAAAGACAAAATGGACGAGTCTAAGCAAACCATTCTCTTCTTTGATCTAGCATACTCAAGTTGTGTTGATTTTATACAGATAAATATACTATTTTATGTGGTCAGGAGATTTAGACAAAGAACTATAAGTTTGATCCATCTATATTCATCAGGATTTATGATAACAATATGATAGAATCCATATTTCAACAATTAGGCCATTCTAAGCTACTCAAGAAACATCTTTCATAAAGATGCATCTCCGGAAAACTGGTCGAGAACATTGCACACTTCAGGACACAAGGTCGGCAACAAAAACTTCACATGTGGAATTAGGCATGCCATATGTAGACTTAAGAGTCTCAAGAACCCTAAAACATAATGCTTGCCAAGAAATCTAGCAAAACCCATGATATGCTCACGAAATAGAATGAATGGAAACTTCTTGACCTAATCTATCACGACAAGGACACCAAGGAATTCCCCCCCAAATCGACGCTGTAAACGTTACTTTCTATCGATTTCCCTAGTGGAATGGAACCAATCATCACCTTGTTTGTCCCCTCTCCCAAGTTAATGGGAACATAATCATCACTTATCAAATCTCACCGGATCAGAAACTAGCACCTTCTAATTCGGATCAAGCAAGCAAGCGAGCACGACGTGTCGATTTCGCACCCACCATGAGTGGTGAAGCCCGCGTCCGGCCAAGTGGCGCAGGATCATTGGCCGCTTCCTTCAGCCATTCACTTAGCTTGCAACACGTCATCATGATAAGAGGTGGGGAGCAACAACACAAGCATCGACGACGACAATGACAGGAAGCAAGCTCCTCTCCCAATAAGCGCTCTTTCCAATGAAAAGAAGAGGAGTGGCACATAACGATTTATCTAAACATTTTACCATTTGTTTTACGAACCTTCCAACTTTAACGTAAAAACATTTTGAAATTTTGTTCCAAATATATAAAGATCGATGTTTCTCGAAGCTCGAAGTAATTGTTTTTAATTTCCGGATCTCGAAGAAAGAGGCTGGAGTGAAAATTAGGGGTGAATATTATGAGTTGCCAAATAGTCTCTGTCTTCAGAAATTTCATATAATGTTTATATCCTGCCCCTCTTTCCTTTCTCTCTAGCAACCTAAGCTAGTTTTCTATTCCTTTCGTCGCTAACGAACGGTTCTAGAGAATATTTGGTACTTAAAGCCAATCCGAGCCGTTCATCATGGCGGATCCACGTGGTCTAACGGCCACGATGGACCCCGACCGGGTTCGCTCAAGTCCACACAAGTATTGTCTGACCTCACAGCTACGGTAGACGATACAAGGTCGTTTGGGAGGGTTGTCTGTTTTCTCTCTCATTGAATGAGAAACGAGATGCATTGCATTTGCAATGGAACTTCTTAGACGCCAAGTTTTGAGGGAAAAACATGATCCTTTCCCGGCTCTCAGTGCCCACCCACGGCTTCAATTCCCTATGCATTCTTTAAAAAAAAAAAACGTTTCTTTTCCTTTTCCTATATATATATATATATATGTATGTATTCACCATGATTTCGGCAGGAGTAGAGGACAAAGTAAAACTAAAAGCCAAAAATATATTTAAAAAATGGGGAACTGCCCCCTAATTTCAGAGAAATTTTAACTGATTTTTAGAAGTTAAGGCCAAAAATGCAAGAAGAAGGGATATAATTCATTTTTTCCGTTTTTTTACCTTTTTTTCCGACAGCCAGATTAACCCAAGGAGTTACGGAACGAGAAGGAATTAATTGACTGCGAGGAAAAGAGGGGAGAAAAAGGACAAAAAAAAGGGCAGGTAGGAAGGGGTGATGAAATCGTACCAGGAATTCAATGGCTGCGCTTATCAGGTAGATGCGATAAGCGGTGAAGAAGGCGTCGGAGAGGAAGCCGCCGAGGAGGGCGAGGAGGAAGGCCGTGCCCATGAAGTTGGTCACGTCGTTGGCCGCCCTCGACGGCGACACGTGCATGTAGTCCGCCATGTACATCACCAGGTTGCTCGCATTCGCCAGGTACGCCAGGTTCTCCAGCACCTCCGCCACTGTGGCAAAAACAGAGAACACCAGATCAGATCGCGCCTTGCCCATCATTTTTTTTCCTTGAAAAAGAACGACTTGACGAATCTGCAGCCGTTGTTACTATCGCATGTAAAAATTGGACTGAGCGAGGGCCTTACCTAAGACGAAGAAGGCTGCGAGCATGCCGCCGTGGCGGCCGACGATGGCTGGCCGGCTCCTCCAATCGACGTAGCCGTCCCATGTGGTCGCCGCCATCTGTGTATGGCCTCCTTCCTGATCCTGTAAGTATCCAGAAAAAGTCAGGAAAAAAGGTTAATTGATGGATCACATGATGAGCCCTTCTCTCTTTTCTTTTTGTTTTCTATTTTCTGCTAAAAGATGAGTAGCTGTTATCGGTTTTTAAAGCGGAAACATGTATGCCGAGTTCACAGGCCGAGAGAGAGAGAGAGAGAGAGAGAGAGAGGTATAAACCACAAGAGGGAGAGAGACCAGCAAGAGGAACCCACCATTTTTCTCTCTTTATGTCTCTCTGTATCCTTTCTCTCTCCACACAGCAACCCTTTTCAACTTGTGCTTGTGATGTGTTATTGCAGGAGAGAGAGAGAGAGAGAGAGAGAGAGAGGGAGAACCTTGAATAGGGAAAACAAGAGGGCTGAGCAGATTGGAGATTTATAGAGAGAGGAGAGAGAGAGTTTTGGAGGGCGTGAACTGACTGGGGAGGTGGAGTGTAAGGTCCAACTTGGGGGAAAGGGAATGATATGGTCTGAATACCCAAAAATCACTTTTTTTCCAAACCTCTCTTTCTGCATTTTACAGATATGGAGTATATTACATGTGCATGTTTGACTATACTTTAGCTTAGAAGTCGGCCTACCCGTGCATGACCAAATCACAAGATAATTTTTTCTTTATTCTTGTGATTGCTTGGTTAAGTGTCCCTCTCGATCCCTCCAAAACAATTGGGGGGGCCAGCATCTAACTTGCTTTTCTTCTCCTTTCCGCCTACTAGAAGAAAGGGGAAATCGGGATTACTTTCTCTCCTTTGACCACGCACCTCACGATGAAAGGCATTTTTAGTCGTCGTGTATATTGTAATAGACGGAATCAATCACGTTAGTGAAAACTTTTCTTGATAGGCCACTTGTTATCATCGCCATTTGGTTGGTTTGGTTATAAATCCTCACCAATAATAGGTGTCAAGGCCCAAAGAGACAATCATGTTGTCGAGTTGCTAGAGGGTTGCATTGAATGTGTATTTTCGTTATACCTAGACCCTCATGATTGCAATATACTCACCGAGTACATTATATCCAATGGCTTAGACTTGCCTAAGGACCATGTAGTGCATGCTTGCGCGCCTCACTATGTGCATCCACTACATCTAAATTGCTAAAGTTGGACGAAACGGCACGAGGCTCACCCAACTCTATGTTGTTTGTATCATTACATGTATAGGGTTTATATGCATAGGGGTGGGCAAAAGGAATCGTCGGAATTAGATTGAATTGGCTGATTTCGAGCAATTCTTGGGGGCATCAGTTCGGTTCCTTATTTCAAAAAATTAAACTTGATGATTTTTGATATGGTTTCTAATTTCATGGGTGGAACTGTTCATTTGGATTGGATTGATTTTTTAAAATTTCTTAAAAAACTGTAAAAACTAATGGAAATAAACTTTAAAGAAGATTTGTTAATATTCCATGGGTGCTCTTATTGTTCTCATTAATCAAAAGGAGGTGCTTCTTCAAACTAGTAATTTAGTCAAAAGCACTCGAGACTTGTTAATATTGAGAAAAAGGAAATACTTTTGCACAATACCCCCTAATTATTTTTGACGTCACACTTAACTCCCTAAATGGAAAGCAAATAATTAAGGGTGCGTTTGTTTGTGTTTTTGTTCAAAATTTGTTCTAGAGAACATAAATAGAAAAAATTATTTCTGTTTCGGGGAACAATTTTTTACTAGAAAAACGCGTTTGGTAAATTTGTAAAAAAATAACATAAACACGTTTTTTGTTTCTTTTTGTTTTTTTTATTTTTTTATTTAATTTTTCCTTTTTTTTTCTTTTTTTTTTCTTTTTTTCTTCCTTTTGGCCAGTTGCCGGTCTCGGCCATGGCCGGCGACCGACCGGCGAGGGCCGGCGGCCTCACGGGTGGCTGGGCGAGCTCGGGCTCGCGTCATCCGGCGAGCTCGAGCGCCCGGCCTGCGCCGAGCCTCGGGTCGGCGACGCTTCGGTGAGTTCGCCGGCCCTCGATGGCCAGTCGCCGGTCATGGCCGAGCGGCCGAGGCCGGTGACCGGCCAAAGAAAAAAGAAGAAGAAAAGAAAAAGAAGAGAAGAGAGAAGTGTTTCGCAAAACGTTCTTAAAGGAAACAAGAAATAAGTTTTTATTGTTTTTGCGTTTTTTTTTGTTAAGGAACAAAAAAATAGATTTGGAACAAAAAACGCAAACAAACGCGTTTGTTTTTTTTTCCCGGGAACAAAAAAACATGAAATTTGTTCATAAACAAAAAAAAAAAGAAACACAAACAAACATGCCCTAATTGACATTCTATTTCGGGGTAAAATGCGATTTAACGAGAGATTATAATAGAAGAACATGCCATCGGTTCTATTAAACCACTCGGGAATTGAACTAGACTGGTCAGTCAAGTTCCAAGGGGCACTAGTTTGATTCCCAATTTCAGAAATTGGAGATCGGCTCTTCTGGTTTGTTTCTTGATCCATGGTAAGGAACCGGACTGCCCGAGAATCAATTACCTCTACATGCACTTGTGTTTACATTGTCTCCTTAGTCTATGGGCTTAAGTACTCATATTCATAAATTTCGCGAGGGTGAAATAATGACCCCTCGCATGAATCGACAATGATTAATCGGGTTTAATTAGACCGAATCTTTTAGGTCAAAATCATGTGTATAAACATATATTCCTCTTCAACTGCCTTTTAGGTGTCCGGATCCCTTAAAAGTATTTATAATCCGATCACCGCATCGTGTGCACATCGTTCTGCTAAAAAACCTAACCGATAAGCATGATCGGGAACCCCTTTCTGCGCATGTCATCGGCTCCCCACGCCCGGCAAATTGAGTCAAGAACTGAAATGCAACCAAGGAAGAGGAATCTATTCCTTTAAAACACCAAGAACACGCGTAACAACGCGATCCTCAGAAGGCGATGCTTGACTTATCGAGGAGGCAATTCAGCTTAGGTTTGCGAGAGAAAGAGAGAGCATAGCACACGATGAAGTGCGACTTTTGTCTGCACGCACCAGCGACCGTACGATGACGATAGAAGTTTCCCGATCGTGGGCGTGCTTCGTATCCGGAAACGGATCGTTTTAAAGGTAGATTCGAGTCCTATGGGATAGTGGGTCTTTGCATATTTGGCTGAAAACAACTCCTAATTCTCACTTTCATTCCTTCTCATTCTTTTTAATTTTTTGTCTAATCTTTTTCGTGGGGGACTAGAGGGTTCTGATAAGAGGGTCAACCCGTGGCTTTTTTTGACGGGCGTACCTACCCATCTTCCACCACTGCTGCTACCATGGACGGCACATGCGGAATGTTTTAGGTTTTGGTGGGGGTGGCGCAAAAGTTGATGCGGCGAGACCTGGGTCGTGAGCCTCTTTTTAACTACTCTTTCCTATGGTTAAGCAATTTCTCATTGACTTGGACAAGTTCGGGTTCGTGAACCTGCCATCTCGACGGCTCAGGAAGGTCGGTCCCCATCTAGAAAGAGTCCTATACATTGAACCTATGAAATCAAAGCAAAACAAGCGTCGAGACTTGAGTCAGAGGTCCCGACATGTTGACTTAGAGGCAAGGAAAAAGCCAAGACCCCGTGGAACATGCCTAAGGCCGCATGCACGAGTGCCAATCCCTGGCGAGTCTTTCTTCCTTGTCATGATCGATTGATCATTAAAGATTGATGTAATGCTTTCGGTCAGGACTTTTGATGCTGTTCAAGTCTGCTTCTTTCTTCCTCGTCCTTCTTCTTCTGATTTGTTGCTTTTGTGGGTCAAGTACGTTTTCCTTGGGGACATCGTGAATCATGGGACTTCATGATTTCCATTCCTAACATGTGAACCACCCCGCACTCGCACTGTCTCGTGGACCGGGTCGTAGGGAACGCTACAGCTAAGATCGGCAATTGCGGGGATCGAGTCGATGAAGTCAGCGATTTCATTCGGCCACAAAGAATCTCCCAGAACAAGGAAAATACTAGAAAAACCTAGGCATTTAATGCTCCCCTCCTTATATTATTTCCTCCCCTTACATTAAATTATAGTATATTGTATTATATTATATTATATCAGATGTATCTTGTTTACAAGTCACGGGGTGGGTTAGACAGCTATTTCCAATCCTCCGTGCGTCTTCCACCAGAAGCAAAGTCTAAGTGATTTCCGTTTGTCTCGCGTAACATCAGTAATTGTAACAAATATTTTCGTGCAAATAATTGCTTCTATCACTTGAAAAAAATTGATTGATGAAAAGTATCTTCATCATCAGCAACTACTTACGCATAGACATTTTAATGCTGAAGATGAAAATATTTTTGCGTTAACTTGTTTTTGTAATTGATCATGCGATTACTTAAAGGAAAATTTTATTCAAATTATTAATTACTTACGAAACAAGCACATTAATACTAAGGCAAGGTCAAAGGTTCGAGGCTTTTCCTTACTCATTTTTTTCAGCGTCGATGGAAAAAAAAATTTGCTTTTAAAAATTCGACATGCGGCCGTGATGACAACTTATGATAAATATAAGAAAAAAGAAGGGGGGAAAGGACAGATTAAGTGCAGATAGAATGCATTGAATGCATTAAATTTCCCTACATGGACCCCAATTTTCTTTTTCTCCTAAGCTAATTAGCACGACATCAACGATAAATTAGAAGTCAACGAAGGTATTCACATCAACTCGATAACAGTGCATAACACATGCCCCATTCGCCATTACCTGGTCCGTCATCTACATAGAAAAGCCCCTCACATCCCTTTCGAAATTATGCAAATCATCATATGCGTCACAGAACCTTGGACACACCTAAGAGAAAAATATAAAGTATGAATAGACATCGTTTCAACGAGATGCTTCATCGAGTAGAAAGATCTTGGAGCTTCTCTTAGGTTCTTTTTTTGCCTTTTTTATATTGATTTTGGGCACTATCAGGAGCTCAATCGTGCACCGTCTAACAACAGACCAAATGCTGGTAGCTTTAGAACAAGATCAGAGAAAACAAAGTTAGGTACATTTCGGGCTCAGGACCGAGGATTTATTTGGCTTTTAAATCGGCTTTGATGTCTAGGTTTTGTTTAATAATTCTCGCCTAATACTTATTAGCTAGAAGTCAGACATTTTGGAAAGTTTGCCAGGGAATATTCTCGACAGACTTAGCTTGTTGCAAAATAAATCAACTTAAAAATGGGGATCGGTGCATCAATATTGATTCAATCTGATTCAAGTGTTCCTGGGAGTACCTGAGAAATGTACCTTTCCTTCCACTACTGAACTATTTTCACTACTAAGAGCAGCAACAACAAGAAGGAAAATGATTCGACAGAGAAACTCTTGACAGCCAAGCTCCATTAAGAGGTTATCACGAAGATCTCGCACCTATTAAGTAAAGTTCGATGTGAACCATAATTGCTCAATTCACTCACAATACGACAGTTCGGAAGGCGACGAGCTTGGTACTATAGTCTACATGCCCATCGACACATCCGAAATCGAGAAATCTCTCTGCACAAACCATGATCTGAGATAAAAGTCGGCTAAAGGTTCGTTCGCAAGAAGATTGGACGTTACAACCTTGTCGAAGATATGCGATTTTCTTTAATCATTAAGCCATTTTAGTTGAGGTCTTTTTCAGAACCTCACATCATTGAGCCATTTAGGTATAGTGGTATAACTTCGGAAAAGAAAAATAGCAACGACATATAGTTTTATATGGGGAGGTTTTCATTTTTCAGTTTTCACATTTTTGGCATTTTGCGACTTGCCCTTTTTCTGGTGGAACGTGAATGGGAGAGAAAATGATAGACGCCTTTCGTAGACCCTTCAAGCATGTGATTCCGCGATTCCTCCTCCTCCAACACCTACAATTATTGCTGATCTTTTCTCGACAAAACCGGCTTTCATCGCCGTTCGATACGTTAGTTCGTGAAGTAGTGAATGGTTGCGCTCGTCCCTTTTTCCCCTCCGCATGCCACCGCCGGGCCTCATCGGCCCTAGGCGTGGGCATCCCTCAGCTCGGAGGGTGGCCCTCGCCTAAGGCCTGTAGAAGGAAAAAGGGAAAAAAGAAAAAAAAAATCATAAACTTAAAAAAACTGTTCACATTCGTATCGATCATGCCAGGTATGATTATTAGCGTTGACTAGACTGTTATAATAGCGATGTTTGATTAAAATTAACAAAAAAAACTGAATTGATAAATCATTATAAAATTTAAGATTAAATTAATTAAATTGATAATTTGTCAAAATATTTAGAATAAATTAATATAATTAAAAATTTTAAGGTTGAATTGATCACTATATAATAAATTTTGAAATTTTTGACAACTTGTACGAAACAAAAAAAGTAAAGTTGATAATTATATAATAGATTTTGAAATTTTTGATAATTTGCACGAAACGAAAAAATTAGCGCATCCCAATGTCGTACTATTCTTGTTTGATTGCGTAACGAGTGCTTTAAAAGTACTTGTCAGAATTTTCTATTGATTGATGTACTTTTATATTACCTAATTTTGAAATGACTTAGGAGGAGACTTTTGATGAGAACGCTACAATTGCTTGTCTTAACTATAGGTGTCAAACGGGTGGGTCAGGTTGGGTTTGGGTCGGGTCATTAATGGGTCGACCCAAATTGACTCATTAACCAATTTATGACCCATTTAAGCCTAATGTAAATTTTCCGACCCATACCCGACCCGATCCATACCCAACCCATATCCGACCCAACCCATATTAATAATATTTAACTAAATTTAGAAAAACTTATTCCTATGTTTTTTTTAAGATTATATTACTAAAATACTTCCAAGCTTATTTCTTATATATATTATTTTTTTAAATGGTATTGCTAAAATATTTTTATACAACAAAAATTTAATGGACAATTTTTACAGTTTTTAAAATAATTATTTTAAAAAAATATAATTTTAATTATTTTTTAAAATTTTTTAATTATTTTTATTTTTATTTTTAAATATAATTTTTCTTTTTCTTTTTATTATTTTTTTCTTTTTTTCTTTTTTCTTCTTCTTTGGCCGACCGCCGGCCATGACGATGGCGGCGGCCGGCCACGGTGTGAGCCTTGAGCTCGCCGGCGTCGGGCGAGCTCGAGCTCAACCGTCACGGACGTCGGCGAGGCCTCCGCCTTGCCGGATCCGGCGAGCTCGAGCTCGCCCTCGCCAGATCCGGTGAGGCTCGAGCCTCGCCGGGTGTCGGTGAGTTCAAGGTCGCTAGATCGGTGAGGCTTGAGCCTCACCGAGCGTTGGCGAGGCCTCCACCTCGCCAAATCCGGTGAGCTCGAGCTCGCCCGACACCGGCGACCTTGAGGCTCGCCTGGCCGTCGCCCATCCATGTCGTGCCGGCGACCAGAGGAAGAAGAAAGGAAAAAAAAAATAAAGGAAAGAAAAATAAAAAATAAAAAATAAAATAGCTATAATTTCGATTTTTAAAAAAAAATATCTTTGTAAAGTTAAAGAGAGAAGAGAGAGGTTGTGAGGTTTTGGGTGAAAATAAATGGGTTCGTTTTTAATAGGTTGATAAATGGGTCTTAAATGGGTTAGAGAGCTGACCCATTTAAGACCCATATATCTCAGTCTTGACCCATTAAAATTTATTATGAGTGCTTTAAGTAAATGAGGCTTGACCCATTAACGATCCATTTAAACATAAATGGGTCCATAAATGGGTCAATAACCCATTTTGACACCTCTAGTCTTAACGATGAGATATCAGAAAATATCAAAGCCTCATTTAATCTACTGGGCCTCCACAGCTCGCATGATGCACGAGATATGACAAAAGGACAAAAAAAAAAAAAAAGAAAGAAGAAGAAGCTCAAAGCCAATGGTCAACTCCCTTCAAGAATGACGCTTTTATGAGGGCCTCCGCAGCTAGTTTGCTTGATATAGAAGGATGGTGGGTTCCACGAATGTATTTTTTATTTTAACGTAATTCCTTTTGTATATTTGTCTTCTTCAAGACAAGAGAATACGATGTTGTCATTCCAAAGAATTCAAAGTCAAAATTGGACCAAGACGAAACCTTTTAAGGACTTGCTTATGTCCACTAATCTTAATAATGAGATATTTTAGAATATCAAGCTTCAATTTAATTCCGTGGGGCCTCCATAGCTTGCATGATGCACAAGATATGACTCAAAATGATAGAAGAAGGAGGAAGAAGGAGAAGAAGGAAGAAGAAACTCAAAGCCAATGGTCAACTCCCTTCAAGAGTGTGGCTTTTTGAGGAGAAATTGCCAAAAAAATCCTAAATATATTATATTTCTGTTGATTGAGTCATAAATCTTTTAATTTGGTCCATTGAATTTTAAATCTTTTGACGATTTATTGATGTAGTCCATTCCCAAAAATTGCTAATGTGGATGATAACTGTCTTACATGACACGTCATATACTAACATTGGCATTTTCTTTAGTTTTGAAATAATTTTTAAATTTTTTTTTTTCCCTTTCTTTTTGCTACAATGGCTAGCGACCAACCACTAGACTCTTGCCTAGCCAGATCTAGCAAGGGGACCTTGGCAGGCCCTTGCCTTGCCCAAGCAAGGCCACCCTCACTGGTCATTATTTGTGGCTAGTGGTAGGTGACTAGTCGTTGGCAAAAAGAATAGAAAAATAAAAAAAGAAAGGAAAAAAAGAAAAAAAATTAAAAATTTTAAAAATTTTAAAAATTTTCCATACAAATTTCTACCCCAATGCTAGCTATGTCATATAAGATGGTCGGCGTTTATGTTAGCGATTTTTTGTCAAAATATGCCGAATGGACTTCATTGAAAAATTATGGAAAAATTTATGATTAAATTAGCACAAATATTATTTAGGCTTTTCTTTGTAATTTCTCGAACTTTTGGAGGAGCCCTTGTGTCCATTGAGCCAATCCAATACTCCAAGCTCCTCAAAACAATAGTCTTATCCAATTTTGATAGAATAGGGGTAAGTGGGATTATACATACATCAATAGTTCTATATGTAGTCTTATATTAACCCTTTTTCATCTTATTTAAATAGTGTCATATAGACTCGACATGGTGTACAATAATACTACTGATAATGCTCTCCTGTTTTGCAATTTTGTATATTTGGTCACGTGTGGCAGACCCTTGTTAAACATGTTTTAATAAGAAGGATGCATAAGTTGATGATCCTCAATCGAAATCGATCGGTTATAACTAGAAAGATTGAGAAGATCAAACATAGATGCAGCATCTATTCCGAACTTCAGTTATGTACGATTCCGAGGAGAAGTGTTATAAAAGTCTTAAATATTTTGTATTTGTGTCAATTTAATCATAAACCTTTTTTATTTTATGCCAATTTAGTTCTTTCCGATCAATTTTGGCCTGATTTTGCTTGTTGGATGCTAGCTGGCTAACATAAATAACTTTTAATAATATTTTATTATTTTTTATTATTTTTTTCCTTCTCCTCCTCCTTCCTCTAGCCGATCATTGGACCTCGACGACCGGCCAGAGGTGACGGCTAGCGAGGTTGACTTGGCGAGCCTCACCGGCCACCTTGCTAGTGGCCATGAGGGCGGCCTCACACTGGGTTGGCGAGGTCGAGCCTCGTTGGCCATGGGCTGCTCGACCCTCACCGCCTAGGCCTCGAGGACGACCTCGAGGCTCGCTCTTGCCGGATTTGGCGAGGTCAAGCCTTGGCCATGGCCAACTTGAGTGGCCTTGCGCTCGTGGCCACTGGTGAGGTGGCTGGTGAGGAGGTCGACCTCACCGACCGTCATCTCTGGCCGGTTGTCGAGGTCCAGCGACCAGCCGAAGGAATGAGGAGAGAAGAAAAAATATAAAAATAAAAATAAAAAATATATTATTAAAAGTTGTCTACGTTAGTATTGATTGAGTCACGTCAACCGGTCGACGCCCAGTCAACAAAATCCGACTAAAATTGGTCAAAAAAGACTAAATCGGTACCAAATAAAAATGTTTATGACTAAATTGGTACAAATGCAAAATATTTTAGACTTTTTTAACACTTCTCCCCCACATCAATGGATCTATAGTTAGCAATTGTTCCTGTCTTCGGCTTTTGGCTGGATCTACAAGATATTATCTTCACCTAACTTTGACTTATTATAAAGAATATCAAAAGTTCGGAGTATGACCCACACCAAAATGATCGATAATAGTCTCGAATTTCTAGATACGAATTGACACGGATTCACAAAATAATCAGTTCCGTTTGGCCATTTACCAAATCATTTTGATGGGTGAGTCTGTGATGCCAATGAAGCATGGTACCGCCTTGACGTTTTACAGTCGGATCGAAAAGTGATAAATATCACAATCGTCCGAGGCTGAGATCCTTTACATTTACTCCGTGGTGAAAGATTATAAAGGCACGATAGCTCTTGGGGATCATAGAATTATTTCATTTTGTTGGTCTGCACTGCATTGTAAATCTTCGCCACTCCATATTTTCAGGAAAATTATCAATTTTTTTCAAATCTATTAAATTTGTATCAATTTAGTTATAAACCTTTCAATTATGCCAATTGAATCTTAAACATTTTAAAAATTGTCAATATAGTCCATCAGGTCAAGTTTAGTTGGAAATCACTAACGTGAATGACGGCCCGTATAATGTGGCGCCATCGACGCTAATGGGGATAATCTTTACAAATTTTTAACGTTTTTTCAGTTTTTTTTTATTTTTTATTTTTCCCTTTCTTTCTATTTTCTTTTTTTAATAACTCTTGGTTGATGAGGTCATTGGTCGACCCTTATCGGCCATAGGCGAGGTCTGGGCAAGGACCTCCGCACCTCGGGCAATGGACGAGGGCCTCCACACCCTTGCTAGCCATAAGTAAGGGTGTTGAGCCCTCACCTAGATCTAGCAAAGGGCCTAACCTTCGCCTATTGCCCTTGACGCCCTCTGTTGGATCTGAGGGAGAACCTGACACCCTTGCCTGTTGCCCTCGCAGCCCTTTGCTGGATTTGGCCAAGGGTTGGACACCCTCGCTTGTGGCCAGCAAGGGTTTGGCTCCCTTGCTGTGGCCAATGGGGGAGTTGGGAAAGAACAAAGAAAGCAAAGGAAAGAAAAGAAGAAACCAAAAATTAGTAAAAAATCATTAAAGTAAAAGGAGATTATAAAGATTGTCTACGTCAGCGCTAGTTATGCCATGTAGGGCGACTAATCTTCATGTTAGCAATTTTCGATTAAAATTGGTCAGATAAACTAAATTAGCAAATCATCAAAATTTTTAAAACTAAACCGGCATAATTAAAAGGTTTAGGGTTGAATTGACACAAAAGCATTAAGTCTGAGATTTTTTTGATAATTTTTCCTCGTATTTTCAATCATAAATGATTTCACAAACTTTGAATCTCGCTTTTTAGAGAATTTACTTTAAGCTAAATTAGTCTTTCTTTAGGCAAATATATCTATGCATGTACCGTTGCCGTTAAGCTGACTTTCCTAACTGTTTGGTCCGGTGATGCTAGTCCAGCTTGGCGAACTTATCAACTTATATAGAATTTATTTGGGATGAGTCTTTGGATTCTACCCCAATTATCTTTTCTTTGTTTTCTAAATGATGATCCCACATTTTTTGGTCTCACATGCCATAACATTTACTGATGCTATCTCTTATAATCTCATGGGGCGATGCAAGCAGATGAATTCAGGAGCCAAAGAACTTCAGAAAAAAAGCCAAGACGATAACGCCTTAAGAAGTGCGAGCATGTGCTTAAGTGAGCTCCGATATGGTGTGTGGCGAGCCAATGGTGATGCCGGCGGGCGTGAGATGATCACGTGAACTTGACCGGACATTGTCGCGTCTGAATCTTTGAAAAAAAGCTCCATTCCTACTTGTTTATGCGTTCACGCCTCACAACCATGTCGCGAAACCAATGCAGTGGACGACTGCCCGCTCTTACCAAACTCTGTGGTGTACATCAAGCTCCAGTCCGGACTTTGCCATCTGGGGAAGCAAAGAAGCGAAGACGGGAGTAATATGCTCAGGCAGGCTGACCGCAGAGATGATGTTTAGGTCAACCCAGTTACCAGAAATTTAGGGTTGTTCGACATGTGACAGAAAGAGGGAGAGTTCCTAACAAATACATGTATTCTTGATTTTAGTATTCGAAAAAAATTGCTTCATTTCAAGCGCAGACATCACCAAAATCTTCTGATCTGTAATCTATTCAGTTAATAGAAGATTAGCTTTCAAGAATTCTTGGAGGTCATAGCTCTCTGGTCAATCAACCCTTTCTATTTCATGAGGAAAAAGAGGACGGGAATGAGCGATCGGCACTAAGAAGACCATCTTCGGACATTACCATAAAGGGTTTCACATCCGTCGTGGAACATTCGATCTGAGCCGATCATCTGGCATCATACGGCATTAGTTCAAGAATTCAATTATACCGGATGAAGTTGAATTTGCAGTTCCTTTCCGGGCGTAAAAAGTCACAAGCAATGAATGTTGTGCATCACGATTACAATAATAACGATGGATGTATTCATTAGCAGATGGACAGGAGCATCAAAGTCAATGGTCGAACAGATGAGCTTGCAAGTATCTGCTCCGGATCGCATTTGTGTCCTGAAGGAAGCGACAAAATAACCATTGACTTTCACGGTCTGTTGATCTCTGTCTTTTTAATACCTTGGATTTTGGCTGATGGTCCCCCAAGGCCCCCAAGAAAATACGCTGGTCTACAGTAGATTAAGGAGAAAAACGTGGAAGCATACGGAGATCTTTGACTTAGAACAGAAAGGATAAGAGCATGACGTTTTCGGTTCAAATTCAACTCCCTTTTTTTTTCGACACGTCTCCTATTTTGTCAGGAGATGGATGGAGGGTCACATGCATCAATAGGAAAAAATTTGAGATTCCGGTGGTCGTCCGTCGATTGAAAAATAAGGGTGTTTAGGAGCAATCAAAGATATTAGCGTGTTGCACTCAGCTGTTGTATTAGCTAAATAATGTATTTTGAGAGTAAGTTTGATTAGAGATAATGCGCAATTAAGGTATATCATTCATTCCCTAATGCATACTTGGCCAATTTTTCCCTAATTTTTAAGAGGTTAGGTAGCAATGTTGTTGCACGTACTTAGCAATAATCACCTGAATATATTACTGCCCGCATGCCTAAGGCAGATAAGAGACTCAGTCAGGACGAGGACTTTTTTGGCTGATGGTATGGGGAGAATTGAAGTCGATGAGATGCCTCGACAGCAAAACTATCAAGTGCAATCGGAGTTGGCATTTCGGCTTTCTCATGCGAAACTACTGGCGGGAGGTTATGAACTTGGCGGGAGAACGACGATGCATACACAAGGAATGTTGCAAACACGTCCTTGCAAAGAACGTGTACAAGAGGTGTGAACTGAGATATTCGGCCCTGCTACATGCGCAGACTGGAACGTGGCATAAGTCACACGCACAAGTTTCTTCTTCTTTTTTCGGGTTTTGCCAGAAATGGAAAGCTGTGAAGTTTGGTTTGATGTACATCACATCTTGAATTGAGTCCTGAAGTAACCAAAATTTTCAATGAGTTTGCTAAAACTTGCAAGTTTCTTTTCTCATCTTTGGCCTTGATAAACAGCTCTACCTAATTTTCTGATATGCTTTTTCCTCATCAATAGCGGTCTTGTTCAACCATTTCATGCTGAACCAAAGAAAGGCGTACTTATTCAGGTAACCTGTAGCCCTTTCGCAAGCTGCTTTTTCTGAGAAGACTACAGTTAAAAGATTAGTAGTATCATTCAGTGGAAGAAAAGGAAGAACCTCGAGTTACTTTCGGTGAAAGAGGAGAATAATCAACTTCCATAACTGTCGTGCGTTGCATTTAGACGCTCAGAGGAAGGTTACATCTGATGGCGACGTTGATTTTGGAATCATGAAGACTTCAGGAACAAACTTTATCAGATCAGGAATTATTCATCTGGGGAGGATTTATGGCCACAATTGAAATTGGCATGTTGGCTTGGAGGTATCTTTTGTGTTTGTCTCTGAGATTACACTTATTTCAGGGCAAAAGGAAGGATAAAAAGGAAAAAGAAGATATATTCTCTAATCATGTGGCAGTCGTTGCGCTATCTCAAAAACGGCGAGTTTGCATTTCAAATGTTCTAGTCAGTGAACAGGGCGATCTTATCCGATGATTAAAGCGGATAGAATTTTCTCTCGTTGCTGTGTGCAAGAAACAAAGTTTCCTTTCTTGCTTCTGAGTTTATTCGGCAGGGTGATACTGCAGTACTTGTCTAAACACCCAGCTTCTTGACATCACACGTTCTGATGGAATGTAATTCTGCATCTAACAATTTTATTAACTCGTTGTACAAGTCGCCTTCTAACTTAGAAAATCTCCTAATGGGTTCAGCAGAAATCGCAAAGACGGACCGGAGAAAGCTTTTTAACCTCGAAGTGTATGTGAGAGAACATAAATTGGATTTTCCTTTGATCGACACAGAAGCAGTCACTGTTATCAGTGTCGCGGTTGCATAAAATACGCCAATTGCTCAGCAATGAATGAAATTCATTAGACTTTTTAGCCTTATGTGGTTGGACAATGAAGCCTGGTTATCTTGGTTCATCCATGTGGTTCTCTTTTTGTTCTTGTTCTCTTTTGCTTCACTGTCCACAGAGACAGGACAGGCTAGTAAAGCCCACAGGCCACACGGCATCGTTCACTTGGTTGTACTGAGTCAATAGCCCCTGAGCTCAAGAAGACAAAAACCGAAAAAAAACAAAAAAGAAGAAGAAGCTCTTTTTGTTTGCAAATGTATGTGGCAGGACACGACTCGAATCGGATGTCTCTCGAGATTGGGGACGACATGTTTTTTTGTGTACTTCCAGAAACATGGACAAACCATATATGTGGGCGAGAAGTGCTTGGGCCATCCCAGGTGAGAATCCCCAGGGCCAGAATCCATTAGAAGCCCAGCAGAACTGAAAGGGCATGCACTGGGGGAAAAGAAAAAAAGAGGCGGTTCAACTGTGAATGATACAGTAGGAGAAACAGCTAACAAATGAAAAGATGATGGTAAATTCGAGCATCAAAATCGCGACGAACTTGTAAGAGATTGTGCCAACAAAGGCATGAGGTGGAGATAAACCAAGTTAGAGTTAACTATTTGCATACTTTAGTTGTCAATTCTTTGCAATGGTAGACGACCTACATGGCTGTAGCTTGTATCTCGCAATAATTCCGCTTTGAAAAATCTCTACAGATCCCAAGGTTTTTTCGACTCTTATGGAAACCCCTTCCTTCAATGTGATAAACCAAATGCCTCGGCAATCTTCTCACTGTATAGAAACAGAGAATCCCCTTTCTCCTCTTCTTCTACTTTGAGCAAAATCAGGTTCATGTTAGCCATGTGCTCTGATGATCTCAGCCTCCTGAGAGATCTTACCCGCCATTGCTCTGATTTCTTCATGCATTTGGCGGGAACTATCTCTAACAAAGAATTCAAAAACTTAAGCATCAACTGCAAGGACCGGAGCTTTCTCTATGCCTGTTAAACTTCATTTCCAGCCCTACATTGCTTACTCTTTCCTGGCTTTCGATGTCGGGGTAGATATTAGGCAAGACGACGGGTAAGCACCACAATTCTTTGCTTCGAGCTCCAGCAACTTTCTCGAGGTAATTCTGTCTCCATTGGCATGTTGTTGATGAGATTCGAGGCTTCATTTGATGGCCAGCTTGGCCCAACATATCAACCATGACCTCCAGCGCCCGAGCTTGGGCTAGATTCCATATGAGGCGACTCAATGATCAGGTCAAAATGCTTCCGCCCTTCCTCAGCTAGTCCAACTGCACTGAAACCTCTCAATACTGCAGCGAAGGTTGCTTTGTTCGGGATATCCGCGTCTTTCTTCTTGAGCAAGGAAAGCTCGAGACACTCCCTACCTGCTCCATCCATGGCTAGTCCATTCACGGCACCTACTCCACATGTACATTTTCTTTCATCCCGTAGGAGACCTCCATGGCCTTATCCGTAGCCCTGCCTTTTGCAAACGTTTAAATCAATGAAATCCCAAGCATCAACGTAAACCTTTACCAACTGAGTAGACACGGGGAAAAACTGAAATGATCGAAGACTTGGTTGACTTTCGCACCTTCCGTTTGCTTTTCGGGGAACAAATCCGAGGCCTGCTTTGACTCCCAACACTGGGTGTACCCAGCAATCGTTGCAATGGGTATGTCTGTCAGGCATTTCACTGAGCTTCGTCAAGGCGACATCACGCCATTTCACGCAAAAGCTCACGCTAGCCATTTGACACACCACATCGGGATCAAGAATCCCTCCAAACGCCGTTCGACGAGGATCTATAGAGCATAGACTACTGAGTCTAGATGCATGATAATTTACCACCGTTTCGAATATGCAGGTCACTCCAGAAACGGGTTTGGTAAGCATTCTATTGACCAACTCCCTAGCCTCACTCTCTCCACCGTAAGCTGCTTGCAGGCACAAATGAAGAAATTGGAAGCAACACAACACCACGTGGAAGCCAGTGGTAAAAGTGAGCTTTTTTCAAGGGTTGAGATATGGGAAGTACTCTGGAATTTAAGCTATGAACAGGGTCAGGTTCTCACATCTCTAATTGGAATGTCTATGGTTTTGAGGTAAAAAAGGCAGCAAACATTATTTGCCTAGAGCATTCGCAGCAAATCATATGCCAAGTGTATCCATTTTAATTTCAAATTCCGCCACAGGACAAAACTGCACTTCTTTCTATTACGAAAATTGCATACATAATGATTAGCACATGCAGACATTCTAAAAGAATCTGATCAGAGACTAGCTTAACCAGTAGTGAAGCCTCATTCACACAGCATATGGCAGCATGAATTTTTACCAAGAGATGATGAAAGGTTAAACTGCGATTCTTATTAATTTCCTAGCGGTACAGTCATTCACTTTAGCAAACTTCTGAGTAAATGGGCATGACAAATGCCATAAGCATAAGAAAAATCCCATTCGATCATCAAAGGCTTTAAATACAACAAATTAAAAAGGTTTCAAAACAGCACAAATGATGAAAGGAAACTCTAACGTCCATGGTAAATCCATATTAGCTGAACCAACCAATCCCAGCGTCCCTGCGCTCACGAAAACATGACCCCGACTTTCTTTGCAAAGTCATCTCCGTCTTCATCATCCAGATATTCCTCCTCTTCCCCTTCCCCTTCAGCATTTTCACCTTCTTCATAATTATAATCTCCCTCGTCGCCTTGCTCATAATAGTCCCCGTCCCTTTGATCATCAGCTCCGAGCTCAGGGTCTTCTGTTGCATCTTCGACGATCATTCCGTCTTCATTCTCAATCTCTCCATGAACAGCACTGCTGACTCCTTCAGTGTGATCTTTGTTACTACCAACAGCATCAGCTGTGCCAGATTTGGATTTATAGCTGTCTTCCTCTTCCTTGGGATGAATTGTGAGATCGCCAGGCTTCTGGGAGTTCACCTCGTGACTATGCTCTTCCTTGCTTGCAGATGATCTGGACCCAGAACCTGTACCTTCAGGTTCTCTCTTCCTCTTCAAAAGCACACTAAGGGGCTTTGGCCCCTCAAAAGAGACATCTCCCAATGGTTGGTCCAGCAAACAATTCTGCTGCTTTCCCATGGGAGATGATGATTCTTGATTATGTCCCAGGCCTTTCAACTCTGCAAGACTTTTTGGACCCGCAAAATTGATACTCTTTTCATCTCCTGATTCCCTTCTCATCCGAGGGCCTTGAAAATTCCTTGCCTCCACGTTGTAATCATCTGGTGCCCTGCCCTTTAGTCTATCTCTAAGCCTATTAACACCTTGATATGATCTCCCCGGGTTCCTTCCCGTCTCCATCTCCCTATCTGAGTTGACATCCCCCCATTGAGTCTCCCCGGAAACTTTATCCTACCCTTAAGACGGCTGCTACCTTGGCCCTCATGCGAAGATGAGTGCTGTGAATCCCTCCGAGAAGACCCACGATAAGTTCTATCAGCAACATGGCTGTCAGGGACAAATTCATGACTAACAACTGACCTCAAACCATTGACCCTCCTGTGCTTTGACAATCGGTGACGCAGATCAGAGTCGTCCGCATGCTCAGGGCTGTCACTCTTTGGGTATGCCCTCCTCTCTCGAAGAATGGGCCCACCAAGAATAAGATCAGATGAATCCTGCCGCTGATCCCAACCGTACCTGCGATCAAAAGAGTCATATGCACGTGGATCACGGAACATCTCGTGCTCAATATCTGCACTATAATCTCCAGGGCAATCCAAGTCATAATCAGTCACAGAGCCTATGTTCCGTCCTTCATGGGTTCTTCCTCTTCCAAATTGATCATCATTGTGATAATAATCAGACTCTCCAAGCTCATCATCCACGAGAACATCAAAACCAGGAGAGGACTCCCTGAGATATTCATCAGCCTCCTTGTCTTTGTGTGAGCCATGATAGTCGTCTGCAACAACAGGCTGATGCAATCGACTAGTCCTGTTCTGCAAGTTTCCATTTACGGTAGGGGTGCTTGAAGGCCTATATCTAGAGGCACCTTCATCGATGATTCTTGGGGGAGGCAGTGATGGTGGTGCACTTTTTTCTATGCTTACTTCATTTCTCGGTATAGCATTTTCAACTTTTGGAAAGGGCTTTAACTCAGATGGTCGAGATGTTAGTTTAGAGGCGTTTAATGGGACCTTCTGCCCTTGAGAACATTTCTCTAGGCTGCCAAAAGGTTTCTTTACAGTAGAAGAATCATTAACAGGCGTTGATGCCGGTGCCTGCTGCACTTTGCTAACCACAGTGTTTGTTCCATGCAGGAAGGCACATCTGTCGCCTTTCAAGCAAATTCCCTTCTGGAAAAATACACAGGGTACTGCTTGTTTTCCAGAATTGTAAGAAGCCTGTGCCACAGGTGGCATTGCGGGTGGCATTGGGGGTGGCATCGCAGGTGGCATTGCCGGTGGCTGCACTGGCAAAGAAGATCCACCCGGCACTGCAGCTGGCGAGCCCAATAAGCCATCAAGGGGCTAAGAAAAAACAATTGTACACAGCATTAATATCACAAGTAACATTCTAAATAGTTAAAGAGTAATGTATTTAGAGACTGAGAAACAGTAACTTGAATGAGAAATCTAAGACTTTCAAAAACAGCACAAATCAGGCAAGGAAGGAAAACTTACGGGATGACGGAAAGCACACTTTGGATTCAAGCAACTGCCATTCAACCAATACCAGCAATCTCTGGGATTAACCCTGGCATATTCACTGTGGCGGTACTCACATTCACTTCCCTTTAACAAGGACAATCAGTCAATAAATATACAAGTAACTCACATAAATACACAATCGATAAGAGGAAGCCACTAATTACAGTATATCATTAATTCCGTTCAAGCAAGACGCACAACCCTTTGCAAACTCAGGTAAGCCTTCCTACGCTTCTAGTCACGAGAGCAATTGCAATCAGCAACACTAGAGTATGGCGAACAATACGTGCGGCAAGGAAGATTCAAAAGTGGAAAACCTATTGAGGGATGGGATCAGGGATTATTTCCTCCCGAAATTCGTATCTAACAACTATTAATTGTCGGTTGAGACAGCTGCCATTTGTTGAATCGTGTATGAGACGTACGAGTAAAATAGATATACCACAGGCAGCAACAGAATCATAACTGATAGGGGAAATATCACACCGGCACGTGCTTGCCGCTCTGTTAACGTTACGACAACGTATTTCCAAATCATGCATGTCCAAAAGAAATATTCTCCTCCGCATTAGGCAAACAGCACCATCTCACCCATGCTTCTCCAGGCCTAAACACGTTAAGACTACGGAAGGCAGCTGAGACTCGAGCTCATTCCACCATTACAAGAACCTTTATTATCTATTCCGATCAAAACACACTGAACCGAAACAGATAAACGACGAACTCACTCACAGAACAAGCAAAGTCCGCATCTTTATGACCAAAACCCATTACCCATACCCCGCATGGAGATAATTCCCCAATTTTTTCAAGAAAACGAAGCACCAAAGGTTTCACTCGAGCTCACCCAAAAGGTGCTCAGGCGAACAAGACCCAACGGAACCCAATTCAACAATCAGGAACCCTAACAAGATCCCAATTCATAAACCGCCGCCAGCAAAGGGTTCAGGCGACGACACCCTAACTCCGCGAGACGAGAGATGAAACAGACCCAAGAACCACGACTCCCGGAGCTGGAAAAGAGCTCAATCTTTTTGCACCCGAACCCTAACGAGAAAAATCAGAAAAGGAAATCGATAGAGAGAGACAGAGAGGCACAAAAGAGGGAGGGGGAGGACACACACAGGAAAAAGGGCGAACCTTTTTGCAGGTCAAAGGAGAGGCGAGGAAATAGACGCAATCGGTGTTCCGCTTGAGGGCCTCCTCCTCGGCGGAGGCGGCGGAGGCATGGGACGGCTGGCTCGACGCGTCGCGCGCGCCCGGGACCATGGCGGTCTCTCGACCCGGAAAAAGGAACCCACCACCCCGCGAGCGGAGAAGAATCGATCGAGAACGATCCCCTTTACCGTCCCAGATCCGACTGAAAACCAGATAAGAGGGAGAGAGAGAAGGAGGGAGAGAGAGAGAGAGAGAGAGAGAGAGAGGGAGACGGAGAGATCTAATCTGACAGAAGAAGAGGGAGGGATGGGGGGAATGCGCAGAGCCGCCTCGGAGAGAGAGAGAGGGGGCGAGGGATAGAGAAGAGGGAGAGAGAGACGGGGGAGGAGAGAGGGCGACACAGGGATGAACGAGTGTGTGTGAGTCTCTCTCTCTCTCTCTCTCTCTCAGGTGTAAGCCCAAATCTCCACTCCAAATTTTCCCCTACATATATATATATATATATATATATATTATCTGTTACTTTTTTTAATAGATAATTTGGTTGGCTCAATTTTCTATTTTTATTGGCTTATTAAGGTGCAACGATATAAATTCCTGGCGCGATTTTAATGATCGGCAAGTGAAATCAAGAGACGACAGTGAACATTGATATGATTCGACTTTCGTTTGAATTTACCAACATCTTGTTTAGTAAGAGAGTGAATTTCTGACACTATTATATGGCGGTTGTTTGGAATCTACCCACATCATCAATGTAAAGTCATAAATTATTCGAAGAGGTTACTGACTTACCTTAAAATTTATAAATATTTAATTAATTTGAATGCCATAGATAGAAACGAGGGTTTTTGCAATGGATATGCATCACTTGCTCAAGCCACTTTTCACTTGAGTTTTCTTTTTGTATTTGCGTTTCTTTAATATTTTGTTTTGTCTATTTTATTTACTTGGTCTAACAATTTTGATCGCGTTTATAAACAAAACTGCAAGTTGCACTTCAAAATCTTTGTATTTATATTTATTTTCATCTTCATTTTGAAATATTCATTTTTTCCCTCGATAATAGAGATTTCTAGAAAAAAAAAAGCCCTTTAAAATTGTTTTAGTCTCTACTTTTGTGATTCTCTAAAGTAAGTTATGTTAAGTTTATTGCATGAATTATTGGGAAATATTCAAATAAAAGCCTATCTTTATTTTCTCAAATAAGAACTTGAAATTGATATTATTCAAAATAAGGGCCTGAAGTGCCATCATTTTCTCAAATAAGAGCTCAGAGTGAACCTCGTATTAAATAATGGCCTAAAGTGACTATATCTGTTTCAAATAAAGGCATGTCTTTTTTATTGGTCATGGCATTTACTCATTTACCTTTTTTATAATTTTTTTCTTTTTTTGGTTTTTTTATCTTCATCCACGCCGGCGATGTCGAAAAGGGCTAGGTGAGGGTCGACCTTGCCCGATCTAGCGAGGGCCACCTTTGCAAGGGTGACTCTCGCCAATTGCTAGTAAAGGCCAACGAGGGCTTGCCCGCCCTCACCTAGGATTGACAAAGGCGCTAATGGCCTTCCCCAAGGTGAGGCGACCCTCACCCACGCGAGGTTGTCCCTCACCAACGATCGGCCAGACGAGGCCAACCCTCCCCACATCCGACAAGGGTGGCCTTGCTTATGGACAATGAGGGCTGGTAAGCCCCGGGCCGAGAGGTTGGAAGATCCCCGCCAACCCTTCTAGTGGTTGGAAAGGGTCGTCAAGTTTTAGAAAGGGTCGTCAAGTTTTTAGCGCCAGTCACTAGCTCTTGATGGAAAGAACAAAAAAAGAAAAGTGAAAAAATAAAATAAAAAAAAATTAAATTTAAAATTGTAATTGGACAAAAATACCCTTAATTGGTTGAAATGTTTAGCCGGTGATGACCGGTGAGGTCAAGCCTTTATTTGAAACGATCATAACCATTTTAGGTTCTTATTTAAAATAACTATTTACTACTCCAAGCCCTTATTTGACACAAGGTTTATTTCGGACTCTTATTTGAAAAAATGAGGGTATTTTCGGCCCTCACTGTGAATTTTCCCTAAATTATTTTGTATGCTTGGGTTCGTTTACCACAGGAGATAATACATGTAAATATTGAAATATTGCAACGAATTTAAAGTGGCTTCAAAGACTAGAACTATTTAGCTTTTATAAATTTGAAATTTTGTATACAAATAGAAAATTAAAAATGACCGTTTGATTAATCGCGCGAGCAAAAATAAATCATGGATGATATCTAGAACTTCACCAATAATAAAACAGTTCTATCAATTCAGTTTTTTTATCATGTCTTCTTCGTTTTTACTCCACTATTCTTCCTTTTATTCTTTTTTTAATCTATTTCCCTAAACAATCTTTATTTTAGACATAATAAATTGGTATTCAAGCCCTTGATGCAAAAAGTTTCTAAACCCATGATTCAATTGGCAAATTTAATGACATATTGGGGGAGAACAACATTAGAAGTATCAAAAGTTGTACAACACTCATTTTAGTCAAATGTTTTTTATATATTTTTGGGTCACTTAAGTACAACTTCTTTAAAAAATGATCATTTAAGTGCTAATTTTGATATGGGTAGTCTGAAATCCGATATTGCCATATTTTATTAATTTTTCAATCCTACGTGGCTTGCCAACATATCCGATCAGTATATAACCCCTAAAAGACGTCATGTAATAAATCAAAAAGTAATCACTTCAGTGCTAATCGTTGTTAAAAAGCGATCGGTGTAAAAAAAATGTAACCTCAGATAAAATTTAAAATTATAAAAATCATGTAATTTCTCTGGTTGGAATTTATGGCCTAAGGTGATTGAGTGGTTGTTTTTATACTAATTTGGCACTTAAGTAAGTCGACGAAAACTTTTGACACTAAAGTGAGTAGCGTACATAATTTTTGACAGTTTTAGTGCCATTCTCGCCTATATCGGCCCATCCCCTCGGTTTGATGAACCTGATGACCTTTTGTTCAAACACTTGATCTTTCCACCTTCATGCTTATTCCTGATCTTGTATATTACTCCTACTGATATTGTTGATTCAAGAGAAAATTTCAAATAAAGACCTAAATTGAAATCATTTTCTTAAAAGAGAGCCCGAATGGACTTTATCTCAAATTTAGTCTTAAATGATGGTTAAGCTTACCGATGAGTCGATTATTTGCCGATCAACGAGCACTTGATTTTTCCAGAGGCCAAAACAGGGCCATTGTCTTCCAGAACAAAATCTGGATTCAGATCAAAAAGAAAAAAGAACTAAGAAAAATGGAGATCCGGTGTCATCATAGGCGAACTCCCAAATTGCTTCATTTCTTCCTTTTTTCTTCAATGCCATGAAGCTCCAAGTAATTGAATTCGCAAAATAAGCAGTTGACGTTCTCGGGGTTCCCTAGTGCTTCTTTTTCCCTTTTTCTGTATTCATCTTACATGGGATTAGTTATTGAATTTCCGCAGAAGCATGCCCGAATCGAAAAACTTCACGCATAATTTTCTGAAAACCATTCAAAACGATCCCGATTATTGCTTGCTAACTAGCTAACATATTCTCAAACCGTGTCCACCCGCTGCCTTTCAATAGTAGTTGCAGAGCTTCAGTCAACTGTCCATAAATGGCGATTACCACAGTCGTCATGATCGGCGAGCGATGGGGTTCGACTCAAACGAGCACATGGATAGAGGGAGAAACAAGACAGCTCGGTTTCGATGGCGAATCGGCGGTCTAGGCTCGGGGCAAAGGTTAGCAGCGACTTGAAGTACACAGGCGAGATGAAAAGAGAGGCGAAGCTCGGTTGCTGCGAGCTCCAGCAGGAGGTTAGAGATCGAGACAGGTCTGATGATGGCAATGAAGATCGTTGCAGCTCGAGAATGCGACCGTGTTGTGCAAGCGCAAGGAGAGAAGATTGCAAATAATAAATTTCTCTGACTAGATGATCATAATCATGGTGGTTATTATTATTTATTAAAAGACGACGCTAAAAATGTATATTTAATATCAAAGCTACTTAAAGTTAGTAAAGGCATGTGCGTGCAGAAAAGAGGGCAAGCACATGAACAAACATTTTTCGAGTTTGATTATTTGTGATAAATATATAATTTATTGGTGATCCTTTTTTTGGCTATCGAATGCATTTTTGTAACATTTGCAGTAATGATTTTAATATGTAATATAGCTCATTTTGAATGATTATGATGAAAACATAGAAAATATGAGAGGTTTCAAATTTTCCGTTAATTTTATGGTGGATTTGATTATTATTTTTACGTGATATGATTATTTTTTAATTCAATTAGTCATGAGTGAACCTGCCATAAAGGATCTTTGCCTTTCTTCACACTTTCCGTACTAGAAAGTGTGTAATCGGGTGAGATTCACCTTGAGAACCAATTTAAAGTAGCCGGGTCGTATCAACTTGATTCTAACTTCTCGGGGAAGGAGAGATAGGTAGAGGATGAAGTTGGGCTGAAATGAAAAAATTTGAAATTTTTGTACCAGGGAATGAGCAAAACTTAAAATTTAAATATTATATTTTTATCGTTCACTCTTTACCGATTTCTCAAACTACTCGCATATGAAATCGTCATTCCCTAATCGGGCACTCTTCTTTTCTGGCGAGCCTGTACCTGGATTAGAACACATAACTATGAATCATAATATCAAGAGTTCGAATCATTCCTTACCCACGACCTATCCAACAAATGAAATAACTTTCCTGATCATTAAATCTTTTTTTTTCGTTCCCTTTTAACCAAAATAAAGAGAGAGATACACATAACATATGACATAGAAGCTGCATGTAAGCCATGGAGACTCCGGCAGAACAAGTTTAATGTTTAGTTAATAGAAATTATAGTTATGCGATTTAATAGTATCAACTTTAAATAGAGTGACAGAGGGGGGAGGTGTGGATGTCAGAGGTTGTGACCCGGTAGGACTCGAGCGACACGTGTCCCTCGATGAATAGACTCATAGTTTGATACGGTGGAATCCCAAGTGCAGCCCATATCTTCTCTATGCTTGATCGCTTTTAGGCACTTTTTGTAGATCTTGCATATGCATGTGGGCCACGGAACGGAAGATTCCATTCACTTGTTTGACTTTAATTGCATTTGCCTAAAAAGTGGAGTCGTATTTGGGAATAAAACAATAAGTACTAGGCCAAATGTGAAAAGATGGAATGGCATTTAGATGAAAAAGAAATATGGATAAACACAAACATGGCAACGGATAGGCTGCATTTGGATAACTTATTTCATAAAAGTGCAAGAGCATGGGAATATTATGGTTGATCTCGAGCCGCTCTTATGTCCCAAGTCCAAAAGTTATGTATTCTTGATCTTAAAGAAGACTTGTCTTGTGGTTTCTGTTGATGGATTTAATAATGCGGATGCAATCATGTGGATGAGTTGGCTATGAGAATGAGATTGATTGTTTCATAGATAATCGAGTTAAGCTACAATGACGTTAGAGAATTCCGAATTACAATTTATTATTGAATTGATATGATCTTAGATAGAGTGTTTAATTCAATTTTCGGATTGATGGAATTTGAGTAATGTTTTTGGAAACAATATTTATGGCTATAGCGAATAAGCCACTAGGGCTCCGCCAATTTATTGGGTTTGCCAACCCTCATTTGTTTCCAATGATGTAAGTTTTCTTATTTAATTTCATACTTTATACTCCATCGAAGATAAAAAATGAAAAAAAAAAAATCCGTTGGACTCTGAAATAGGCCTAAAACTTGCGATGGGATAGGTTTCTAGTTTTATGGTATGCATAGTAGGTTTTGGAATTTAAAAATGATGAACTTATTCTGATAGGTAGGTTTTAAGTTTTAGGTAGAATTTATAAAAAATTTAGAACCACTTACCCTTCTTTGCCTTAGTCTAAAGAAAAAGTAATGAAAAGAAAAGAAAAAATAATAAAAAATTCAAAAAATATTAAGAAAATACCATGGTCAGGATCGCCTATTTTACGTGTTGTCTGTTTTGTCTTACCTAGGGCGACTGATGTCTGCATAGTAATTTGTCATAACATCAAAATATTTAAGATTATAAAACAATGCAAATACAGTACATCCAGGGATTTCTTGGAAATTTCGTCCGAAAACGGTCATGTCATGCGATATCATCTTCGCATTTCTTTTCCGAAAAAAACTAGAGCTTGGCTCGAGCGGAGCGGGGCACGGAAAAGATAAGGTCCTGGAAATTCAAGAAAAAAACAAAAAAAAAAAGAAAAACAAGAAAAGGAAGACGTGGCGGGGCTGGACGCGAAGGAGCGCGTGCACAGGCAGCACACGACCGCCTGGCTGGCCGGCCCGTCGAAAAACATTCGAGGGAGAGACCACACCGAACGGGGTGACAGGACAGGACAGGACATTAGTAAAAATCGAAAAGATCACGATCGATCTCTCTCTCTCTCTCTCTCTCTTTTGGCCTCCTTTCGAATTACTGCTGCCCAGCGAAATCCGAACGCGGAAAAAAAAGATTAAAGAAAATCGAGAGAGAGGAAGAACAAGGGAGGAGGAGGAGGAGGAGGGAAAAAGCGAAGAGGATCGATTCGAGGGTCGAAGGGGCTTTTCGCGGTCGCAATTCGTTGATATCTTATTGACCTCCCTCCTCGAATTGCTCAATTTGTAGAGAGAGAGGGGACGAGGGTCGGGGGGATTCGAGAAGCTTCGGGGATGGGGTCGTCGGCGGTCGCGGCCTACGAGATGACGGCGGCTTCGAATTGGTGGGACGACGTGAACGCGTCCCCGGTGTGGCAGGATCGCATCTTCCACGCCCTCGCCGCCCTCTACGGCGTCGTAGCCGGCGTCGCCGTGGTAAATCCCCCGCGTTCTTTTGTTTGTTAATGGGATTTGTGGGTTGTTCGAGAAATTGATCGACGGTTAGGGTTTAGTCTCTCCTTTCGGTTTCGTTGCTGCTTTGTTCTGTTAGTTTGACTGAAATCAGCGAAAGAATTGGCGGTGCAGCTTGTTTAGTGTACTTAATTAGCCATGAGGGAATTCCCGCCGCGAAAAGTTGGATTTTTTACTTCGCATTGTTAGTTCGATTCCTTGTTTTTCCAAGTCTCTGTGCAATTTTACAATGGTGGATGAGGGGAATTGTTTTTGTCCTTTAGGTTCAACTCGTTCGGATACAATTGAGGGTTCCCGAGTTCGGTTGGACTACGCAGAAAGTCTTCCATTTCCTCAATTTCTTGGTCAACAGCGGTTCGTGCTTCGAACTTTAGCTTTCCCACATTCATCCTTTCGGTTATTGCCATCTGA
This sequence comes from Eucalyptus curtisii, assembly GCA_017140595.1. NCBI lineage: Eukaryota > Viridiplantae > Streptophyta > Magnoliopsida > Myrtales > Myrtaceae > Eucalyptus > Eucalyptus curtisii. Next base: position 33,375,255 of record CM029500.1, read on the forward strand.
TCCTAGTTTTGTTTCTGCGCATGTGCAGTTAGATGTATAGTGTTCGTGTTCCGGCGGGACATTCAGAAGTTATCTCCTGAGGTTTCGAATTTCGATCCATCACATATGTTCTTGTAAGCTCTACTCTGGCTTGTGATGCTTATGCTTTTGCTTTGGAATCTCTGCCTCTCTCAGATTGTCCAGCATATATTGCTTGACATGCCAAGCCTTGCATTCTTCACGACGTACGCACTTTTGGTTCTCTTCTGGGCAGAGATATATTATCAGGTGAGGTGCCACGTGCACGTGCAGCTAGCTCATATGTTGAGTTTATAGCAGACATTAGGACTCATTGTTATTTGGCATGAATGTGGATCAGGCACGTGCTGTATCTACTGATGGACTCCGGCCTAGTTTTTTTACAATTAACGGCGTGGTCTATGCAGTTCAGGTGAAAACTCTAGTTTGTTGATCTTTCTTTAAATTGGAAGGCCAGATTTGGGACTCCACTTGTTTTCTTGTAGCAGCTGTTGATGGTTTGTTGATTATTATTTATGTTAGTGTTAGGGGCTTCTTTTCCTTCAGATTATCAGCTTGAATTTTTTTTACTTTTCTTGTTCCTCAACATGTATTCCTATTTAAAAAGTCAAACTATATGTGAAGTCAGCGTGATGAGCTGTGGTTACTATCTTGTATATGAGCTAGAATTAGCAAGTTTTCGTCTGATGACATCATACCTTTACATCACGTGGTTGATTTATATATTTTTTGAATCTCTCTCTCTCTCTCTCTCTCTCTCTCTCTCTCAAAAGAGGCAAAAAATGATATTTAAAAATATCAGTTTTAGGATTTACGTAATAAATTAATAAAAATGGAGTAATGTCATTTTGACTCATTCCGAAAACGGAAGAGTGCAAGGTTGCGAACATTGTAGTAAAGCATTCGCTGCGTTAGCTTAACTAAAAAGTGAGACGTAATTTTTTGCTTTCCTGCCAAATTTTAATATCAATCCAATTTTAAAAAAATAATGAAAATGTCAGATATGAATCTGCGCATCATTATATGTATTCCACGAAAGTTTCTAGTGTTTCGAATTAAAAAAAAGTGAAAATTTAATCTGCATGAGCCACAAGATTTGAATTGAGCGAAATCAAAATGTATAAGTCAATCTAGAGAAACACTAGATGATTTTTATTTTTTTATTTTTTTTGGAGACTGTATTTGGATTTGGTGGGCAAAGAAATGTCTGGTGAGAGATAGGGCCTAGCATGCAAGAGATCAGTTGCCCTAGCTTGGTTAGCAATGTATTGATTTAACCATGGGGTTGTGCATACTTGTATCAAGCAACTAACTACCCAATCAACTAGCATATCCATAGCACATTTAAGAACTTTTTATTGTACGTTTTTGTGCAAAATTTTTCTTGCTCAAGGTCGAACTTAGAGCTCCATCTAGTAACCTAAGGTGGCAAACTAGCTTCCTCGAGTTTGAGCGTGTAACGAATCTTTCTTGATTTGTTTGAGTAAGAAGATCGAATTGACTTTGAATAGGTGATTTTTGAAGCGAGCTAAGTTTGGTTAAAAGTTAAAGTTTGGCCAAATTAAAACAGTTTCTTGTCTTCTTGATCTAGCTTCACTGGAATCTCAATGTTGAACCTATATCACTTGAGTTGATGCATGAATCATTTGAGACAATTGCTCTTCATCTAGCGGCTTATTTTTTTATAATATCATGTTTAGAAGGTTTTCAATGTTCTTAAGAAGATCCTTCTCGAGGCTCTTTTGCCCAAACTTTGGTTTGAAAAGAAATAGATGGATCTCATCATAGTTTAAGATACTTGATTTGCTAAAGCCTTCAAGTTGATCCTCCCCTTGATGCTATTTGATTGGTTCCTTGTATCAATCAACTTATCTAGGATCTTAAGTAGGAAAGGTCAAGCTATGAAACTGATTGTAAAAAGTGATGCTTGATCCACTGGGTTGGCTTGGCCATGGATGCTTTAAGGGCATTGTGTTCTAATGAGAATCCTTCAAGTTAGATTAACCACTCAATGTCTTCTTTGGAGTTTCCATTTGTCTTTTCTTGGCCGTACTTGGCCCTTGTAATGTCACGTCATTTTACATGAGCATTTCGTAGGATGTCGTTTCACTTGTTTAAGTAATTTTTGAATGATGAGACAGCACATCATAGGTAGGTAAAGTTAGGCCCCCGAAATATCCAACTAACCTCAAGGTCTAGGTGAGATACGAGCCAGAGTCTGGGTAGCTACCCGTGAAACATTTGCACTTGGTGCCGTGGGGAATGGGACTTATGATGTGTTTGCAATCCACACATCAAAGTTGGTTCCTTAGTTGTGCCGTTCACTTGTCTGTATAGTCTCCCATTACATCCTTCGTTTGGGATATTCAACCTTTTTCATGTTCGAGTTTATCTTTTTTTTTTTTTTTTTTTGGGTGTTTATTCTTGACTTGTTTCACGCACATCCTACCAAGTATCTGATTGCCTATTGTTTTTTTCCATGGTCTATGTGTCCTAATTCTTGGTATCAAAATGCCCTTAACTGTTTTTCAATTAACATTGCTTTTTTGTTATTTCACTTGGACCTATTTAAATGAAAATATTAATTATTTTCCAATGGCCTCGTATATGGAGTGTGAAAGGGGAGTTAAAATCAAGATATCTTGAGTCCGTGTGAAGAACCACCGATAGGCTATGTTCTTTAATTATAAGAGTACAAGCTGTCTCTTTGGCTAGGAATAACAGTTCATTACACACTAGGTTGGGTGACGTATGGCTCATCTGCCTAGCCTTTTCATATTTAGCAGTGAACGTTGTTTGTGCAATCCTCTTTATAGGTCTTGTAAAGAAGTTTATATAGTGGATCCCTTAATAAAGGGCATCTCTTATACTTTCCAATTAGATATTGGTTCAATACCCTAGTTAGTGCATGTTTTTGTCAAGCCAGCACCTATCCTGTTGAATGAGCTTTAGTTTGAAGGGTTCCCTTTATGATTTGGTTTTTTCATTTATAATAATAAATGGTAGCATCAAATGATTTGAGAAAAGCATGAATGTTAGAGAAATGCCTTAAATGGAACTCTTATGTTGATTTTGTGTTGGGGTAAAGATATGAGGCTTAAAGTTGGATGTTGATGGAGGCCTATTGCCATAAGGATTCCTTTTCTTCTTTGTTTTGGTGAAGTCACTATTTTGTCATGCATTGCTTCTAGAAGGTATATGTAGGCAACTTTGGAAAATAGTCTAGGTGCATTTTACAGAACCTTTGCATGTGCCTTGCACAATTAGTGAATAGGGTTGGACAAATTCCTTTCTAATTGTCATCTTTCATGTAATCCCTAATTGATTCTCTAGAGCACGAGTCTTTTGCTTTAACCTATGTTTATTGCCTAGTTTGTTGCCTAATTCATCAGCTTGATATTTGTTTATTTTCTTTGATAGCTGTTGACTACCTTTTGCCTCCCCTCCCCCACACACACACCCCCCCCCCCCAAAAAAAAAAAAAAAAAAAAAAACAACAACAAATATCCAAGCTTAGGATCGGAGGTGAAGATAAATCTCACATAGGTGGATTTAGTAAGGAACGGCAATGCTCTGGTATGACACGGTAGATTGTGCTGTCAAATACCAACAAGCGCATAAAATTCAGTGTAGCAGGATGAGGATGTTTCTTTTGACGAATAGATACATGGGACAGAAAGGATATCTTTAGACACTAATCTATTTGAGGAAAAGTGGTTACAAATTTTATGAAGGACAAGATAAGGAAAGCTTGTTTGAGGTGTTTTAGGAAAAGTGGTTCGGGAAACACCAGTGGAGATGACGTAAGATTGAGTGCAATGGTGTAAAAGGATTCGTATAGTCAACCTAACCTTGGTGGAATAAGTCGATGTAATGAAAAACTTGGCTTGCCAAGTTACACATGTTATAGTTTTTTACCTGAGTGAGATATTGTATGTTATTCTACTTCTTTTGGTGAATGATTTTTGGACCTGTAAAAAATGATATTCTATAGAAAATGTTTCCACTTTTGTTCGCTCATGTTTTTAAATCTGAACTTTGTTGTTCAGATAGCAATGTGGTTGATCCTGTGGTGGAAACCTATTCCAGTTGTAGTTATCCTTTCGAAGATGTTTTTTGCAGGTTGTTCTGCTTCTTAAAACTCAACGCAGTATTTTATTCTTATCAATGTGATACTGATCAGTTATGCTTTTGACTCTTCGTTGTGTAGGTGTTTCTTTGTTCGCCGCCCTTGGTTTTCTACTATATGGTGGAAGGTAACCTAACTATGACCCTGCTTTCTTTTTTACTTTCTAGTGAAGAGGATTTCAATCTTGTAACTTACATGGAATGAAGTGAGGGCACTAGAACCAGCAGCTTTGTGTTTCCTGTAAAATGCGGCGAATTAATGCTCAGAAAGTTGGAAATGTATAATATGTAAGATACGACAGGTTATGCTGAACAATTGAATTATTTTATTTAGCTAGAAAGCTCAATGAGTTATCTTTCTGCTGTAAATGCAACTATGCACAAAACTTCTCATTATAGCAGAAAAGGGGATTGCGATGATTAAATTATTGAGAGGTGCTTGGAAAAAGTGCAACCCTGTCATCTAGATCTATGTTGACAGGGATTTGAAAGGTGGAATCTGACTGTCGAGTGGCTGTTAGTTGAGTTAATTCTGTCACCATTCCCTTCTTTTCCTTGACCTTTCCTATTGCTCTGCTGGAAGTTATGTTCTAGCCAGTTGAGCTTTAGCATTCTTGCTTTAGCCACGAAGCACCTGTTGAATCCCTCTCTTACTTGCGCATTTTCTTTCATTAAAGACTCTTTGCTTGCTTGACTCCTTTGGACTGGCTAGCCTCAAGGGAAGACCAGCAGCCATCCAACTGTGACTTCTAGGATTTCCGATTCCTAGTCTACTGGAGAGACTCCTCAAATACTTAGGAAGGCTATGCAATTGTTGCAAGCACAGCTATTGAAATAGGTAGTCAGTGTTGGTTTAGTAGCTGAGTAAGCCTTCTCATGACACCCCTGAGGACATCCACCTGTCAATAGATTCAGCTATGGGACTTCTCGCATTTATTAAGTTGTGCTGATTTTTGAAATTATGAGTTAGTCTTTTATGAAACCACAGAGAATGTCCAAATATGAATACCTTCAGATGTGACACAGTTCGCTATCGCATTGTAATGGTATTGTTGTGTTTTGTTTTGTGAGTTGATCATTCTGTGAATCTTGGTAGCTTTGCCAGTTACGTCAATGCTTCCATGTCATCTCTTGCAGACTTTTCTTGATGCTGCAGCGATTCCCTGTGGAGTCAAAAGGACGTCGTAAGAAACTGCAGGAGGTATTCTTGGGATAACTTAAGTGCATCTGCATATGTTCAGAGGCCAATTGCTTACTCGTTTTACATTCTTTTAATTGTTTATTTTCTTTGTTGTAGGTTGGCTATGTGACCACCATATGTTTCCTGTGCTTTCTAGTCAGATGCATCATGGTGAGTTGTAGTCTATTAAAAAGACCATTGACCTCTAGGAACTTGACTCATTAAGTTTTTTGAGCTTAAACGAAAAATAGTTGTGTATCAGATGTGCCTCATGCAGTTTCCTTCATAGTCAGGGAATACATCTCTTGTTTTATTTTCCCTCTTGCCATTTAATCTATGATAACCTGCTGCAGAGAGACACTATGTCATGTATACTTTATTACTCAACACTGCAGATGTGTTTTGATGCGTTTGATCAAGCAGCAGACTTGGATGTGTTAGATCACCCAATTCTGAATTTCATCTATTACCTTGTAAGTATACAGTTCTTGTTGCTCACTTCTCTCACAAAGTGATTGCAACGATGTTTATGTTTTAGTATTTATTGTTTCTCCTGGAGTCGTTTGTCGTAGATTATTGGTTTTTATTTTTTTAAAGTTGGAATACCAAATAAAACTTTCCAATGTTTGAATGGAAACTATGCTTTAAATATACTTGACTTTGTGGATATACGATTTCAGACTTTTTCTACCAGCTACTTGAAATTGAGTTTTTTTTCTTTTCCCACTTGGAAAAAAGAACCTCAGGTAGATCTCAAATTGTGTTGATTATGTAAAATAGATGAACAATGTCAAGGAAAAACTAAACAACTAGTCTGAAGAAACTTTAGGTCCAGCAATATGTTAATTTCATTGCCCTAGAAAAGTTGACGTATAATCTTTTTCAGACTGATATTATAAGAGTCTCTTTGAATCTTTATCCAATTTTGAGTCATCTACCTTGGAGCTTTCAGCTTGTATTTCACACCTCAGTAATTCCTTGATGCAACCATTAGAGCACCTAGCTAATGATTGTTAAGATATCTTGAAGACAGGTGGTTGTGTTGATCCATATCTTCAGATTAGTCACTGCAAAAGCTGATAACTATATTTAGACATGTACAGCGCAACACACTCACCGACTTGTTTTACATAAATAAGTAAGGCAATAGCTATTCAGATTGTTTTCTGATAAAATTAGTGTATTTGAAATTGGTTATTCTCTTCGAATCCAGCTAGTGGCTGTTTCCTAACTTTATGAGTTAGGTACCACTTCATATTAGTATAGTCGGTTTTTGGCAATCATTTTTCTGATAGTCCTTTGTGATCAAGAGATGTCATGTGAAATTCCTTGCGATATTTTACCGTGATTTCCAAAAAAGTATGCCTTTATCTATCCATGAAACTCAAAAACTCGAGCAATTAAAATATTATCAAAGTTTTTTTCTTTGTGCAATTTTGAAGTCCCTGAAGCTGGTCACGTGCAAATAAACAATCCTGTACATTAATCACCCGAAAAAGGACCTTAGACATACTCTTTACCAATAGTTAGTCTGAAAGAGAAGTAGAGTAAAATTTCTATTTGAAGCTTTGGTTAAGGAACATGAGATTATGAAAGATTCAGAGTGATTAATAATCGGTTTATTTAGACTATTGGGAAGGTAGAGAATTCAAGTGCACCTTTGAAGGAATCTACTGAAGCAGCGATTGACCAAACTTTTACTCCACTATAATAACAAATTAAGCCGTATTCCACCAAGTGAGGTGGGCTTCATGAATCTCATCATCACGAGTAATTCTGTCATTTTTTTTTAAAGATCTAAGTGTTTAACGTTCTTATCATTGCCTCCCCTGTCCTTTTAAGGTTTTTTCCTACCTCTTTTAACCTCTTCCCTTCCTATATATGATGCCTCAAAGCTTTGTTTTAATCAAGATGAACATGCGCTCTTTCCGAATCAACATATTGGAAAAGCTAATACTATTGAAGCTTCATGTGGGAATGCAATCTGTCATTGAATTAGTTGTTCAGCATCTTGATTTCCTATCGAGTGTAGACCACAATTTCAGTGCATCCAATATTTGGAACACCTGGTCTTTCTGTATTAGATCATCTTACTGCCACTTTATCTGTCCTCCATCATGGACTCAGGATATAAGTTCTGAAGAATTTAGCTTTCCCTGGGGACTGTGGTATTGTGAATAATGAGCACACTTTAGAGATTTGTTGTAACTATTGAATAATATGCTTGTGGGCTATATACGTATAGTCTGGATCGGAAGCTATGATGGCAATTTTGTTATGATGCATCTTGCTTATATGCAGTGCTTTCAATCTATGGATACTCGTATCTCACCTGTGTCCCGGATGTTTTATTCCCTTCTTATTGAACTTGTATTAATCCTTTTGCCTATGCAGTTGGTGGAGATTCTGCCTTCTTCTTTGGTTCTATTCATACTAAGAAAGCTGCCACCAAAACGTGGGATCACGCAATACCACCCTATTCGCTGATGGATGTGGTGAGGGATGATGCTTTGGCCTTAAAAGCTTAGCCTATCTTATAAGAGGAGATGGAAAATGAAATCTTTATGTGCTCTGGAGTGAATAAAAATCCTAGCGGGTTATGGAGTTGTTCAGTCTCTAAGTGGATTCGAGCTCTGTGAAGAAAACCCACGATTACAGTTTGTGCTGTCTCTAGATGCTATGATCTCTGCTTTTGGTGTCATGGATCATATGATCGGTTCTCTCGTTCAGTGATGTGAGAAGTGTCTGTAATAATTTGTAGAAGCTAAAGAGTATTATCTGAAAAAGGGAACAACAGCAAGAAAGACAACAGTTAAGGTTTTCCTTGTATCTTTAGGATTATGTTTTGATTGCCATTTATCTTGGAGTTCAGTTTGTACTGTGTTGTCCTGAAGGACTACAAGCACCAGATTCTTTTCCCAAATGTAATTTAAAGATGTTGGCGGACTTCCACATGGGGCCTTCGGTCGTTTTATTTTTTGGGGTTCCTTGACGAAAATCTGCGAATTAGTTTCGCTGGAGGGTGTTTTGATGCTTCGGCATTTACAGATCCCACGTAAATAAGACTTAAACGTGAATTTGGCCACACAAAGCATATCGACAAATGTGTTCACTCATGGAACCGAGTCTAAATAGTTCGAGTCCAGGAAACTTGCCTGCGGTGGCGACTGCGATTTGCTGCCGATGCACGGAGCTAGACCCGAGCTTCTTTGTATCTTTGGCCATTGTTTTGGCGATGTTTCTCTCTCAATTCTGAAGCTGCGAGAGGAGGAGGAGAAGGAGGAGATGGAGGAGATGGTGAACGGGAAGTTCTGAGATGCAAGAATGGAAAAGGGTATGTGATCTTGCATTGTGCGAGTGTTTTTGACTGTTTGATGGCCATCTTCACCTGCCTGTCGTGGAGAGGGGAAAGCCATGCAAAGGCCTTTGAATGGTAGGTTTTACTCCTTCCATTCCCATCTGTAGAAAGTTGGATCTTCGCCATTTAAGCTGATCTATCAAAAGATTTAATAAAATCGATGGCGTTAGTGAAGGGCTGGGAGCATCAAATTCACTTTTGAAAAGTTATTAAATCACAAGAAAATTCGGAGATTTATATTTAAATTCGTGACTCGAGCCCAACCAGAATAAAATTAGCCGCTCCCAAATTTCTCAGAAAAGCTTTATGTGCTCTAGAGTCGAACCCAACTCGGGGAAACCGAGGATCTGATGTTAATGAAGATTTTCCCGATATTAAACGTGTTCTTTTTTCCTCCAAAGTTACACACACATTTGACTTTTGGCGTTAAGATCCTGCATTCCGACCACAAAATACTTTATGGGTGCGCTCGTGGCCTGGACGGACTTGAGGGAAAAAAAAACCTTTCGGGCCAGGCCCATCCAATATGGCTTGTGTCTTCTTAGTGAGCCCACCATTACCCAATTGATTGTTAGCAAGAATTGAAATTGACAGGTGAGGAAATGGGACCTGAAAGTAAAAAAGCATTTCCAAAACTCTTTTTTTTTTTCCCACCCGAAATCTTCAAGAAAAGAACATATATTCTCTTCTTATTTTTCCTAGCCTTGTGGCCTTCTTATGTCCGAGGTAGTGAATTAGGCATGTAAGGAAGAGTAGGCATTCGTGTGGACAACGTCAAGAAAGTGGTCAAATAGAATCCTCGGAAATTTGACAATTTGATGTGCGAAAGAGGAAACTATCAACCGCAATTTCCAAAATAAAAATGCCCTTTCCTTTTTGGTATTTTATTGGTGCTTTTTTCCGCATGAAATGGAGATTTAGGATATGTTAGCATGTACTTTGATCTTATAGGTAGGATGGAATGTGCCTACTTCTGTTGATTCCTTTTCTATTATTAGTTACAATGCGAATATGCCTTATGTTGACTTATGTTTATGCCCATTTTACATTTAATCACTAATGTTGAAACCCCCGCTCAACCTATACAAATTTTTATTGCAAAGCCCATAAGTCAAATCGAAGATTTATTTCGATCCAATTCAGTCTGAAGTCCTTGATCAAAAAATGAAAAAATTTCCCCAGGGAGCGGACTAAATATTTGGATGTGCTCGTGGCAATTATCCTAGGATTTTCCTTTGTTTGGCATTTCTTTCTAACACGCCAAGAATATAACTTAAAATGTATAGCTCCACATGGGAGAGTGCACCTTATAAGATTATTTACGGAAGTGTACTAGTCAAAGTGCCCTACAGTTGGCATGTACATCACCTCATTGCTTTTAAATAAAAAGGATCTGGACAAATCCCATATTATATCTTAGCCTAAATCAAACTCTAGATAAGCTCGATTATGCAATTCCACACATGATTAGATTAGATTAAAGATGAGATCACAAGGATAATCCCCAAAACCAGAAAGAGAAACAACAGTCATCACTTCCTAAGTAAAAAGATCTTTTGAGGCAGGGCACTAAACTTTCCAGGTACATCAGATTATTGCTCAAAAAAAGAGAATTTGGACAAATCCCAATATTTATTAGCCCTTAGTCTCTATCAGAATTTGGATAAGCTCAATTTTAAGATCGAGATCAGAAGGCCAATCACAAAGCCAGAATCGGAAACAACAGTCACCAACACGTCACTTCCCAAGTAAAATCGAAACTCTCGAAATACCACCTCCAAAATCGAACTCCCAGAAAACGACAAACTGACCGACAGAGAGCGTGGGGCCCACGGGTCATTATCCGCATGAGTCGATTCCACGTCACGTGAGGGCCCCGCGCGCTCCGAAACTTCCAACCCCGACCGTGAAATTTATATCTGACAATCTGACTCAGCGCTGAGAAATCGAAAGGACCCAAGGACCGAAGAGAGGACAAGAAAGTTTGGTTTTGGAAGACAGCTAATCAATCATTCTCTCTCTCTCTCTCTCTCTCTCTCCCACAAAGTTGGTAATTCTTGATTCGGAATCCTTACCGAGAAAATGGGATTGCAACTTGGGACGTTGCAAAACGGGGAATGTCAACAAGTTCCGTTTTTTGAGTGGGTTTTCAGAGAAGGACTCGGAGAGTGAGAGAAGATACTTTTTTCATGCCAAGGACTCCGACACTGAGAATTCTCAGGCGAGGACTCTCCGGCCACCTATAAATTGAGCCCTCCTCGCCTCCTCCAAAATGCGAGCAACTCAAGCTGAAATCCGTCTCTTCTCTCGTGTTCTTGTTCTTGTTCTTGATCTTGGTTTCGTTTGGTTCGAGTTCGATCGAGGATGACGGTCATCGTTGAGCAGCCCGAGCTTGGTAATCCTTTCTTTCCTTTTCCCTCTTGGTTTTTCGTTGTTGGGTCTTCTCCCTTTGGTGTCATGTTCTCGAGTGATCGCGTGGGTGAACGGTTCGCATCTTGGTTTTACTTTTGATGGTTTTGTTGTTTTGGAGAAGGTAATTAGGCATATGGGCAAGAGAATGGTGTTGATGTGCTTATTGAATTAATTCGTAGTGTTGACTTTTTTGCTTCTCTCTCTCCTCTCCTGCAGAAGTGGAGGTTGTGGAGAAGAGGGATGATGTGGAAGAGAATGAGCTGGTGTTGGATGGTGGGTTTGTGGTGCCGGAGACTAATTCATTCGGCCAAACTTTCAGGTATTTCTTCTTCTTCTTTGCCTTTATTGAAGTTCATTTTAAACGTAAATATATAGAATGTCTCCCATGGTGGCTGTCTCATGGCAGAGAAAAAGTTGGTATTGGTCATGGGATTTAGATATAATGTTGGAGCTGTGGAAAGGGGAGTAACATAAAAGGCACCTGTGGGTTTTATACATTTTGCATTCATCGAACATTTCCTGGGGAAATCGGAGTAGTGAATGTGGTAGGCTCATGATTTTGATGGAGATGGGGGTATAGTTTGGCTTAATGTTTGTTAAATCGATCCATAATGACGTCATTTGAGGATGATTCCATCTGTTGAAACTTTTTTTTTTGCACGCATCCCCTTTAAGTGAGCGGTGAATGAGCGTTCTAATCGATCTTTGAAATGTGACACAGGGACTACAATGCAGAAAGTGAGCGGCAGTCGAGCGTGGAGCAGTTCTACCGGACCAATCACATCAACCAAACCTATGACTTCGTAAGCAAGCAATGAAAACTATTTCCGGAAGGAAATTTTGTCTGTCATCCGACTTCACAGATTAAGTCTAATGTGGCCTCATGGTCGTTTCCTTGCAGGTCAAGAAAATGAGAGAAGAGTATGGCGTGCTGAACAGGGTGGAGATGAGCATATGGGAATGTTGTGAACTTCTCAATGAGTTTGTCGATGAGAGTGACCCGGACTTGGACGAACCTCAAATTGAGCATCTGCTGCAGACAGCTGAAGCCATCAGGAAGGATTACCCTAATGAGGATTGGCTTCACCTGACTGGCCTCATTCATGGTATGTTATCGAGTACAGGGACTCCAGAATCTGGTTGATTCTAACTTTGGATATGCTGATGTTTTTAAATCGCAAACATATATCTATTAAAACCTGAGATAAATGCAATTCTTGTTTCAGATCTTGGCAAGGTTCTTCTTCATCCTAGCTTCGGAGCTCTTCCTCAATGGGCTGTCGTAGGTAATTATTATAGTGAACATTCGTAAAAGGAATCTACTCATACTGATTGTTGGAGTTTTGGACATGCCCTTGATATTGGATTATTAACTCATTGACATATCATTTTAGGCGATACATTCCCTGTCGGGTGTGCTTTCGATGAATCAGTCGTCCATCACAAGGTGCGTAGATAGATACTAATGTGACATGAGGCAATACTAGTCCAATCCAAGTATCTTCAAAGATATTAATCCGAAATAAGCTTTTGCTTGCAGTATTTCAAGGAGAACCCTGACTACGACAATCCTGCCTATAACACCAAATTCGGCGTATATTCAGAAGGCTGTGGACTCAACAATGTGTTGATGTCTTGGGGGCACGATGACTATATGTACTTGGTAGTATATCTGAGACTTTGCATAAAGAAGCTTGTCGAATTACAGAATATTTGTCTCAGCGTAACTTTCTAGGGTTCTGACCTTATGTATTATCTCGGTGTATAGGTGGCTAAGGAGAACAAGAGTACTCTGCCTTCAGCAGGCCTTTTCATCATCAGATACCACTCGTTCTATGGTGAGACACAGCACTCTCGAAATTCAGAATAATGACCACTGGACTCGATTTCTGACACTGTTCAATTCTGTCGATGTTCTCAGCTTTACACAGAGCTGGAGCATATGAGCACCTGATGAACGAAGAAGATGTTGAGAATCTGAAGTGGCTCAAGATATTCAAGTAAGGAACCATATACGATACCACAAAAATAACTAATTTCGTCCTCCTACAATATGGGTTTGTTGATTTAATCATCGCCTTGCAGCAAATACGACCTCTACAGCAAGAGCAAGGTTCGGATTGATGTCGAGGAGGTCAAGCCATACTACCTGTCCTTGATCAAGAAGGCAAGTATCCCTTGATTCTTTCCTTCTTCAAGCACTCAAAGTGTCCATGCTTTCTATTTGATCTTAACATGGGAGTTTTGATTTGCTCAGTATTTCCCCGAGAAGCTCAAGTGGTGAAGCCTTGATGGGGGAGCACCAGCATGGAAGAGGATCTTGGAAGAGAAATTGGGGCTTCTAGTGTAGATTTAGCTTTTCGTTTAGATGTGCAAATGGTGTTCCCATCATCTTGCTTCTTAAGTTTTATTTCATGGGCTGTGTTCTGGTCTTAGTGTTCGTGGCAATAAAATGCAATATCTCTTCCACTTTTGTGCTGGTCTGATTAAAACTCAACATCGTGCTTCTCTTTATAATTGATGGATAAGTAACTGGAAACAAAAGTCGAATGAATAATTTCCTATATATACATGGTAACTGGCCTACTGGTAGCCCACCAGACCCATGAATCACATATCATTAGTTGCTTAATTGAAAAGCTACTCTTTCTCAAAACCCATTATTTTCGTGTAAAAAAACAGATAATGCTTCCATTCTGACAAAATCAATTAATAGTATAATTAAGAGTTCATATTTTATCAAGTTCAGATATAATTATATTTAATACATGATGAAGCAAATCAAAATGATTTTCAACAAAATAATTTCATAGGAATACAATTGAACTTAGAAATGAAGATATTTGCAATTAGGAGCAGTACCGTTGCACCCAGTGGGATTTAAGTGGATGCTCATATAGCTCCGAACACATCATTAATATCAAAAAAGGAAAAGAGATATCTCCCAACTCTACACCCGCTTGCTTGCTGTACGCAAAATTAGTTTGACCTGTTGCAATGGAATCACAAATATTCAATATCCATTCATTTAGCGACAAGCAGCATTGCCCTATCTTCCATCTATAATATGATCACTAGTCTGATCAATTTTATAGAATCATGTTGCATCATTAAAGCTACCACCTGAATGGATCTTAATCTATACTATTATATTAAGTAAAGAACCATTTTTAGCCTCAAAATATCATTAATTATTTATTTTACAAACTTTATGTGCATAAAAAGATATGAAATCTTGAAATATTTCTCCCTTTCCAAATATATTTTAATGCAATTTTTTTGAGCTGTGTTTTATATTTTATTTTAGTATTATGTAACGATCGGATATAATGATAAAATGATTTTGTTAATCTTTTCAAGGGATAAGTATACCGAAAGTCCTGATTTAATTATTCAGTATAAATTTATTTAGATTATATTAAAAATAAGCAAACGTAGAAAAATACAAAAAAAAAGAGAAGAAAAAAAAGAGAGGAAAACTCAGCCAAGGCTACAGGCCCTTGTCGTCGTCGCCACCGCCAGGAAGTGCCGGTGATAGTGGTGGAGTAGTCACCGGGGGCGTCGGGCCCCGAACAGGTTAGCTGGATTTAGCCTTATCTGGATTTATTTTAAATATTTGGTGAAAGTAGGAAGGGCTTAATTACATAAATGAAAAAAAGTGTCAATACACAGGACGAAAGCAGAGCTGATCTTATTTATATAAGTCTCTGTCCCTATCTTTCGCCCGTTATTTCTCCTCCCGTTTTTGGCCGTTCCCATCATCATCTTTTTTCAACTGCGTGTCTTCGTCATCCATCTCCGGAACAGGCACCCGGTCCACCGTTCCAATCCCCATCCTCAGATACAGAGAGAGAGAGAGAGAGAGAGAGAGAGAGAGGGAGAGAGAGCGACCGTCAATGAACGTTGTTGCGAGTTGGGTAGGTGGTGGGTGTGGATTTTTCGCAGTCTTTCCTCCCTCGTTAGGTGCGCCACAGACTTGACCAAAGAATTGATTTTTACTTTCGGGTTTTGTCGTCCTCCTCGTTCCGTCGCCTGCCCATGATTTTTGATCCCGCTCGAAACGTGAAAACGTATAAAAAAAGAGACCTTTGTCCTCTTCTTCTTCGTCTTCGATCCTCTGTTCACATAGATAGAAAGATAGAAAGGAAACGGGGGGGCTTTGATTTTTTTTTACAGCTAAGCACCCTCCGTTTTTATGGTCTCGGGTCGATTCGTGTTCTGCCCTCCTCTTCGTTCTTGTTGACCCGGGGTCCTGTCACGTTGCATTTTCCCGTTTACGTACGCATATAAAATTATAAAACCGGGAAGCAACTTGGCAAGTTCTTGTTTTTTTTTGGTAGTTTCAAGGGAAACCCGATTCGTCTTACTGTTCCGTGCTCGATATGAAATCTGCATCGAGGGCGTTCTTGCTGTCAAAGGAGGCTCCCACTCGTCCGTTCTTGTTTCGGTTAAATAGTCAAACAGGTGGTGGGTTCGTTCGCATTCGTAGGTGAAAATTCATTTCACTGCGGATTCTTCCCTGTCCCTGACCAGCAGTCCATCTTCGTCTCCTCTTGAATTGGGTCGTTCGTCTCTTCTTTCTGGTTGCGAGTTACCGCCGGAAAGATCTCGCCTTCTGTCTAATCGCCCTTTTGGTTTCATACGTGATCTTGCTTTGCCCGTATTGATTTTGTCGGTCTATGCGATATATCTGGTTCTGGGGGATATTCAGAGTTCCGGAATCTGTCTTTTTTTTATTCTCTTTTCTTGTTTGCCCATCTGAAAGCTTTGAGGTATGAAAGGGAAAAGCGATTTGATGGGGCGCTCGTTTGTGTTGAACACCGGAGCGAGAATTCCGGCTATTGGGTTGGGTACATGGCAGAGCGGCGGTGACCTTTGCGTTGAAGCTGTAAAGATGGCATTGTCGGTGGGGTACCGACACATCGATTGCGCTCATCTTTATGGTAATGAGATTGAAGTTGGAGATGCATTGGCTGAAGCTTTTAAAGGCTCATCACTGAAGAGAGAGGATCTTTTCTTGACCTCCAAGCTGTACTGTAGCATGAATTCCACCAATAAGATTGAGAATTATGTTAGAGTATCTCTCAAGAATTTGGGAGTTTCGTACTTAGATCTATATCTTATGCACTGGCCGGATAACTCAGCATTCGGTGATGCAACTGATCCGCCTCTGAAGTTGGGAAGTGAGCATAAGCAGTTTCTCAGTAGGTTGAAGAAATCGTGGAAAGCCATGGAAGGTCTGGTTGAGTTGGGTCTTGTTAGGGCCATCGGTGTCAGCAACTTTAACGTTCAACAGATCAAAGAACTGCTTAAGTTTGCCAAAATTGTTCCTGCAGTCAATCAGGTTGACCTCCTTGATCTCATATTCTTGAAGACTTATTGTGCATAACTTGTGGTGATCTTGCTTTGCAAAATAATTCCTCGTGGTGTGATGCTGTCCGCCAAGATTTCATGTTATCAGTAAATTCATCTGATGACATGCAAGAACAGAACTATAAGGCATAGAAGGTCCATGATCATTGTCAAGTTGTCACAGACATTATACTACCAATTGGAATGGTTTATGGATAGTGTGGGCTTAAAAGCCAGTGAAGCTACATAGACATACGACATTATTTGGCAGTTGGTAGGATGGAAGAATTAGTCAAATGCATTTCTATTCTTCACATCATGCTATAAGTTGTCCATTTGCATGATTTATACTGTTTCAAGCTCTTCTCACTTTAAGTACTCATTTAGTCTTCTGCAAAGTTTTGAATATGGAGGAATACATCATTGTCTTGTACAAAAACTGCACTTGAGTAGGGGGTACATATTCTGCACCAAGTTGAATGACGTAGAGCTGTAGATATATTTAGCATCTGAGGACATGTCTGGTTTCAAGTTTGGTGAATATTCTTTATTTCTAGTGGTGCTCTGTATGAGTTAAAATGAGACTGCAGACATCAAGGTGGCAACTCTCTGTTTGGTAGCCCGTTTGATGGTAGGCATCCTGGCAATCCTTGTCCTATAGAAGCCTCAGAATGTTGGCAAGATCGCTGCAATCTCTGATCTCTGCTTCTTACTGATTGCTGGCCTCATATCTGGAGTTTCTTTTGGATTCAATGTCCTCAATAGTCATCTTCAATTGTTTATTTCCTCTAGCACATTAACTGCCAAGTTAATGTCTGAATATCATTGCCATGGGGCACTAAATTTTTCTTATCTTCGAGTTTAATAAGTGGGGCCGGACAGAGGGCACAGTTGTCTGTATCCTCAAGCCTCCCAAATTCCACTGAGGCCATGACGCAATTCTAGGTTCCTAGGAGAACCACCAAACTAGGGGCCCCTTGGCATGGAGTTAGAACTGTATATCTTTTAAAGAGCTGATTTAGCAGGCATTTATGGCTGTGAACAAAAACAGTGCGGTTGACTGGCATCATTCTCTCAATATTTTTCTAAGGGATCTCCTGTGGCTTTATTTGGGGCAAAAACCTGTTTGACCTGTTGCAGTTTCAAATCGTGGTCTCAAAATGGATTTTAAGTGACAAAATTGTTTTCTCTTTTGATGAGTTAGAATGGTTTTTCAATTCCATACACCATTCTACTGCAGGCTTTACCGACTTTAATGCATCAATGAGTTCACAAAAAGCTAAAAGTTCAAATTGATGTTTCCCAGGAGAATAATTCCAGTGTTGAATTTGATGAATTAATTCTTAATCTAACAAAAGTTCTCCCTTCCTGCTTTTCAAAACTGAAAATTGATCCCAGAAATCATTGCCGACAAATCTTAAGTTTTATGAATAATATCTTGGGAACAATTGAAAAGGCAGAAATAAGGGTTGAACAAAATTCTGTATCTAAGATGTGGTTGTTTATCCACCTATGCCTTGTTTTTCGTTTTTACTCATGTCTAACACATAAATATCATATGTATTTTCTGTTTTCATTTGAAACATTGAATGTTATTTGGCTATGCATCAGTCATAGTAGCCCTGGTAATGAAGTTTGTTCTGATGGAAGATTGTATTTTGTTAGGTGGAGCTGCATCCATTCTGGAGGCAAGATGAACTTGTAAAATTTTGTCAGTTAAAAGGCATCCATGTATCTGCTCACACACCTCTTGGCGTACCCAGTTCAAGTCCTGCACCATCAGATAGTGGATCAGGCGGGGAAGATGAACCTGGAACTCCCCGCATATGTTTTAGGAGATCAAGGTCGGTGCATGGGCCTATGCTCAAGCTGTCTGTTGTAGCAGAAATAGCAAATAGACACAAAAAGACTCCTGAGCAGGTTTTTCTTGTGTACTCTTTCTTTGTTCTTTACCTTTATTCCATGATTAGATCATGCAAATCATCCTGTTAGCTTGGCTGTGCCGTAGGTAAACCATTTGCTCAATGCATAATCTGAGTCCACTTCCCTTTTCACAGGGGGCAGCTTTCTGTAACCTTCAACTTACTTTGGATACTTGTCAACTATTTCTTACTTTAACCTCATCATTTTGGTCAAACCTTTTTACCCAGGTCTTTCCTGAAAAGATTTTGGCTCCTGTCTCCTCCTTAGTTTGTTTAACTAAAACTTTCAATCCTGTGGACATTAAGTCGGGCATTATATCATATGAAGTTTGAGATTCTAACATTTCATTAAGTGCGGAAAGTTAAATGTTTTCTGGGAGACAGGATGGACTGAAGTATGCATAATTATCATGGTTTTGTGATGAAGCACTTTGTAAGAAAAAAAAAGCCCAAGCACCCCTTGGGGCTCTTGACTTAAAAATGGATGGCAGACCACGTTAAATATGGAATCTGGATGTGTGACGTGTTATGTTTCTGCAATTTTGTTGGCATTCTCTTGCTAATTGATTGAAAATAAGCCTCATTTTTGGTGTTGTGAAAGGAATCTCCTTTGACCATCAAGGAAATGTTTTGCTCGCTTTATTCCTTTGTTCTATGAAAGTCCTGAGTGCAGTTCTGAAGTGGATGATTAATTGGAAGATAAGGTTGTTGCTGTATCAGTCTTGACATTGTGATCTTTGATTAAGCAGCATCTATAAGAGAGAAGAATATTGTGTGCTGCTTCCCCAGAGATGTTTTCCATTACCTTTTACTAGAGGAACATCCTACAACCTTATATATGTAGCCCATGGCTTGTAGTTTAGAAGCCAATACAAAACATATTTATTATGGGGAATTGTTATGAAGTTGGTTGAATACTAAATATCCATTGATTGAGTACTTCCTATGTTATGATTCCTCATTGAGAAGTTTTACTGCATTGCTTCTCTGAAAGGGTCTTAAAAGACTTAATGCTAGAGTTAGGCAATTTCTTTCATCAATACCGTGGTCACTGACTTGCTTAAATTTTCTTGTGGACATTTTGTGGAACTGGCCAATTGCAATATATGGTCACCCTTACTTTTATGAGAAGTCCCTCTTTAAATTAAGAGTGACATGACCCGGTCTTGTGTGGAAAACGTTCACGTGGTCTTGGCCTGAGTTAGATGCTAAACTTGTGATATTGGTTCTATTATTAATCCTCAAGGAGTTCCCAAAGTTTTCTGTCTTACGTTTGTAGCTTCTTGTTGCTTTTCAATAGTATGGAATTGATAGCACAAAATGACTTAGTTAATAGTTCATTTGCGATGCTCAGATATATGAAGTAGCTAGCTAGTCACAATCTCTGTTGTTGCAGAAGACGTGGAAGTTTTGTCGAAGTAGTGGACACAGTATGCTTATGAACACTTGCTTCAAATTCTTCGCAGATATTTGTTTAAATTTTTCTCAACTTGTCTGTATCATTCTAAATAGATACTAGAGTGATTGATCCATGTTGACCGCACCCCAACAAATGAAGTGAAAAGTTTTAATCCATTTACTTTCGTCCGAATCGCTATCTAATCTCGATTCTTTGGTCCAATTACTGATTCAGGTTATTTTGCGATGGGGACTGCAAAGAGGAACTAGTGTCCTGCCCTGTAGCTTGAATGCTGACCGGATAAAGAAGAACATCGACATCTTCAATTGGTCACTTTCCGATAGTGAGTGGAATCGCCTGAACCAAATCCAACCGCAGGTGTGCTTATTTGGGAACGGACTTCCGAACAACCTCTTAGACAGCAGCTTTCTTCCTGGGAGTGTTCCTCTTCAGTCGGTGCGGGAGATGGAAGATGATGTGGAATCAAATGTTTGATGTAATCAGTGGTTATGATCGTTTGATTTGTTTATGTCATGTAAAAACAAAAGAATGTTGTTTTCTTATTCTGTCAAATTAGATGCCGGGGGGTAAATATTACAGACTGAGATTCTTCCAAAATGGTGTAATACAGGAAGAATTTTCATCTACTCATGAAGCATCTGGCAGACATGATGGAAACATGTGATGGTAGGACAATCTATGAACTCGTATTTTTGAACCTTCTGAATTCTCTGCAATTTATAGTTGGGTATTGGTTTGTGTGGAGCAGGTACTAGAATCTGCAGGAAGGATTTGTAACATGGCTGAAAAACAGAAGAGTTGCGATGTCATTATTCATCCAGCTACATGTATTTTTGGCAAAATCTTGGCAAATCCAAGGTTGCATTTGGTGTGACGGACGATATTGATGAGTGAGTTATGACAAAATCACACTGGAAAAATGGTGAAAACACAAGCAGAAATCCATGCATGCAACATTCAGAAAGCTAATCATCAAATGACTTGTGATATAAGTTAACAAGTTCCAGAAATGTATTTTTGCAAGTGGTAGCTTGATAAACAGATAGAAAGGATGACAGTGCTATGATATTTGACTCGGGAAAATTTTGAATACTGATATTAACAAGGAGATCATACAAACAGAAGTTTAATCTTTTTTACGGCATAGGATGATATGACAACATTTATAAGAGCAATCTCACACCTAAGGTTTTGCAATGAAATTTGGAGATAGAATTTCATATAAAAGTTAGTGTTCATTGCTTTACTTGGTCCCCGTCAGCAGCACTGCTTGGTTTCCAGGTCATTCTATGATCCTATGTTGTTTTGGGAGAATAAACTCCATTGTCTTGAGTATAAAAACTTTCTTTTCTGGCTAAACTAACAAATTAATTTATGCATATGTGTGTATTATGTATTACTAGTAAAAGTGCAGACGCATAACGTGTGTGTGAAAAATCGGCATTTGAAAAATTTTGCAAAATTGATTTGGTTCAAACTATTTGAATTATCAATTAATAAAACGAAATTGTCCACAAGATATGAAGAGAATGTATATATGCAAGTTCGAGGGAAGAAAAATATTCCAAGATTGAATTTCATCTGCCAACGTTTTTCGTAGAATAGAAAATATTAATTTTTTCAATAATTAAATTATACAAGAGAGATAATAGAGTTATTATTTTAAGGATTTGCCGTTGATTTTACCTTTGCAAAATAACCAATATTTTGAGAAAGTTAAAAATGAATTGTCATCGTTAATTCTTCCTCGTATTATCGAACCTCGGCATTTCCGAAATATGACGCGATTGTTTTCGAAAAATCCCATGTTTACCGATACCCCTCTCTTCGTCACCGGCGCGCTCGTCCATCCCTGTTTAAATCTCTCCTCAGCCTTTTCGGATTCGGCGATCCGATGATTTACCCTCTTGCAGTTTCCGGGTGATCGATTGCTGGGTGAGTCCGAATTCTCCTTCCGGCTTCAAATAATGTCGATTCCATTCGTTCTTTGATTTCTTGAATCTCTTGAGTTGATGGGATCGGTGTTTTGGTTAGCCGCGAAGGGAGAAACGTCTCCTTTTGCTTTTCTTCTTCCTCTGTCCGTTTCAATTCAAGGCAATCAGCTGTATCGTCGGTGAGCTTCACTTGCCGTG
This sequence comes from Eucalyptus curtisii, assembly GCA_017140595.1. Taxonomy (NCBI): domain Eukaryota; kingdom Viridiplantae; phylum Streptophyta; class Magnoliopsida; order Myrtales; family Myrtaceae; genus Eucalyptus; species Eucalyptus curtisii. Next base: position 33,397,177 of record CM029500.1, read on the forward strand.
ATCAGGCGGATACATGCATGCGGGATAGCGGTAGAGCTAAAGCATTTTCCAGGATGCATCGTGATTATGTGAACAGAGGGCAGTTTCTAAGAAGCCATGAAATCCTTTGAATTTCTTCAAGAAAATGTCTGAGATTTGCTTTGGAGATATCTCCCAGATGCCTGCGTGTTCGAGATGTTTTTTTTTTAGTGACTTGAGACGACCGAGCCTAACTCGCTTCCTCTTGTAGAGGGTGCGGCACATTGTCTTTCCTAACCAGAATTTTTCGGCGGCTTATGAAATTAATTCTGCCCAATTCGCTGCTGTGAATAATAAATTTGTCGGGTTTCTGGAAATATTGCTTTCCTGCAACTTTGCGTCGCAACTGTTGGTTTTCCATTGGGTTTTAGTTGCTGTGCCATGGCATTTTAAACTGAAATGCGTCTTTCTTGCTCGAAGATAGTTCAAAATTGGGTTAGGCATAAGATTGAGATGTCCTTTTATTCTTGATAGGAGTCTTGTGAGAATTATCCCGGTGAAGAGTAAAGATGGCTGGAGCTGCTCCGAATGCAGGGACCACGAGGCGGTTGCCGAGCTGGATGGTGGCGCCACCTGCGAAGGATCAAGCAAGGGAGTCTAGTTGGAGGGACAGTAGCACTGATCAAACAAACGAAGGAGTTTCACCTCAACGGACTAATTCAAAGAGTTTGACAACACAGCCAAAAAGGGCATCCTCGCTTCAGGAAAAGTATTCTTCGAAAGTCGGTGGATTTGGTCTTGTGGAATGCGGTAGGAAGAGAAGGAAAAGAAAGGCGAGCGAACAAGAAGATGGTTCTGATGTCAGTACACATGAAATTGTTGAGGATAAAAAGGAGCGCAGAAGGGGAAGGAGGAAAGCTCAAGATTCAGTTTTTGAAAAAGGAAGGAAAACAAAGAGTCTCGTTGCTGAAGGTGATGAGGAACATGCTACCGTTGCTAGTGATGACGATGTTGAACTTACTGTTGAAGATCTCACGAGCATTGCTGAAGAGGTAATTTTCTTCGTTTCTTCCCCCAAGAATTACTCCTTTGCCCATGGTCTAGGATATTTTACAGTGTAGGAAGTTGCTAACCAAGTGAATTGGTCATGCTTCTTCTTTCCATTCTATTATTGCAAGGAATTGCATTCCAGACTGTCATATGTGCAGAATATGGGCTGCAGAATCAAGCATATTTTCTTGCAAAGGAATCATTCAAGGACCTATACTTTTTTGTATGTCTGAATGCATAAAGAAAAATTGAGAGCATATCAGAAGATGAGACCCTTCTTCAGCGTCGTGCCTAATTAGCTCTGCATCTTTGGTTAGTTCAATAATGTCAGTTCTTTAGGGTCTTTATCCATGGGTCCTGGGCCTCTCGCAATCCTTTTAATGTTGGCTTTTCAAGTGATGTCTCCTTAACGAGTGAGGGCACAAACTCAAATTTAAATTCGCTGTAGTTCTCCTCATCTTCAGGGTCCACCAAAACATCTTCATCACCCTCGCAGGACCCATGAATCTTAGCCTCTCTCACTGCATTCCAACAGCATAAACTGCAATTCGATAAGAAACAGAAGAATTCTAAACGTCATGTAATTGAATGAATGAAATTTGGAAGGTTAATGAATGAATGCCTTTTTGCAGATCATTGCATCAAATAAGGATGTTGAGCAGCAAAGACAACACGTTGGAAGATTGGAGACACCAATGAGAGCCAATGTTCAACAATATTCTCTTGATGCCGGTGCTACTCATAATGAAATTCTCGATGATGCAAAGCACACTAAGAACGATTCAACTGGAGTTCCCACCGATGAAGAGACTGTTGTCAGTATCAAGAGAACAGGTGATCCTGCTCAGGATATGCTAGATCTCTTTCTGGGTCCCTGGCTGAGGAAGCCCGTAGAGGAAGAGAAACTGAGTCAATTTGTTGCAGATGAAGTGATTATGATGCAGGATCAAAGGAAGCAAAGCCACAGCGTTGTTTCTGAAGAAGCTGCATCCCCATTGAAAAAGAAGAGCAGTCTCAAGGACAAAGTGGCAATGTTCTTCTAATGAGTTCTGAAGCTTCAGTGAAGTATTGGATTTTGTAAATCTAACCCCTCCGCTCTGGGGTTGCAAAGATCTCGTGTGTACAGTAATTTGTATCCCGTGTTCAAGTATATATAGTGCTTTTGCAGAAAATGTATATATACTAGCATTGTGGGCTCCGGACACGGAATGAAAGCATTACACAAGAATGTAATTGAGTTATCTTACATGTTTAAAGAACGTGACGATAGATTTTTGCCAGAAGCACCACTTTGAGTAAAACAATGCATGTCACTGGAAAATTACGTCAACTGAAAAGAATTACAATGGATGATGGAGTGACCCATTTTAGTTATAAGATATGATAGCTGGAAGAACAATTGATGGAATCATACAGCTTGTTTACTCGCGTGTCAGCAATTGAGGAAGATAACAACAAAAATGACACTGTAGTAGGCAAACACTTGAGCCTGCGATCTCATTATCAATTGAAAAACTTGGCTGCACGAGCGAAGGGGTGATCATGTTTTTGTCACTTTCAAAGAATTAAGCAATGCTTAATCCCTGCGATCTCATTATCAATGGAAAAACTTGGCTGCACGAGCATTCCCCCAGTCCTGTACACAATCAGCCCTTCTCTCACTTGCAGAGTGCCCTCCCATTGCCGTCAGCACAAGTAGTGAAGAAGACAATGGAACGTGCACAGATGAACAAAATTGCACACATGCATGCATAATCGCCGTCCACTCTGCTCATAGGCTATATCTCCAGCCAAAGTGTCAAAAGAAAAACCAACTTTAATGTCCGCCCTGGGGTGCCCTAACTCCAACTGCCCAAAGGAGAAGCTTCATTCTTTGTGCTAACAGCATTGACATGCGATGCATGTTTGGTCCGTCTGCAATTGCAAAAGCAATATCCCATTAGATCCCTGTCCTTGAACCAACAACACGTAAAAAACTACTTGAACAACTCGTTTATCAACCAACCTTGGAAAAGAATAATGTCATACTGAAGTCGCCAACAACTCTGAGGCTGTTCCTTCTATATTTGTTTAGAGTAGGAGAAGAGAAAGAATTTATGTGAATGACACATGGATGCATAATCGCTGTCCCACATGCTCATAGGTTATTTCTCTGGTGAAGGCATCGTAACAATAATCCACTTCAAAGTCTTCCTTGGTGTTGCCCAGACTCCAACCGCCCAAAGTAGAAGCTTCATTTTTTGTGCTAGCATCATTGGCATGCGACACATGTTTGCCTGGCCTGCAATTGCAAAACCAATATCCTGTTGGATTCCTGTCCTTGTACCAACTATATGTTAAAAACTACTTGAATGACTTGTATATCAACCAACCTTTGAAACGAAGAATATCGTACTGAAGTCACCAACTTTCCAAGGCTGTTCCCTTTGTATTTGTCTAGAGTAGGTGAAGAGAAAGAATCGATGTGACTTGAGTGATTTGATCATTGAATGGGCTGCAGATGCAGAATCCTCCGTCATATCATATGTACCCTAGGGGTTCCACAATTCCCAGACAGAGAAATTGGAGAGAGAGATGTATCTGATGTAGTTCCTTCATCAAATCGGCTACGGTCATGGCAAGACAAAAGTAGCTGAAACGAAAATACTTAGCATCTTCAGCATTAGAGTGACAAGATTTACATTCAACATACATGCAATTCACCAGAACAGTGATCCCATCAACACTGGTCAATAATTTTCTTGTCACAAAGAGAACAGGAGTGCACGATACTAAATACAAGTTGTCGGAATTTGAGAAAAACGTGGTCGAAACCTGGTGTGGTGGGAAACCAAATATCGAGATAAAAAAATGAAATTGGCTACCTGTCGTGCCAAGTTGAATGGCGTTTTGTGATAGCCGCTGGAGCACAATCTTCTCTCTGAAGATAGTGAGGTAGTAAGCGTAAACAAACGAGTAAGATTCAAGCCATCATCTGCAGGAAGTAAACATGGGACATGTCTTACATTACTGGAAAAGAAACTTACTCGTGCTCTACAACGAAGCCATGCTTCCACAAGAACAGCTTAAATAAATTTGCCCCATGTTGACAACATCAGGTCAAATTATCTTCAATTAGGTATCATTTCCTGCTTTGACGACTCATATATTTAATCTTTCTCATGGCAGTCATCAATTCCTCTCGCCAATTGTTAGCATTTCTGTCCCAAGATGAAAACCCCCTTGTTTTTAAATCAAATAAAAGTGTTTCAGCATTAACTGCACTACCCTTGGTAGAAATGGCATTTATAAGACTAGTGTATGTTGTACAGTTTGGTAGGAGACCCTGATTTTTCATCTCCTCATATAACTCGACTGCAGAAATCACATCACCACCAGCACAGAGGCCTTTAATAAGAACATTGTAGGTGACAACATCCAGCCTGATGCCAGAGTGTTCCATGATACTCCTTAACTTCAAGGCCCCTTCAATATCGAAATTTTCACACGACATATGCATCAGAGTAGTGAAGGTAGCAGGAGTAGGGATGAGACGCATCCCAATCATGTGATGAAGGACTAGCTTTGCTTCCTCAAACTTCCCACAGTGCGCAAGTCCTCTAACTATTGCACTTTCGGCAACATCAGGAGTAACAACACCAAGTTCCTTCATCTCATCCTTTAACTTGAATGCTGCTCGTACATTCCCTGCTTTACACATGCCACTAACTAGACGTATATATTGCTTGTAAGAAGGAAAATACCCCTTTTTCAGCATTTCATGCATAATAGTGAAGGAAGCATTAAAATCGGACTTCTTGTGCAGACCATTGACAATGGATCGGTACGTATCAAGGTCATCATACCCAAGAATAATCATCACATCAAACATATCAAGTGCCAATCCCATCTGACCACGTTCACAGCACTTGCTTATAAGCATATTGAACGTAAGTTGATCAGGTATGATGCCCTCGACTATCATCTTTTTCAAAACTTTAATTCCAATTTCCAGAAGACCTGACTTGCAAAGACCAAGAATCAGAGAATGCCATGTCCATTTGTCAGGCTTAAAACCTTTATCAGTGATTAATTTGTGTATTCTCAGGCACATCCCCAGTTCCCTTTTCTTTGAGTACCCATGCAAGAGAATATTGTACGTGGCCAAATTTGGAGATAGATTGTTTCTCCTCATCATTGAAACACAATCAATTGCCTTCCCCATTTTTCCCATCCTTGAATATCCATCTAACATCACATTGAAAACAATTGTGTCAAGGAGGAAACCACTTTTTAACATCTCTTCATAGTAATAGGAAGCCATTTTTCCTTGCCCTTCCTTGAAAAGAGCATCAATCAGGCACGTATACAAGACCATGTATGGGAGAGAAATTCCCAATCTAACAGCTGACTGAAGTAGAATAATGGCGGCAACTATCCTGCCCTTCCTGCAAAAACCAGCAATAAGACTTGAATATGTGTGATTGTCGGGCAGCACACCATTCTTCACCATTCCATGATAAAGAGCCAATGCGTCCTGAAGATTTCCACCTTCACACAACTCTTGTATCAATGAGTTGTAGACTAGAGTATCTGCAGAAGATGGTATAAGTCCGACTTTAATAAGAAGTTTCTTCGCTTCTTCCGCATGCCCTGCTTTGCACAGTCCTTTGAGGAGACTCGCATAAGTAAAAGGGCTCGGAGGATATCCTGATTTGATCATTTCATCACAAAATGAAAATGCTTTCATCCAATGTCCCTTCGTTGCATGTCCATTGATCAGACAATCGAAAGACACAGAATCAGGATCTAGACTGATGCGTCGCATATGCTGCATGAAGCACTCTGCCTCTTCCATTTTTCCACTTCTGCAAAGAGAGGCAATTAGGGTAGCACATGTTAAATGGTCTGCTTCGTAGCCACAACAGTTCATTACTGCATACAGTCTCAATCCCTCCATGACATTTCCTTGTTTGCAAAAATAGTGTATAAGTGTTTGAAAAATGACACTATTTGGTAGAATCTTTGATCTATACATCTTAGAGATGATCTCCTTTGCAATCTTTATTTTCCCAACCCGGCATAATCCACTCACGAGTGCTGAATACGTAAGTAAATCAGGGATTAAGCCATGTCTTAGCATCTCCTCAAACAATTCAATAGCTTCAGCAAGCAATCCTTTCCTGCAAAATCCATCAATCAACATAGTGTATGGAATCTGATCAACAATAATACCATTCCTTCTCATCTGACCAAGACAACTCTTTGCCATACTGAATTGTGCGTGCTTGGATAAACCATTCAAAAGAGCCCCATAACAAGTTTCATTAGGCGTCAACCCTTCTTTTTCCATCTTCATCAGAACATTCATCGCTTCTTGAAATTTTTCTTCTTGGCAAAGCCCATCAATCAAAGCAGTGTAAGTAATACAATTAGGAGAAAGATTAGAACTGGACATTTCATCCAGAATACGAGTAGCAATTGCGGTCTTCCCCTCCCTGACAAACCCATGGATAAGAGTATTGTAAGTGACAGCATTAGGGTCTATCAACATCTTCCTCATCTTTTTCAATAGTAAATAGCCCTTTGAACTCATATTTTTCCTACACAAACCATCGATAAGTATGTTAAATGTGAAGACATCTGCTTTAATACCCTTGCCATCCATATGTTCAATAAGCTGAAGAGCCATTCTATGCATTCCCTTTTTGCAATACCAATTGAGGAGAGTGTTGTAAGTAACAATGGTAGGGTGACAACCACTTTCTTCCATCTTTCTCAATAGCAAACCGGCCTTCTTTAGCTTGCCCTCTGCACACAGCTCATTGATCAAGATATTGAAAGTTGCAACATCAGGACGAATTCCATTCTCAAGCATATCACTGAAGAATGACCATACTGAACCAGCTGCTTGGTCCTTTGCCATTGCAGCCAAGACCTTATTGCAAGTACCAACTGAAGGCTTAAATCCCCTACAAATAATCAAATAGAAGATCTGCAGAGCATCTCCAATCATTCCCTCTCCAAGATAAACCCTCATGAGAATGTCAAAAACTGAAGGATTAGAGTTACAAAGAGGATACGTGTCCATTAAGGTAATAAATACCGAGCGTGGACCCTGACCCATCTGCATTAACTGTCTCAAAATTGATTTTGCAGAGTCATGCATCCTAGCTCTGACAAGTATATGAGCCGTTACAGAAAAAATATGAGTGAGATGGCCAAACTCCAGGCCAGGTTGTTTCATGACCCAGTTGAGGAACCTCAGAGCCAGCCTCCCATGAACCGGTCTCAGCGCGGCCAACCTATATGCCATGTAGTTCAACGATTCCCAGCGGTCTATAGTTAGAAAAGTGTATATGCTCCTCTCCATATCTCTTCCTGACATTTCAATTTCCAGTGAGAAAACAATTAGTCACACACCCCGAGTCCATGCACAAAATGACAGCAAACCAGTGAACTCACCGAAAGCCGATATTTTGCTCAGGTCCCTGTTCTTGCCATTGTGAGCCCATCTCCTTGGTACACATCCAGAGACCTCCGGGAAAGGACGTGCTCTGAACGTCGCTCCGTTAGCGAGTGACCCGGAGAACCTTTTGGCAGTTGAACAGCGCAGGCTCAGAGGCGATGGCATCGGTAAGCTAGAACTGGAGCACGAGCACAATCATCTTCGGACAAGGTTCTATATCGACGCCAGCAACGGACTAGCACGGCTACCCTACAATACACAAAAACGACCGCTTAGCGCGAAACCCAAAAGGGAAACCGTGCACAGCCCGGAAGCACCCGGGAGGCTCATTGGGGCATTTCGTCAAACACGCGGTGGGAATTCCAGACCTGCGCGAGGCACCAACTACAACACAGAGAGAGAGAGAGAGAGAGAGAGAGAGAGAGCTAGCTCACTCTGTTCCATGATGCAGCATAGGAGGTGAAAGCTTTGGTCTTGCTCTGTTTCGTCAGGATTGATGATGAATCGATTTTTGGTTTGGTCCAGGCATCAGCACAGATCGACTCGTTTTAAGTTCACAAGATGATGGTAGATAATTGTGCTCCTACATGAGATATGACCATTTGTAAAGATTGCATCTTTATAATTTCCGCAATAAGTATTTTCGATGGGTAAAACGGATAAGACATTCTAACCTATTTCAAAATTATAAATGGACATTAAAATGGAAATTGAGCGTAAAATGAAATTACTTAGCCCTTTTATTAAATTTCGAATTGCGTGGTGACTGAATTGTTTAGTTCAATGGAGGAAGATTATATATTTAAGTATTTTTAAGTCTCGTCAATTTGGTATTTTAAGAGCACAAGAATTCCGGTGAGAATGTGTGGTAATGTCCAGTGCAACATTCCTCAATCCATTTGAACTTAAGAACCTTGTTTAGTTGTTTAATTCGGGCTCAACTTGAAATCCAGCAAAAACTCCATAAATACATACATCCCCTCATTCTCAATTTTGTAACTATAGTCTATGCTCAAATCTGGTCCTTATTCTATTCTTTTCTCTTTTTTCTTTTTTTAAAAGGGAGTGGTGAATAATGATCACTTTTGCCGTACCTCAAATATAACGTACAACATTCTCGCTTGCCGGAATAAATATATATTGCCTCATTAGTAATTTTGTGACTATAATATATGCTCAAATCTTATCCTTTATTTTTTTTTTCTTTCTTTTTCCTTGAAAGAGAGTAATATTGTCGTACTTCCAACATAACCTACAATATTATCACATACCGTCATTATCAAATATGAGAAAATCATAACACGTTGTACGATTGATTTACAACATCATTGCAAATCATGATAATCAATTGATATAATTTCCAAAAGACCTATATGAGAAGACATTCTACGAAGCCTCAAAAAAGCAAAAACAGAGGGGAGACAAATGAAAATAAAATGGACTAAGTTGCAAAATTCCTGTACTTAGAACATAAGCAGAGGAGAGGAGAGGAGAGGAGAGGAGAGCTCAGATAGAGAGAGAGAGAGAGAGACTGGAGCTCCGTTGCTTAAACCTCGTACCTCGAATCGCACTGTCCGGACCGCATTCTGTACGTATCTCTCCTCCCTCCTCTTCCCTTCCCTTCTTCCGATTGTGTGGGTTCTCGGCAGTCCAGAGCTCGCCGCGAGTCGAGGTTAGGGTTTGCGTCTCTTCCCGTCGGCGAAAAATCCTCTCTTTCGAATTCGCGCGATTGACGCCATTTTCGTTGCTTGCTGTCGTTGTCTGAAATCGGGCCGAGGCCAATTCTAGATGGGCTCGTTCTGTTTCTCGAGTGCGGTTCCGAATTGCGCGTTAGGACGAGTGAATTTCAGCTGCTTCTGGGTGAATGCCGGAGGAGGGGTTTCCGCATGTTGATTTAGGTGGGATTTATCCGATCTGTTTGATTGAGCACGGTTGTTCTCTCGATATTTTTTGTCAGGTCTGGGGTCTTGCGCTGTTCAATCTGCTTGGGAGAGAGTCCGGGGCGCGATGACGGGTACCTATCTAGGGAAAGGTGCTCCTTCGAACGGGACTGTCTATGTGTGTAATTTGCCGGAGGGAACCGATGAGGACATGCTGGCCGAGCACTTTGGAACTATTGGGTTGCTTAAGGTATGGATGGAGGCTTATGGGCTACTGTATCGTCTGGATATGAATGCAATTTGTCTTTCGTTCGGTGGCTAGAATTTACTGTAAATTTTAGGGTTTGTACCCATAGTATAATTAACAGAAAAGATAGCTCTTTTATGTTTTGTTTTATCTCCGTTGTTCATTTTCCTGTTCACCTTTGTGCCCCATGCTTCGTAGAAAGACAAGCGTACGGGTCGTCCAAAGATTTGGCTCTACAGAGACAAGGAGACGAATGAGCCAAAGGGAGATGCTACTGTTACATATGAGGATCCTCATGCCGCATCCGCTGCTGTTGAGTGGTTCAACAACAAGGACTTCCATGGAAGTATCATCGAAGTTCAAATGGCAGATACTAAAAGCAAAGATGGCAATGATGCTGGTAATTTTGTTGACACGGAGGAAATCGCCAAGGATGCAAATGATGGCGTGGGAACGGGTAGAGGTCGGGGAGATGTTCCTGGGAAGGCATGGAAACAAGAGGGAGATTGGTTGTGCCCGAATACAAGGTCTGTGATGTGACATTGGTGAGCAACCCTTGCTTTTTGAACCGTTTTGCTGTTTCTTTTATGGGTATGATCAGGTTGGAATGGAAAAGCTCCTAATATTTCGTTCTGCTAGCAGCTGTTCCAATGTAAATTTTGCATTTCGTGGTGTCTGCAATCGATGTGGAAGTGCACGGCCTGCTGGTGCCTCAGGTGGTGCTTCACGGGGTGCAGGTCGTGGAAAAGGGCGCGGTGGCAATGATTCCGCAGGCACTGGTCGTCCAGTTGGTGCTCCCACTGGACTTTTTGGTCCAAATGATTGGTCCTGTCCAATGTAAGATCACATCATATGCGTAAGTTTCCACTTAATTTCAGTTCTTATATTTAGTGAGCTTTTTTACATCTGCCATAGGACATAAGCTTTGTCTCGCAGCTTAGTCCTATGCTTGAACTCTTTTCTCATACTAACCAGAAAAGTTTCACTGAGTGACAGACTAGGTGGAAAGAGAGAATGAATCCGGTGGTTAGTAGTGCTTTTGGGTTGATAGGGAGGAAGCTGGAAAAGTTATTGGGTTTGCCCTGCCGTGTTAGTATAGGTTGGTAGCTTTGAGCTTTTCAAAGTTAACTATTAGCCACCCGCACATCTGAAAAACGGGTGTGATTCTCTAAAGTCTGCTAGATAAATAGGCTTTGGCAGGATTTCTAATGGCAGTCAATCACGTGTAATATTGGAGTATAACATGGCTTTTACTGGAACTGGATGTCTGTGATCAGTTGTGGATATGACAGTTGAAATTTGCCTTTTTCCAAATAATTTCATGCTAAAATAAACATAGATAATATTTCTCTTTATTTCATTTGCAAATAATTGAAATAGTATGTGGTGAAGCTGACAGCCAGCCTCTTCATCAGTTCATTTGTCTCATTATGCCTTTGCCGAAATGTGCTCTTAGAGTCCTACAGTAATACGTGGAACAATTTAAATTGGTACATACTGATTTTTGTTTTCAGATCTAATGAGCTGATATAGTGTATATTAAAATAACTGTTTTAATACACTATGCAGTGGCATGTGCCTCACTATATTTCTCCCTTCTTTTTCTTTTTCCAGGTGTGGCAATATAAACTGGGCAAAGCGTACAAAATGCAACATTTGTAACACCAATAAACCTGGTCATAATGAGGGCGGTGTAAGGTACCTGAGAGTGATCTTTTGGATTTGTGAAACTATCTATAATTCTACCAATAGATTAGGTATTTGAAGCCAAAGCATTCATATAAGGGCTATAATATTTCCTGAGTGATCCTTTGTGCATTCTAGAGAGCTGCTTGTGCAATGATAGATGCCCCTTTGTTTAAATAAATGTTTAAGAGTTTTTAGGAACGAGGATTTTTCTTGTGCTGTCATTTGGTTGAATGTGTACATGTATATTGGAGTGCTTACCATGTGTATACATTACATGAACTGGGACTAATTAGCATGATGATTAACTGTCGCAGAATATGAGAGAGCACAACAGAGAGAATATATTAAATTTTCTGTCCCAATCATATGTTTTGGAAAAGAAATGTCAAAATTTTTGTCTTTTTAACAAAATTCTTGGAAGATTAATTATCCGGATGGCTTTTGATAGGAAAAAAATAAACTGCACTTCCAATATTAGACCTATGAACACCATTGGATAGATAGACCATTCTTTTAATCTTGGCTTTTGTTGTCAAGTCTCCCTTCCTCCCTCCCTCTCTGGGTGATGAAAGTGCATCGAAGCACTTGTAGAATTTGAACTTGGAAAGTCATTCTTGTGGTTTCTCTTAGTATTGCTTTCACATTGCCGTTGTTTTTTGGTATTTATATATAGAGGTGGACGTGGGGGAGGTTACAAGGAACTTGATGAAGAGGAACTCGAGGAAACGAAGCGAAGGCGGAAGGAGGCCGAAGAGGTGATACTCATTTCAAGTCTCTTTAGTAGAAATTGCCTAGAACAGTGCTGAAAAAAGACTCTGTTTAAAATAATATCAGGATGATGGTGAGATGTATGATGAGTTTGGCAATCTCAAGAAGAAGTTTCGTGCTAAAACACAACAAGCTGAAGCTGCACGAGGGATTCCTGGTGCTGGGCGTGCAGGATGGGAGGTCGAAGAGCTAGGTGATTCTTCATTTGAATGGTCCTTAACTTTAGGAATGCCTGATGTGCATCTGTTCTGCTGTTTTTTTTAAAAGAGTACCTTATATGCATGTTGCAGGTAGATCAAGACTCCCTGTAACCAAAAGAACTACCCTTCTTTTAATTGTTCACTGGTCATATTCGTTATTTCTTCTAACCGATTTATATGTTCCCCATCATGGTTCCAGTTTCTTCTTGTCCTTCCCTTTTACTCTTTCCTTTGTTTGTTTGGCCTTTATATTTAAATTGAATCTTTTGCAGGGGAGCTTTAGCAGCCTATTGTCTTTTGTAATCACCACATAGCTCCCTGAAATGTTGAGATGCTAGGTTAATTGATGAGGATCAAATCATTAAACATGAAGGCCCCTGTTTATTTGTAATTTGGGCATATTCTCTCTTTTCTTCTTTAAAGTTAAATGTGAAATGTTATGTTGCAGGTGTGGCTGATAGAGATAGACGAGAAAGGAGCAGAGATAGAGGAAGGGAATGGGATGATCGGGACAGTGGCAAGAACAGAGAACGTGATCATAGGGACAGACTGCGCAGCCGTAGCAGAGAGAGGGATCGAGGAAGAGATAGAGACTATGATCCTTACGATAGAGAGAGAGAATATGGGCGGGACAGGGATCGCGACAGGGATCGAGGCAGATACCGCTACTGAGTGCAGAAGTGACAGTTTCCCGGCATTTTTTATGCTAGAGCATTAGTTGCTTGACTGAGTCTCATTTCAAACTCAGAACCTAAATTAGCTGGATCGCCTTTTTTGCCTTTCCTCTTTATTTAATTTCCAAAGGGTCATTTTATAGGAAGATGCGACTCTTAACTCCACCACTAGGGAGGAATTCTGTTCGCAAACTATTCTACAATTCGTTCTTCTCCAATTCAGGTATTCACTTGTTCTGTCATGTCATGAAACTTAGGTCGCTTGGTTTTGAACGGCAAACTGCCTTCTTTATCTCAAAGTATTTGCTAAGTCCTTGAGCATAGCATGTTTGCCGTTGCTGTCGATCCCTCAAATCTTCATTCATCTTGCGATGCACAACTTCGCGATCCGCGCTTTGTTGCCTTGGCGCTTTGGTGTTTTTGAATCACGTGTCCGATCACCTGACCCATCAAAGAAACTCGGGCTTCATGTTTTGGCGACTTATGGAGGGGAGAGTAAATGAAAGGAAATTGCAATTTCTCTCATTTGTTTGGATTTGCAATAAATATTCATAGAACGGAAATGATAATGAAGTAAAATAAGTTTAGTATGATCTGCACTTTGTGTGTTGAACCACTTGTTACCGCACTTTTTGGAAAAGAAATGACTAACTATATATATATACCGATATTGACTTTACATTGCGAAAAGGTTTCTATTATGCACAAATGCTGAATTTTTTCCCGAAAGTATATTGAGTCTCTCGAAAGTTTAGCTTTCACATGCGTACCATTAACAGTAGAAAAAAGTATGGATCTTTCTCGTGGCCCGACTCGAGTGGCGCATGCATTTAGCGACAAGGAACCAACTGGAATCCAGAGCAGAAAAAATTCACCTTGAAAATTGCACAATTGCTTGTTCATACACAGATGAAGAAGATTTGTCGGGTCATACAACTTCAGAACTACAATGCCTACTCTGTCCCCCAAAGCTCGTTTCCATAATTCGATGATATGTGATGCTAAAGAAAGAACAATATAAAGCTCTCGTTCTTAACTCGCTAATCTATTTTTAACCCGAATAGCCTACTAATAAACACTAGGGGTCAAAACACCTAAAAGTGGGGTGTTGACTAATCCCAGTAATAGTTAGATTACAAGCTATAAGCTAAGGGGAGAGGGAACCCCAATGTGTACAAAAATTAGGAGGTTCACTCTACAATGTCAATGGAAAATGTCGTTAAAGCACAGTTGATCTCTCACCGTAAGGAAGCTATCTCCGATCATGAGCTCTCCTCGATCCATTTGGTAACCTGCCAGAATTAGCAGCACTCTGACCTTCTGCGTCCATGTTTTTCTCCTCTCGTCATTCCAGACTTCTGCTTTCAACGCAGAAAAGAGAAGCTATCTCTGATCATGAGCTCTCCTCAATCCAGTTGGTATCCTGCCAGAATTAGCAGCACTTCGACCTTTGGCGTCCACGTTTTTCTCTTCTCTGTCATCGTCACCTGACTTCTGCTTTCGCTGCAGCTCCTCCACATACCGTCGCCACAATGCTTCTCTCTCTTTTCTTGGCATCTTGTTGTACCTTGGGTCAGGCTTTAGAAGCCGCTTAGCTGTTGACCACGAGTTAACCATTGTTTTCCCATCTTCCATTTCCCGTGAAGCTGCCTCCAAAGTAATAACTTCTGAGAGGAGAGCTCTGAACTCGTTCGAACATCGCTGTGATAAAAACAAAGTTGCCGAAGGAAATGAAAATCAGCTCATGCATATCAAGTATCGAAGGACTTCCTCGTCAAATAACTGCAGTATCACCGAGAAACATTTCTAGTGGCCGGACCTAACAATAGCAGCCTCAATGTCGACCGACTCCAAATCGTAAATGGTGACTAGTCTTATCAACGCAGGTCCCAAGGGAGTTCAGCAATTTGGTTTTAGTGTGTAAACAAGCTAGAACATAAAAAAATTTCCCCCTCTCAATTGTTAAAAATCTCCATAACTAACCATCTAATTGCACCTGCCTTTATTCACGAGTTCTTTCCAGTTTTGTTTCGTGTAGGTAATATTTCTGCCCCTCAGGTCATTAGTTTTTGTCACATCTTGATAAGTACTGGTTATACTTCTAGCAGACTCCAACGATGCATATGAGATTTCTGAACGATCATTGACAGACAAAGCCAATACATTTCCGCCGGAAGCTATCATGGTTCTCAAACGTATCATATCTGCATCAAGTCTGACTTTCAAGTTCAGAACCCTTCCCCTGGATCAGGAAGTTGGACTTAGGGTATGGTGGCTACCATAGGGTCACAACGTAGGGTAGGTGAAAAGATGCATCACGTTGTTAGCCATTGCAGGATATAGGATGGAGGGTCAAACTTAATTGCTACTAAAAAATTATACAAAAGAGAATTGCGAAATTACCTCGTGCAGAAGCTTGATGTGCTCCCTGAAGAGTTTCTCTGTGTCAGATGGATCCAAATCAGGATTACTCGCACGTCCTTGAGGATCTTTGTCAAGTTTAACTTTTGACTCTGTCCAGGAAGCCTATTTACATGATCAGAACACGACAGAAGTTAATAACAAATCACAAATTTATGTAGTTTTCCTAGACGCAGCTACGTCTTAATCCTAATAGGAAGAGTGAGATGCGTAATACCCCTTGTTAATAACAAGCAAACAGGAAGAAAGAGGCACGAATCCCAGATGCAAGTAATGAGCATAACTGCCTACCTGCTAGCTTGAGTTGGGCAAGCATGGAAACCTGCCGTCAACTCTCTCTCTCTCTCCCTCCCTTCCCCCCTCCCCCCTTCTCCATAACTATGCACACAGTTGTTCTAGGTAGCAGCCATCATGCAACTATGCAAGATTGCCATTTATACATATGGAAAAGCCAAGGAGTTCAGTTAAAGAGTTGAAGTTCACTGCATTAAGTAGAATTACATCCACAGACTAAGCAAATAAGTTAGGACTGAATTATACTTGTGCAATTCCTCAAAGGAAGAAATGCTATTTTGCTCATACATCAGTATGAGTAATCATTGATCATATTGTTAAATGTTAAGTGCGAGGCCACGCACACAAATATGGCAGATCAAATAACTAAGACTTTCTCAGCAAAGATGCATCAAGTCCTAGGCTAATACAACAAAAATTAAGTGGACGTCTGATATTAACAGAGCTTTCATCCATTCATGGTTAAAGTTCCAACCCACCAAACACACATGAAGGTCTAAAGCAATTCCTCCTTAATAACTAAAAGGAATGGCTTAAGTATTAAAGTGTTCACAGCCACAGGTTCAGGCCCCACATCTGTCAACCGCATTATACCCACGAAAACATGTCATCAATTTCTCTTAAGAAAAAGAAAGGCCTTATCCCATTTCAAGTTGACTTTTCTCAACGCTTATGATGTGTAGATGGCCAAGACAGTCATCACTATTGAAGGGAACTAATAGTAATTACCAACCTGAGGGTCCTTGATTGTTTCAACAAGCAATGCTTGAAAAGATGAAATTGCCTCTTTCCTGCGTATTTTCACTCGTACCCTCTCCATTTCTTGTTCTTCTCTTTCCTTCCGTTTTCGCAATTCTCTTTCCCTTTCCTTCAGCTTCTCCTGCAAAGAAGAATAGACCAAAAAGCTTAAACCTTGATGTACATATATTTGAGGCACCAATGTCTCAAGCAAACATGAGAATAGAAGCATGCACACAATTCAGGAGAGAGAGCTGTTAAAAGATCACTAACAACTAAGTTTTCTCCCTACAAGAATTTCCACATTGCAATCTCTCTTTTTGACAAGTAAAATAAATTGAATTACAGGAGCACCAAGGAGTTGCCATCGTGTATAAAACAAGCTAAAACGATAGGCTCAAATACATGACCTTTATTCTATTATGTTAACAAGCATTTCTAAGAAGAAGAAGAAGCAACTACAATGATTATCGATCATTTGCAGATCAACCACAAAGGGGAGAGTAGCCTAATGGTTTCTTTTTTGTTTGATCCCTCTTTAGTTACAATGTACTGAAATAGGACTTCATCACTTTTTCTACCTTACAAATATGACATTCTCTGAGCATTTACAATATCAACTGCCATTCCTATTTTGGCAAAGTCTATTTTCCAGGATTTTAGCCTCGGTTAGAAATTCACAATGGTCAATGATATAAGTGTAACCGGTAGTTCATAATGCTAAATATTATCAGAACGTAGGAAATCAATCAGAAAATCCCCTGCATTCTTTAAAAAGAAAAGTGAACATCTAGTAATGCAAGATTTAGAGGGTATATCCTGAAAAAAAAAGAAAAAAAATTGCATTCAGAGAGAGAGAGAGAGAGAAAGAGGTCCTTCTAAAATAACATAAGTATATATACCTGCTCTTCCCTCTTAGCTTTTGCCTCCTTTTCTTCTCTGTCTTCCACAGCCTTCAATTCAGCTATATACTCATTGAACAAGGCCTCCCTGTCTTCATGCTTCACTGACTTGTATCTTGGGTCATCCCTGAGACTATCCTTTACCTTCAACAAGAAAGAAAAGTATATACAAATTTTAATTTTATGCATAAATTAAAGAAGCTGCAAGATTAATACTTATGTACTCACATCATTACACCAACTACTGCATGCTTCTTGACATTTTACAAACCATGAAGAGACGCTCATTGATTATGCAGCTACATCGTTACCTCAGGTATTGTCCAGTTCTAACTTCAGCTAAGAATTAAAAAGTAAAAAATAATAAATAATAAAATTAAAATAAATGCAATTAGCCCGCTGAATAATTTCCTTTTCAATTTTTATTTATTTATTTATTTTTATTTTTTTCAGAATGGTGAAGAAATGAATATAATGCAAGGACAAAGCATTTTCAGAAATCAAACAGAGCTTAGTCAAAGGCCACCCAGAAAAGAGAAGGATCATGTGATGTGGATTATCGTTAGTAGCAAGGTACAGAATTCACGCAGGATGGGCATCTTTATTCTTTACATATTTGTTCCAGCCCCATAAAAAACGTGAAAAAAAAAAATAACGCGTGTAGCCACTGATAACTCCACAGGTCATTTATCTCAAGTCTGCAAGTCTAAGTAAGTTCAGGGAAGAATCTTCAACTGGAAAGATGTAAAGTTAAGTAGTGCCTCTACCCTGGACCAACGGGAATTGACAGTTATATCTCCTCTATCTCGAAGCAAGGATTTAAAACTAGAAGTGGCAGCAGCGCGCATTGCTTGAGCCCTTTCTTCAGCAGCCTTTTTTAAAGGGAGGACCCTACAAGTCAAGCAGAAACTTTTTGCAATCAGATATCATATATATGAGACAAAAAATAAGGAACATTTATTTTGCAAACGAGAAAGCTTGGAGGGCTAAAGAACACACCAAAGGAATCTGAGAATCTGGTCACTAGCCTACTACTTGCTGACTCATTTGGCTTTCAATGGTTATCATAAAAGTGACTTGCTCTCTAAAAAACAGTACAACATGAAGCATAAGAATAACTGTCAAAAGGAAACTATATGTTAATCCAATAACTCAGACTCAATATTAAAAACTATAACACCATAATCTCTCAAACATCTGAACAGATAAAACTGGCAACTTTCGCACAAATGTATTAGCAGCCTTCATTAACTTAGTATTGTTACAAGAATGATAAAGCATTCTTTGACTACAACGACGGACACAATTTTAAAGAAGAGAAAAGAAAAACTGTAATAAACCTGATGAGAGAATGCTCTAACTGTACAATTTGTCTCTTTGCTCTTATGAGTATCCATAGCCCAAAAGTGTCTTAATGACCACAACCAGATGTATTTGACGAGTGACTGATACCAACAAGCTACGTTTTCAGACTCAGGGACAAGCAATCCTTAGGAATAGAAGTTTTCCTCCAGGCCAACTTATCAAGAAGAGACCGAAAAAAATGAAAACAGCTACCAGCGAACAAAATATCAAGTTAATAAAACAGTGCAGAGAAGGAAAAGACCTTAACAAAGACCAAATGGTTTTCTACTTCCAGGCTCGTTCTATTCTCCATTCATTTGGCTTTGCCAATAAAGTGACTTCTAAAATTGATGAACATGGGACCGCTAAAGTAGCTACTTATTCATGAAAGAGGCATCTTCCAGAGTGAAATATCTAGAGCAAGAAACTGTAGCCTGAACAAGTTATCAGTAACCATCTTAAATTTCTCTAAATGAGCATAAATGATTAAAAATAATAACTGCTTCTGATTGGCCCTATATTCTCTACATGTTCAGTGTGTTGAAGATGAAATATCTCACTGAATTGTGCTATGTGACAGACTGAACTGGCACCTCCCTTGGAATACGGTTATTGACTTAACTATAAAGTGTTTGGAGTTGTTCAAGCAAGATCATAAATAATCATGCAGACCAGACAATACATCAACTGTACATTTTTGAACGTTCAATCAGAATATTTGTCACTAAGCAACTTCTACCTGCAGTAAGTTAATTTTGCAGTATCATCAATGACACAAGGCCAATCTTTTAACTGAATCGATGACCATGACATAAGTAGATGGTTCATAAGAAGATAAATGGAGATCGAGTGACCAGCATCCAAAAAAATAGTGACTTGCAAAGAAAAGCATATTCTCACGTTGATGAGAACCTAAGGTACCTTTCATTCAATAAATTCTCTCGATCTTTCCGATCCAAGGCCTCAAACCGTGGATCATTGCCCCATTTCTTTCTAAAAGTGTAATAGTCAGTTGTGTGATCAATATCCTGCACGATAAAAATGTTAAGCAGTTAACACAACCCACAGAACCAAAATGATGAATAACCCACCATTTGAAGGTATATATGGAACCTGTGATGCCTCCTCCAGTAGCTGTTTAAATCGCTCTATAGCAGCCTTCTGTGCTGCACGCTTTTCCTTGCGCTCCTCCTCAGCACGTGTCTTCACATAGTGTTCAAATAATGATCTTCTAGCAGAGTAACTCGGTATAGCCTGCAACATGAATTCCATCAACAATTAAAGTGAGAAATGAATGAGTGAGTGCAATGATGAGCCTTTTCAAAAAGATAAAGAGATAAATATGCCAATAAACATTGAGCATGCCATATTGCCAGTTCATGTGTCAGATTCTTCAAGCATAAACATAACACGATGGCTAATAATTATGTGCATAAAAGCCCAAGTAGGATACTTACTCTTCTAAATAAATATAATTGCTGTAATTCGGTCATAAAAAACCCCTAGATTTTACTTGGAAATTAATCATAATCACAACAACAAACCTTAAAACGTTGATCAAATACGATCTTTGGAAGTTCCTTCTCCCACTTTGAGAATGGAGCTACACCTCGTTCCTTAAGCATCTCCTGCAAATTGGCAAGCCCAAATTAATATCTCTTATAGGCATGTTTAGATTACTTCATAAAGGACGAAATCATGCATTTCGTGCAAGCAAGCAAGCAGTGAAACTGCAAGAGTTTTATGTGGCTTCTGCCTTTTATTGCAAATCAACATTGGTCATTAAAAGCTTAAGCCAAGCAAAAGCCTGAAGCCAGCTGCCTTCCCATCATCTATGCTTCAGAATAAAATTCTAAGTCACCATTACAATACAAAATGCAGTATTAAAGACTCTTAGTTTCATTGAGAAACATGATTGTGACAAATTTGTCTAATATCTGATAGATGTCAGTTGTACATGATATTGTTTGTGGTAGCACCCCAATGCTATCTTCCCATAAATAGGTGTCATGCGTGACATAAAAGATCACAGTACATGATCTTAAAGATAATGCACATTAAAGTTGGTCTATCCTCCTTCCGGATCAAACTAAACAATGCTCATCTAAATCAAACAATCAATGAAAAAAGTCCAAATTATGTAGCCCTTATGCTTCTACAATACAAAGATTTGGAAAGCAGTTTCCTACCACTCAAGATGCTAACTTTTGATGGAATTGGGCTGGAACATCCTATTCTTCTTGAATACCCTGCTTGAGCACTAAACAATTTCCCGCCGCTACCATATAGTATTCATCTCTACTTAGTGATATATACATCCATGCTTTTTTATTTTTTTTATTTTGATCTCTCAAAGAATTCATGAAATGGGCTTTCTAGAGACATGAATTCGAGTCCCTGTTGTGAATATGAATACCAAAAGTATTGGAAAGTCCTACACATTAATCCAAAGGACTAGCAGCAAATATACCTTAAATTGCTGAATACGCTCCTCCTTCGTTGGTCCACTGTCTGCATCCTCCGAATCAGAAGAAGAATCAGACATATTACCATCTCTGTTATCTTTTACTTTGTCTTTGCTGCCATCACTTTGGAGGACCTTGCTTGTTCCCTCTGCTGATTTTGACCCATTGAGTTCTGATGTTGCTGCTCCAGATGCAGCTGGAACTGGCAGAGAATTACCAGGAGTTCCAGATTCTTGTAACTTCTTCTTAATCAAATCCAGCGCTGAAGACGAGGAGGGGCCCAGTACACTAGAGGTCCTAAGGGCTGTGGCCTCACGGCCACCTGTGTTAATAGCAGGAGCACTCAAACTAATAGGAGCAGATCCTTTATCATTTGGATTAGCACTTGCCACTGATATCAAATTTTCTTTTGATGAGTTGTCATCCTGCTTCTTCCTCAATTCGCTAACCTCAATTGGGATTTGCCAACTGCTTAACTGATAAAGCAAACATAAAACTGATTAAAAACTTCGAACAAAATCACAAATTCAACAGCCAATGCTAACAAGGACATCAAGATGAGAAGCGACCATAAATTTCTACAATCACAATAAGCCATTTCAATACACATCCAGAGATGACTAACCATATGTAAACCAGCAAACAATCTAATTCAAGAAACCCTCTAGGAAAAAAACCACAGTCTCTTGTACCAAACACATTGCACAGTATAAAGACCAATCCTATTTGGACATACCATTGACAGGATAAACTTTCAGCGAATTCCAAAATGCATTAGGAAGAAATGGAAGAGAACTTAAATATAATTACCTTGGTTTTGTGATTGTAATAATATTTCCTTCCATCATTCATGGTAACAATCTCCCAATCTGTGCCAGCCAATTTCTCCCTAAACGCAATTAAAACATGATAGCAAGGTCATCAAAAGAGCCAAATCAGAGACAGTTGCTTCCCCTACTCAACTGAACTATACTCCTACTCTCTATTAGTGTGTCCCATGTCCACAACTACAGCCCTACTCAACCAAATTATAGGCAATGATGGCTTAATAACAATAGGAAAGTATCCAGATAATGCCAAAATCTCTGGCAACATTAATAACCTTCTGTCAATCATTAACAGTACACAACCAATGCCCGCCTTGTTTGAAACAATACACACGCCATTAAGTTGATGAGTCTGACATCCTTAAAGCAGCCAAGAAATTCAATCTGGAGCACATTAACAATTTTGAGCTTTCAACAGCTCAACTGACAGGAAAATATTCAACATACACTACATCCATGAGGCATTTGGCAGTAAATCTTCGTTGAGGAAAAAATACCCTTGAGAAGCAGATTATACTTAATTGCCATTACTAGACGATGTCAAATGACAGCAAGATATATGTTACAACTTAAGAAACTGTTAACACATTGTATAAAAGGCTAAATTAACGATTTTTTTTATAAAAGAAAATTCATGGTTTCTATAGAAAAGAGGATATCAGTGAAACAAAAGCCTTTCTAGCACATAAAACTTACATTGCTATTGGAGCGGCTTTCGAGGCGACATTATCAAGCTGCATTGACAATACAAGGAAGAAAGTTAAAATAACAACAAGTGAAAAGGTTTAAAAGGGAGCAATGTTGAAATCAAAACCAGATCACAAGATGAAACCCAAATTAGATTGAAGATTTGGTAAAGTGGCTTAAACCAAGTAAAATCAAAATCAGACCAAACCAAATAGTGAGATAATGGGTAAATCAAGTGAAATGGGACATGCAAATGGATGAAAAATCCTGCATATGACCACTAGTAACAATGTCAAGTTGAAAGGTGTTGTCTCAAGAAAAGTAGAAAGAAAAAGGTCAATATTATCTATTGACACATCTTGTAACAGTTCAAGTAGAATTATACTATATAACGTTTAATGTACACTTGTCAGCACAAAATAATATCTCCACCATCTCCGATTTGTTATTATGATCTTTGCGGTGAGAAAGATATGACAAGTCTGATACAATTAATGTGCATCAATGTGCAATGCAATATATATTTTGAAACTATCCACGTCAGGATATTCTCATGATTTTTTCCAAAAACAAAATTTTGCTATGAAGGAGAGAACATAACCAGACGACTATGATTTGAAACATAAAGTTCAGTAGTTTCATATTCGAGCTTCCAAATTTACTTAATGTGGGAGTGGTTCACATAAAGGCAGAGATGCAGGTGCTTATCAAGACATATTGCATTTACCTTGAAAATCTGTAAATACATTATATCTGAAGTGCAATAATATATTAAACTCACAGAGATATAAAAATATGCAAATGGTGACTACCTCCCCCTTAAAGCAAGCAGGTTTTTCATAAGTAGACTCTCCAGTCAAAGCATTATAATAGTAAACCACTCCAGAATCCGCTTTGTGGGCAGTCCAAGTGTCCAATTGTTCATTTGCTGCAGCTTCATTCTTCCCATTAACATGTTTGCTAGTATCTGTAGAAAGAAAATGTGTAATGTTGATGCAGCTGTTCTTCATATTGCAAAAACCATCTCTAGCATTATGCTTTTGTCAATAATCTTTGCAACAAGGAGTAGATTCTAGGACTCACCGTCTGCAAGAGGCTGTACTTCTGTTTGCATAGCTGAATTGCCAACCACCTGCTGGCCAGGCACAGAGGATGATGACATCCCCCCACAGATCCTGAAGGAGTAACACCAGGAGGTTGAGGGTCTGGTGATGGCATAGATGAAATAGGCATGCCATGTGCTGGAAAAGGAAAGGGGCCAGGCAGTACAGCAGGATATGGCACAAACGGGGGCCGAGCCATGCCACTCATCTGTGGAGGTTGTAACCAGAGTGCCTGAGGATTTACAGCCATAGAAGGTATAGATGGATAGCCAGAATATACTTGCGGCTGAACTCCTGGATTGGTGGCTACAGGGCCACCAACAACATTGGGTCTCAGGGAAGAGGCAGAAGGGTCAGATGTAAGGGATGGAATCACAGGATTGGATGATACCGGTGTAGGCGGGGTTAATCCTGGTGGACCAGGTAAAACAGGTGTTCCTGGTAATCCAGTAGAAAGAGAAAATGGCCTCAAAGATGATGTCCATGCAGTTGCAGCACTGATGTTAGACACCACATCCTTTTGAGGTGGCTGACCAGGCAACCGATCTAGCTGAGAAGTAGTTGAAGCAGATGGCGAGACACCAGCATCTGGTGCAACATTTCCTGAAGTATTCTGCATCTAGTTTTAAGGTTATATGCTCAGGTCAGATGCACACTAATATATCCTAATTGGAAAATCAAGCATAGACCACATACACAAGACTCGAGAAGCACACAACTTGGCATATTCTAAAGTCGAATCTAATCTTCGTCCCGAAGAGATACCATCTTATCTCAAGATCATATAAAATTGCTGGGCTGCCAACCCTCCTTCAAAAGGTAAATCCTTTTGTGTATCATCGTAAACACAGGGCTTCCTCGGCATTTGCACAGTGTCTATAGGTTGTGTGCTCTATGCTTTCTATCTTTTCCCTCAGAGTCAAATTAACAATTTAGTTGATAAAAGCCAACCGTGCCTTTCTAAAGGGTCTAATATGCAAGGAAAACTTGTTGATACTGGAGATAGAAAAAGGACACTTACAGTGCTAGCTTGCTGCACATTTTTGCCATGAATGCCGGCAGCATTTTGGGAAACATTGTACGAAAAGGAGGGGCCGGTAGGAGGAGATATCCCAGGAACTGGAGGTTGGACAACGGAGGAAAAGTTCGGTGGATTCATGTTCATAACCTGCAGCGAATAAACAACAATAAATACGCACTGACAAACACAGCAGGAGAGGAACACTCCATTACGAGACCACGTCCATGCCTGATTAGGAGCAGCAGGTGCCCCGCTCGCGTTGGAAAGCACTGTATAGGAGAAGGAAGGCGCCGGAACCACAAAGCCCGGCGCATTGGCAAATTTCGCTTGGGCGGGTTCGGGCTTCGACTCGCCCACGCAAGCGCTCGCATCCGCCGACGCGGGAGCCGTGGCCGCCAGCGAAGGAGCGCTCGCGGACACTGCGGCGGGTTCCACTTCCTGCTGCAACCACGCCGGGGTGGCCATCGACCGAACACCGAATAACACAAAATCCCCGAGCCGCTAACGGAAAAAGACCCGATTCGCGCCTACTTCGAGCTTCAATGCGGAGTTCCCACTGTTCCCCAAAACCGCAATCGAGTAATCAGAGAGAAACGCCGCGTCGAGCATCCACCGTCTCGGGTCCCTTCCGCTGCGATTCAGGATCGATCAAACCGCGATTCCAGAGGAAACGAAGAGCAAAACACGGAGGCCAGGAACAGAGAAAGAGTAGAGGAAGCTCGACAGAGAGACGGCGACAGCCGAAGTTTGTGCTTTGACAAACCTGGTTCCGTCAATCGCGGATTCAAGAAGCCGCCGTCCGCCGCCGCCCGCCGTCCGCCCGGCGTACGTCTCGAGCGACAGAACCCTAACGCTCGCTCGGACAAGAACGATAAACCCAGGATCGGGGAAAGACGATGATGAAACGAGGGCGCGGCCCGTTTCGGCTGTTTCGGTCGGGGTGGGGAGGGATGGCTATTGCTTTCTGCAAAATAACCCGACCCGACCTAAACGGGTCATGCACCCGTTCGTCTGAGCTCTGCATTTAAATAAACCGGACGGAAAAATCAGCCCCGGCTTGCCGGCCGTCGTTGATTTTTCTATTAGTGACTTCTTACTAAAAGGGCTAAAGCCACTATCCCGGAGCTCTTCCATTGATAACTTTTAGGCATACGTTTTCTATGTACCGGATATGATAACTTTCATTCCGTCAAGTCGTTATATTTAGACGATCGATAAGCCATTAACGCATCAAGTAATTAAAAGGATAAATTTAATGAGTTAATTATGAGATCCGTTAGATTTAGTATCATGACAACAATTTATTCCAAGAATCGAGGGTAATTTCTAAAACTTATTATACTAACGCGCTCCAATCTTAAAAATCTTCATTTTGCAATTTGAAGTTTTAAAAATTATAATTTCGATGCACTCAACTTATTCGTTTAAATTTGTAAGTTTTAAGTTGAGGGGAGATATTATATAGATTTTTTTTCTCGGGTCATTTTCCCTCCACTAAAGCCACACCAAAATAACTAAGATGGAGGATTGTGATGGTATTAAGACTTAAATGCACAAAAGTTTTACAAATTAATTATTTTCATTACAAATTTTATGACTTTCATTATAATTGTTTTAAAATCCGGGGACACGAGAGCAATTTGCCATACTTCATTTTTTAGGGAAAAAACTATCAAGAACTCCAAACTTTACCCAAATTGACAAATTTATCTCGAACTTTTTTTGTGACACGTGAAAAACACCGAAATTTGCCAACCTTGACACATTTACCCTAAACTTTTCTCGTAACGCAAAAAAAAATTGAACTTATCCGTGTGACATATTTACCCTAAATTATAGGACATTTTGGTCTTTTTACTTTTTAATTTTCTTTTCTTTTTCTTCTCTCTTCCTTCCGCCGACCATGGCGGAGGGAAACCGGCGGAGGGCGAGGGCGGCCCTAGCCAGCCCAGGCCAGAGCGACCCTCGCCGACGCCAGCGAGGGCAGCCCTTGTCCGACGTCGGCTTCCTTCTATCGGCTTCGCCATGGCCAATGAAGAGAAGAGAGAAAAATAAGAAAAAAAGAAAAAGAAAAAGGAAAAAAAATAAGACGAAAATATCTTTGATGGGTAAATGTGTTGCAGTTTATAAAGTTTTGAATTTTTCATGTTAAAAAAAAAATTAGAGTAAATTTATCACTTTCAATCAAAATCTGAGGTTTTTAGTGTCTTTTCCCTTCATTTTATTTTATCACGATATTCTTCCGGCACGAGTAGCTAAGGCCCGAGCCTCGCGGTTTTCTCTTCTGGCCTGCTCTCTGCTCCACACTCCACGGCCTCTTCCGTCGCCCTCTCTCGATTTCCCGCCGTCGCCTCCGCTCCTGTCGGCCATCTCCGCCGCCGCCGCCGCCGCCGCCGCCGCCGAGCGTCCGCCTCCGCGTCTCAGTTCTGAACTCAGCCTGGCCTCTTCGAAGGATTTCAGGTACTCTGTCGCTGCAGAACCACACAATCCTTTTCGTGCAGCTTCATCTGTTTCTCTTGTTCCTCCACTGACCTGTAAATCAAGAGCTTGTCGCTCGACCGAAAGACGCCTATAGGCTTCATTCGTTCCATGTAGGTCCAGTCTCTCGTGTTGATAGTAACCGAAAGTTTCGATGGATTATACTCTGTTTTTTGCGTGATGATGTTCTCTCTGCTGGTACATGAAATCGGCCAGGATGCTTCTCGATATTTTCTTAATTGGGTTTATTGCGAAACTAGCGTTTTGGGAGAAGCGAGTTTAGTACGCCAAGTGTTTGTGAGAATGTCATCAGTCAGCGTCGGATCTTGCACTTGCGTAATTATGCATAAATAAGCATTATGTGCAGTTGATATCAGGAGCTTGTCATTATAATGAAGTGGCATTATCTGGGACTCCGAAATTTCCTTTCTTGCACTTACTTGCCTCAACTCTCTTCCGGCGTTTTTTTTCTCTGTGTATGTTTAACTACTGCTGTCTGAAGACTCGTTTTTCTTTTTCTCTTTGCAGAACCATCCCTTAATGATACAGTTGGTTGCACGCTTGCAATCTAGTTTGGTGGTCCAGAATTTTGTCTAGTGCGTGCTCATAATTATAGGCTTTCGGTCCAATTCTGAAACAGTTCGAGTATTTGCAATTTTGGGACTTTTAAAATGTCTCCTTTGACCTCATTGTCGGTAGCAGCTCCCTCCTGTTCCTGCATGTATAAATCATATAGCTTGAAACCTCAAAAGATTGCTTCTTCCATCACAAGAGTTCCTGCTTTTTACAAAGCTTCATGTGGTGTTACCGGGCGTATGCACTCCGTTTTCATGCGCCAACCTTTAGACAGTTCAAAGCATGCTCCAAGAGATTGCAGTTCTCAGTCCTTCACTAGTGATGATACTTTATTTTTTGAGGTGGGGGACCAAGAGCTGGACGGTGATGAGGATGTGGACTCTCCATGGGAAGGTGCTGTTGTTTATAAGAGAAATTCTTCAGTTTCACATGTTGAATACTGTACTACCTTAGAGAGGCTTGGATTAGAGAAGCTTTCAACAGAGTTATCCAAATCTAGGGCCTCAGCGATGGGAATACGTGTGACCAAAGCCGTGAAGGATTATCCTCATGGAACTCCCGTGCAGATATCCATTGATGTCAGCAGGAAGAAGCAAAAGTTGAGGCTTGATGGGATATTGAGAACTGTCATTACTCTTGGTTGTAACAGGTATTTTTATTTATATTTTCTTACTTGACCATTCTGAATCCTCTCTTGCATTTCGTGTGCAATATCATCATTTCTTCTAGCAATTCACATCCCTAAGTCCAATTATTCATTGGAATTTTTTTATTTTTTTTTGTTGGGGTTAAATCCAAGGGTTGAGACAGTATCACTTAGCATTTGTCAAAATCCTGTCCCAGTCAGTACAATATCTCAAGATGTATTTGGTGGAGAAAATAGCTAAATGAACACTTGCTCTATTCTAAGTTAAGGAAGTCTATCCTGATTGAGCTCTTCCTATTTTTATTCCTTAATGGGAGCTTTGTGGCCTTGCATACGGCCTTGGTTTATCCTTTTCCTTCAAACATGGCCCTTTAAAACTTGCTCCGAGCTTCTCTTTTCTTAAGCATGCTTAATCCAGAGCACTCAGTTTCTTCCATTGCGAGTAACATTAGACTTAGAATCATGTGTTGCTTAATTCTTTTTCAAATTGCTTATTTTGTGCATCTGTGGCAATCTTGGGATCAAAATGTTGGAAGTACCTTCCAGATTTGACTGACTTGCTGAGACTGGATAAGTTCATAGATTTTATCTGCAAGGAAGAAATTTTAGTCAGTCTCATTAAGCATTTCTCAGTTTGCCTGGGGCCGTTTGAGGTTATATGGAACTGTCTAAAGAGTTGTGTTCATTTGAAGACGTGCCTGTTATCCTTAGCTGCTGACGCTCTTATTGAACTTGCTTTATGGAAGATAATAATCCTATCCATGATATGAATGACTGCAGTGCTTAGTGGGAGCATTTTATAAATCAAATAACCTGGGTCATGGAGTAAGTAGAGTTCCATAATTTGCACAGTCAATGACGCCAAAATATATAAAGAAAGGAAAATTTGCGAGGTAAAACTGCTTTCAAGATCATCCATACACAAACTCCTGTACAGTTTTGATATTTTTGCCTTCTCCTATCCATTTTTTTCACATTGATTGTATGTGCTCCAACACAGCATCATATCGGTTGTGGAGAAGACCATGTGAAATTAATCAACATTGTTTTCCATGTAATATCTACAGATTCTGGAAGTGATTTAAGGAAAAAATAAAAGGAAAAATAAATAATGTGCTTTCACTTGTGTTGGTGACTGAGGGACTAATTTGTTTTTTCACTGGACTCTGTAGGTGTGGCGAGCCTGCTGCTGACTGCATATACTCCAATTTCTCACTTTTGTTGACTGAAGATCCAATTGAAGAGCCTGAACTTATCGACATGGGGGTCATCTTTGGAGAAGATAAGTCCAGAGCACCCCTGACTGATGAGGAAGGAGATGACGAGGACGAGGCTTCTATCGACCTGGATGATCGGCTCTATTTTCCTCCTGAAGAGAAGGAAATCGACATCTCGAAGCACATGAGGGACTTGGTGCACCTGGAGATCACCATAACTGCCGTGTGCAATCCTAATTGCAAGGGGATGTGCCTCCAATGCGGGACGAATCTGAACACCAGCAGTTGCAACTGCAGGGAAGAGCAGGTGGAGGAGAAAGTCCGGGGCCCTCTTGGAAACCTTAGGAAGCAAATGCAGCCAAATTGATACTTAATCGGTGTAATCGTAACTTTTTGTTCGATCCATGTCTGTCAATCAATTGACATTTTTGCTGTCATTTATGCAAGTGGCTACAGAATAAAGCATTGAGACTCTCCAAGCTGGCTGAAGGTAAAGAATATGAAGTGCTAATTGGTGATACCAGTGGAAGTCATCAGGCTCATTGCACTAGATAGACTGATGCAATGCAATGGCATCACTCTCGACAAAGCTTAAACGTTGACAGCATTTCACTGGTCACTTCATATCATTCGCGGACAAAAGAAATTGAATCTTCACGAGCATTCCACAGTACATCCCCTGCAGCAGCACCATAAGCGAGCCAAACTAGAAGAGCGCACTGTGGATATTAGATTGAGAACAGCACTGCCGATGAACTTGAGTCGATACAGCGCCAGAGCGCATCCTCCGGGCCACTCCGATGCGATGTGTATGTGCTGTAAAACATATCCGCAGCACATATGGCTACATTAAGAAGGGAAAAGAGAACGCAAAGGAAGCAGGAAAGTGGGAGTTAATTAGTGTTTGCCTCAATGCCCGATCCATTGACAGATTGGAGGTCAACGGACCTGCACGAAGTTGACTACTCCTTCATGAAAATAGACAAAGACATCGCAGGGAAAATTGCTTAGAGAGTCTTAAATCTATTATTTTCTGCTAATTCGATTGAAACTTTTTCTTCGTGCTAGTTGAGGTCCAAATATTTTCACCTTCCTAATCTACATATATGATGTGATATTAATTGTCCTACGTGACACGGTCCGGATTGACGTGGATAATTTTAATTATATTTTATTTTATTTTTTCCCTTTTTTCCTTTTCTTTGTTTTTACCTTCGTTACTTTTTTACAATGGCCGGCCATAGTAAAAAAAGAAAGCAAAGAAGGAAAATAGAATAAAAAAGGGAAAAAAAATAATTCGAAAGATATTAAAAGTTTAAATAATTATCCACATCGGCATCGTCCGCATCATATGGGAAGATCGGCATCCACATCAACGATTTCCAGTCAAAATTGATTTGCAAACTTAACTAGTAAAATGTGAAAATATTTATGACTTAATTTTTTTGTCATTTTTTAGAATTGGCGGGGAAAGTAAAAGAAATATACTCTTACATATGGATGAGCTTGATCCCAATTGGGGATGGCTTGTGAATGGGGCCAAATTTATCAAGACCCGGAACGGCAAAAACCGGACAAAGTAAACCCCGATTGCCAAAACTTGGCACGAAGGGACACTTAAGTGCCAAAAGTTAGGAAAGTGACACTTAGGGTGCGCATGGTAACGCTTCTTGGTTTTTTTTTTTTTTCGAGGAACATATTTTTTGAGGAAAAAGAACCCGTTTGGTAATTACACAAAATTTCTACTCTTGGAATAGAAAAAAAATATAAATGTGTTTGGTAACACAATGATTATTTTCTGTATTTATTCATTTTTTATTCTTACTTATGGATCGTCGACCGCCACCAGCCGTTGCCGCCGGTGGTCGCCGCCGTCGCCGGTCGTTGCCGCCACCGCACGTCCGCCGGCCGCCGACCGTCACCGCCGACCGCCTCCGCACAGCCCATCGGCCACCGACGACCGTCAGCCGGCAAGTGGCGCGGCGGCGGCGGCGGCCGCCGCGATCGCGATCGCGGCGGCAGGAGGTTGGATCTAGCCGCGACAAGAGAGAGGAATAAAAGAAAAAAAAAAAAAGGAAATTGGCTTATTTCTAGAAGTTGTTCTCGGGAACAAGAATCGAAGCTTTTTTTTTTTTTGTTTTCGTTTCGTTCCAAATCTATTCCCGAGAACAAAAAAGTAGAGAAATTGTTCCTAGGAACAAATGTTTTACCAAACGGATTTCTATTTTTTTTTTGTTAGGGAACAAAAGACAGAAATTGGGAGAAACATAAACGTTACCATACAGCGCCCTTTAAGTGCCAAAATCGGAGCAAAATAAATCACTGAAGTGCCAAAATCCGGCCAAAATGCGATATGGCATTTTCCGGTGAGGTAAGTGTAAAACGATGTTGTTTTGCACGTTGATGTGGTAAAAATTTAATATAAAATTAATTAAATTAAATTTAAAACTAAATTTATTTAAAACATTTAAAAATAATAAATAATAATAATAATAATAACAATAATCAAAAAAAAAAAAAAAGGAGGGGAGGGAGAGGGCCGAGCCCTCGCCGCCACCGCCTCCCCGCCGTCGCCGCCCGGAAGGGCCGGTGACGGAGGGGGAGGGTCGCGCAGCAACCCTCGCCCCGGATCTCGGCGAGGACTCGCGGCCCTCGCCCGGATCCGACAAGGGCTCGCGGGCCCTCGTCGCCGATCGGTCGGGCGCCGGCGACCCCGGCCAACCCTCGCCCTCCATCACCGGCCCTTCCCGGCGACGGCGGGGAGGCAACGAGGGCCCACGAGCCCTCGCCGGATCTGGGCGAGGGCCGCGTCCTCTCCCCACCTTTTTTTTATAATATTATTTTATTAAAATAATAATAATTTATTTTTATAATTTAATTAAATTATTTTTATATTAACATTTGAATCCACTTAAAAATAATGTCGTTTTTAACTTTGTTTGTTAAGTCGCATTCCGGCTAGCCACATAGATAAAAAAAAATAATAAAAAATTGTCACGTAGAATTTCCGGTGGAGTTTGCCGGAGATAACACTTAAGTGTCCCACTTTTTTTGAAAAGTGTCACTTTCCTAACTTTTGACACTTAAGTGTCCCTCCATGCTAAGTTTTGGCACTTGGGCTGTACTTTACCCGGCAAAAACCATTCAGAGTCTCTCCACCAGATCTTTAACAATCTTGAGAGGGAGTGCAAAAAGCCCCATGAAAGAAGGGATCGAGGATGCCCTTAGCCTTGACTAGACTACTTTACTCCACAGGAATTAGTTTAAGATCTTTAACAATCCGTGAAGGAAGGTGGGGGAAGCAATTCACCTTGTGTTGTGGCTCATTCCTTCGGTCGGGCCTTCTTTGAACGTTGATCAATCTATCGCAACATCCCAGATCGCCGTCTCAGACGTATGGGTCACGAACGGTCTAACACAAGGAAAAAGAAGAGAGGGTTCGGGGGGTTTCTCCCCGAGCTGTTTCGATTTTTCCCATAGAGAAGCAGATTTGTTAGCCTGATAGATAGAGGCCTTCCTTCGTAGATTTAGTAGTACCCCTACCTAGTCTTGGTGGGTTTTTTTATTCCTTTTCAAAATCCGAAGACATTTCCAAAGAACTTCTTGGATAATCTGTTAACTACTCAATCAATTACTTCTTCTGGAAAGCGGTGAATACAGTTAGTGAAGCTAGACCGGGAAGTGGGGTATCTCTTGAAAAGAGGTCGGCCTTAAGTTCTAGCTTAGATAGCTTAGACTGAAGAATCAGCTTAAGGAAGGAGCTTCCGAAGCTTACCAACAACCTATCAACTCCTAACAAGTTGTTGAACCAAAGTAGAACATTCTCCATCCGCCCGCCAGCAGCAGAGGGGGTTCGATTCCCCTTATACGCGATGCAGCAAAAAAGATTGATTTAACAATACATCATGCTTGTATTAAGATTTAAAACTTGTCGTCTACTTTCAGGAATTGTTCAAAAGAGAGAACTTACAATATTACAACGTTGCATTCTCCAAAGATTCTTTTACTCCTAAATGCAACCGTTCTATTATATACGATAGCACTTCGCCATGGATGATACGATAACCTTTCTTGCTCGTTTCTTGATTGAAATTCATTTTGCTTACTTTTTTCTTTTCGAAGTGAAGTAGAAGCACCCATTTTTATTGGTTGAATAAGAGGTGAATCATCCTATTGGTATCTCCGAAATGTTTTGCATTCATGACATAATTAAAAAAGGTTTGGATAACAAAAGTGTAAAACGTTTAGGAATTTCCCAACAACTTGCCCGGAAGTGAAAGGGGGAGATTCGGAAAGATTTGATGAAAGAGAGAGGTAACGTTGACCAATTACGCTGATTCGAATTTCGCGATGGAAGCGATATTTCGATCCGTTGACGCGAAAATAAAATAAAATAAAATAACAAATAAAAGAAGCGCGTGGTCCAGTCGAAATAGCTTGGAAACTATCGCCCGTTAAAGAGAGAATTCCCGGCTATATATATCCGAGGCCCCCAGTCCGGTTCGACCGGGCACCACCCCACACCCGACCGACCAAATCCGTTGCAGGCTTTCGCCGGCTCGCGGTCGCACCATCGTCGTCAACTCCCTCCCTTCTCCCTGCCTCTCTCTCTCGCGGAGACGTTGCTGCGGCGGAGGCGAAGGCGAAGGCGAAGGCGGAGGCGGCGGAGGATTGTCGAGGTTCGATTCCCGGCGGCCCTCGCCGATCGGGCTCCGACGTCGGAAAACGCGAAGCTCCTTTGCTCCTTCCGCCGTTCCGTCGAGGCAGTTTGCGCAGCATGATTGACTTGGCTGTGGTGTGTATTCCTCTTCCGCCTTCGGCTCCGTTTCGCTCCGTTGTCGTTCGGTTTTTGTTCCGCACTGGCAGTAGCTCCTCCGGTTGTGATTTTTGTATTTTTCCGGTTTTTTTATGTGTGCTTTATGGAGTTCGAGCCGTGGATTCTTCGGTTGCGTGCTCGTTTTCGCTGCCTCATCATCGTTGCTCGTCGCTCGTGCGAGGATTCTGCGATGGAGAGGAAACGAGCTTAATGAGGCTCGTTTTAGCTGTGATCTTCCGTTTTGGACGGGGTTCTGTTTTGAGCTTTTTATGAAGGGGATGCTCTATTATGATGCTGATCTGCGATTTGAGTAGTGAATTCAATGGAGACTTCATAGGGGCGCTTGACAAAAGATTTTTGGTCGCGATGCTTTGGGATCGAACTATGTAGGATGATCATGTCTTGAGTGCATTTACTTCGAGTTTCAGTGGAGAGAGAAGCCATTGAGGAAGTGGCTCAGAAGGAAAGCTGGAGGAGCTTTTTGATTTTTCTGCTTGCACTAGTTATTAATGCCGTTTGTTGGTTGCAGATGAATGCGATTTGCATGAAATCTGGACATCAGTGCTTTTTTCTTCCTTTCTTTCTTTCTTTTGTAAATCTAGAAATGAGATTGTTTTATTGGGAAGAGCTAAAGGAAGCCTGTATTTGATGCAAACACTAATATATCACTCAGAGAGTAGACTTGATAGTTTAATCACTTGAGTAGTTATTCTAACGTATTAGGATGACACAATGAGAACATCATGAGCCATTCAAGATTCTGTTCTCATCTGTGAAGCAAGAAACCCATTGGTGTTGTCAATGATGATGTTCCCTTATGATTTGATCTTCACCTTAAAGTGGGTATGCACACATTGGATTCATGTCCTGCTTTTTCGTAAAGGAGCATGTTGAAGCAACGGTCAGGGAGGAAATTGAGAGAATATGCTGGGGTTGTGGACTTCGCCTTCTTTTACCGTCCAACGCACCTATTTTCAAGTGTGGTTGGTGTGGAGCTGTAACCAATCAACATGCACAGAAACGAAAAGATAAGTTCCTGTGGTGGAGACGCTGGCGTGACCGGTGCTTTGTTAGTGTGGTGTCATTGTTTATGCTCTTCATTTTGTGTAAGTCGCTGAACCAGCTTTCTCTTGCTAGAAGAGTAGTCTTCCCTTTTTGTGTTGCTTTACACTGCTAGTTATCATGCTTCACTTTTGTCTGCAAAATGCAAGTATGCACAAAAACTCCAAGGACTGATTTTCTCGTAGAAGGATGAAAAGCATTGAGACTCTATTTGGAAGAGAAAACAAGATGGGGATTGAGACCGTCTTGTTGCTAGACATTTGTTCTTAGAGGCAGATTCTGTATCTTGACAGACTATGTTCTTAGTCGACCATGTTCAGGTTTGTTTGCAATGCAGAGATGGACAGGGCAGAACAATCAGTATCTGAGCTTTTCATTGTGGCCATAATAACAGAATGACATTAGATATGCTTCCAGCATGTTATGTTAATCTTAAATGGTGTTTATTGAAACGTTCCTCTTTTTTTTTCGTCTTGTTTACTTGTGTAAAAGACATCCAGGTCTTTTAAGCTCATCTTATTGTTGAAAATGACCAGACATAGTCTGATAAGTCTTGGTTCTTGTTTTATGTCACTTGTTTTTCAGGTGGTGGAGTTTGGGCTGTTCACCCTGTTGTTTTCTCCATCAGCTATATCTCTGGCATCTTCCACTGCCTTGTTACTGCAGTATTGGCAGTAAGTACCTTTACAACCTTCGGCCTTGCTGCATTTCGCTGTGCAGGCAGGCCTCCAAATATACAGTGGGGCAGCTATCCAGTGGTGGGGAAGGGGGACCTTGAGGACTATACCTTCTGTCTTTATTGTTGTAAGCCAAAATCGCCAAGAAGTCATCATTGTCGCTCATGTGGAATGTGTATAGAGGACATGGATCATCACTGCCCATTTGTAAGTTTCCAGCATCTTCTTTTCTTGAAAGTACTCCTTTAAATACACCATACCTGTCTTTCAATTTGATTAAGTTGCACTGCAGAGCAGTGACGTAAAATTAACTATTTAAATCCTCATATCTGCCTGAAGCCACCCCTGTAGCCTTACCAAAAACGAACTATCAGTTTACTTTATCTCTTTTCTTCTCTTTTGTACTTCAGGTGGGGGAAGAATTGGTAATTTTCACTTTGTGGTTATACCTTCTCTTAAAATCCTATCGACTTGATACCAAATTAAATTAGCTCACGAATTGTTAATTGTTGTTGCTTTCTTGTCTTTATTGGGGGACCTTTACTGCCCTGTAGTTATAATTTCTTCTCTAGCATATCCTGTGAGTCTGTGAGGTCAATCACTTATTTCTTGAGAGTAGATGGAAAGTAGCTATAGTATGATTTTCCTTCCCTTTGCTTTTTTCCTTTTCTTTTCTTTTGTTTTTTTTTTTTTCATTTGCAATTGTAGCTGATGCTTTTATTTACTCTGTCTTGCAGATAGGGAACTGTGTCGGAGCCACAAACCATCGGCATTTTATTATCTTCCTCATCTCGACTCTAATCAGCACCGCGTACGTCGTAATTATGGGTTCTTATGCAGGGTGGCATATCTGGCCACCTCTGAGGTTTACATCTCTTGCTCATCCATACACATTGGCCAGTGGTTCCACTTCAAGAGTGGTCAGAGAACTATCTCATGCCTTGTTAGGTTCTGCTATGCTATTATCAACAAGGGGCATTATTCTTGTGTACTTAATTGTTTCCAGCGTCTCTGTTCAGATAGGCCTCACTGTCCTTTTGTGGCAACAACTATGTTACATCTATGAAGGGCAAACATACTTAGGCCATCTAAGTTCAGGGGCAGATGGTGGGTCTGGGGAGAGAGATTGTCAAAACCTCGTGCGTTTTTTCGGTCGTCCCTACTCTTTCTCAAGATATTTGCTGATTTTCCGGAGTTCTCGGAAGAGACATAGAAAATGAGACCGGATGTGAAAAAAAAAAAAAAAGAAAAAAAAAAAAAAAAAAAAACTCACTCTCTAGTGTCTTAATCCATACTTCTCCGATGTTCCTCTCCCATATTCCACTGCTGAAGTTGTCTACTGCGGAATCATCTTGCAATGAAATGCCCTTTGTCGTCCTCTCTCTACTTTCAGTTGCCATTAATTAGAGATGTATGACATATCAGCTGCTATTTCTATTTCATTGTTCTTCAGAGCTGAAATGGAACATACGAAGACCGAATGACTATAATTGTCCTAAGTACCTTTCCTAAGTGGCCATTATTCGGTTCGACTATAAAATTCGGCGACTGTTTGCGACTGTTTTCCCACGAGTTTCCTGAACTTTGCACGTACGAACTGTTGACCTTTTCTAAGATTATAGTATCAGTTCATGCTTTCCAAAAGCCCACTCCTCGCTGGTGGCCTTGGGTAAATTGTTTTTAGCTGGCAGTTTTTTTAATAATGAATCGATTTTATAATGTCTAATAACGGCGCACGTAAATTCAATTTCCACGATTAAATCGACGAAATGGTATCCTGAAACATCAAGCGACGTAACTAAAGTTGGGAAGACCATTGTTTGTTCTTTTATGAGCAAAATAAAGTCTATTCGAAACGATACGCATCAGACATGAAGGTAAGGCTATCCGTCCGAGTGGAGAATAATCATGAAGCAAAAGAAGAACCCAAAATCACCAGTGAAGCAAACACGTTCCTAAAACCACCGGAAGCGCGATCAGAATGTAGTTTAAATTGTCACAAAGCATCTATAAGAATTCTTGCATACAAGTGTAATTAAAATGAGCGAAAAGATCAAAGGTATTTACAGACTTGTAATCGGGCGAGAGTGAATAATTAAGACCCCTCCAGGAAGGTGTCAACTTTCTGGTTGACGGCGGCAGACAGGAATTTCATGCAGATAGGGGCTTGAACTCCGGCAAGGGAGAGGATCGCGGCCGGAACCCCCCACAATGAATCGCCACAAATCAAACCAGGTGCGACCGCGGGCCCAAAGTCCTTGGCCTTCTGCCTGTTGCTCCTCTCCCAGAGGAAGAGTATCAAGCTACCCACGCACATGTCGATCGCGAAGTAACTGCCGAGGTAGAATGGAATCGCCATGCACATGGCGCTCGGGACGAATCTGTAGATCCGGTGCTTCGTCTCGAAACGTTGCAAGAGCTCTTGAATCAGGTTGAGGACGATCGCGACAACGAAGCAGAGTATGGCGAGGGCGAGGCAGTTCTTGGGGAGGGAAGATACACCCTCCACGCCCAACAGCGCAATGCCTCTGTACATTAGGCCATACGGCGCGGGGAATGAGCCTGTGGGATCGCCAATCGGATAGGCCTTGTAGAAGAACCAGAACACCAGGGGTGTCATCACACAGCTGATCGCGGTCCCATAAACCTGACTGAAGAACATCGAGCGCGGGGACGACAGGGTCAGGTACCCGGTCTTGAAGTCTTGCATGAGATCAGAAGCCGTGGAAACGATGTTCATCATGACACCGCACGAAGCCAGGCCCGCGATCACACCTCCGTGCTCAAGCCCGACCCATGCGCTGAAGATGATGATCGCAAACTTGCCGTAGTTCGAGGCAAGGGACCAGTCGGTGAGGCCGCAACCGTAGGCGTTGCAGAAGGCGAGGAGGGGTGCGATGGCATAAGCGACTATTAGATGGTAGAACTTTAGCTGGGGGAAGATGAAGGGAATGACTATGATGGATATGACCGCAAGGCCAATGTATCCGCCATAGGCGACCCAGTTTGGAATCTGGTCCTTCAGGAAGTATAGGCTTCGTCGATCCTCATTGACGTCGGGGCTTGACGAGTCTGATTCATAAGGAGCGATAGTGGATGATTCCTTCTTAGAGTTTGCAATGAGACTGCTTGTGGTTTTGATCAGCATGAGCACCACATGGAAGAGGCCATCCCCGAGCATCATCGCGATCGCGAGGAAAACCTATGAAGATCAATCCATCCACAGTAAGAGAATTTCCAGTGAGTTTGGTAAAGAACTCAGTGATGGTGTAAGTTCATTTTCATATAAGACCATCACTAGTTCTTTGGTTTATTTTAGGTGGACAAAATCAAAAACCAAGTCTCATGATGGGTCTGTACAACATCTTCTCAAGCTTAATTTAGAGGTTCGGACGTTTTCAGGAATTTCAAATGTGTAATGGAGGGTAGTGAAAGTTACCCTATATCCTTGAATGCCATGGAGGCTGCTCGCAGAGAGGTCGGCGCTGTACCAATCGCCTTTCTTTGTCTCGATGAGAGGCCACATGATTCCCCACGATAGGACGGCGCCAATCAGCAAAGATATGTTTACCATGTAAGGGCATATCATTCCCACGCCAACATAGGTCGCCGAAAAATCAAAGTAAAACCTAGGGACAGAAAGTTACGGGTAAAGCCCGGGTCTCGCAAAAATTATTCATTGAAGGAAAGCTAGTCTCATTACATATTAAAGGACGTTATGATGAATTATGATGTTAGAAACCTTTGCTTAAAAGCTTGGAGACCGAAGGTCGGAAAGCTGCTGAATCCGCATCCGTCGGCGACGGCGAAGAACCACTGGAAGCACGCCCAGACAAAGCTCAGACAGAAGGTCTTGAAGAGCACAGCTACTTGCTTCCTGCGTTTCAGAGCAGCATGAACCAAATTAAATCACAATTTCACTTGGAATTAGGAAGAGGTGAATTCAAGACCGTGCATATTCGTGCATTGGCTGAACATGCTGATTGATAAAGTTCCAAAGTTGAGAGAGTACTTGGCCAACTTGGCCCCTTTAGGGGTATGGAAGCTGTTGATGAGGAAAGCAGTGGCAGTTCCGCTGGGGTACGTCAGTTTGTACTTCATGATCATCATCTGCTTGTGGCAAAACGAATCCATGAATCTCAAAGAGAGACAGCGAATGAAACACCAACCATTTTACACCATCCACGGGGTTAAATGTAAGAACTCGATGAAGAACAGCAGTACCTTTCTTAGGGGGACGATGGAGAACAAGCCTACGAAGCTGACGGTGAAGAGGAAGGCTATGATCCAACCGAGCGAGAGGTTCTTCACGTTGACTGGCGTGTTCCCTCCATCTGCTTGCGCCGCTACACGCGAGCTCATTCCCAACAAATAGCTTGCTGTACCACCTGTTATTGATATTTTTAGCATATGAATATCTCATTAGAAAGAGTCTCATACGAGATTCATGTGTAACGGGTAACGCGACGGATATCAAAAAGACAAAGTTTGTGAAAATGGGTTTGATAAATATTCAATTTGCCATATGATTGCTTAGCTAAACAATTTCTAGATTGGTTTTAGGTTCGCAACATTGCTTGGGCAAGATTAGTGATAAATGAACATCGTAATTAACCTTTCAAAATTACTCTAGAACGCTACAGACATTTGATTCATCTGGTGCACAGATGATCTCTCATAAACACGTTTATTTTTCACTTGGGCATCAGAAATTCCACAAAGGAAGCGCTTGGATGAAAAAAATCATAAAGGAAAGAGTTCTAAACAATATGGGAGATTTTTCAATATAGTTGACTGATTAACATGATCAGCAAGAATCAATTACGCAAAGGTAAATTGAAATTGCATGCAAACAAGACCTTATATGGAAACTGGTCGAATATCTCTCTTCTTTGTATTGTATGGAAAGATTGTACTTGAAGAAGTATATTTGCATTCCATAAAAGGAAAATATAATATTTGAGAAACTATATGCAAGGTCATTGAAACGATGATCATGAGAAAACAAAGTCAAAGATCGAGATGCGCATGCGTTTGCATGAATCTACGTATAGATCATAGATAAACGTCTGGCATAGAGAATGAATGAAACGTACTACTAAACGCGATCCCCGAGGACGCCACGACGCAGGTCTGGATCACGGTGTTCTCCTGCCGCGTGAAGGGCTGCCTCAGGAGCCCGCACCGCTCGAGTAGGCTCGTCCAGGCCTTGACCATGGCAAACCCGAGCAGGCCGGCGGCGACGTTCAGCGACGGGATGACGCCGGTGGTGAGGTTGAGCTTGCACACGATGAAGTTGAAGACGAGGCTGAGGAGGAACGCCGAGACGAGGGCCCTCACCGTCAGCTGCTGCCTCCAGGGCGGCACCTCCGTGTCCTTGAAGGCCTCCTCCACCACTATCTTCTCGTCCACTTTGCCCGCCATCGTCTCGAGCGCGTCCCAGCCCCGCTCGCTGCCCTCCTCCTCCGCATGTCGCCCCGGCCTCCTCTCCATGATGGACCCCAAAGAGAAAGAAGGCAGGCAGGCAGGCAGGCAGGCAGAGCTCCTCCAAAAACCCTAACCCTAGCTCCCCCTCTCCTGCTCACTCTCTCTCTCTCTGTCCCTCTTTTTTTATTGTGGAGTGTGGTCTTATATAGATTTCTATGGCACACGCATTGCACGGAAAGGTGAGCGAGATTGAGCTGGAAAATGGGGATTCGAACGAGAATCGGATCTGGAAACCAGGTGAGATTCAATCCTGGCCAGCCAACGGGACCGGGTACGAGAGATAGAAAGAAGGGACTGACGAGGACTCGCGGACGAGAGTATTTCTAGGGTCAACGCAACAACCCCATCCACCAATGGATCTTCGACACGTCGTACAGAATCGACATGGCACGTCCCGCTAGATCTGACTTGGCGTGCCAGAGATAGAATCTACCATGCATCTTGACTCGCAGTATAACTATCATCGCATGCATCCAAGGAGAATCCAGATCGTCTGTCCATTATGGGTTGGCTCGAATCTACATTGGTTGTACAGCAATTTCCTTTTATACCAACGACTTTGATTGCATAGGTTAATTCAAGGTGAGTCAAAATGCACGTTGTTTTATTTAATAATTCAGGGAACGAGAGTGTGGAAACTCAATTATCCCTTGAATCGGTTAATTTCGAAAAATTTCGATCCATCCAGATGGCTCCGACGCAGAGCAGTTTGCACGCTTGTTGATGAAAATTGATGACCTTCGGTTCTTGCATTAGAAGTAGTTCGATAATGCCCTTGGGCCTGGGTTGTCGAATGACCATATCCACACTTTTTACTTGTTTTTGATGTCGAATGACCTTTATTTATCCCTATAGTTTCTTTGAAATAAACACCGCTGAGAAGTATGATTTGTGCTCCAAGCGTAATATGATTGAAACATTTAAATAGCAAGGATTGTTGAGAGAATAGAAAAGTGTATTGGATAAAATAGTTAAAAGAAAAGAAAGGAAATCGGATACCAAATTTAGATGGTTCAGTCAGAATATAAAAACCTACATCTATGAGAAGAGCAATACGGAGTTCCACTCTAGAAAGAAGTAATATAATAAAGATTACAATCACTAGAGTACTCAAACAATCTCTTTTGGTGTTTCCCAACCTCTAAGGCGCGAATGATAACCATTCTGTCCAAAAATTGATTTTTGGAAGAGAAATAGACTTTTCTATTTATATTGCTAAATGAGTTTCTAAGCGAAAATACGT
Source organism: Eucalyptus curtisii (assembly GCA_017140595.1). Lineage (NCBI taxonomy): Eukaryota > Viridiplantae > Streptophyta > Magnoliopsida > Myrtales > Myrtaceae > Eucalyptus > Eucalyptus curtisii. Next base: position 33,440,095 of record CM029500.1, read on the forward strand.
GTTTGATAATGACACAAAATTTCTCCCTTTTTTATATTTCTAAATGAGTTTCGGCCGGCGATTGGGAGTGGCGACTGTTGGAAATTAATACAGAGAATACACATTGTTTGTTGTAATCAGAATATAAAATTGGAGGTGAGGTACGGATATCCGAATCTCCTTAAGGTGATTAGTTCATGCCAAAGGTGCTCCGCAGATTCACGAACTATGCCTCCCAAGATACAACACCTCGAACCTGTTTGGATTAGCACTATGCAAACAGGACTTAGTCGAACCGTTCAATTGAACCAGCACACTCAGAAAAAACAGAAGAGTAGAAGAGTATATCAAAGCCTTTTGGAATCGAGTCGGAAAAACCAAAAACCAAAAGCTGTTAATGAAGCTCTATGCTCCTATCTATTTATAGAGCTTTTTAGTTCATGTACTAAAGAGATACATGAATTAAATAGACGTATGTATCCACGAAGTTCATGAATAAAGAGATACGTGAATCCAAGAGATTCATGAATCCAGAGATACGTGAATTCAAGAGATTCATGAACTCAATAAATACATGAACTAAAAGATACATGAATCTAAGAAATTCATGAATTCAATAGACACGTGAACAGAAAAGATTAGGAAATTCATGAATCCAAAAGAGATACGTGAATAGAAAAAACGTATCTTAATTTATTGGCTTTCGTTGATCCATTAACCATAATTATAACCATAATTACAACAATCCCCCACATTAATGGATCAACAAAACATTTTTGACTCGAAGGAATCTGAGCATGCTGTTGAAATACACCGCATCAAGATAGGTAGTTTTCACTTTGAACCTTCTTTAGTGAAAGCCTATCGGACTTACTTAACTAGTCGATGGACTAAGCCTTGAATCGCCGAGTTGTTTGTGTAAGCCTAGACAATAAACCTCACACGGGGTATTTCCAATTCAAGATTGGTTCTCGGTTGTGTTCGTTCTTTCGGCCCTGAACCTCTCGGGATTCATGCGTGCTTTAAAAAATCTAGCCTTTAAAGATTTTCATAGAGTCGACCAGCTCCACGCATATAGGTGCATTCCTTTTAAAGATATCATACCATATCTCACTTGGATGTTATATTCCAAGTTATAGGAATCATTAAACGCATAACGTACCCTTAATAACGCTGTAGGAAAGCACTGTTGCATCATAGGAATGGGAGACAAAGTGCTTACACTAGAGTTTCCAAAATTTGCGTTGTCCTATTGAACCCAGTCCATGGGATCTCCAATCGCATAGGTTAGGTTTCCACCCGGAATCTCTTTATTGGGTTAAGGCTTTTAAACCCATTCCCCTCGATGCGCAGTTTATCTGCTCTTTTGACAAACCTTTTGTCGGCGGATCCATAATATTTTCCTTTGACTTTACAAAGTCTAAAGAAATTATTCCATTTGAGAGCAACGCCTTTCGGTATTGTGTCTACGACGAATGTGTCTAGACTTACCGTTATAAATCACATTATGCACTCTTGCAATTTTAGAAAATTGTAGGATAGCAACTTTCCATCCACAACTCATATGGAGTTTTACCTGTCTTTTGTGGGTATTTTAATAAGAATATAATTTGCGTTAAAGCGCCTCCCCACAAGTTCGAGGTAAACTGAACTTAAAGCATGGCGTTAGCCATCTCCTTTAGTGTCTTGTTCAATCGTTCAGCAACTTCATTTTGTTGTGGAGTATAAGGTGCGATCGTTTGGAGAATTATTCCAAAACTAGCACAAAACTCTTTGAAATTGATTGAACTATATTCTCCTCCTCTATCGGACCTAAGCACTTTGATTCGTTTATCAAGTTGGTTTTCAACTTCATTTTTATACTTGACAAACATGCTCATAGTCTCATCTTTGCTAGTTAGTAAATAAACATAGCAAAATCTAATACAGTCATCCACAAATGTGATGAAGTACTTCTTTCCACCTCTACTTTCTACAAACTTTAAATCACATAGATCACTATGGATTAATTGTAGAGGTTCACTTGCTCTTTCAATGGATTTGAAAGGTTTCTTGGCAAACTTGGCCTCAACACAAGTCTCACACTTGTAATGGGCATCCAACTCAAATCTTGGAATTAACCCCAAGTTTGCTATTCTCTTCATTGTACCATAGTTTACATGTCCTAATCTACCATGCCATAGATAAGGAGACACAACGGTGTAAAGCGAAGACTTTTCTTTATTAATAGTTTTTGGGTACACATACTTTGAGTTTACATCAATGACAGCCACATTGGCTTTAAACAGGTCATTACACAAGTACCATTTCCCCACATACATCCCTCTTTTTGATAGTACAAATTTGTCAGATTCAAATACAATTTTGAAACCCTTCTTGACAAGTATGGGGCCAGAAATTAGGTTTTTCCGAATCTCTGGTACATGCAGCACATTCAGCAGGGCGACCTCCTTGCCAGATGTAAACTTCAGGATCACCTTTCCTCTTCCGGCAATCTTTGCTGATGCTGAGTTAGCCATATAAAGCTTCTCATCTTCTTCAGCCTTCTCATAAGATGAGAACATGTGCTTATCTGCACAGATGTGGTTTGTGGCACTTGTGTTTAGCCACCAGCCATTAGTGTTCGACACCAGGGATGCTTCAGACATTACCACAGCAGACAGTCTCTCAATATTGTCATGCTCTGTCAAATTCAGTTGCTGGGCTGCACCTTCGTTCTTGCCTTTTTTCGGGCGCTTCTTGCAATCCTTAGCACGATGGCCAAGCTTGTTGCATATAAAACACGTCCCTTGGAATTTCCAGGAACTTGCTCTTTCGCTTGCCTTTTCCTTGAAAAGACATCTTCCTTTTTCTATCTTGCTTGGATTTGGAAGATTCCACAATGTTGGCCTTTGGCTCAGAAGAAGGGTTCGCACTCCTTCTATTGTCCTCCTCGATTCTGAGGCGCAGAATGAGATCTTCAAGGCTCATCTCCTTCCGTTTGTGCTTCAAATAATTTTTGAAGTCTGACCAACCCGGAGGTAGTTTCTCAATCATAGCCGCCACTTGGAATGATTCGCTAAGTATCATTCCCTCAGCAGAGATGTCACTCAGAATTAATTGCAATTCTTGAACCTGACTCATGACAGATTTAGAATCCACCATCTTGTAGTCCAAGAATTTGGCAACCACAAATTTCTTGGTGCCAGCATCCTCAGTTTTGTATTTTTTTCTCTAAGGACTCCCATAACTATTTAGCAGATTCAATATTACAATAAACATTATAAAGAGAATTCACTAAACAGTTAAGGATATAATTTCGGCATAAGAAGTCCCCATGCTTCCAAGCCTCCAACGCATCGAGCGTCGTGATATCTTGCTCATCTGGACTAATTATCAGGCACACCTCCGATAAATATTTCGTCAGATTGAGCATGGTCGATAGAAGAACATCTTCTCGCTGCCCTTTGTTTAAAGCCCACTCCGGTGAATTTCTCACGGTTTCTCATTAGCTGTAATGGAGGTGTTGCCATCACAAGTAGGCATAGTTCGTTGAACTACCCCTCCAGGAACAGAGCCAAAAGCCATTTGGCCTATACTGTTCTGAAAAACAGTCCCGGGCATACCAGTCGTGTGACTTGTACCCGCACCACCAAAATTGGTGTTGGCCAAAGGGCCCGTAGCATTGGCTGCTACAAATTCAGACCCTGAGAGTTGAACATCTTTCATAGCAACGGTCGAATCGACCATAGGAATGTCTCCTGAAACATTCGGCACATTGAAGGGCACTTGATTGTTTCCAGCCATCTCAACAATCTGACAATAACAACAAACAGTAAGTGATTAATCGCCTTAAGATTGTTGGAAATTAATACAGAGAATACACACTGTTTGTTGTAATCAGAATATAAAATTGGAGGTGAGGTACGGATATCCGAATCTCCTTAAGGCGATTAGTTCGCCAAAGGTGCTCCGCCGATTCACGAACTATGCCTCCCAAGATACAACACCTCGAACTGTTTGGATTAGCACTATGCAAAACGGGACTCGATCGAACCTTTCAATTGAACCAAAGCACACTCGGGAAAAAACAGAAGAGTAGAAGAGTATATCAAAGCCTTTTGGAATCGAGTCGGAAAAACCAAAAACCAAAAGCCGTTAATGAAGCTCTATGCTCCTATCTATTTATAGAGCTTTTTAGTTCATGTACTAAAGAGATACATGAATTAAATAGACGTATGTATCCACGAATTTCATGAATAAAGAGATACGTGAATCCAAGAGATTCATGAATCCAGAGATACGTGAATTCAAGAGATTCATGAACTCAATAAATACATGAACTAAAAGATACATGAATCTAAGAAATTCATGAATTCAATAGACATGTGAACAGAAAAGATTAGAAAATTCATGAATCCAAAAGAGATACGTGAATAGAAAAAACGTATCTTAATTTATTGGCTTTCGTTGATCCATTAACCATAATTATAACCATAATTACAACAGCGACAACGGATGGTGAACGGCGGGCGGCGACCGCCAACGGCGGCAACGGGTGATCGGCGACCAACGGCGTCCAGCGGCGGTGGCCAAGGCTAAGAGTGGTGACAACGAACGGTGAACGGTCGTCGGTGATGACGGCTAAGCAACCGACTAATAGATGGGACAAAAATTGAGAAAAGTTTTTATTTCTCATTTCTTTTTCAGAAATAGAAAAGTAAAAAAAAAATTATTTCTGATTTCTATTCTAAACTTATTTTTGAAATAGATTTCTATTTCAGAATTAGAAAAATGAAATAATTTTACCAAACGAATTTTTATTTCAGAAACAAGTTTGGAATAGAATAATAGTTCTGAAATAGAAAGAGAATAATTATCATGCGCGTCCTAATTATACTTAATAACTCACATAGTTTTCAGCCTTTCATAATTCTTGATGAAATCTCACTCAAGAAATTAAATAAATTCTAATCGCAAGAATTTAACTAGCTCAAATACTCGCGTGTAATCACGACGGGAAAAATCTCCCCACGAGAAGAACTCTCTCTTTTCTTGGCTTTTGAATGGAACTTGGCGCCATCGAACGTCTCTTGCTCTCTCTTATAGTGCAGAAGAGAGTCTTCATCGTTGTTGCCCCAACTCCCTTGCCTATATTTAATGTGCATGAGAGAATTCCTTCGTTCGCTTGCTGCATTAAATGGATGGGACAAAGAGTACTCCTATTATCCTTTAATTGCTGCCAAGAAAAGTTAACAAAATATTGCCCATCTATATTCATGCGGCAAGAATCAACAAAGGACATGTACAGCCGAATTCAATCCACGGATACCCAACCAGAAACTTCCTCCTGCTGCCTTCTTTGTCTTCTACGCATGCAGAGAAATAATTGCAAAAATCCATGCGCAATCTTCTTGTTCGTAGATATGTTTCCAGCGCTCGGCGCCCATGCAGAAGGGACATCTCAGCTTGGACTCATACGGCCATCCATCCACGCTTTGATTTAGACTATCTTCATGGGCTTAAGAGACATATTTTAATAGTTTGCACGCTTGTTGATGGGATTCAAATAGATAACATTCAGTTCTTTTCTTTTTTTTGGTAAAGATAAGAGATATATTGAACTTTCGTCTCCATAGTTTTCTGAAATAAACACCACTGAGAAGTATGATTTGAACTCCATGTGTAATTTGACTGGAACATCTAAATAGCAAGGTTATTGGTGGAAATAATACTTACTAGACTTCACGGTGATTGGGGAAAGTTACAAAAAAAAAAAAAAATTCCTAAAACTATTGTATAGTAACCAATTTAGTTTTGAACTTTTCAGTTTAGTCTTAAATCTTTTAACAATTTGCCGATATAATCCTTTTAGCCAATTTGGAAATTGTTGACATGAACATTGGGCATCTTACATGGCATAGTCATGCCAACGTGGTTGGTTTTACTATTTTTATTTTAAAAAAAATTGTTCTTTTTTCTTTCTTTTTTTTCTTGGATCTCTAGGCCCTAGTGACCTTGCCAGCTAGAAATCCTAAATAAACAAAAAAAAGGAAAAAAAAAAAAGGAAAAATTATAAAAATCATCCACATCTATTATTTTCAATCAAAATTTGCCAAATCATCAAAAGATTCGGAACTAAATTAACGTTAGTATGAATTCTTTTGTAATTATCCCGCCATCCATGGATGGATGCCATTACATGGCCAAAAATTGTTTGTCATATAAAAAAATTCATAAACCTATTGTGATTATGTCAATTCAGTCATAAATATTTTTTTTATCAATTTAATCCTAAAAATTTTACAATTGTGTCAATTCAGTCCATCCAGCTAGCGCTAACATGGACGTCGACTGACGCTGATATGGACAATTTTAACAATATTTTATTTTTTTGTAACATTTTTATTTATTTTTCTTGGTGAGGACTTCGTGGCCCTCGTACACGGTCGGCAAGCCTCATCAAAAAAGGAAAAGAGGGAAGAAAAAAAGAAAAAGGAAAAAGAAATATAAAAAATTTGAAAAAAAAAATATCATAAAAGATTGTCAACGTCAGTGTCAACTAGATGATCAAGGTCCATGTTAACGCTGGCTGACTACAATTGGCTAAAAGGACTCAATTGGCACATTTACAAAAGATCTAAGACTACATTAGCAAAAAAAATATTTAGAATTGAATTCATGCAATGGCACCAGATGTAGGATCTTGTTTGGTAATTCTTCCCCTGAAAACCTAGCACCCCTTTTCTTCCCGTTTTAGTTAGGAGGATATGCACTTGGTATGTTACTCGCATTTCCCTATGCATGCAACTACTTAGAAAGCCTTTGACTTTTGAAGACGGTATCGGTTGCTAATCAAGGGAAGGAATTCATCCGTGTCGTGATTTTGCATGTAATTGCAATTTTTTATAAGTCAATTTTCAAATGGGTTCATTCCGGAGTGGATGCCAACTGCATAGATAGTTTTAAAGATACTTTGTCGTCATTTTTTCAGTACCTTTTCGATCAATTTGTTTGGATGAAGGTATTTTGGCTAAAAATTTTATACATTCGCGAACAACAAAATCTTTTATCCCAAGAAAAAGTGGTTCATAAAAATTGTTTTTTTTCCGTTTCTTCCTAAAGTTCAATTAGGCTGATCTGACTTTCAGGTTCTCAGTTCGTTTCGAGCACCGGTAAACTCGTGACGACTTATTACAATAGAATAGAAGTGACCTAAAAATAATTGATGGTCTTGCTGGATTTTAATGCTCAGCTTCGCATTGACCACATAAATGTTTTTCGCTTCAATCCTTATAAATTGTGTCAAAAACTCGCATATAAGAGCTTTTTTTTTTTTTTTTTTTTTGTGGACTACCAATCATGGCTTGTTTATTGCTTTCTTATAGAGACTAATTCCGTATCATCAATTACCAATTTTCCCTCATTCCTAATTTATATGTTCTAGTTCATCCCATCATATAGACGGAGCTAGGCACTTGGGAACGGTAGGATATAACCCTTACCCTGCCAATTCGGACCCTTCCATTTCTACCGATGAAGCCATTTAATGCAGGTCGAAGCATACATTTGCCCGGCTGATTAAATACTAAAAATGGGAATAGCAATTCACTATTCCTGACAATTGGTCCGAGAGACTTCTTGGTTCATCATGCGATTGCTCTACCCCGACAAGGTAGTGTAGATGTAATCGAAAGCAAGCAAGTAGTAGCAGCGCAAGTCCACCAAGAAGTGCAACGATACAACTCCGATTGAACTTTTGCTCTGATCAATCTTCGGAGTTGCCCATTTTGAATCCTAGATACAATGCTGTTCGACGGCCGTATCAATTGTTCTCTTGGATCCTTCTAACATTCCAAATCCACAACATCACACCCACACCCGAATAACTATATTATGCATAAACAGAGAACGAAATATGTTTCGATGGCCCAGCCAGAGATGCATCAATCCAAAGAGATGAACACATGAAGGCAATATTATATCGATGCCGCAAGAGAACGATGACGAATGGACACCATTTAGACAACGATTCCTTTTTCAAAACGCTTCATGCATCAAAACGCTGCTCCAAATCTGTTTTATTATTATCTATATTGGTAAGAATTAAGATTGCTAACTACCAATAAGTAGAGATAATTTAATGTACATGCCCTAATTCCAGTTCTAACATAGAAAAACAGTTACAACTACACGACACAAAAGCTTCTCCGTTCACCATCTCAGAAGGGATTTAATTCTGAGGTCTCTTGAGATTGGAAGCAACACTGTAACCAGGAGGACACTTCGAATGAAAAAGGGCAAAAAATCAGGAAAATCAAATTAGTGACCTGTTATGTTGCTCTTCCTAGAATCCAAATGGTGATTTTCTCCGGCTTCCTCCTTCTCCGTACTGTTCGTTCCACTTTCTGAGCTCGTTCATGCTCGCAGCATCGTAAGCAACCGATGGAGCCACCTGCATATCCAGCAAGATTTCGACTTTTTTAAACCAGAACAAAGAAAAGGCTCACTATGCAGGAAATGAAAAAAGGCATGCAAATATTACACTTGCATGTTTTGATTACCGAGCATAACTAAAAATGGGATGGGAAAAAGCAAGATTAAATAAGCTACCTTGCTTTTTGACTGTAGGAAATCATCCAAATTAAGTGGCCTTGGTGTTGGAGATGAATTTTTGCTTCCCTGGTGACAAATATGCGACGTTAAATAGAGCAGCAGAGACGAATGCAAATCACAGAAGTGCTAAAGCAAACGAGCATGCAATTGGACCACATGATAAAGTTTCAGGTGCTCTGACAAGAGAAATGACAAGTAGACACATTGTTCATATACAAATATTGGCGTCACCATTCTCTCCGTTACTAAATGGACACTGATACAGGTAAATTATTAATAACTATGTAGTTCTGCAGCTTGCCAGCAAGTGCGTGTGAGGGAGAAAGAAAAGAGATATACTCACAAGAATGAGAAACTTAAGGTGCGCATGACAAAATTTCTGGAATAGAAATTGATTTCTGGCCAGAAATTGATTTCAAGTTAAAAATTTTAGTTTCTGATTTCTTCTTCAAATCTATTTCTGGAATAGAAATCTGTTCCAGAAATAGAAAAATCAAAATGCGTTACCAAACGGATTTCTGTTCCAAACCTGTTCCGGGGAACAAAGAAATAGGGAAATAGAGAAGTAGAAATTTTATCATGCGCGCCCTTAGAGCATCTGCACACAACCTCAGCCATCAGGCAGAGTTCAAGGTTGCAAAAACAGGATGCATTGATTTTAAGTGTTGCAAAAACAACATAATGCACGTCATCCAAAGGTAGAGAAGGTCGGTTGTAAAACAACAGACCAGCATTACCTTCTTTTCTTCCTCTAGAAGTTCTTGGACAGGCCTATAGGCAGCAGCAATACAAAGGTTCTGCAAAGTAGATGTATTAGATGCGGAAGAGATATGACAACCTATTAGAAAGTGAGAACAGACATTACCTTTAAATCACTCCCAGAGTATCCCTCAGTCATGCTTGCGAGTTTGTTGATCTCAAAACCAGGCTCTAGCGTCTCTTGCCCAAGAATTATGTTCAAAATTTTCTTACGGTTTTCAGCATCAGGTAGATCTACGTATAATCTGAGAGAAACCAACATAAACTTATCAGACATGTCCTTTTGACTTTCTCCACTGCATTAACTGAGTTTATCAAGCACCAAATACTTGGGACATTATCAGCTGTGAAAAGATTGGAGCATGAACTGGCATTGTGTCATAATCATTATGGCATTATTCATGAGATAGGCACCTCTCACATGTGGCAAAGAAAAAAATTCATAATTTACCAATGGAAAGAATATGATAACATGTGGCAAAAAGAATTGCACACAGTTAGATTCTGCTTACGCTGGAAGGAGACTTGAAATGAGAAATCGTAAGCCATGTGTAACTCAGAAGTGAAAAGGAGAAATTAATTGGACTTGCAAACAACCAAGCTGTCGAGTAAATGGTCCACAACTATTTTGTAAGTAAAGTCTACCTTCTTGGTAAACGCCGTATAACAGCATCGTCAAGGTCAAATGGCCGATTTGTTGCCCCAAGGATGAGAATTCTTTCGCTGTCTTTAGACCTCAATCCATCCCAAGCTGCCATGAATTCATTTCTCATTCTTCTAGTAGCTTCATGTTCATAAGCACCACCACGAGCACCGAGCAAACTGTCCACCTACATGACAGAATAACACATTCAATTGAAGAAAGACCACTGCAGATTGGAAATTGATATATCACTGGAAGCAGAAGAAGAAACAGCTTCATAACATTGTCACAATTGTGCTACAAACACTAACTAAGCCTTTTTTCCACGAAGTGAGGTTTGCTACACAGATCATTTTTATATTGTTACATTCTATCTAGTCCCATCCTCAATAACAACCATATTCGTAATGTCCTTCCTTAGGCTAAACATCCTACTGCCCTCTCATTTTATCTTCTGACGCGATATTATATCTTACAGGATTTAAAAATCTGGATTAGCTAACCATACATCACATATGAAAAGATGCAAGTTGCAAACAACACTGAAAATAGTAACTTAAAGATTCTTCCACCAAGAAAACTTTACTCAGTTGACTGGAATATCAAATCCTCAATTGTAAATTGCATATCAAGATTGAAATTGACTTATGTAGAAATATCATAAGACCACAACAATAATGATCTGAAAGTAAACTAGTAGCAACTTTATTTCTTGTACTTTTGCAATTATAGATCGAACTCCACATGAATCTATACATAGGTTGCTAATTGAATCCCGTATTACGTTCATCACTTTGTATAAAAAACAAAGGCAAAGCTTCAGAGAGTCATTTCATCATTCTATGTGCATAATGCAAACAAGTTACAGATGAGAGCAAATGGACACAACTTTGTTGACCCTCAGAGAGAGATATCACACTGACAGTTTTCGCTTGACTTCAAAAGGATACAAGGAACTGTTCAGAATTTAACCTTAGAAATTCATTTAGTTTCATTATGCAGAAACATAATAGACTATATCATAGTTCACAATACGGTTCAGAGATTTAGTAAACACCTACTAAACTAAGAAAGCTTACTTCTAAAACTTCCAATGGACAGTAATTTGAATGGTTTCATTTTCTTATAGAAACCTTAGAGTTCATTAGTAGTCACTAGCATGTAAGATTATCTACAATTAACAAATAGTTCCATGTGACAGGACAATAATACTATGCTATGAAACTATGATTAGCATGAAAGGAATAAACACTAGAGAAAGTTATAATTTAGCAAGGACAACTTCAGTATTACTATCACAAGCCACTCACCTCATCAACAAATATAACGACAGGTGCAAGCCTGCTAGCAAATGAAAAAAGAGCCTTTGTTAGCTTCTCAGCATCTCCGAACCACTGTAAGAACAAAAGGTCAATTAACCAAAAGGAAATCACCGACCACAAGACACTACAAGTGGAGGAGGAGATCTGAAAAGCACGGGAATTATAATTGCAGGATCATGAACTATCAAATCCTACTAAGATTGAGAAAAAAGTGGGGTAGGGGGAGGAGAGAGACAATAAGGAAAGAAGAGGAAAGGCAGAAGACATTTTCCTCATCTGCGCAGGGAGCAGTATTAGAAACAGTCAGAGAAGAAAATGGATGAGGCAACACCATAAACATCAACTGGCAATTAGAATTGACATGCAAATCATGTGAGATAGGACTATTGTCGGAACACTATAAAATAACTATTAGAGAGGAAAATAATGAGGCAACACCATAAACCTCAACTGGCAATTAGAATCTCTAAAGATATGAGAATCATGCAAAGTACAATACTGCTCAATGTTTCACTCTCAACCGTCAGTGAAATGAACAATGCAATAGACTAACAGGAAACGTCCAGTCACAAATGTTTAAAAAAAAAAAAAATAACTGATCAGCCTGAACAGAATTTTTATCAATACTTATAGCTTTCACACCTTTGATGTCATCGTTGAACCCGTTATACTTATAAAATTTGCCCCGGCTTCTGTTGCCAGTGCCTTGGCAAGAAGTGTCTTCCCAGTTCCAGGAGGCCCAAAAAGTAAAATTCCTTTGCAGGGCTGACAATAATCACAGAGTCATTTGCCAAAACACCCAGAAAGAAAAAGACGCGAAAAAACATCAAAGCTGTCAACAATATGACAGCAACAGTACATGCTTACCCTCAACAGATTTCCACGAGAGAAAAGCTCTGGCCTCCTCATGGGAAGAATGACAAGTTCATTTAGTGCATCTTTCACATCTTCGAGAGCACCTACGTCATCAAACCTAACACCAACTTCACCAGGAGGCACCACTGCCGAAACAAAGTTTCGCTCATAGTCATCCCTTGCAAGGTTCTGCAATAGCAACTGATAGAAGTCAGAAAGGACATATCCAACCAAACAGTTTTGAGGACTACTGGGCAGAAATAACAAATAACAAAACTTTCTTGCATATTCATAAGAAAACAGATATAAGAGAGTATGTGCCTTAAAATTTAGGGATGTTTCCTGAGATACTGCCTCCTGCTCTTTCAATCTGACAATTGCAACTTCAAGGCTACAAGAAAATATAGGCATGTCAATCAACCAGAAGACGAGGGACTTTTGACTTTTAGCATGATAACATGTCAAATACCTTTCACGTGGGAGGATAAGTCTGTTTCCTTTAATGGCGGGATGCACACAAGATGATAAATAATGATTTTTAGCCCAGCCAACAACTTTCTCAGCTTCTGCATGGGAAACAGATGAGACAGTTTAATAACTTTATAATGAACTGAAGACAGGAAAATCAAGTCATGATGAGGTTGTTAGAGGAAGTGATTCTACTTCTAGGCTTTGTCAGACAATCTGAAGTCCTAATTAGAAAAGGATTTTAGAATTAAAAGATCAAAGATGTCCTTTAAAATATTGCTAGAATGAAATAAACCAAGAACTTGGTAGTGAGGTCCTTGTATCATGTGATAATTGTAGGAGAAGGAATCTCAAAGACTGTTACTTGGCTATGAAAAAAGAACCAATTGATATTAAATTTCCTATTTCTCATCTAACAAGAAGATCCCAAAAACCAGATGAAGCATCCCATAGATGTAGATGAAGTGACAGCACCCCAGTTTCAAATTCAAAGCACAGGGCCAGAGAAAAGACTCACAAATTCAGTTTCCTTGATAACAATTACTGCCAAATGCATTCCACATAATTAAGGCTGCTGAAAATCTTTTACAGGAGAGAGTTCAGTGGAATAGCGATGGTCGCACCAATTGGAGTGTATGTTTTGCGATAGCACATAACAACAATGGATAATCGCACAAAATTTCACAGCTGATGAATCATATCGCACACTGTTTTATGGATGGGCAAGCATCCATATGATATTTAGAACTCTGCACCCTAACAAGCTTGAGATTTCAGTTTTGGTTCCAATGCAGTGTGGATCCTCTTCAGTCAGACCACAATGAGGTATTTCCTTGCATATCCCTATAGCAGGCCAGATACCCGGCCAGGATGGCCTGCTTTTGGTGAGATTAAAGAGCAAATATGGTTTGATGTGTACAAACATCCAACCTCAACAACAAATAGGAGAAGAATTATTCGTGTGCATAAGCATGAAAATGTGCCAACAGAACTTAATGTCCATTAGTGTCATTTAGATCGGTCAAAATGGGTCTTAAACTCATATATGACCCATTTGAAACATAATTGCGTCATATATGTGTCACTCAATTTTGAAGAGCTTATCTTAAATGAGTTTTAAATTTAAAGGCTAAAATAAATGGATCTAAATGGGTTGAGTTTAGAACCCATTTTCAACCCACTAAGCTCACCACCACACTCTCTCTCTCTTCAGCCTTATAAGATAATTTTTTTAAAATTGAAATTATTTTTCAATTTTTCTTACTCTTTTTTCTTTTTTTCTTTTTTTGTTTCCCTTTTCTTCCCTTTCTTCTTTTTCCTCCATCTTTTTGGCCAATGGCCGGCCACGGCAACGAGCTCGGGGGAGGCTGGCAAAGCTCGAGCTCACTGACGTTTGGCACTGGCAAGGCTCAAGCTCGTCGACCTCGGGTGAGCTCCAACTTGCTGATCAGGCGAGGCTCAACCCTCACCAATCTGGCAAGGAAGAGACCTCACTGACGTCTAGTGAGGCTCGAGCTCGCTGGATCTAGTAAGGCTTGAGCTCGCTAACCTCGCTGAATCTAGCAAAGTGGAGCCTCCCCGAGGCCAATGAGGTTCGGCTTGCCAGAATCGGACAAACTCAAGCTCACCGCGGTCGCTGTGGCCAGTAACCGGCCAACAAACAAGAAAAAGAAAAAAGAAAAATAAAATAAAATTCAATTTTAAAAAATATAAATAATAAATAATAAAAGGAATACACGGAGGAAATTCAAATTAGATTTTTCATACCAAATAGCGGAAATTTTTTTTTATTTTCAAATTTCAAGTAAACACCAAAAAATGTTATTATTTTTTAGAATATGACTTCCTAAAAAATATTTCTAAAAAAAACAAGAGCCTCAATATAAATATATATATATATATATATAAAATTGTCCCCTAAATTTATATTGAATGAAAGTGTTTTAGCAATACCATTTTTTTTTTAAATCAAAAGAAACAAGCTTTCCTAGATTTGCAAGTATTTTAGCAATATAATCTTTAGAAAAAATCATAGGAATAAATTTCCCTAAATTGGGTTAAATATGAAATTATTTCAGCAATATGAGCCAGGTTGGGCATGGTAAAAAAATTTACATTACACATAAATGGGTTATAAATGAGTTAATGGGTCAATTTGGGTCGGACCATTTATGACTTAACCCAAACCTAAACCAACCCACCCATTTAACAGGTCTACCATCATTCTCTTGAACAATTTTGCTAATATTAATTTTGTGACCCCTCTCTTTTTTCCTTAGTTGAATTGTCAACGCCCAAAATCAATCAAGTATGCAGTAAACGAACATCCTCTCAAAATCAGAATGCACCCCTTGTCCTTTAGATCACATCCATGGTTAGAATCAAGCAAACTGCGAAACATTCATCCCAGACCTTTTCAGTTTAAAAAATGTGCACAAGTCCTTGATAAGAACATAAGCTAAGCTGATGATGTTGATTCTAGTTGCTTACTCCGTCTTGTCAGTATCACGTCTTCAGTGCTCACATGTAGGAGGTCCGTACATGATAGTTCATGTTCTTCAAGAACCTGGAAAGGATTACCTCATAATAAAAGAATGTCTGACCAAAATTTCACCAAGACCTCAACCAGCCATCGAAGTTCCTTCCTACCTCACTGAACTGTTAACCACTCAATGAAACCAACCGTGCAAATGTTGTACCTGATTTAGTTCGTTTATATTGCTCCGCGATATAATTATCTTCCTGTCTTCTTCAACCTGCTTATTGAATGTTCTGAGGATATGTTCCTCCTGCAAAGAGTCCAAAATCACAAGAAAGAGAGAGGGCAGGGGAGGGATAAATTAAAGATTGTTTCCATGCAAAAAGACAGAATCAATGAGAATACAAGATGTTGCCTTTAAGTCGAAAATATGTAAATAAAGCAACATCCACAACATTGTTTCCCTGATTTCAAACCAAAGAAATTAACCATAACCAATGTAGTCAAAAGCTATCCCCTGTCATACACACAAATTCTCATTAAAAGATAGCAGTCATTTGAGCAATATCAAAATAGATACTGCATCTACATTCTCCGCAAATGTCAAATTGAAAGTGATTAACTGTCAATAACTTTAGTAGTAAGAAAAGTATTGAACTCTCAATCTGGATTTGACTTATCTTCCATTCTCTATTTGAGGTTTAAACTTTTAAGGTTTTTATCAGTTATCATTAGTTCTTTAAGTTTGCTAAATTGGATTCTCTAATTAGGTGGATGATATTGGTGAACATTAGGTTTTCTCAGAAATCAGGATATCGCATTATATAATTTAATTTTTCTTTGTTTCATTTCCTGAGGTTGATAAGCATAGATGTTTTTATCACAACTGCAGAATCAATAAGGGTCTCTTTTTTTTTAATGAGTGCCCCAACCATACGTAACAGAGATTTAATTTGCTTTTACATTGCATTCTTTGTCCACCACATAAGAAACATAGTGCTTTGGAAATGACAAATTTTCTTTATTTATTCGTCAACAAAAACCAATTTGAAAAGCATGCCTAGGACTATTATGAGAATGGCATGAAAAGGTTAATAGTAAGTGTTAGCCTATTAGGCTAAATCATCTCAAGACCAAATAAATTGTTTGCTGATCGAATAATCCGGCATATCTTTGCTCAAGCAAGCACCTCGAACTTCAGGCATTAAGGGGTCCAAGAACCTAGCGCTTCTAAGACAAAAATCTGAAACAAGCATAAACCACCAGACAATGCTTCCCTATGCACTTCAATCGATATAGCAATTTATGCAGTGGCTAGATGATAATACTTAGCTGATATTTACTCTATATTAAGGTTCATTTTTCTGTCTTGCTTTGCAGTGCTGGATGGAATAGAAAATCCAACTTCACCATCATCTTATGTATAGTTAATAGCCCAGCACCAAAAAAGTGCAGCATAAAAAAGCCACCCGTACATGCATGGACATTCACAAGCCTTATCAAGACTTAAACAATTCTTTGGCACATTAACCACCATCTTGACCAGATTTTTGCACAAGTAAGATGAGCTCAATAATTCAAGCAGGTTGTTCAAGAGATAAGGTTACTCCAGGAAAAAAAATCCCAAATAGAGTAGAGCTATGGACGCACCATCACACATCCAACTTCAGACACTACCCAGAAGAAGAGAATCCTAACTCTTAAATCTCACAACAAATTTTAAGAAACTACGCAATGGACAAGGCAGATAATGGGAATGTGAAATTGACAACTGGAGAGATGTTAAATAATGTAGAACCATGGTACAAGCTTTTACCTGGGGAGGATTTACACGAAGGATGTTATTGAAAAGCTTGTATATAGAGTCATCATCAGATCTCCGGTTTGCCTGAAGACCCTCCGTGAGACTCTTCAATGAAAGAGGCTGTGAGCACAATACAAATCTCAGTTAGCTGAATCATATCAATGTAGAAGGAAGCAGTCATCATAAACAAGCCATCAAGGAACTGGTACTGAACTTAAAATTATGGAGAACTAATAAAATAGTTTGAAGAACATAATATTTTGGAAGGCAGTCACTTTCATTGCTCACTATTCCTATTCCTCAACCAAGCGAAAACCACCTTGCACATAGCCATTCTTAAAACATTCGACATGAGAGCAGTTATCAAATGTACAATAGTTTCAAAAAGACTTGCTCACTTCCCAGTGGAATACAATGTCATCCTTTCTGTGAGATGGTTCTTCGTGGGGAACTTGACATGCAATACTTAAATAGTTTAACATTTGCTACAAGCTTCAAGTATGAGATGGCACACAGTGCATGGAATAACACCAAACTCACATGAGAAAACCAATCCATCTGATCATATGCCAAATTGACATGATAATATCATCATAACACAGGTAATGTGATAACCTATCAATGCAAGAAGACAGATATCCTGATGTCTGCAAAGGAAATAAGAGATGTTGCCAGGCCTCACTTCTAAGCTTATGAACGTCCACAAGTTGCAAAATGAATATATAAATTTCTCCGCAAGAACATCAAAATCTACTTGAAGAGAGCCCAGTGACAGTGAGACTCATGGAGAATGCAGATCGTAGCACTCAATAGACTTGTAATAAATCCGCAAAATGAGCACCATAAACAAACACCTCCAGCTAAGAGATGCAACAAGCGAGCCAGTAAAATGAAGTCCTGATAGCAGTACACTTTTCTGTATCAGAGCAAAAACCAAACAATAACACCTATCTTGCTCAAGCATTTAACAACATAAGATAACTTTTATAAATAAAAATCCAACACAATGTTCTCTAATTACTAGTCAAGATTGAAACCAGGCAAAACCAGAGATAAAACATAATTTTCTCAGGCATTATTAGGTTATTAGCACCAAGGCCTGGCTTAGCAAAAATATATTTTGCCGTTTATTACAAGCATTGATTCTAAAACAATATCTGTTAAGGTGAATACCTAAGGCAAAATCGAAATTGAAAAAAAATAATTCTGGAAAGCGCTTAAGATCAGTGTTCTAAGGTGAGAAAACATTACCAGCTTGGCAATGCGACCAATGTTTGGAAGTATCATCGTCTGTCAATACAATTGAAAGACAGAAATTAGTCCAAAGCCAACACAGAGTCAAAGTAGTATTGGGATCAACAACTTTTGGGTTTGAGCACACCAGAAACTTACAAATTTCTCTCTCTCTTTCGAGCCTGTTTCAACTTTGTTCTGACCACATATTAAAACAACAGGGCCTTGTAATTGGTCAAACATTTCATGCACTTTGTCAACAAACTTTGAGCGGTTCGCCTTGGTAACAGCCCTAGACAACCATTGTGAAGAGTCTGGAAAATACACAACAATAGGCTGCTGGGAACGCAAGACCTAAGGCCATAAAAGAAAAGGTCAATAGAAAGCCTGAGGAAGAAGCACCTCAGTCATTTATAATTACATCAATTTAGAAAAGTGAGGAAACAGAATAAGTGGAAGAAAAGTTTTTAGCACTCTTCAGCAGGAAGGAGGTAAAGCGGAGGAAGCCGCAAAAATAACCTGTACTACTTACTCCTTTGTATGAGAAGATGATAAGACTAATCGAGATATAACAATAACTAGTTTTTCACAGAACATCCATTTACTTGCTTGTTCCTGGCAAGTATGCTAAAGGGAATAGGCTCCTACATTTAATCATAGTAATAATTTAGAATAGCAACAACCAGTGTTAAAAACGACGATCACGTGATGGCTCATTGAACAAGATGCATATGAGGACACCCTTAATTTAAAGATTAAAGAACCATTTAAGTGATAAAACAACTCAAAAATGGAGGGGTATTTTGCAGTGATTTTGGAGTTAGTACATTGAAACAGTACAGCCGATCCAATTTAAAAGGAACATGTGGAAGTTGCATTAATTGAAAGCCGTTTTACAAAAAGCAAATTGAGAGTTACTTCTTCAATGCTTGTATATTCAAGGGTTTCTTTCCCGCTCAACCATTTTTTTATACAACGTATCAAGAAGTCCATTTTCATCTAGTATTTTACAACATGGCATGTTTAGCCAGACAGGATAATCCCTTTTGAGATATAGGCCCATTCGCCATTCCTTTGCCATTCTATTTCCAAAGTTTCAAGTTTTTTTTTTTTACTTCACTTATATCTTTCCTACTACAGAGATAATTTACTTCAGAGATAACTTTCATGTTAGTCCTGATTTACTCATTCTGTTTCATTCATCCCCTAATTTCATTCCTTCACCAATTTCATCCCATTGTACCAAATGCAAACATCAGGAGGAATACCATAAAATTTATTAAACTAACGAATCTATACTGATAGCATCAAGTAGCACTAGCAGAAGAATACTCCATACAATAATTTCCAATATCCACAGAACATGGCCTGAAAGCACAATTGTAGTTGCAACATGGCTGAACAATAAATACAACACCCAAGTTTACAGCTCTAATCTAACATCAACATCATCAAATTATAACTGAACATTAAATAATAAATGGACAGGTGGATTATCCTCTTGGTCATAAATCAACAAATTAACATGACTGATTATTCAAAACTTTGAAAAGAATGGATATGATCTGTTGATTATGATCCCTTATACCTCGCAAAGAGCCTCCATTGCTATGTAACAATCTTCAGCTTGACTGTCCAAGTCAGGCTCAATGTCGTTAACTATGATTCAAGAAAAATCAATTAGCTTATCTTAACCAAACGGAGTCAATTCAGTTATAAAATAGAAGCTAATTAGAACTTTCACAGCCAAATAATATGCTTAGATATATATTTTGCCACTCCAAACTCCAATAGTGCACCTAATTCCCCATAAAAAGGAAAATTAATGTTTGCAGTTCCCCTTATACACAAAAACAATGGTGCAACTTGGCAAAAGCAAACATGAAAATCAGGAAAAAAGTGAAGCTACAACATGACAGGAACAGCGACATATAGCTCCTGTCAATTCAAAAGGTAGTGTTCGCCAAATACCTAAACTATTATCATCTTACTGCACTAGCGCATCCCCCTATCACAGCCAAGAGACAAAGGGTGAAAATGAACAAAAGCTCAGATAGCAAGCTGCAGCAGATGTGCCGCAAACTGCAACCTTTCAATCAGATCTAGATGAATATGTCAACAAAATATTCTTTCTCAAAATCTAAAATTCCAAGGTGACAAAAAGCCACTTCAAAAGGTTATTACATTGATAAGACAGAATTTGGGGTTTATGTTTTGAATTATATCCCTTTTTCTAATAGGCAAAAAATCTAGTTTTTTCCCATAATTTAAAGAATGGCCCCTCATCCGCCTAGTTTTGGCAAAAACTTTCTATCCAGTTACATCAACTATATGTATCAAATTAAATTGTCGCTTGGATCTAGAACATATGCGGCATAAAAAAGCACCCAGCCAACTGGAGACATAAGTCAGTGCTCAACCAACATGCAGAGATAGAGGAGAAATTACAGCCAAAAAAAAAAGGTTGTTCGAAAGGATCGGAAAAAATGAATTAAGACTACCAAACATGGACAATCAAGTGAAAGGTGATCTGAACTTCAACCAATGAAAAAAAGGATGGTGCTGCAAAGATATCAAGATGCTCTGATCACACTCTGGCAGTTTGTAGGGTTAACTTCTTAGATCTAACACAGTTTCATAAAAAAACTTAAGGGAGAAAAATTCTTCTGCAGATGAGGGATGTACCACTTATCCACCAGATCTGTGGAGCAGATTGCTCAGTTGATTTCTCATCTGCCTCATCTCCACTAGCTTTATTTTCATCTGTATCCAAAATAACAGCTACCCTGTCTAAATTCACCTCGTAAACCACCCCACGCTGGCCCGTAGATAAAGGCCTGATACATGCCCACAAGAAGTTAAGTCATGCAACAAAATAGGTGCCAGTAATAATGACGAGCTAGAAAAATCTTGTGCGAGAATAACATACTCTAACAAGCATGTAAGCAACAAAAAAATACAATGAATTCAATAATTCACAAACAACATGCAATTTTTGTCACTGCCTCTCCAATTTACTCATATAACGAAAACACTTTAAAATTGCAATTCCTCCTTTAACTGGAGACTGCAAAAATTTCGCTACCAACAGCCACAAGTCAGGACAACAATACAAAGTAATAGACTAAAAAAGTGGTAGCAGTCTCATACTTGCATATAGGACATCCATAAAGAGATCATACATTCATGGAAGCACTGCATACTAAAAGAGTTAATAAAAAAGGTTGAGCCCCACCCAATAAAACAACAAAATACAGAGCAAAGTATGAGACTATATAAATAGTCTTCAAGGTAAATAAACTCTTTTACTCACTCAAAGCCACTCAGTTGTTGGATAAATTGCATTCACTTTTCACTGTCAAGCAATGTTCACAAAACGCATTCTTATCCAGTGTATCTTTTGCTTCATTGCAATGAGACTGAAAGGAGTACATTGCAAGTGAGATTACCTATCTATAAAGGCCTGAGGATCTACTCCAAAGTACTTTGATTGACAAAACCAACCAGCTACACCTTATCGTTTATTTTCTTTTCTGTAATTTTAACCCTTAGCTTCCAAAATGATAGAAGAATAAAGCAATTGGCTCTCCATTTTGGGCACTTCTAGAAGGGCTAATCATTTTTTTAGGTCAACAATTTGCATATAGATATGTGTTCAATTTAGTATCAATTTAGAGAAGGAGAGTACACTTGAAACTTAAGTAGGAAAAATTCCTCACTATAAACTTATACAAATGAGGCACAAAAGCCGAAGGTACAGTGATTTTTATGCTTACTAGCACCATCCTAAATACCTACCAGCCGGGGGCTGACAGCACCCTCCAGCCCACTGGTTACACCACTTTAGATCCTAAAAAGCAGAGAACAGAAGCAGTTCCATGTGTTTCATCATTTTTTCCAGGTTTTATAACCAAAACTTGCAATACTGGATCTAATTTCTTTAACAGAAGCAAGTTATAATCTAAAGCTACAACCTAGGATCAAATTCAGCTTTTCTTCTAGATATTTTCAAAACCAGCACATTTCGTGGGACTTTTCCATGGTTTTATGGCAATGATTGATAGAAATGGGGGAGGTTTGAGGGAGACAACTCGCCTTTTTGGAGAGTAAAACAAATTTCACGGCCAACCTTTTTGACCAGTTCCAAAGGTGTTCTGATTAGTTTAGCTTATCTACTTAATTACAGTGACTCATCTTCCTTACATATTCTGTGGGCACTAAATTCAAATTAAACTGTTTATGTATCAGAAAAGGAAAAGGCCGCTTAACTAGAACTTCAAAACATCAAGCACAAAATTACAAAGTGACTTATACTATTGCAACATTACTACTATAGGAAAAGAATAAAGCATGGGTTCATCGAATTAATTCTGTAAAAGTATATGTAACTGATTTTGGAAGAACTCTTAAACTCAAGGTTGGATCATTTGCTAACCCAATGCCAGAAACTTGATAAGACATGAATCTACTAATTTCACTAACAAAACTGACACCGCCATAGCAATTTAACCACAAGGCTGAGAAAGATTCTCAGTTCCTCATTAGCCACTAAGAATCTCCATTTTGAAAAGTGGTGAAAATCTAACTACTCTAAATCCACGCAAAGGGTTCTGCTCCATGATGGACCAATTACAGCTTCATAACTATTCTTAGAGACAATCTCACTGCTTATTCTTCTGGTATGAGTGTACTAATTTTCATCTGACCCTACAACTTGGGATGCTCATAGTCCAGCTGGTTATCCTTCTTTGGAAAATAGACCTATGCTTTTGCATCTCCTCCTACTGAAGTTACCAACAAAAGCTCGAACTTGTCACCATATGGGAAAATTCCTCTATTTCAAACCATAAAGTGTTCTTGTAATTTATTTTTTATTTCCCTAAAGTAATTTTTTAATTTACCTATAAAAAAAAGGAAATCTTCTATCACCACAGCAAGCCTTCAATCAAGTGCTATAACATTTCCACCTCAATTAAATTGGTTATCCTGTAGGAAGATGGATATGATCCATCTTCCTAGCGAAAGCAATTGAGATGGTACTGTCAACCCGAAGATGGTTTTCAATAACATAAATATAAAGGGACAACAAGGGGGTATATAACTCATCATATTAAGGCCTAAAGGACGAATTTCAAATTATATGCCTATGATGAAGTTGAGATACTTCCTCAGAGTCAGACCATTAAGAACCAGGGAGACCAGTGACACTTTTGAAGGTCCATTACCACTTCCTCAGAGTCAGACCATTAAGAACCAGGGAGACCAGTGACACTTTTGAAGGTCCATTTGCAATGAAGAAAAGATGAGTGAGGAATTTGTAACCATAAAAAAAAAGGGCACTAAATAATACTATGAACAAACCTCCAACGCCTTATATCTTATGGAAAATATCTTATGGAAAAGTTTGGCTCAGGGCAGTACCTGTGTAGCTAACTCTTCAGTGAAAATCCCCACAAGGGGACAAAAAAACAAGGCTGAAATTATGTGTCCAGAACATCTAGGATGACCACTTAATGGTTCAATGTGAAATGACAAAAAAATCTAAGAATTTTATTAGAATATTGAATGTAGCTGGAGAGGGCCACCGCCATGAAGTGCCTATATCATCAAACCTCAGATCTCTAGAGGAGGAGGAGCAGGAGAGATATGGACAACCGATTGGAGATGAATTGATGGAAGAAGGGAGTGGTCTCTTTTAAATGAAATAAAGCAAAACCAGTGAATCTTAAAGATATTTAGTTTGTGAGGCCTTGAAGAGCCTCATTTGTTTTTCCCCCTCTTGAAATTATGAAATCGGCTTACCAACCTACCTGCCAGGTATTACTGTATAAGCATTTATGGGGCCATCAGAAGTTGGTATCTTCCCCAAAACAATCCTGTGATTCATTATGTGACGAAGTCAAAGCTCAATAGAAGGTGAAGCAACGCCAAACATATGAACCTCCTAACAAAATGCACTTGCCAATATCTCAAACACCCTGAGACATCACCGGAAAGAGAAAGCACAAGAAAAAAGTCTTCCCCATGACTAGATCATCCCATCAAGAAAAGGATTGCAGGTGCACACTCCACATTCAAATGCATGTGGGAAACAGGGAAAGCTAAGGGAACACGATCGAACGTGTTGGCTAAGCATCATAAGAGCACAGATCCTTTCCGAGACTTGTCATATATCAACATTCAATTCATTATCAGACATATAATCAATCCATGACCATAACACTTAGGCGAAAGTGGGCTTTTGCAGATAATCAATCCATGATCATAACACTTGCATTTTCACAAAATAAGATTTGAGATTTTCATCCAACACCTTAAACAACAAATACCCGACACGAGAGTTGCGTCACTCTAGATTCCAGCTTCAAGGCTATACGGCAGGTCAACAATGCATTGCACATGGGAAAGTCGATGCAGAATGCTACACAAGACTAAACTCCGGTCTCCAAAGAGCACTACAATGAGTATTAAATTTCCTAAAAAGAATATGAACTGAGCCAGAACCATTGCAGATCTTTCTTGTCATGGAAAAATTACAAAAGGAGCTATTAACATAGTTTCTCATCATATGCTAGCCACTATGATCTTTTCATCTCTACAAGTTATCCATAATCAATCTTATAACATCATTATCAACTGAGCAACTTTTCACAGAAAGGTTACAAGATAATGAGCATCAGAAGAAAAAGGCATCCGACTTCATAATAGAGAAGAGAGACACCATTGAATATAATAAAGAGGCAAATAAGCAGGTATACAGCTTTCAGAAAAGGAATAAGTTGTGGCCTTGAAAAAAGGAAGTTAAGTGTTTAGGCAAAGTAACAAATTTTAGTCCAAGATTCAAGCGTGTTAAAGTGAAATAAGAGAGCAGAAATGTGGCACTGATTTCTTTCACACACATGCCTACAGTCAGCCTGAGCAGATCACTAATCGCCATAAAGATGAATGACAATTATAAATAGCAATTCACCGTAAGCCACATAAGCAAAACTATCACGTTAGGAAATGCTCCAAAACCGACGCTGTAGTAACACACTCCATCTAGAGCTCAAGAAATAGATCTAGCATCAGGATTCGTCACTGCCTAAGTATCCTTTTTTCCTTGAATACTACCAAAATCAACAAAAACTACACATACAAATTGCCTCTCCAGCTGATCAGATAGATTTTGATCCCTCTCCAGCTCAAATGCAAAACAACCCTTGATGCAGCATCATCCAATTAAGTAAAAATAAACAAGAAAGCCTGAATTTGCAGATCACCAATCTAATATCAAAACATAATCAACAAAACATACTGTGGAAACCTATTAAGCTCCTGAAAATTTCTCTCTGCTTTACCACATCAGAAGGCAGCAACAAAATGAAGCCAATATATGCACAAAAAATAAAGAACAACAATGACCTGTTATCAGCTGAAATCTTTCGAGATGGTCCGACGTATTTTACTCGATCCCCTAGAAAGAAGAGGCACAGACAGTGAAATCCACACCATATAAAAATCAAACTAAATGACATCGAAAAAGTTACTGTGAATTTAAGACTATTTCTAACAAAATTAAATCGATACATAAATGCATATGTCACCTCTCTTAAGTTGCTGTTTCGATTGTTCTGAATTTGCAACATCTTCAGGCTTGGTTGATTCAGATGAGCTCTCTGATTCTCCTGAAACCCTCTGAGAAATAAGCAAATCCAGAATCAGGCAAAACCCTCCAAGCTTGTGCAAATAATCATTACATATCCAGTTTTACCCTCAATCATGGATGTAGCCAACTTTATTTTCCCCGCTAAATTACAGATTCCTCCCATATCAGACAGCAGATATTCTACTCCTTAAACTCCTGTGCCCTTGACTGGCAAGAATTTCAATGATGACTTTATGATCTTTGTCTGACAAAAATAGGTCAACATGTAATGTACACCCTGTCTTTCTTTTATGCTTTAACCTCATGCATTTAACGATGCCGAAACATATAGGTTGGAAACCAAAGCATTGGACTGGCAGGAAACATCCTCTAGAAGTATTCACAGTGCCACCATTTCAAAAAATTTCATCGACCCAAAAGGAGTGTATCTAGCTAGGTCCTTCTTCAGGAAAGAAGATTCATTTTCCAAACCAACAATCTAGAAGCAAAAGCCATAGAGATGTGACCGGTTATTTTGTCTCAAAAAGTCATCAAAGCTTGTTTCCTCACAATGATACTCTGACAAATTCAAAATCAGGACATTCATTGTCAAAAAAGCAAGAACTCGACTACCAGTGCTAATTTGACTAAAAAAAAAAAAGGCTGCCAACACCAATACTTCCTTTGCCATCGCATAACATGAAGCAGCTAATGTCAAAACAAAAGGTAACAAATAACAAGTAGAAGAATCTTAATTGGAGCAGAACAGAAAAGAAAACAATTATTACTTTATACGCATGGACTGGAGGAGTAAAATTAGCAACCTTAGAACCTAATGCATGAAGTTCATAAACATGAATACATCCAACACAGCTTAACCATGCTGCTTTTGTAGGTTATGTAGGTGGAGCTGCCATTACAGACTGCGCAGTCATATCAAGCAACATCATGGGGTTTGATGCACTGAATGTTTCCATTGCATAAATGAATTCATACTCATAGTGGATAATTAACTAGTTTGCAACTCGAAGTATTGTGCATGGTCTAGTTGACCATTTACTTGCACTTCATCTATAAGATTCTCCACTAACTTGAGGAGCCAACTCTTCTGAACATTTCATTTTGAGACCTAGTTTTTGGCAAGAGTCACTGAAGTAATAAGGGCATCTGTTTACATTGAAGAAAAGAGTTCTTTCACTTTAATAAATCAAAACTTTTAATCAAAAATATCACTTGGATAACTTTGAACCAACTAGACATACTTCCACTCAGTGGCAATATGAAGTAAAAGATAGATTGCATCTACGTTAACAGAAGGTTAAAAGTCACCTATGGATTCTCCTTTAGGTTTTCTTTCTATTTTCCCAAACAGTGTTACATATAAATCATCCTTAGCATGAAACCCACATGCAGCCTACAGTTATTCGCCCAATAATCAACGTCCTTGACCTTCCAAAGGTTTTCCTGCACAAAACTATACATCTATAGATTTTCAAAGCAGGCAGTATCTCACAGCTTGCAAGGGATTCAAGGAGCCAAAACACTATTTTAGCACATCCTATATGTTGACTTCAGCTCAATCTTGACTTGAAAAACTTAAAAGATGAGGTAATTTCATTTTATACTTCAGCTGCGTGTGAAGTAATCTCTTCTATGATAAATGCGCACCATCAACTACAAAGTCCACAGATATGTTTTATCCCAGGCATTGCCAAAATACAATACTAAAGTCCAATTCCCGTGAGAGGATGGACATATCTGATGTGGCATTCACTGACAGGGAATAAAGTATCTTAACCAGCATTCATCAATTCTGAGATCAGAGCCAGGAAAAGCTCTTGCGAAATAATTTCTATCTACAATGATTGGAAAATAAAATAAGTTAAATGTGACAACTGGTCGTCAACCTATTGACTCACTATAAGTGACCAAAACCAGAGACTTCCGACACGGGGAAATCGAGAGGTCAAGGTAACTATAAATGAAATGGGTATATCTCGCAAATACATCCATGCAACCAATGGATTTTCATTGGAGGGGCAATTTGGTAATTTTGCAACCTTAAACTTTAAGTGGATTACCCACATGATGACTACTGTCATAGTATCCTGAATATGCCCGTATGTTAGATTACATAAAATTCAGTATTTCACATAAAACATGCTTTTCATGACCATGCTTATCCACAGACATTACCTTTGCAAACTCTTCAAGGTTGAACGGGACAAGCTTCTTAAGGGCTGCTTCTGCAGTTGCCTGCACATCCGCTTCATCGTCACTACCATCAGATCTTGCTTCAGCACTGCTGTTCCATTCTTCTTCATTACTTCCTTCATTCTCATCCTCAATTTCTGACCCAGAAGCACAATCCTCTGCAGATTCGGCATGGTCATCATCTGATTCTGATGAGCAATCCTCACCAAAGTCCTGCATTGAGGTCATGCAATATGCACATTATCACTTAACAGAAGTAAGACATTTCAAGCTTTAGAGGACAGTCCAATCTTACATATGGCGCAAGTACGCTGCTGTCGAGCACCAGCAAAGGAACTTGTAGATCCCGAGCAAGTGCTCTAACTAGCCTCTCTCTAAAAAGTTCGGTCCCTACATTAGTCAGGGTATCAGTTACTTCTTCCCTTTCCTAGAGAAACCTATTCGCAGAAATTATTGCCTCATAAAAAACAACAGAAAAATGAATCTCAAAAGTCCACCTGGAACACTTTGAAGCAGTATTCTCCCACTGGAAGAATTTAAACGAGCACCGTAAGTTGAATTGACCTTCTTATGTTTCATATGAGATGCCGCACATTCTACCAAAGTATTTTTGGTGTGTTCACTGAGTAACAGAAGAAGCAAAATCGAGATTTTAGTAATGGCAAGATCAGTTCATCTGAGAGAAGATCTATAGATTAGTACCTATATTATCAATAAAATAGAGAAATTATTTAGTGAATATACAAAGAGTAGTAATTACTTAATGTAATAAGGAAATGTCTCCCAGGAGACACTTATTTTCTCCCAAGGAACAATCCTTCGCAAAAAGTCGTTCTTGAATTTTTCACGCCTACTAAGGAAAGGTGGGTCTTTCTTTTTACTTTCAATTGCTAGTTTCTCATTGTGAAGCCATTCCTTTTGATCCTGTTCGCCCAGTGTTGCATGCGCATCGCGGCCAGTGACAACTGCAGTGGCTGTTTCTCTGTCCCGCATGGATTTTCCTCTGTCAATGCTAGACCCATCTTTAGTGGATTCTTGTTTATCCTCACTTGCATTTCTTCCATCACCTTTAGAACTGTACGCACGTAACTGACCAGTGTTCAGACTAGAATTATGCCATGGATACAAGCCTTTAACGTAAGTCCCTGCTGCAGCACCACAAGATGGAGGCAATTCTGACAGGTATCTTCTGATTGAACTGGAATGCAGATGGTGGATTTCTGAGACTGCTATGCAGCTTAAAGGCCGAGAAGGAGCACGCTCTTGAAAGTGAGACCTAAGTGATTTGTATGATTGAACCATAACACTCCATCTTTGCTTTTTGCACTTCAATCTACTTGCATACATGGCAACTAATCTTCAATTTCTTCCAACTGCAAATTCTCCCCGTTTAAGTTAACCATCAAATTTTCAGTCATATGCAGAGACATCCCAAGCAATAACATAAGCTCCACTCACATAAGAAGCAATGAAAAATTGAAACTAAGAGGGAACAAGGAAGAAAGCAAAAAGTGAAAACAACAAGAACTCATATAACTGGATCTTGCTTTAGTTTCAAATTATCTACAGCAGAAAGATTTTGTTCAATAATGGCTAGAATTTAGCAGGTCTTTCATACACAATGCTTAGTTGTCATGAACCTAGCCTACCAACCTATATCGTTCAACTGATAATAGCAGAGCCAGTGAGAATGAACTTAAGGAACAATACATCTTTTACACCTTTTTCAAGTGACAAGCTTTGAAGTAAATTTTTTGCAGAGTCCCAAGTTATTGGAGTTGGTTCTACCACAGAAGAAATAATGAGATTGCCCCAACCAAAATGGGTTTTACCGTCCATCACACAAAAATAAGCGATAATCTCTACTGCATTCAAAGGAAAAGGGGGAAATTTCACCGCCCCGCATATCGTGAAAGGTCGAAACTCATGACTATTCATGCGCAAAAGCTTGAAGCTTTAATCAATACATCAATCTATACAAGGCTTACACAACCCAAAACACTTCTTGAAGTGTCAAAAGGGAATCCCATTCTTCCTCTCCCGTGAAACGTCCCATCTCAGACACTCCACCGAAAAGCAGCACCCAACATTTATTCCCCTACTTCCCCACATTCCCAACACCAAATAGCGAAACCAAAGTTGAATATCCCAATCTTCCCATCACGAAAACAAGCGAAAAAGGAGGTAATTGTGTCCCTCGCATTCCCAAACGCACCAGCAAGCAACCCACAACACCGCACGCCAATGCAAGAAAAGAGCAACAAAACGTACCTAGGGGTGTGTTCAAGAACCTAGGAGCGGCGCATGGCCGTTTCAGAGACGAGCCGCGGCGAGAGGCGCGAGAAATTCCACCACTTGAATCGATGGGCAGCTCCGGAAACGACGAAACTTTCGAGGGTAAGAGCCGAACGGGGTGAAAGAAGAGCGGTAAAAGGGGACGAAACGGGAGAAGCCGCGAGAAGAGCGTTCGGAGAGAGAGAGAGATAAGATCTGGTCTGGGTCGCTGCTCTCTCTTTTTCTCTATTTTCCTCCTTTTTTGTCGTCGTGGTTTTTCCTTATTTTCGGCTAAACTGGTTCGTGCGATCTGTCCCAGAGCTGAAGAAACTCTCGCCCGTGGATGTCGCCGGAGCTAGGGAAAGGAGTGTTTACTGGCGTGCCATCTTCCTGCGAAGAATATATATATACATCGGCCGAACATTGGAAGTGCTTCCGAGGATAACGTCGGTTCCGGTCGGGCTCTGAAACACGAGGAGCGGGTGGTGTAATTGGGCCGGTTCGCGCGTCTTGGCCCAACAACTTCGGCCCATTTTCGATTTGCTTTTCCCGTGGTTTTGCAGTTTCGGCCCTTCTACGGTCCCGCGCGGGTTGGATATTTGCCTGAACCGGCACCCTCTCTGCAGAAAACGCTAATTGTTTACTTAACGCAAAGTTAAATGTTGATTTTATTTTTTCTGTCTCCTATCAAATCTAATCGACAAGGTGTTAACTTTGATGGCCGAGGAATCTGTTCTGTTCATCGCGGTCTTAGATTCATTATCCATCTATTATCGAAAGCTTTTAGAGTAAAATTCTGAATGCACCAGGTCGATGTGAAAAAACACACCATTAAGATTATCTGATGAGGTGGACCGCATGAAAAACTAGCTATTTGCTATACAAGATAATTGTCGATTGAAGGTTAATTGGCATTAAATAAATATCTTTCGTTTTACAATACCACTCTAATTTATTTTTATTTTTTTGGGTAAAGTAATTTATATATTTTTCAATCCTATATAAGTCTATAAATTTATTGATATATATAATAATGCATTTAGAACTCTAAACCATTCGAAAGCAGGGAATGAATAAATTTTCTTAGAGTGTGATGTGGGATTTTTGTACGGCGTGCACATATTGTATGTAATTTTCTCTTGAGGACTTAAATGACATGGTTCAGTTTTTTTTTGTTAATTATGAATTCCTTATTCAATTTCCTTAGATATTTGATATATTAAAACGGATATTCAACAGTTGTTCTTTTGTCAGTTTGACTGAACTTTTTGAAATGCTAAATTTTTTTTTTTTTTTGTCAAAAGGTAGAGTTTATTTATTTCATAGGCGGAAAACCGTGAAGGCCCACTAGGGGCATCAACACATAAAAGAGCCCAAAGGCCGAGGGAGGGGAGGCCCGCCAATTCGGGGAAGTGTCTTCATTCGTTGGTGGCGTGCGGCCCGATCGGCCACCGAGTTGGGCGAGCGTGGACAAGTGGGCGAGGCCCACTCGCGGCATCTGCTGAAGCAGTAAGCGACACTCCTTCAACGCCCCACGTGCGTTTGACTCAGGTTGTTGTTCGTGCTTCAAGTAGTCGACCAAGAGCTTGCTGTCAGTCTCTACAACAGCTTCCTTGCGTTTGACTCAGGTTGTTGTTCGTGCTTCAAGTAGTCGACCAAGAGCTTGCTGTCAGTCTCTACAACAGCTTCCTCAAGTGCTTTCTCCTTCAGAAATTTTAGGGCTTCGAGAACCCCTAGGGTTTCAACCTGTAAAATCGATTCCGCCCATACCGTCTTCGTGAAACCGTCTAAGAGAGTGTCGGAGGAGTCCGGGACGACACGGAGCCCCGCACCCTCCGTCGATTCTTCCCCGGCGACCCGTCGACGTTCGGCTTGAGGCGGCCCGGTCTTCGGAGCTCGCCGGGTAGGTGGGTTCTTCGGTTCTTCGGTTTTTCGGCTGGTTCATCTCCACATCCCCATTTTTGGTAGCATTTGTTTTCTTTGAGATCTTGCTAGATCTATTACTTTGCGAGACCTTGGTTTTGTTCCTCGGAAGATAAAATTGTTGCGCTCCTTCCATACCTGCCACAGGAGGTTGCCGATTGTTTCCAAAGAAGGGAGGTGCGGCTTCTTGCTTGCAAATTTGACCAACCAGTCATCTATTCGTTTAACTTCTTGTGCATTAATTTGCAGGTTAGTTTCCTGGCGATTCCATACTCCGGCAACCCATGGACGAGAGGAGAAGGGTGTGTTCGGCCGTTTCCACCTTAGTTTTACGAGAGATCACACGGATCGGGTAAGATCTTTCTTTTCCTGATTTTCCTTGGTTGGTAGAGCGTTTTGACAAGCATGCCATACAAATAACTTCACTTTTGGGCTGGTTTTCATATGCCAAATTGCATTCCATAATGCTGTTGGAGTTTGATATGAAGAGGAAGGTTGCTCATTTGCTCTGTTTTCTGTGGTGGTGTCTCTTAGCAAGTTATAACCGTTCTTGACTGTAAATGATCCATGTTTTGTGCCCGTCCATAATAATTCATCACTGAAGAAAGGACCGTTTATTGGTATTGCAAGGATTTCTGCGTAGTACGATCATCAAAGAGATTTCTTAGCGGTTCATTCCACTTTTGAGTCCCCGATAGGATTAGCTCCGAAACTTTACGGGGATCATTTCTATTTGCCAGTCCTCCTATTAAGCCTCTTTTCAGCCATTTGTGCATTACGATATTACAGATTCTCCATTTCCTATCAACCATCGATTGAATCCGCAAGAGCCTCTCTTCCAATAAGCAAACTTTTCCATCCCCATGAAGGATTACAACCGATGTATCGGCATGCCGAGAGATCGAACGGTTGAAATACAACCCTTTCAGTAGTTTACTCCATAACGCATTCGGGTTTTTAACCATCCTCCAAGCTTGCTTCCCCAATAAGGCTTTATTAACAGTGAGCAAATCTCTGAAACCCATTCCTCCTCTATCTTTCCTCATCTTCATGATTTCCCATCGTTTCCAATGCAAACCACCTTTGAATCTTTGTTTTTCCACCATAAATTTGCTATTTTTTTCTCTATGGCCTTACAAATTGACGGGATTTTAAAAGCTGACATGGCATATTGTGGTACCGCACCACCTTGTTTTCGGGAGAATTTCTTTACCGGCTTTTGATATAAGTTGCTCTTTCCAGCCCTCCAATTTCATATTGATCCGATTCGAATCCACTCAAACACTTGCCTCTTTGATGCTCCCCAATCAGATGGGATTCCCAGGTACTTTCCCGATCGTTCTAGCTCTGGTACCCTTAGTTCTCTCTTCATATTGTCCTTTAATAAAGGTGGATAGTCTTTACTAAAGAGGATCCCGATTTATTTAAGTTAACGGCTTGTCACGAAGCATAACAATATTGGTTAATGACAGTTTTGCAACGTTTTGGCATTCCTGGAGAGATCCGTCTAAGAAAAAACTGAGTCATCTGCAAATAACAAATGAGTTAAAGTAGGGCGAGAATCTGTTCAACTTGATTCCCTTGATGTTGCCTTCTTGTAGCGCCTTTCCCATCAAAGTTGATAAACTGTTTGCTACCAAAATAAATAGGTAGGGTGAGAGAGGATCTCCTTGTCGAATGCCTCGGTGGGAGTAAAAGCGGGGAAGAGGTTCCCCATTAAGCTTAATATTAAATGTGATTTGTGGTAACACACTTTGCATTATCCAATGAACCCATTGAGCACAGAACCCCATTTTCAGCAAGCAACCTTCTAGATAATCCCATTCAATCCTGTCATAAGCTTTCTTCATGTCAAGTTTTAGCACCGCTTGGAAGTGCTTCTTCCTTTTCCTCTTTCTCAATTGATGCAACACCTCTTGTACGATGTAAATATTGTCTTGAATCTGTCTTCCACTAATAAAGGCGCTTTGCACTTCTGAAATCAGCATAGGCAGCCATCTTTTCAGTCTATTTGCCAAGATTTTTGCAATAATTTTATAGGCAAAATTGCATAGGCTGATAAGGCGATATTGATCAAGTTTCTCCGGATGGGGAACCTTTGGGATTAAAGTAATATGCGTTCTGTTAAGGGCTGGATCCAAAACCCGGATAGAAAAAAACCTCGAACTTCCTTTAAGACATCGGGGCTGATTATATCCCAGTGATCCGATAAAAAAGTCCGTTTAAACCATCTGGACCGGGGCTTTTCGAGCTCCTAGTTGGAAAGCGGCACGAATTTCTTCCATAGTTACTTCCGCCACTAAACAGTCATTTATATCATTTCCAATTAACGTAGGATATTGATCTAGTACGGGAGTGTAGTTGCGAGGGCCTACCGAGGTGTATAGCTCCTTGAAAAAAGACATGGTGAGGTGCTTGAATTTGCTGTTTTCCTCTAACCCACTAATTTTCTGCATTTTTCAGCATATTAATTCTATTTTTTTGTCTCCGTTGGATCGTTGTTGCATGGAAATACTTTGTATTTTTGTCTCCCCAACGAAGCCAACGATCCGTGATTTCAAACCCCAATACATTTCCTCTCTGCGCCATAAAGTTTCCAGCTCTTCTTTTATACTCTTGATTCTGCTCGTGGCTTGATAACTCCGGTGGCTGTTTGTGATGGATTGGAGCTCCTTCTTTAAGGCTATAATGCGGGTATTATTGTTGGGAAATTTCTTTTTACTCCATGTTTTTAATGCTTGGCTGGTATAAAGTAATTTGTCTCTCAAGCCTCTTTGGATGCAAGGTTGAGATTGCCATGCATGTTTAACTATCTCCCTACATTCACCATCTTCAACCCAAAAGGCTTCGAAGTTAAAATCTTTTTGTTTCTTGACAGATTCAGCACTACTTACCACAAGGAGTGGACTATGATCGGACCCCACGGCTGGTAGGGCAAAAGCTTCGGCCTCCGGGAACATAACCCGCCAATCCATCGAGCGAGAATACTCTATCCGGTTTCTCGAACCGAGATCGGCCCCTTCTCGTTATTAGACCGGTAAATGCACACCCTTTACGGTCAATTTCCATTAACGAACAGTCATGGATGCAATTTTGAAACACTTGCATTCTAGAACTTTCTGCCATCCTTCTTCCCACTTTCTCCCAATAATAAAGTATATCATTGAAATCTCCCATGCACACCCATGGGAGTGTATTAGAAGATGCAATCGTCTCGGTTTCTCCCATAAGCGTAGTCTCTCCCCATATATATTTGGAGCATGTATACAACTTATCCGCATTTTTATGTTACTCTCATAATCAAAACATGTCAAATTTATCATTTCTTGAGAACCGAACTCCACCTCCACCGCCATTTCCTCATTCCATAACACCGCCAGTCCCCCCGCAATGCCTTGCGGTTCCTCCACAAAACTATTTTGAAAATTTAGTTTTCTTTTAAGACGATCTACCATTGTTTTTTTGTTTTTTGTTTCCATAAGCAAGATTAAATTGGGCCTTTCCTGAGCCACCATGGCTCTCAAATTCTGAACTGTCAGTGGTGTGCCCAACCCCTGACAGTTCCAGCAAATCGCTCTCATTTGTGAACCGGTGGCTTATTTGGGCTAGCCACCAAAGCCCTTCCCCTGGTTTCTTCTGAAAAACTGATAGGAGTATCCTGCAAATTGGCTTCATCCAAAGCGGCCAAGTCAATAAGCGAAGGATGATAAGGAGGAGTATATCTCTTTAACTTCTTTGTTGGTGATCTTTTCATAATCCTACTTTCCTTCTTTAAACCTATTTTTTTTTCCGGGAAGAGGAGATTACAGCTTGTTGGACTTGCTTTGTCTTTGGTTCATCTACATTCATGATGCCTTTTCCTTTCTCCTGTTCTTTGTTCCATTTGGATGTCGGGTAAGTTTACATCCATTTGTGCCCCGTTTAGAGAGTGTGTTTGTCCTGAATTTTTGCCTTCAGTTTGCTCTCCTGTGAATATAACAATTTGAGTATCATGAGATGAGATAACGCTGTCCTCCTGTGGTTCCACCTCTTCTTCAGCCACCTTTTCATCATAAAATAACTCCCAAAAAGGGCTATTGTCTTTCATCTCTACTTTTAGCCAATTGCCAAACTTGTTGTTCTTCCTATCTTCAATTTTTGCCACATCATACGGAATTTCTTCACAGTTGGTTGTAAAGTGCCCAACTCTTCCACATGAATAGCAGAATCTAGGTAACCTCTCGTACTTAAAGTCCAACCAAACCTTCTCCTCTCCCAGATTAAATAAGATACCTGGTTTTAAAGGTTTTTCCAGGTCTAATTCAACTCTAGCTCTCCCCACCTTCTGAAACGCCACTCCTTTTTTCTCCACTTTTACTTCCTTTACCCCTCCTATTTGTTGGGCAACAAGAGACACAATCTCTTCACTACACCATTCGATTGGAAGACCGTGCACTTGAACCCAAAATTCACAGCTAGTAAACTTGTAACATTGCGGAGGTTTATTTGGCTCCCACGGTTTAAGTATTAGTAAATTACTCGCAAAGGACCATGGGCTATTGACTAATATTATGTTTTTGTCCCTTTCAGACTCAAAGGTAAAGGATAAGATATCAGATTCGCGTTGCGCAAAATTCGGGAATCTACCTTCCAAGCCCGCGTCATAGTAGAAATAAATGCCTGGTAATTTATATTTCCTCCCGAGTACAACTTTCCAAACACCGTGCGTTTGCATTCATCTAGTATCTCTGCTGAAATGACTCTCTCCGAGGCGGGGCATCCACCTCTCGTTCTCGATTCCCGAGCCTCTTACACAATAAGGCTAGGCAACAGTCTTTTTCCCAGATTCATCCATTAAAATTCCCAATAAGCAGCAGTGAAGAAACACCAGGAGAGCCAGAGATCAAATCCAGATCTTACCCATTTTTTGCCTTCCTTCCGTTGCAGAGATCCCCTCGAATGAAGCCATCCTACTATATTTTGCGGGAGAAAGCCCTATTTAATAAAGATTCCAGAACAGCCCCAAAAGAAATCTCACAGATAGTGGGCGAGGAAGCATCGGCATCGTCGGCAATCCCAAGGAGCTAACTATCCATAAGCTAGCGAGGAGACAAAATCGGCGAGCCAAGGAAGACGAGATAAAGCCGGCCCAGAAGAAAGCACGCATGGTTTTGGGTTTTAGGGTTTTTCAGACAAAACAGCCGGGTGGAATTAGGGTTTAGGGGCAACTACCAAAGGAGGTAGGGAGAGCTCTCGAGCGGAGAGAGGAGTACAGTCATTTCACTGTGCAAGTTTTGGTTTTTTTTCGTTTTTTACATGACTTGATTAACATGAAATCGAGACGGACTTGATGCGATTTTTCTATCTTTAGCCTTTGCAAATTCTCTTCCAATTTCATTTTTCAATTCGAGGCGAGAAAGTTTCTGGCAAGATACACATTCCGCATTATATAGTTTTCTTTATGTAATGTTGCATATATCTTTTAGTAGCATAAAAAAGAATATCATTAACTTTTTTATGCCATCATATTCTAAAATTGTCGAAATTTTTCTCGAATAACATTTTTTTATATCATATACCAAACATATTAATAACCTTCTCACATAAGCACACTCAAAAAGATATGAACACCGGACACATCATTGGCTATATATATAGGCAATAAAGTTGTTTTCAACCAAATTGTGAAAAGCAAACTACTAAGAATACATCGAATTCTCACGAATCGACACCATAGAAACAGACATAACTTCAACATAAAACAGAGACACAAAGCAAGAGACGGTCCATTCCTTCATTTACGACGACATAATCGAGAAAATATGTTTTCTTCCGATGCCGGTTCTGAAAGTCTAGGGTTTCAAGAGAATGGTGGTCTCGGCGATCATGGAGGTTACGACGTATGGGTCCATGTTCGATGCAGGCCTCCTGTCTTCAAAATAGCCTGCGCGTATGCAAAAGAGAAGAGATGTAAATAAGCAAAGAGCTCAGAGCAAAAGGGCGTATCGATCTTGTCTAATATCAAAAGGTCTGAGAGACCAAGAAGACCGATCACCTTTGCCGTCCTTCTCGGTATCGCGGCCCACGCGAATGGATGCCCCTCGGTTCGCGACGCCCTGAGCATCATCCAAGCAGATTAAAAGAAGTAATCAGTTTACTTTCTCTTTATAGGTGTAAAAGCAACAAGGAAGGGGAAAGAATGCGGTTATTCCTTCGCCGATAGGCCCTAACTTACCCAGGAGAACGTGTTGATGTCCGCGGTCTCGTGACGGCCCGTCAGCCTTCTCTCGTTGCCCTCTCCGTAGGCCGCAATGTGGTGCTTGTGGCGCAGTCCCAGCTTCTCGATTGCCTTCTTGATCACGTTGAGGCCGCCGTGCTCCCTCATGGACTTGGTGCTGAACAGAAGAATCAGACACGGTGCTATAAGCAACTGAACACTCACTCTTCTTCTAGTTTCGATGTTATATGAGCGTCTTGAGGAACTAGAAAATCACCTGTAGTTAGTGTGAGCTCCAGCACCGTTCCAGTCACCCTGCGTACCATGCCAAAGATTAGGGCAAGAAAACGTGATTTCGAAGACAGAAGGCAAAGCCAAGTTGACCGATTTTCGAACGGACCTTAATTGGTTTCGGGTCGAAAGTAAGGACCACCCCAGCAATTTCTGTGATCCTCTGTTGGATCCACCCAAGTAATAGACAACATCAGCAATGACTATCAAACGATTATAGTTGGGAAAAACATGCACGCAACACACAAATTAGAAGAGAAACAGTTGATTAAGTAGTGTTCGATCCAACCTCGAGAATGTAGCGAGCGACCCATACTTGGTCTCCAGCGGAAATTCCGACCGCAGGGCCGACTTGGAACTCCCACTGCTCATATGATACAAGCATGACCCAAATCATAAATAAG
The DNA here is from genome assembly GCA_017140595.1 of Eucalyptus curtisii. NCBI lineage: Eukaryota > Viridiplantae > Streptophyta > Magnoliopsida > Myrtales > Myrtaceae > Eucalyptus > Eucalyptus curtisii. Next base: position 33,479,161 of record CM029500.1, read on the forward strand.
CACGGAACTAAAAAGCTGATCTAAGTGCGCAAGTGCGCGAATAATTAGTCAAGTTCGAGGATGTGTCATTGAATCGAGAAACTGGAGGCATACCTGGCCCGGCATGACCTCGCCGTTGATCCCGCTGATGTTGATTCCGGCATACAAGCAGGCCTTGTAGTGAGCATCCACTATGTCCCGGCCAAACGCCTTGTCTGCCCCCACTCCACAGTAGTACGGTCCCTACAAACGTCATGACCTCAATGCGCTCACCTCGATGAATGGCTTATATTCAAAGGCTCGGTCGAGTCAATTAAGACCCAGAGCTCGCCAATATTTTAGGTCAGTTTAAGGCGTCGACGGTTACCTGAGGGCCGGGGAAACCGCCCGCCGGCCACCCAATAGGCCACTGGATATCCTTCTGAAGGAGAGTGTACTCCTGCTCGATGCCATACCTGGCCCCAACACCAGCAAATTGTCAATCTCTAGCAAACGTACTTTTGTGCTGAACATTTTGCTCTATTCTTTTTCATCGTATCAATGTCGACACATGCATTAGAAACGTAGGTATTTTAAGGTACCTAGATATATATGTATAGGTTACCAGAATAGATAATTGAGCTAACTACCCTACAAAGGCACGGTTCCACCTAACCCAATTTCATTTTTTCTCTCTTAATTTATTATAGGTCGAATAAATTATTAATTTGAACGGGTCCAATGACAGTGACGATGTACCAAGGAATAAAATAAAACTACCCTGTAACTTTCACAAGCCAAACCCGCACTTGCAACTTTATCCACTCATTCACGTCGTTTACATTTGTATTTTGTAATACAGAGCCATTCATGGAGTGTGACCTCGGCAATTATGAGGTCATCAAACGGAAGGTGGACCGAATAATGTAGATAAAATATAAGATATAACAGTCTTAATCATGCTTTTCCAAAAAAAGAACTGAATTTACCAGGGCTCTTCCGCGACCACATGTGGGTGACTAAAGACCTTGGCGGCATTGAACCTCTTGTTGCTCGGGATCGGCTCGCCGGCCGGCGTGTAGGCATCGCACATGACCTAGGATAATCGATTAATGACATTATTACCATCTAGTTATATCTGGAAATTAAAAAAAAAAAAATATCCCTTCCTAAGAGGAGAAAAGAAATTTAATTACCAAGATATTGCTTCCTCTTCTGAAGGGATCCCTGTATACCGCCTGCGGGCTGTCCAAAATAAGAAGAAAAAAAAAAAGACAAGTCATTTAAAAGATTCCCCGAGATGCGACGGAATCTCGAATCTCCACCGTCTGATAGCCTCGGAGTTTCCGAGGGTTTCGGGGGATCAGAGTCGACGGTCAACTCCGCCAATTTCGCCGAAAATTCAAAGGAGAAGTATTTCTTCTTAGGACCCGCAGATTTGGAACGAGATACGTACTGCAGGATGACCTCGCTGTCGTGGCCGGGGGCCTGGTCCGTGCTCGAGCCGTCGTAGTTCCACTTCGGCAGCTTGGCCGGGTCGTTCACCGGCCCCCTCAGCGTCTGCAAAAAACACAAAACGACGTTGGCCGAACGATGAGAAGGGATCAACCGTGGAGACGGAAAAAAACAGAGGGGCGTCGGAGCGAGTCGTCGTCGACGAGGAGGAGGGGAAGAAGAAGAAGACTTGCCCTGGCCTTGCTCCGCATGTCGATGCCCGAGCCGCCGATCCTGCACAGAGAAGAGACGGCGACGCATCATCGCGCGGATGAATTTTACACAGAGGAGAGAGGGGGGAGGGAAGAGAGTGAGAGGGGACCGACCATATGTACTCGGCGATGATCTTGTCGGTGTAGTCGAAGAGGTCGAGGTTGAGGAGGTCGTTGAGAGCAGACATGGCGGATCCCAAGGGGTGAGTTGGTGCCGGTTGAGAAGGGCGTCGTTGACGGAGAAAACAGAGAGAGAGAGAGGGGGGGAGGGAGAGGAAGCGTTTGCTGCCCGGTTGGCTTGTTGGCCTGAGGAAATCTTTTCTTTATTGAGTTTAAATAGGAAGCGACCGGAGGAGATTTTGTCAGCTAGTCAGCCCACAAGTAAAAGGGGAAGGAGTATCTCCGAGTATATACTATTGGAAGTTTTACGGCGAGAGTCGGTGTAAATTCCATGGAGGGAGTGGGTAGTCTTGATTACTGGTCAAATAAATGCGACCCGATAGTATGAAATATGAAGTTCAAAATTGTCATTATTTGGTAGGAACCGCATTTCAATAGAATTAATAAAATCAGTTCAAGACCCATTTCTTGTCTTGAATTTAATGGACTCGGTTAGGAGTGAGGCGAATTACCAAAAACGTTATTGACCTATTGTAATTGTGCAAACTCAATCATAAACTTTAGTTAGTTTAGTCCTATACATTTTGCAATTGTATCGATTCAATCTATTCGGCCAATTTTGAGCTGTTGTTGTTGATGTGTTGCTATCTGTCTAGCGGGTGCTACTACAAATGTCAATAATTTCTTAATAATTTTTAAAAAAGTTTCAAAACTTTAAATTTTTTTTTTCTTTTTTTCCCTCCTTCCTCCTTCCTCCTCTTGCCGATGAGGCCCGGCCTCACTTGGCCATGGCACGACCTCGCCAATGGCTAGCGAGGGAAGGTCTCACCATGGCTAGCCAAGATCAAGCCTCACCATGGACCTTGTTGACCCTCACCTCTAGTTGGCAGCAACACACCAAAGGAAGAAGGTAGAAGGAGAAAAATAAAATAAAATAAAAAATTATTCACGTTCAAACAGCGAAAATTGGTCAGATTGATTGAATTATCACAATTACAAAAAGGCACAATTACAAAAAGTTTAAGACTTTTTCGATAATTTTCCTGTTAGAAATGGGTTGTTTAAAAATTTCAAAATGTGCTCAAAATGATATCAAAGCCCAACTAAATGTGCATCTTAATAGATCTAAAGAAAAATTCATTCACAACCCTTTTAAGCTTAAAAGTTATTAATTCTTTTACCTTAAAAAAATTATAAAAATTACTAGTTGAAGAAATATATATATGTATAAAATATATATAAAAGAAAATAAATGGGGAACAACGCTACAATGCCCCTCCATCATCGGCTATGTTGGCCATGGTGGCCGACCACTGGCGGTAGAGGCAACCACCTTCATCCTCCTCCTAATCAACCCCCTTCCTCGGCCGGCACCTTATGGTGACCTCATAAAGAGTCCTATTGAAATCAAGAAGTATAGGCTTGCTTGGACTTGTTGTGGCCTCATTTTCCTCCGCTGCCATAGGAAGGGTTCACATGAAGTAGTCTATAAAGATCGATTCAAACGCTTCTCCAGCTACTTGCTCGAGATTAAGCTCAATCGATGGAATGGATTGAATTAGGCAAGTCCCGCCTCGGGAAGATGATACTTTTGCATACGCCAGTTGTATAATGTTTAACTCAAAGCCATAAATAGATCCATCCGTTGGACGTCTTTCTCGAGGATCTCGAGAAATCTGATCATTGCTTCGTCGATTGGGGGTGCCTTGACCATTTTCCTTTCTTCGAGTTTTCATTTTCACGACTCTCGTGGTCGTGCTACCGACATCCATAGTGTTAAATTAATATCTCGAGTTTGAATTAAAATAACAATTTTTAAATCAAATTTGTTGAGGAAGATTGTTTCAAGCAGATTACAAATCGAATGAATAATTTTTTTTTCTTATTAGACTTTGTTTTGAACGTACACAAGAAAGCAAAGAAAAAATAGGGATGACCTATTGCTACAAGACAAAAAGGGGCTTACGGATTTATTTTATATATATATTTGTCTTTGAAGGGTTTGTTCACCTTACCCGCAGCGTCCGAATCCCCTTTGAAGAAAGAAACTAGACGGTGGGGCCTGGAGTCTGACTCTGGGCGCACATATAAAAATAGAATACGTGTTCTTTCTTTTGCGTGGAGCCGTGAAAACCTAAAGGGCACCGCACGACGAAGAAAAAAAGGGCAAAAGCCGCAATTCCAGGAGAAGAGTCAGGCCGCACGAAGCCTTGAACGAAAACGCGAATTTATATGTACGCGGATTGCGGACCAAAGACAAACACTGGAGTTCTTGATTATACGTAGAGCGATTTGTTTAAGTTTAAATGTGCGGTGATTTACTATTGTAAGTTTATGTCCAGATAAGTTATTTATTTATAAATACTTTACGTTTTGGTTTAAATTTAGATGAAGAAAATTTGGAAAAAGAAAAAATAGATTTGGCAAAAACGCAAACAAACGAAAAGTTCGATTCCTATTTTTGTTCCGGAAAGATTATTTGTTTAGATTACGCGGATTGCGGACCAAAGACAAACACTAGAGTCCTTGATTATACGAGCGATTTGTTTAAGTTTAAATGTGCGGTGATTTAATGTTGTAAGTTTATATCCAAATAAGTTATTTATTTATAAATAAATTTATGATGTATTTATTATTGCCGACTTCCTTCTTCCGTGACCGTTCACTCTCAGATTGAACCACGTAAATTTATGGTGATTTATCGTTGATTTCGCGTGAAATCATAAAATCTTGTTGTTTTCACACATTATATTTCAACACACAGCGGGCGACGTTTCTTCACTAGATCATCGCCCCTGCAACCTTGACAATAGACGAGCCAAATTTCAGCAAGATTGCTTGCCAAGCCTCTAGATGTGGAGGCTTGGCCGGCCCGTGGCTGTCAAATTCGTCAAGATCTCGACCAGCATTGAGGAGTGTCAAGCATGCTAAGAACTCGATCGAGGACGAGCATAGAGAGAAACCCAAGAAAGGTTGTGCCGATGATGCGCGGTGGTGCTGACTGCACAAAGGGGTCGACGAGAACAGCCCGAATGGAAAAGAATGGCGGCAACGGTGGGATGGACATGGCAAATGAGTACATTACCGGAAACGGCAGACCAATGTCCCTCAAATTCATAACCATTTTGAGCATGGCTGCCCTTGTGGATCCAAAGGCCCATTAGGCTTTATTTGTTAAGAGTCTGTTTGATAACACTCAAAGGAACAAATGATTATGTTCTTTTATTTTCGGGAACAAAAAAAATAAAAACATAAATCCGTTTGATAAATTTTTATTTTCGAGAACAAAAATCAATTCTTTTATTCCCGATAATAGATTTAGACAAAATCAATAAGTAAAAAAAGTTACTTCTTGTTCTCGAAAACAATTTATATAATCGATTCCAACTTTTCTCCTATTTTCTTCTCTTTTCTCTTATTCTCTTTCCTTTTCTTCTTCTTCCTTTTGGCCGGTCATTGACTTCGGCCATGGTCGCGACCTCGTCGGAGCGTCGCCGACTCCCGACGACATTGAGCCACAGTGAGGCTCGTCGGCTCGAGTCTCACAAAACCATGACGACGCTTTGGCAAGCTCGCTAAACCTTGTCCAATTGGTCGCCAGCCACGGCGATGGGCGATGACTGGCTACAAAGAAGGAGGAAAAAGAAGAGAAAAAGAAAAAAATAATAAAAGTATTAAAAAATGAATAGAAATGAAAAATAAAATAAAAATCCCGCTAAACGTATTTCTATCCCGAGAATATAAAATTTGAATAGTTACAAAACGCATTATTTTGTTTAGAAATTGTTATTAGGAATATAATCATAAAAAACCATTTCTGATTAAAAATTGTTTCTAATAATGAAATTGTTACCAAAATGCGCCATAATGTTTCAATTTATTTGTTTTTCTGTTCTTTTATTCTCTAGAATAAAAAAAGAACAAAAATCTATTTCATAACGTTAATTAATTTTTCTATTCTTTTTTATCAGAAAAGTAGCCGGGGAAATATATTTAGAATTGAAATAAGAAGTAAAAAAAAAGTAACTTATTGTTTTCGGAAACAATTTCTAAAAGTAAGTTTTTTTCTTTTTTTCTTTCTCCTTATTTCTCGTCGCCCCTCGCCCCCGCGTCCCTTGCCCCCTCACCACTGCTACCACCACCGGCGAGCAAGAAGAAAAAAAGAGGAAAAAAAAATCTACAAAAATTATTAAAAAATTAAAAGAAACAAAAAAAATTCGTGATTCATACTAAACGCATTCCTATTCTTTTTTCTTTTTTTTGATAATGGAAATTTTGTGTAGTTACCAAATGCATTCTTTTATTTATAAATTGTTTCAGTAAATAGAAAAATAAAAAGATTATTTCTAAATTTTTTTTTCTCAAAACAAAAATGTTACCAAACACACCCTGGTGGCTTGCTTGAGCCAACAAGACCCTAGGCACAAACTAGGCGAGCCTAGCAAAACAACCTAGCCACCTAGGTAGGCTTGCTTGAACCTTCAATGATCTAATACCTTTATTTCACGAAAAACTCAAATTTAAAATTTTTTTTGAAAAATAATGATTTAATGTTTAAGAAAATGAATGAATAAAATCTATTTTTATCACCTACGAAAATAATTAAGTATAAATTGTTGTCGATAATGAAAATATTTTTTATTCACTAATTTTTCTAGGTGATATAACTAATCGTTTTTTGGAAATCATATTTCGAATTCTAAATTTTCCGCAAACCAAATGTATCATTACGTTAGATGCATAGTCAGGCCCATTCCAGATCACGTCCAATGCCAGCCATTCTGTGCGTGGTTTTTACTTGATTTACACAAACAAGATAATATGCACAGACGAGTGATTTTCCGAAAAGTCAAAATATTTGGAAAAGATTTTCTCAACTTTATTCTTTTATATCCTCTACGACAATGAATTACTTTTTAATGACACTAACATATTTCCAAACAGTTTTATTAAGAACTAATTCATTTTTCACAACACATTTTTCTAAGTAATATAGATAATTGAAATTTTTTGTATTGATGGTTTTCTCTGAAAGAAACAAATCCTTGGTCAAATCGAAAATTAGTATTCCATATTTATCTTTCAAAAGAGTATAGTGGTGCGGAGAGGATGTAAAGTTTGTACTTTCGTCTATGATGTAATTTGAAATAAGTTCACCGGCAAAGTAAAACAATTTGCCTCCGAAGAGTACAATATTATTTGCTCCAAATTAATTTCGATCCGTGACTTACATTGTTGGAGGAAATTAATTGTGAATGGACCCCCCCCCCCATCAAATGCAATCGCCAAGTCGGAGGAAAAAAAAAAGATAATGTTTTTTTTGGTCAAAGATAATGAATTTACCTAGGGAAATTTTTGTTTTTCATTCCCGCCGGTTTGTAATTACTTTCCCTTTGTTGAAATTCTCTTTATATTTCTTATTTTTGGTCATTCCTGATGTCTTATGCATATAGTTTTTCTTACCCTTTACTTGTTATTGATTCTTTTCGTGCATTTTCACTTATTAATAGAAAATTCAAAAGTGTATAAAATTAATCTCTTCATGGTGGAGCGAACTTAATTCAACATTAGTTATTGCTGAACATACTAAATTGATTCACGACATCAGATTATTGCACAAGCCCCTCTGACGAGCCATGCTATTTAAAATGAGCATAAAACCAATGGGGAAAAGGTAGGAATCTTAATTTGGCAGTATTAGTCGAGTAAGGGTGCACATGACAAAATTTATGAGAAATTGATTTCTCAATTTTATTTCGAGAAATTGAGAAGTTAAAAAACGATTTCTTCTTCAAATTTATTTATGGAACAAAAATTTGTTCCGAAATAAAAAAATCAAATTGCGCTTAGAAACGATTTTTATTTCAAAAAAAGAGAAAAAAAAAACAAAGAAGTAGGAATTTTATCATGCATGCCATAATACACTTTATTGTACTTACTACTATGATGATTTTTCGGCTGCTTTTGGGAACCACTTTGCCGAGTATCGTTGGGGGGCTAAAGGCCTTTGGGCCAAAATGAAGGTGTTTGGGAACTGCTTTGGAAGTCTCATCATAGCAATGCTGGCATTTGTAAGGTTGAAAGCCTAAGGCAAGTCCTAGGCTGCCTTGGGCTTTCAACATTCTTGGAAGGAAGCCTTATGTCTACCGTTCATCGTCTTCTTCTCCAGCAACGTGGCTGATTAGAGACGAGCTCGAGAGGCCAGCGAGGTCACGGTTGAGGTTGGCGAGGTCGCGGCGACCGTGATCTGCGAGTCGCGGCAATCGCTCGCGAGTCCCGGCGACCGCCCGTGAGTCGCATTGCCACGACCTAGCTATGGGTCGAGCGACCTCAAGCACGACCTAGATCTAGGTCGCCGTGAGGTCCTGCGACCTCCGACAGACCCAAATCTGGGTCGCCGCGACTCTTGTGGGAGGATTGCCTGATGCGCCGCGACCTCCGACGAGGCCACGCAATCTGGGTCCTGCAACCCTTCGGCGAGGGTGTCGCGGCGACCAGATCTGGCCGATCTTCTGGCGAGGGTCGCGACGACCAGATCTGGTCATCGCGATGCTCGCCGGAGGGTTGCGCAACCCTCACCGGACCGCTTACCTCTGTCGGACGGCTTGCATCGGACTGCCTGCTCCTAGCCGGCGACTACTTGTTCTTAGCCGGCCTTTTTTTTTTTAATAACAAAAGCTTTTTGCAAATATAATTATTCCAAACACCATTTTACTCAAAGATACTTAACAATGGACTTTTACAATACAATTTACCAAACATAATTTGTATTTTTGAAAAACACCTTTAACTCAATAGTTTTTGCATTTCCCCAAAGACTTTTCCCAAAAGCTTTTCCAAATGCACCATTCATCATCTATCTACAAATTAGGAAGAAATCATGTTTCGAAGGTTACATAGACAATTAAAAAAAATTGCCTATTATCTCTCACACCTTTCCAATTTTTCACAAAATCTAAATCCAATTTCCTAAACTAAATTGAATCTTCAATTTTTATTTGCTCATTAATTTTTTTAATCACTTTTCTCACATGACTCTTAGATTGTGTTTATTCGTCTGGATTTCATGATTGGATATGATAGGATATAAAATCTAGAGATTTTGTTATATCTTATTAATTGTTTGGTGATTGCAATAATATAGTTGGATATATTCACATCATATTATGTATATTATTTGGTATAAATAACATTAGATGAAACAAAAATTTTACAAACGGATATGGTAAAAATCTCTAGCGACACTATTGCCTACTTTATTTTTATTTGCTTTTTCATTTTATTTTCTCTCTTTTTAAATTAATCCCTTTCTCATTTATTTCTTCCCCTTCCATCATTGTCTAATAACATTTTATTAAATAGTAAACTATACTAATATACCTAAAATACGTAATACATATAAATAAGATTAAATTAGAGTAACTAAATTGTTATGTTTTGTTATTATATTAGAATTCAAATATTATTTTGTTAATTTAAGAAGATTGTCATTCGAGAAAAATATTTTTTTTATTATGGATATTATAAATACTATTTACCTTTATTCTATCTCCCCCTATGTGATAATTTTATCCGATCTATATCCCTTTTATATTCAACTTTATCCTATCTTGAGTAGGTGCCACATATATAATAAATTTTATCCTATTTTGAATTTCATCTCGACTGCCAAATACATCCTTAAGTTAGCGGAGTGAATTTGTTCGGGTTAAACTCGGAGCTCCAATTTTTGGTTTTTTTAAATATCGGGTAAAAAACCGAATCCAATGAAGGATGGGCCCGAAGAATAGGCTTGGGCCACGAGAATCAATTTTCAGAGGCCCAACAAGGGACGGTGGAGATGAGATCACCGGGCGGACCAGACACCTGTCAATACGCGGGCGCAAGCTTCGACGGCTTTACCACTGGCGTCCATAAACCCTAAGCAGCTCCCTCTCGCGAGTTGAAAAGCTATTTAACCGAGAAGCCACCAGGCCGAGATTCCCAAAAACCCTAGCGCAAAATATCTCCTCTTCCTCCTCCTCCACCGCGACTAGGGTTTTAGCCGACACCTCGCGCCGTCGGCCTCCGCCGCTCCTCCGGCCTCCATCCTCTCTTTCTCTATTCCTCCTCCTCCGATGGGCAAGGCCAGCAAGAAATCAGCTGCCACGGTATACTCTCTCTCGTTCTGTTGATTTAATATGAGTTCGTTTCGGCGTTCGTATCGGCTGAAGCTTCGTTGTTTTGTCCGTCTGTTCGTAGGTTGCAGCTCCTGCTGCTGTTCCGGCGACGAAGTCTGCCAAGAAAGGTAAGCCGTGTGAAAATGGGTTCGGCTGGTTTATGCTCTACTGTTTTGTGCGATGGTTCGGTTTTTTTTTCCTCGTTTTGAGCTTATTTCGTTCCCGAAGAAGTGCATGTTTTACCTGAAGATCCTTCGATAATGTTACGGAACGATAGTCTCTGGTTGGAGTAGATACACGAATCGCTTTAAATACAAGAAGTTGAGGGGGATGATTAGTTCGAGTGGAGAGGAAAGAAAAGGTTTGAGCTGAGAATATTTTTTGGAGATATCCATTTTCCTGGAGAGACAGATAGGATATCCTGGTAAAGTGGCATCTTGACACACCCCAGGAACAGGAAAATCCAAAAAAATTGAAAAAATTGGATGCTCTGTTTTTCTGTTGTCTGTGTGTCAAGCTGGTTTCTCACGAGCTCTGTTTGGGTAGGTACAGTTTGGTTTTACGTGTCTCGTTGTGTAATATTTTTTGGTGTTTTTTGCATAGGTAAAAGAGAAGTGGAAGAAGTACCCGAGAAGCAGTTGAATGCAAAGAAGCAGAAGAGCAATGAAGGGATAGAGCAGGCTATGCAGAAGAAGAAAGCTGAAGCGAAAAAAGTGGCAAAGAAGAAACAGGATAGTAGTAGCTCGGAAGAAGACTCTGATTCCGAGGAAGAGGAGGTGGGTAATAATTTTTGTGCCGTGTAACAATTGTATTTTGTGATCTCTCCATGGAGATTCGAAGTATTTGTTTTCGTTTGCTTTAGGCTGTTCAGAAGAAGCAGAAAATTGAAATAAAGAAGCCGCTTAAAAACGAAGAAACAAGTAGTTCAGAGGATTCAGAGGAATCATGTTCAGATTCGGAGGAAGAAGACAATGTATCTCCTTCACTTACGTTCTTTGCACCATATCTGCTTTTTGTTGCAAATACCTTTTAGTCACTCTGGCAGTGTAGTCTCTGTCAATGTTGGTTGGCTGATATTAATATATGCAAATCAGTAACAGTCCTCCTTTTGGCTCTTAGGAACCTGCTCCGAAGAAAATAATGTCTAAAAATGGCACAGTTGCTAGCCTTGCCAAGAAGGATTCCAGTAGTTCTGATGATTCGGAGTCATCGGATGATGAATCCGATGAGGATGAAGTTAGTATACATAGTTATTTTATTTATGTTTATGGCAAATGTTGTCAATTCTTTCTTCATAATCTGTGAGATTTTGTTAATATTAACATGATTATTGGTTAATGAAGAAACCTGCTGTCAAGCCTGCACAGCAGAAGAAAGCTGCTTCAAAGGAATCATCAAGTGATGAATCAGAATCTGATAGCTCTTCGGATGAGGAAACTGTGAGGACAGCTAGTATTAATTGCTCTAATATTCAATTTAACTGAAGTAGAACAATTTTTCATGTGTTTTGGTTATGATTTTCAGGATAAACCTAAAGGAAAGGTCCAGGAAAAGCAGCCTAAGGCAGAAGCAAAGAATGGTTCAGTCAAGAAGGAAGAATCTACTGAGAGTTCCGATGAAAGCGATTCAGATGAGGAAGATGTAAGCATGCTAGATATTGAATTTTGACCAGCTATTTTCTTCTGGGTTGCATGCTGAGAATACAAAATTTTTTGGTGCTTTGGAATCATATTATTTAATAGATTTGGGCCACCTTGCAGGAAACTGTGAAAGCTTCTTCTCAAAACAAAAATGCATCTGCCAATGCTTCTAAGTTGGCTCCCAAAAAAGACGAGTCTAGCGATGAATCTGAAGAAAGTGATTCTGAATCTGATGAGGTATGTATGCTAATGATTCTATTCTTGAGAACAGACTGGTTTTCGTTCTTCTCCCACTTTAACATTTAGCTTCTTGCACACAGGATGAAAGTGCTAAGAAACCAATTTCTGCAGTTCCTAAAAAGAAAGTAGAATCAAGTGATGATTCGGATAGTGAATCAGAGGAAGAGGTCTGTTCTATTTGTCTTATATATTGTGTATTTGAGGGCATTTCTGTTCTCTGTCCTTTCTCAATTTTGCGCTTGATGCAGGAAGTCGTTAAAAAACCAGCTAAGAGTGTAGCAAAAAAGGAATCGAGTGATAGCAGTTCTGAAGATGACTCAGACAGTAGTTCGGATGATGATGATGTGAGTCATCATCATCCGATGATTTGCAAATCTCCTTTGATATTAATTGTTGGTTCCCAAATTTTGGTTTGGGCAATGACCTTCAATGTCATTTTGCTAATGTGACGTCTCATAGTTAATTGATTTTGTATATGCTGACTGATATTGCTTTTGTCACTGCAGTTGGTTTGTGCATGCATAAGTGTAGATGTTCAGCATTGCATTGCTTTACTGATTTGATTTTGCGATGGCTTGTATTGTACCTGCTGTATCCAATCAATTGTTTGTGGTCTATATTTTCTCATGTTCATTTTTTGGCACCTTTCTAATATCCTTTTGGACACACAATTTTACTTTTAATTCTTTCATTTTGCTGATAATTGACTCCTGATAGATATCTACCTAAAACAATTGTGTTCGTTTACCGGTGGTTACACTTATTGACTTTGCATTAGTTTGTTTTCTGTAGATGCTTGCAAACTTCTTTGTATTGTGCAACTTCTGCTTATTGTAGAGCAGTCTTGTGCAATTGGATGTCTTCTGTGAACCTGTTTGTTTTGTCCTTATTCCTCTTCTTTTTCCGTATTTTACAGGGCCCACCTACGAAGAACGCTTTGGACGTTTCTGCTAAGAGGCCACGTGCGGCAGCTCAAACAAAGCAGACCCAGCAGGTTTATCTTCTTAGTCTTTATGTTGAGTGATGTAAAATTAATTGGGTTACAATTTCAAACCTAAAGTGTTGCTTTATCTTTTCCTCTCTTCTCTGTCTTTCATTTGTGCTTCTTGGTTGCCGGGTGGCTTTTCTTTTTCTGAAGGGAAATGAGTGGCGTTTTTTTTGGGGTGGGGGGGGGCGCTGGACTGCTTTAAAATTGTTACTTTTCATGGTGTTTTAATGAATTAATCATGTTCCATCCATGGTGGAAGGTAGTTGGCTATGACATAAAATTATCAATTACAGAAGCTCTGAGAGTTCTCTTATTATGATGCTAATAACGAGCTGGTCAGAATGGGTGTTGACTCTGTCAATGCTTTTTGAATTGACAAGAATAAGTAAAATAATCATATAACTGATTGTGTCTCGTCACCTAAAGAGTTGATTGATGTAACTGCGCTACCTCTGAGGCTGAGCGGTTGGTGCTTGGTGCTGCAGGCAAAGATGGATGTTGACGAAAGTGACAGTGAGGAGGATGATAGTTCAGAGGAGACTGATGAAGAGCCACAAAATAAAAAGGTTTGCACATAGCATTTCCATTTCTTCCATGTGTGTTTCGCTTGGATGTTCCATTCGGTATCTCATAGGTAGGATCTCAATGCTATTTGTTCTTCCTTTTCTTGTCAGCCCAAGATTTCTGCAAACAAGTCGAACGGGAAAGTTAGTAAAAAAGAAAGCAGCAGTGATGAAGAAACCTCTGACGAATCTGATGACAGCTCGGATGATGAGCCTAAGAAGACATCAAAGAAGGTAAATATATGGGACATGCATGCTTACTGACCATTGATTCTTTGTGGGTCGGTGGGTTCTATGGAAAGCATATTTTGAATGGCCACTCTCACCACATTTCTACTTGCCCTCCATATTCAGTCAGTTTGCTGGGTGAATGTATATAGGAAAGGAGGGTGTTGAGAACAGTAATATTTTGTCATTTGTCTACTCCTGAGTTTTCATCATGGGATGCTTGGATTCTAAGACCATCCATAGGGGAATGATCACTTGTTTGTTTTAGTAGATATGTCAACCTTGTGCGAGAGAGAGATACCTTATCAGCTTTTCCTGAAGAGAGCAAATTGTTTTGTGTGCTGGTGGGGTTAGTTATGATGCTTTTCCATCGTGAGAGAGTTAGATGGTCCTTTTGTTATTTGTTGAATGTGGCATAATTTAAATTTTCTAATATGTGGTTTGTTTTGGACTTAAAATATATTTTTACAGGATGCTGATGCAGAAATGGTAGATGCTTCTCCTGCCCCAAAAGAAGCTCCAATGTCGGAGAAAAAAGCCGTATGACTCCTTACGCTGCTGCTTGTCCCATCCTTGGCTCCTGTTTGTCGTCCCCTATCATCAGCTTTTTGATATTCTAAACTCATGTTAATTCTCAATGCAGCCAAAAACACCAGTCACACCTCAAAGTACGGGCTCAAAGACTATTTTCGTTGGTAATCTGCCATACTCAGTTGAAAAAGCTGATGTGTAAGTGTCGCTTCTCTGACTCTGGAGCTTTATTTTCATGTGTTGTCAACTCACAGCTTTCATTTTGCAGAGAAAATTTCTTCCAAGCTGCTGGTGAAGTTCAGGATGTACGCCTTGCTGTTGATGCTGATGATAGGTTCAAGGGGTTTTGTCACGTTGAATTTACCACAGCTGAAGCTGCACAAAAGGTTATCTGTCATTTGGATAGACCTAATTACTTATGAAATCAGCCAGCTTGTGGCTTCGAGTAAATATTAGTTGAATCTGGTGGTGCATTGTTACTTGATCATATACTATAGAGATGTTGAAGGTTCTCCTGTAATCATTGTAGCTGCTCATGGATGGAGAAATGAATGATGAATTTCATCGGTGTACCAGTGTGTCTGGGTTGTTTTCGTACTTTGGGTTCTATAGATTCAAATAATTGACTTCCATTGCAGGCTGTTGAATACAATGGAGAGTATCTCAACGATCGTCAGATGAGAATCAGTTTGGCACATGAAAGGGGAGCATATACTCCACAAAGCGGGTGAGTTTCTAATTTAATTGTGAATAGAATATTCAGCAGCAGTAAACCGCTAGGTCTTATGATAATTTAATTTGCAGGAAAGGCAATTTCTCGCAGAAGGGAGGGGGGGGTCAGGCACAAACCGTTTTTGTGAAGGGTCTTGACAAGTCCCTTGGAGAGGACCAGGTACTAAAATTGTTCTCCCGTCTGATGAATTTTGTGACTGTTTGATTCTGGGTTCTAAAAATATTATCCCTTTTGAATGTCAGTTAAGAAGCAGCTTGTCAGAGCATTTTGGGACCTGTGGTGAGGTTTCAAGAATCTCAATTCCTAAGGATTATGATTCTGGTGAACCCAAAGGGTATGTTCTTTCTTTCTATCAGCAAAACAGAGCCTTAATTTATAAATTTGTTTAATTCTTGTTTGATCAAAATTGGAAAACCCAATAGCTTGTGTTTAATGTGAATATTGATTTTTATGTAATCTTTTGCAGGTTTGCTTACATTGACTTTACAGATAGCAACGGTTTGAACAAGGCTTTAGAGCTTAATGGGACTGAACTAGGTGGTTATCCACTTGTAGTGGATGAGGCAAGGCCGAGAGATAATAGCGGTGGTGGTTTTGATGGCGGCAGAGGAGGTGGAAGGAGTGGTGGAAGGAGTGGTGGATGGAGTAGTGGTGGAAGAGGTGGTGGAGGTCGCTTTTCTGGCAGGCGTGGTGGCCGTTTTGATGGTGGCAGAGGAGGTGGCCGTTTTGATGGTGGCAGAGGAGGTGGCCGCTTTGGTGGTAGAGGACGTGGGACGCCTAATAGACAAAGCATGGCAGCATCTGGTACAGGTTTGTCAAAAATGTTTCGCTTTCATTGGTACATGAGGAAATGATCCATAAAATTAATATTGTTGGTAATGGAGCTTTGAGATTGGAGTGGCCTCGGGACTTTCTTTTGAGTGTGCTATTCCTCAGGGCGCTACTCAATTGATCGGCAACTTCTCCATCCTTTGCCCCTTGGGTTTTTATAGTATATTGTCATTGATGATGTCAGGCCCTTTGGGTGAACTTCATTTAAAATATCGAAATGCAAGAAATATCGAGCTCTGTTGGTTATTTTGTAATAAGCTTAGAGTTGTCTCTTATGGTTTTCTTTGTTGCTTTCTGTCTAATGTCTGTTGTTTTCTGGGGACATTGCAGGGAAGAAAACGACGTTCAATAATGACGATTGAGGTGGCGGAGGAGAGTATTGAAACTCACTGTGATTAGAGTGAGACGTGGTACTGGACAGGTTCTTAGTGATGCTATATTTATTTATTAACGAAGCAAGCAAGACAGACAGATCCAAGATTTTGTAATTTTGGGGACCATCGTGCCCATTTTGATTGCAATTTTTATACATATCGAATGTTTTGATATTTTATGAGTGAAAATTAGTTCTGCTTATCTTTAACCCGATACGTGGTGCTCAAATAAGCGCGCATGCATGGGTCTGCGACCTGAGCTTTAGATAAAAAAGAAAAATTAGAGAGGGTTCTATCGGTGACATCTCTGCCTTTTGATGAATTTTGGCAGTTCATTATCGCACCTGGTTAAGATGACTCCCCGATGCCCGTTGTAGGCCAAGGGGTTTAGTTCCCTATTTCCGGTACATTGTCGGTCGACTCTCGGCGTGACCAGTTCGTTTAGTGGGTGGCGGTGGTGCTGCCATGGATCTTTAACTTTAAGACATTCGTTGGAACTGGTAGGTAGTCAATGCCCCTTTTTTGATGTCCAAGAAAGAAAGAGCAAAGGAGTTATATAGTACGGCTTCTCTCTCTTCCTCAACGGTTTCCAACGACTCATAACCATTATGGGCTTCGACTTTTGTTCCTAAACGTTTCCTTATTTATCTAAAATCCATTGTTTAAACTCTATAGGGAGTTATTTTAATTCGACCATCTCGAGTTTGAGTGGCACTTTATCAAGAAAATTTCGGTTTCATATTTTTATTGATTTAAACTTAGATGACGCAATAGGGAGAATGTCCTTGGGCCTCACCTCGATAAGTTTCGATTCAAGAGTTGCCCATATAAGTGCATGCCCCCTCTTAAGAAAAACTGTAGCGTGCTAAAAAGGAAATACTTATCCCCACATTTTAATGCAATATTTTTTTAATGTGAAGTTATAGAATTCTTTCGAACTCTTCTGAGTTTCAAATTATGTCGCACCTTCATCTTTAACAAAACATGATAATTTCGTCAATGGGTATTTTCATGATATAATCCAATCTACCAGATAACTTTATCAGCATTGTTGCAATTAAATATAAAACGATATCACGGCATTACTTATGATCGTATTCCAATTGTAAAAAAAACAAAAGAACAAGAAAAAAGAAAAGTGTCCTTAACAAAAACTAAGGTAATACCGTGACGCCTTACGTACCGTACAATTGCTGGAGTCCAACTGCCAAGGAAACAGGCAGTCGATCCTCCGTCTCCTTCGTCCGGTCAGCGATCGTTCAAGAGCGCCGGCGGCCATGATCCTCGTCGACGGCGTTCCGGTCGTTCCCGACTCCGGTCCCCCTTCGCCGTCTCAGGTACCTCCTCTTCCTACGATCCCCCCCTCCCTCCGTCGCTCGCTGCTTCCGATCGCCGTCGTCGTACGGAGCTCCGGCTTCGTCGGAAAAGCTAGCGGAGCCGACGGCGGCACCTCTCGCGTGCTCGAATAGGGTGGTGACGGAGGGGCGATCCGTCTCCGATCTCCCGGGTTTGGGGTTCGACAGTCGGAGGAGGAGAGTGATTACAGATCCCGACATGATAGCGACGTCAGTGACTGAGAGTCCTTCGCCTTTTTCCTTGTTATGCTTTGCGGAGCTTTCGATCTCCTCAGCTTTTTGCATAACGCGATCGCGACGTGCGTTGGAGCTTTCTCCGTCCTTCCTTCTTCGAGAGTCTAGCGGTAATGCGGTTGGATAACGATTGACAGACAAGAACGTGGGGGAAAAAGGGAAAAAAGTTGGATGTTTTAAGCGCTGCCGAGACTGTGCTCGTGCACCTCTCTTGTGCTTTATCTGCGAAACCGTTGGCTGGCCGGTTAGAGAACATAAGATGAGGAACTCGCGAATCTTCTTCCGTGTTCGGCTTCCAAACCAATCGCTGAGGAGATTTGCTGCGAGTTTTAAGTAAACGATGTTAACTTTATTTGATTAATTTGTAGAAAACATTGATTGGAAGATCTGCTGGGCGAAAGCTTGTTTGAATCCTAGTTGTACGCGCACCTCGAATCCAAATCCTTTTTACTTTATTTTTTTTATTCATCCACTATACTTCTTCCAGAAGATAAACACCTTGAGGTGGAAAGAGAATTCAATCAGCAGTGCGCCGCGCTCATTAGATTAGCAATGGTCTTTGACATAACCTTGCGAGCAGGTGCTTGATTGAAAAGCAGCCCAAACTAGTGAAAACCTCATTGCCTAACAGAAGACAGAGTAAGCAAACGGAGTTCCCAGCTTGAACGGACAGAATCATACCATTTCTGAACTTAGAATTACATGATATGGACGTCCCACCTTGTGCTTTTCACTAGAATTAGCATGTCACCGGTTAAATTGAATTGCTGTGGGTATGGACATCACTTTCTGTTGGATAAGAATTAGGCAAAGAAACTTGCAGGTGACAACTGATTCATGTCATCTCTTTTGCAGTTTAAGCTCGTTTCATCCACTACTTATATATCTCTCTTGTGATGACTTCTTCTTTCTTACTTGTCAACAGGTTCTGGAAATCTTAGCTGCGTTAATGGACCACCCAACTTTATTATCTGCCTCGCATTCATTCAAAAATACCCCGGAGAGGAGGTTTTCCATTTCAGAGGAGTCTGGATTGGGGAGCATTACCCAGCCTAAATGTGTTTATGTATTCCAAAGAGAATATGCAATTGTTGACCCTGCTTTGGTGGATGTATGGCTCTTCCCCTTTCCTCATTTAGAATAATTGGAATGTTTTCTTATCTTTGGAGTACTTTGTTTATTACTCTCGAAACTTCTAATGACCTTTACCATTCTACATGACAGGTTGTCGGGACTGATGAAGCAACTACATGTGTGGGGCTCGTCATTCGGAATCGGTCAAATGGAAAGTACGAAGCTAATGTGGCAGAATTAAGAGAGGCTTGGAAACAATAAACCTGTTGCGTTACATATAAATCCCTAAATCTGCATGCTCATCTTTTTCCCATTGAATCTCAGGATTTCTATTGCCCATTTGGATTTTCCAGCTATTGTGGAAATGGGTCTTGCTCAGATGTTATCACCAACTTTTGATCACGACTTGCAGGATGAGATGGATGTAATGGTTTTGTATCTTTTATCAAAAAAAGCAAAGCTGTGATGTTTAATGATTCTTGATTATTTTCACATTCTTATGCAAAGTCTTGTTAAATGCTGAAATGCAGGTTCATGTTATTGGCGGTTTTGAGGATGCTTCTCTTAAAGTCTGACCTGAGATCCCCTTCTTAGTGATTATCAGTGGATGAACCATCCACTTAAAGGCAAATAAATGAGTTTGATGTGTTAATTGTTGAACATTTTATGCAGCTAATCAACCATAGTGATGGATCGGAAATCCATGGAAAAGTGGGCGGTTATTCCTTACCACTCTGTATCAAATTGATCGAAACATTGCTGAGGAGACGAGAGAAATTTCATATCCAGACATTCTTTGTGCTTGGCCACAATACTAGATGGGATGCTGATGGACGTGCATATCCTATTATTACTGGGTTCCTGGTTAGTGTCTGTTCCAGATGTACTTTTATTAAATTGTTACCTTCTTCTAAATGATATTAATATAGAGATGGAAACATAAAAGTAGAGTAAAGGAAATATGGACAATTTTTTTGTCGATAGAATCTTCTCTCATGATAAATAGCAGTAGTCTGCATTACCACCTGAGAGGCGTTCTACATCCATTGACTAGATGGTCTATTTCGAGTCCAACACTGGCTTCTTATTACAGGACCTAGGTAATGTATTCCAAGCAAACTTGTACTAAAGGAAGCTATTCTATTAATTTCTTAACTTTCTCTTGAAGGTCATGATATATCGCATTTTCCTGAATTTGAGGAATTGGAGTTTTTCTATTTGTCAATTTTCTGTGTTCCAATAGTTCACTAACATGGTATTATTGTGGACTGCGCGTCAAATGTTAAATATTTGCATTTCGTCTGTCTACAATTTGATTTAAACTCTTGTTCATTGGTCATTCGTCAGGTAGAGACATCCAATGGGTCTGTATCCCCCGCCTGTTTTGATAGAACTTCCAGATGTCCCGATGAAGTTGTCCGGCGAATTCGTATAACTGCTTGCAGTGATGACCCGACTTGGAGGGGCAAGTTGCTGGAAACCTATCATACTCAAGATGATAAATTCATAATTGCACCTTGCTATTGGTAAGAAGATGCTGTCAAATTTATAGTCAGTATGCATTGCCAATGCACATAACAAGCAGACATTGTCCTGCTTTTGCTTTTCAAATTGTTCAAGTCTCAGTGACGCTTTGTATATGTTGCTGACACGATGTAGGTCTGGGCGTCAGTTTCACAATGCTTCGACACGGCGGCACCTTTCTGACTCCCAAATACTTCTCACATGTTCGACTTCACCTTATGCTGAAGGTCCAGATTTTGTTGATGATATACGGAGGTTAGTTCAACATAAAGAGTTCGACTTTTGTCTTAGCGATAGCTGCTGGACTTTCTCCTCCTTTCTGAGTTAATCTTTCTTGCCTAAATACAACTGTAACCAGACTTAGAAGGGTGTTCTACTGATTAGCTTTTTTCTTTAGCTTAAGAGCCACTTCCATTGTCGGAAAATATTCGAATTAAAGATTTTTTGCTAGTTACTTTCACATTAGAGGGAGATAACTCCTTGAAATCCCCGTGGCTTATATTATGGAGAATTCTCGGTGGCGCAAATGAGTGATTGTGGTAGATGATCGCTTGCCATTGTTCTCATTGTGCGGCAGATACCATTCTTGCAATTTTCCCAGATTTCAAAGGGTCTACTCAGTACTCGCACATCACTTAGTTCTTGCAAACAAACTGATTGCTTATGTCATTTTATATTGATCAGGCGGTTTGATTATATAATTAAACACCCAGATTGGAAGGAGACTTTCCCAAAGAGGCAACCACGTGTATTTGAGAGGAATGGTCAAGGAGGTTGGAGAAGATGCGGTGATTGACATGAACTTCCCTGGACAATCGTGAATTAGGCTCTAGCTATTTAGGGAACCATTTACTTACCTGAAGTTCCCCTTGGATTACGGACTTGCAAATATTTACCCCAGAAACTTTCACCTGGTCATAGCTCTCTCCCGATTGTGTCCACCTCTCAGCAAATAGCGTAATACTGGATTGGGCCATGGGGATGATGTTTACATTGAAAATGTCCTAGTCGCCAGCACTCCGTTTAGCCATTTGAGAAACATGTCTGGTGAGATTGTTCGTGTAGTCCCATTTGATCCGAAGGTAATCTGATTCTTCTGTTAGAATTGGCGCGGCGTCATTACGCATCATATATATGCCTCAAGCACGCTGAGCGCACTCAAGTTTCCCAAATTTTTGGAGTGAAGCCCACGTACATGCATTAGAGTCATGCCAGCACCCTCTTGTATACACCGGCAGGGCCGACCTGGCATAATCCCCGTTACTACTCTTCGAGGGATGATTGATTTTTTTTTTTTTTTTGGGTCGAAAGAGAACTGGTTAAATATACTTATTTGCAGATTATATTTTCGGGATTTTCTAAAATAAAGGCATGATATCATGTTCCTATGATAATAACAGCAATCGAATAATAAAATAAATAGAATAACAAAATAAATTAGCTAGGAAATGTTTTAGTGAATGTAAATTCTATCATAATGGATTTTTTGGTAATTAACTCTCCTAGTAGAAGAGGTATCAACACTGAGACTAAACTACATAATCCTTCAGCGTCTTTATCGTTCCTTGTTAGTTTCTCTAGTAATTTTTTCTTTTCACGTCAGATTTGTTAGCTTTCTCAATATTTTCACAATGTATATGTTAATATTCGAGTTGGTACTTCCATTAAAAATATAAATGGAGACACTAAAGTGGCCATTAAATGCTGACATGTCATCTTAAAGCCATACAAAAATTCGTTTCCCAAATTTTAGAAAATTAAAATTCAAAGCAAAGGAAAAATCAAATAGATGAGAAGGGGAGGGGTAGCTTCAGTCGAGGTGGCCGTTTTGATGGCGGCAGAGGAGTGGCCGCTTTGGTGGTAGAGGGCGTGGGACGGCTAACAGACAAAGCATGGCAGCATCTGACACAGGTACTTCTTATGATTATTTGGTTGTTAACTATCGGTTTTTACCAGTGAAAAAACACTCCCCTTTCATTGTTACGTAGGGAAAAATATTCCATAAAATTAATATTGCTGGTAATGGAACTTGTAATTGGAGACTTCTTTTGAGTGTGCTATTCCTTGGGGAGCTACTCAATCGATCTGCAACTTCTTCATCTTTTGCCCCTTGGGTTTTTATAGTCTTTTGACATTGATGATGTAAGGCCCTTTGGGTGAACTTCATTTAAAATGTTCCAACGCAAGAAACATCGACGTTAGATGTGTGCTCTGTTGGTTATCTCGGAATTAGCCTGGAGTTGTCTTTTATGGTTTCTTTGTTGCTTTCTGTCTGATAGAAGTTGTTTTCTTGGGATGTTGCAGGGAAGAAAACGACGTTCAATGATGACGAATGAGGCGGCGGAGGAGAGTATTGAAAGTCACTGTGATTAGAGTGAGACGTGATACTGGAGAGGATTTTAGTGATGCTATATTTATTTATCTATGAACGAAGCAAGCAAGACACAGAGAGACCAGAGATTTTGTATTTTGGGGGACCAGCGTGCCCATTTTGATTGCAATTTTGACATATATCGAACGTTTTGATATTTTATGAGTGAAAATTCGTTACTGTTTATCTTTAGCCCAGTATATGTGAGCGCGCATGCATTGGTCTGCGACCAGAGCTTAGATCAAAGGATAGAGAATTATATTGGTGATATCTCTGCCTTAAGATGAATCTTGATAGTTCACTATCGTGCTTGTTTAACATGGGTGGTAATGTAATTGTTCTTGAGAATAATTTTTGTTTAGAAATAATTTTTTAACTTATGTTCCTTGAACAAATTTATAAGTAGAAAAATGTTGTTTAATAACTGTACAAAATTTCTATTCTCAAAATAAAGATGCGTACATGACCTTCAAATTCTTTTGTAACTTAGATGTTTTTAATTTTTAAATAATTTTATTACATTTTTCTCTTTTTTTTTTTCTTTTCTTGTTTTTTTCCTTTTGTCGGTCGTAGGTCTTGGTGAGGTTCGGCCAATGAGGCTTTGGCGAGGTCGCTGGCCTTTATCTGGCCGATTGCTGGCCATCTCCAATGTTGGCAACTGGCGAAAGGAAGAAGATGAAGAAAAGGAAAAAAAGAAAAGAAAAGAGAATAAAGAAAATGAGCTCGATTTTGAATTTATTTCAACAATAAAGAAATAATTTTTTAAAATTTTTTAAATTCCATTTCAAATCTATTCTCAAAATAAAAAAAGTCTAAATGTATTTTTGTTTATTTTCTATTTCGAAAAATAAAAAAATAGAATCAAATATTATTTGACCCGTGAACAAATAAAGCTTAGTGGATGGTGGTGCTGTTGCCACGGACCTTGAACTCAAAACATTCACTCATGTTAGTCATTACACCTTTTTAGATGTCAAAGAAAGAAAGAACAAAAGAGTTATCTAGTACGGCTTCTGTCCCGTCCTTGATGAATGTTTCGTGCACGGTTTCGAATGATTCATAACTGATATGGACTTTGACTTTTCTTCCCAAACCGCTCCTTATTATCAATCTCACATTGTCTAAACTTAAAATGGAATTATTCGACCGTCAAGAGTATGAGTGGCACTTCATCAAGAAAATTTCTTGCTCGTACTTTTATTTTTATTGATTTAAACTAGATGACGTGACGGGAGTACATTCATGGTCCTCAACCTTCGAGAGTCACGGAAAAAGGAGAGCACCGCCGCATTTTAATTCAACATTTTCTTAGTGGCAAGATAAAAATTTCTTTCGGACTCTTTTGAGTTCCAAGCTATGATGCACCTCCATCTCTAGCAAAACATAAAAATGATATGAATGTTGATTTCATCGCATAGTCCATAGATGCCAAACAGATAATTTCATAATTTGATCATTCGAATTTCTAATCAAGATAGAATCGAATAAAATAAGATATGAAATCCACGAATTTTGCTATATCTTATCTAGTATTTGGTGATTACAATAATAAAATCATATATATTCACATTATATCATGTATACTATTTAATATAAAAAGTATATCAATACAAATGAACCAAAAATTTTTCAAACAAATATGGTAAAAATCTCTCACAACACTATTGCCTACTTTATTTTTATTTACCTTATTTTTTATTTTCCTTATTTTTTTCTTTCTATCTTCTCCTTCAATCAAACTATACTAATATATTTAAAATACTAAAACACCTAAAATATCTAATATATATAAATATATAGTTTTATATGTATGTTGAATTTATATTATAAAATAGAATTAAATTCGAATTATAAGATTAAATTAAAATAAATAATTTTTTTGCTATTTCGAATTTTTTATATTAGAATTCAACTATTATTTATTTTGAAATATAATTTTAATTTTATCAATTTAATAAATTTGTTATTAAAAAAAAAATAACTTTTTAATTTTAAATATTAAAAATTTATTTATTTTTATTCCATCTCCCTCATAGGATAATTTATATTTGATTTTATCCCGTAGGCAACAAATGTAGAATAGGATGATCGTTATATTAAATTTTATCTTAAGCAGCTGCAGTGTTTAAAAGAGAAGTGTCCATAACGAAACTCAGAAAATTACCGTGACCTTTTATTCCGTCTCCTTCGTCCGATCAGCGATCGGTCAAGAGCCTCCGGCCATGATCCTCGTCGACGGCGTTCCGGTCGTTCCCGGCTCCGATCCGCCTTCGCCGTCTCAGGTGACTCCTCTTCCCTGCGATCCCCCCCCTCTCCCTCCGTCGCTCGCCGCTTCCGATCGCCGTCGTCGTACGGAGCTTCGATTTCGTCGGAAAAGGTTGCGGAGTCGACGGCGGCACCTCTCTTGTGCTTGATCTGTGAAACTGTCGGCTGGCGGGTTAGCAAACATGAGATGAGAAACTCGCGAATCTTCTCCCGCGTTTGGCTTCAAAACCACTCGCCGAGGAAATTCGCTGCGAATTTTAAGTATACGATGTTAACTTTAGCTGATTAATTTGTAGAAGACATGCATTGGAAGATGTGCTGGGCGAAATGTTTGTTTGAATCCCAGTTGTGCTGTGCACCTCAAAACCAAATCCTTTTGCTTTATGTTTTTTTGTTCTTCCACTATACTTCTTCCAGATGATAAACACCTTGAGGTGGAAAGAGAATTCAATCAGCAGTGCGCCGTGCTCATAAGATTAGCAACGGTTTTTGACATGACCATGCGAGCAGATACTTGATTGAAAAGCAGCCCAAACTAGTGAAAACTTCGTTTCCTAATAGAAGACAGAGTAAGCAAACGGAGTTCCCAGCTTGAATGGACAGAACCATACCATTTCTGAACTGAGAATTACACGATATGGACTTTCCACTAGAATTAGCATGTGACTGGTTGAATTGAATTGCTGTGGGTATGAACATCACTCTGTTGTATAAGAATTAGGCAAAGAAACTTGGGGGTGACAACTGATTCATGTCATCTCTTTTGCAGTTTAAGCTCGTTTCATCCGCTGCTTATATATCTCTCTTGTGATGACTGACTTCCTCTTTCTTACTTGTCAACAGGTTCTGGAAATCTTAGCTGCTTTAACAGACCACCCAACTTTATTATCTGCCTCGCATTCATTCAAAAATACCCCAGAGAGGAGGTTTTCCATTTCAGAGGAGTCAGGGTTGGGGAGCATTACACAGCCTAAATGTGTTTATGTATTCCAAAGAGAATATGCGATTGTTGACCCTGCTTTGGTGGATGTATGGCTGTTCCCCTTTCGTCATTCAAAATAATTAGAATGTTTGCTTATCTTTGGAGTACTTTGTTTTTTACTGGCGAAATTTCTAATGACCATTTTCCATTCTTCGTGACAGGTTGTCGGGACTGATGAAGCAACTACATGTGTGGGGCTCGTCATTCGGAATCGGTCAAATGGAAAGTACGAAGCAAATGCGGCAGAATTAAGAGGGGCTTGGAAATGATAAACCTGTTGCATTAGATATACATCCTTAAATCTGCATGCTCATCTTTTTCCCATTGAATCTCAGGATTTCTATTGCCCATTTGGATTCTCCAGATATTGTGGAAATGGGTCTTGCTCAGATGTTATCACAAACTTTTGATCACGACTTGCAGGATGAGATGGATGTACTGGTTTTGTATCTTTTATCAAGAAAAGCAAAGCTGTGAGTTTTAATGATTCTTGATTATTTTCACATTCTTATGCAAAGTCTTGTTAAATGCTGAAATGCAGGTTCATGTTATTGGTGGTTTTGAGGATGCTTCTCTTAAAGTCTGACCTGAGATCCCCTTCTTAGTGATTATCAGCGGATGTACCATCCACTTAAAGGCAAGTAAATGAGTTTGATGTATTAATTGTTGAACTTTGTATGCAGCAAATCAACCGTAGTGATGGATCAGAAATCCATGGAAAAGTGGATGGTTATTCCTTACCACTGTGTATCAAATTGATCGAAACATTGCTGAGGAGACACGAGAAATTTCATATCCAGACATTCTTTGTGCTTGGCCACAATACCAGACAGGATGCTGATGGACATGCATATCCTATTATTACTGGGTTCCTGGTTAGTGTCTGTTCCAGATGTACTTTTATTACATTGGTACCTTCTTCTAAATGATATTTAATATGGGGATGGAAACATAAAAAGTAGAGTAATGGAAACATGGACAATTTTTTTGTCCATAGAATCTTCTCTCATGATAAATAGCACTAGTTTGTATTACCTCCTGAGGGACATACTAAATCTATTGACAAGATGGCCTATTTTGAGTCCAACACTGGCTTCTCATCACAGGACCTAGGTAATGTAATCCAAGCAAACTTGTAATAAAAGAAGCTATTCTATTAATTTCTTGACTGTCTCTTGAAGGTCACTATGTGTTGCATTTTCCTGAATTCCAGCAATTGGAGTTTTTTTATTTGTCAATTTTCTATGTTCCAATAATGCACTAACAAGGTATTATTTTGGGCGGCGTGTCAAATGTTAAATATTTGCATTTTCTCTTTCTACAATTTGATTTAAACTCTTGTTCATTGAGTGTTCGTCAGGTAGAGACGTCCAATGGGTCTGTATCTCCCGCCTGTTTTGATAGAACTTCCAGATGTCCCGATGAAGTTGTTCGGCGAATTCGTATAACTGCATGCAGTGATGACCCGACTTGGAGGGGCAAGTTGCTGGAAACCTATCATACTCAAGATGATAAATTCATAATTGCACCTTGCTATTGGTAAGAACATTGCTGTCAAATTTATAGTCAGCATGCATTGCCAATGTAAATAACATGCGGACATTGTCCTGCTTTTCAAATTGTTCAAGTTTCACTTATGCTTTGTATATGTTGCTGACATGATGTAGGTCTTGGCGGAATCGGTTGCACATTGCTTCAACACTGCAGCACCTTTCTGACTCCCAAATACTTCTCACATGTTCGACTTCACCTTATGCTGAAGGTCCAGATTTTGTTGATGATATGCGTACGTAAGTTAAACATAAAGAGTTTGATTTTTTTTAGCAATAGCTGGTGGGCTCTCTCGTCTTCTTTCTGAGTTTGTCAGTATGCCTTTCATGCCTAAATACAACCAGTAACCAGACTTTGAAGGGTGTTCTGCTGATTAGCTTTTTTCTTTAGCTTAAGAACCACTTCCACTGTTGGAAAATATTTGAAGTAAAGATTTTTGCTAGTTGCTTTCATATTGGAGGTATATAACTCCTTGAAATCCCTGTGGTATATCTTATGGTGAATTCTCGGTGTCATAAATGGGTGATTGTTGTAGGTAATCGCTTGCTGTTGTTCTCAATGTGCGGCATATACCATTCTTGCAATTTACCCAGAATGCAAAGGGTCTACTCACACAGTACTTTGTTCTTATTGATCAGGCAGTTTGATTATATGATTAAACACCCAGATTGGAGGGAGACTTTCCCAAAGAGGCAACCGCGTGTATTTGAGAGGAATGGTCGAGGAGGTTGGAGAAGATGCGGTGATCAACATGAAGTTCCCTAGACAATCGTGAATGAGAATCAAGCTATTTAGGAAACCATTTTACTTACCAGAGTTCCCCTTGGAGAATGGACTTGGGAATGTCTAGCCAAGAAACTTTCACCTGGGCATGGCTCTCTCCCAGTTGTGTCCACCTTTCAGCAAATAGCGTGATACTGGGTTGGGCCATGAGGATGATGTTTACATTGAAAACGTCCTAGTCGCCAGCACTCCGTTTGGCTGTTCGAGAAACGTGTCTGGTGGTTGTTGATGTAGTCCCATTTGATCTCAAGGTAATCTGACTCTTCTGTTGGACTTGGCGTGGCATCGTACCAATCATATATATGCCGCAAGCACGTTGAGCGCACTTGATCAAGTTTTCCTAAATTTTTGTAGTGAAGCCCAAGTACGTGCACTAGAATCATGCCAGCACCCTCTTGTATACAGCGGCAAGGGCCGACCTGGCATGATCCCCGTCATTACTCTGAGGGATAATTGATCTTTTTTGGTCGAAAGAGAACTGATTAAACATAATCATTTGCAAATTATATTTTTGGGATTTTCTAAAATAAAGCCATTATATTTTGTTTGTATGATAATATCGGGCAATCGAACAATAAAATAAGAAAATAAATTGGCTAGGAAACATTTTAATGATTGTAAAATCTATCATAATGGATTCCTTGGCAATTAAGGGCGTGTATGAAAACATTTCTATTTCACAATAATTGATTTCTCAAATTTTATTCTCTAAATGAGTTTATGAGGAAATAAATGCGTTTGATAGACTTAAAATTTCTGTTTCTGGAAGAAAAATTTCAGCTGATAACTAAATAAAATTTCTATTTTTAGGGGGGTGGTTGGCCAGTGTCCAACGTACCATAGGCGGTGGGTGGGCGACGGACGGATGGTGACGAGAGTGAATAATAAGAAGAGTTTTTATTTTTCACTTTTATTTTAAAAATAGAAAAGTTAAAAATTTTAACTTTTGATTTTTCCTTCAAATTTATTTTTGGAATAAAAATTTGTTTTAAATAAAAAAATAAAATTGTGTTACTAAATGGATTTATGTTTTAAATATGGGGAATAGAAAAACAAAGAGATAGAAAAATAAAAAATTTATTATGCATGTCCTAACTCTCCCAGTAGACTAAGTATGAACACTCAGACCAAACTACGTAAGTTTCTAGTGTCTTTATCGTTCCTAGTTAGTTTCTCTAATAATTTTTTCTTTTCACATTAGATTTGTCAGCTTTCTCAATATTTTCACAACTTCCATATATGCCATTAAATTATGTCATATTATGCGGCAACGGCCACACAAAAGTTCGTTTTCCAAATTTTAGAAAATTATGCACAAGATGGGAGTCATGGTTCTTTACTACGCCTTCAACAGTCGAGGATTCTTTTCCATTTTTCTATATTTTCATTTTACAAGAAAAATATATTGTAATTGCCACGACGTAAGATGCAACCTAAGGTAAACACATCGGCATTTGACAACCACATATGCATTCCCGTATATATATTTCAATGGAAGGACCAATTTGAACAGAAATGAATAAATAATTGAAGGATTCGATTGCACAAATCAAAAGGCGACGGGTCTAATTGAAATTTTACAAAAATTCCAGGGACTAAGTAGAATAAGGTAGTGGTGGAGGTAAACACATCTTTTTGTCTGCCCGACCGCGGCCTCCATCTCCGTTTCTCACTGTCTTTTCTCTCCTTTCGCTCGAACAACCGTAACGCTCGCCGCCGTCGCCGGACCTTCTCCGGTCGTGCCTCCGCCGCCGCCCGGCCGGCCGCAAAAGCCCCGCCTCTTCCGTCGCCTTTTCAGCCCGCCGATTCCCAGTCGCCGCCAATCTCCGCCGCGCACGCGCCTGGCTTGGCGATTCGCTGGCGACGTCAAGGTGAGTATGCGCTAGCCATGGTCGCTTTTGATTATGCGCAAAAAGCTCAGTAATTGATTTTACATTAGGTTGGAAATCAAGAAAGTCTGAACTTTTCCATCAAATTTCGGTAGTCGGGGAGTGTCCTTAGAGAGAGAGAGAGAGAGAGAGAGAGAGGAGTGTCCTTAGGGAGTGGCTTTTGAGGTGGGTTTGGATGGATGAAACGATCATGTGCTTGTTGGCAACATTATAACTGCTGCAGCTTCTGATGGTGAGAACCATTACATGCTGCGCGGATTCGTACGAGATCTTTATCTAAGAACTGGCGGTTTTGATTTTGAGTATTTGGAAGCGGGCGAAACTTGTGTTCTTTGATTATCATCATGTCTTGTTTCTTGCGTTCTGGTACTGAGACAATAATCGGAGTTTTCCTCTTCTTATGCAGGATGAATGGTTTATCTCTTGGAGAGAAGCTATTCATACAAGGGGGCATTGCGCAGGACCTTCGCTCCGACGGCCGTAAGCGACTAACTTACCGACCCATATATGTTGAAACCGGGGTCATTCCTCAGGTACTTCATAATTGCTGGCAGAACGTAAAAATGCCATGCTTGATAGTTTATGTGGTGAGATTTGACCAATACAAATTTTGTTTTGTACATATGATAGGCCAATGGCTCAGCCAGAGTTAGAATGGGTGGAACTGATGTCATTGCCAGTGTGAAGGTAGCTTAAAGCGTGATTCTTTCTTTTTCCTTTTTGTTGGTGTTGCAGAGGTTTCTTTCTGTTTCTACTCAATCTGCAGATGGGTCCTGGTGTTTCTGGTTAATAGCGTGGTTCTCATTATTCCCTCCTGATGTTTTCCAGTGCAGGCTGAAATTGGAAGACCAAGTCCACTACAACCCAACAAAGGGAAGGTTTCCATATATGTTGATTGCAGCCCAACTGCCGCTCCAGTGTTTGAGGTCCTATACTTTTAATTCTGCTGCTTCGTAGCATTTCTATTCTAGTCATTGTAGTTTTTGTGGATCTGCTAGTTCTAATTTTTCTCCTCATGTTTCTTTTTTAATGTCCCTGACTTGGAATTAGCAGACTAAGTGGATTGATATTGTTTGAGATTGAAAGGGTTAATTTGAAGCCAAATACTGACATTTTGAAACTTTGTTCCTATGGGCTGCACCTTGTTTGGTAAAGTTTGAGAATAGATATGTATATCAATTTTAAATTAACTGATAGCTGGCTGATTGCTGCCCTCAAACTGAACCTTGACTCGGTTAGTATGGGATTAGTTCATGCTTCTATACAGCATCTGGTCTCTCATTTAGCTTCTTGATATTTTAAATTTTCTCCCATTGACTAGAAAATAGAAACCTAAAAAAGTCACATCCTGAAACTTTGTTCATATAAATTGCACTATGTTTGCTACAGTATGCTTCCAGTACACAGTTAGAGAATAGACAGGCACATCAGTTTTGAATTGACTGATAGCTGATTGTCTTCAAACTGACCTTTGACTCGGTTATTATGGAGTGGCTCGATGTACTAGATGGCATCTGGTCTCTGATTTATTTTCTGGATTTTCTCATTTCCCCTTCCCAACCCCCCTCCCCCACCCCCAAAAAAAAAAAAAAAAAAAAAAAAAAAAAAAAAAAAAAAAAAAGGCGAGCAAGATCAACAGAATCTAAATCTTTCCTCTATATACAATAGTAGCAAATTGGATGTTTCACTGTCACTATCCTTTGCTATATTGTTTTTACTTCTGTTAGTTTCATCAATTTAACACTGCAGTGCAATTTTATGCAGGGTAGAGGGCTGAGGAGTTGTCAACAGAACTCTCAGTTGCTCTCCAGCGATGTCTTTTGGGTGGGAAAAGTGGAGCAGGTTTGGAACTTTTCGTGCAGAGTTTAAAAGGCCACAGTTTTTACATAGATATCCTCTATACATTCTCCCTCTGCATTTTCTAGTGAAAACATAGTCTTCTTTTTTTCTTTTGGCCACAGGCTATCGAATACGTATTAGTGCCTCATTTAAATCAAAAGGTGTGACTGTTTATATTTCACAGGTGCTGGAATTGATTTGTCATCTCTTATAGTTGTGGAAGGAAAAGTCTGTTGGGATCTGTATATCGATGGTCTTGTTGTCAGTTCAGATGGGAATCTCCTAGATGCTCTTGGTGCTGCCATCAAGGTATACCTTTGTTGAGCGTTCTGTTTTGTCAAACATATTCTTAAAATGGTTTTGTGGTCGACATATTCAAAACCTTTAACATCATAATTAAATTTTCTGTTCACATGGTCCTTTGTAATAGTATGCTCTTAAACTTTTTCTGACATTTCTTCAATTGCTCCTTCTGGAATGGAGGCTGCTTTGAGCAACACTGGCATCCCCAGAGTTCACGTTGTTGCAGCGGAAGCATCTGGTGAGGATCAACCTGAACTTGACATCAGTGACGAAGAATTCTTACAATTCGATACATCTGGGGTTCCTGTCATTGTTACATTAACAAAGGTATAGAAACTTAAGTATTTTTCCACTTCCAGAATTGTTTAGTGCCACCATCGAATTCTCATCTTCTTCCTTGTCCAGGTGGGCAGGCATTATATCGTAGATGCAACTTTGGAGGAAGAATCAGAGATGAGCTCTGCTCTTTCTGTTTCCGTCAACAGGAAAGGGTTGATATGTGGTCTTACCAAGCGGGGAGGTGTGGGTTTGGATCCAAGTGTCATACTCGATATGATATCTGTGGCTAAGCATGTGAGCGAACAGCTAACTGATCGGTTAGATTCCGAGATATCCGCCGCTGAAGCTGTCGAAGAAGAATGACACTCGTCTAAGTCTTTACCTTCTTTTGGTAATTTAGTCAACGGCTACTTGATCGGTTACATTCTGAGACATCCGTGCTATGCTGCACATTGTTCTTTTGCTAATCTAATCCGCAGTTACCTGTAGCATAAGCCAGTGTGGTATGTGGCTGGAAAATGTCTTCAGTTTGTCGTCCTCACTGGCTACTTAGATTGAAGAAGGCATATGATTCTATCAATCTTAGGGAGAATGAGGAAGTGTCCAAGTAATAGGATTTGAAGTTTCTGTTGGGGAATGCTCTGGGACTTTATTCTCCCATTGTTGTCCATGCAAGTTATTTCTCTGCCATTCAGTTCAACTGTTAATTTTGGTGCACTCTCTTTCTTTGCTTTAAAGTTTGGTGTTGCCCAATAATAAAAAACTAAATGCCAGATAAAAAAATGCACAATTTCTTCTTAGACTGGCTAAAGTTAAATCTCCATTTTGACTCCCAAATACTTCTCACGTGTTCGTTTTCACCTTGTGCTCAAGGTTAAGATTTTGTCGATAATATGCGAAGGTGAAGAATAGAGCCACTGACGCTGCCACGGAAAATATTGGAAGTAAAGATTGTTTGCAAGTTGCTTCCACATTTGACGGATATAACTCCTTGAGAGCAACTCAGAGTTCTGTTGAACGAGTAATTGTTGTAGGTAATTGCGCGTATTTGAGAGGAATGGTCAAGGAGATTGGAGAAGATGCTGTGATTGACAAGAACCGTATGCGTTTCTGGGCTTGTAAAAAGTAATGCAAAAAGGAAAAAGCCAAGCATAAGTAATTCAAATGCACATCAACTTGTTGACACTAAAAAAAATGTCCAAATGCCTGATTGCCAATTCGGACAGGAAGAGACCAAACGAGATATTGTTGAGGTTAAATTTGCTAAATCCTTTAAATCAGCAACTATAGGGAATCGACAAAGGCCATGAGAAGTTGGGGATAGGTGATACAAGAGAAAATTACTAAGTATTGAGCATATCACAGTTCAGAAGGACGTAATCAGAAAGAACATGATATAAAACGTGGAATAATCACACTTCAAAAGCTAGCTATTAATGTAAGTGATCCTAAAGAAATATTCTGCCACATTTAAATCCCACAACTCTACGATCCAAGTCCTTTGCCTTTCAATTACCATCGTAATTATTTTGAAGTGAAATGGCTGCCAAGAAAGCATTTCAAGCTACCAAATTCTCTTCAAGGAAGATGGCTGAAAAGATGTATGCACGTACGGTAGAAAGATCTAGTTCACACATCAATTGACCTACTCACCGTCCATAGATCTCAGAAACAAAACAATATCATCTTATCTAAAGTAAAAACAAGAATTCTACTGTGAACATTGTAAAACCGTTCAAAAAGTGAATTAACTTAAGCAAGAATCCTAGCTTGAGCTTTTATCTCTGTCTTTGCCTTCATGGCCAACAGCATCTGTCACCAAAGCCATTGGTCTCTGATCAATAACTTCGTCAATGATCCCAAACTCCTTTGCCTCTTCTGGGGTCATAAAATAATCTCTGTCCATATTCTTCTGAATAACATCAATTGATTGTCCAGTATGTTTAGCATACAGCGCATTTAGCGAGTCCCAAACCCGAATTATTTGCTTAGTGTGAATTGTCATATCCTTAGCCTGGCCACTATAGCCACCAGAAGGCTGATGAATCATAACAGTCGCATTTGGCAGAGCCCGTCTCTCGCCCTTGGCACCGGCAGATAGAAGGAGAGAAGCCATGGATGCAGCTTGACCCAAACAAATAGTATTGATAGGAGATTTAATATACTGCATGGTATCATAAATTGCAAGACCTGCAACAAAGCAGCTAATCAACAATTCAAATATTTATCTAGAACGGGAATTGAAATGTTTCACAGAACCCAAGCTTCCCAAGTTGATTTATAAGTATTTGCACTGTGCCCCATTAATTGCTCTAAAATTTAGCACACAGCCATACATTGCACTTGACATGCTGTTCTATACACATACAAATACATGCATAAAACATCTTGACTGTTACACTAGAAGTAACATCACCCTGAATGAACTCAGGGAATGCAAGTTAGAACCGATCACTTACACATAGAGAAACTTAAAGAACCCCATATTCCAATGAGGTTGGACAGATCAGTTCTACAGACTACTTAAGTTCAGAAACTTTGGCTTATTATCTGAACGGACTCAGGGAACACAAGTTAGAACAGATCACTTACACATAGAGAAACTTAAAGAACCCCACATTCCAATGAGGTCAGACAGATCAGTTGCACAGCCTACTTAAGTTCAGAAACTCAAGCTAGAATAAATATTTTCCGAAAGCATGTACAATGATCTTATCTTGAACCTTGTGACAGAAGAAAGGGACTCATCATTCGTGTTGCATTTGGCCGTTAGAGTTCCAAATCAAAAAGGGTAAAGTACAAAGTGGACACTGTTTTTGAAGAATAACAGAACAAGTGGTTGGTTGGATATTCAGTATCCAATAGTGTCTATTGTCTATAATCTGGCAACAGCAACGCATGACCAAATATGGTCCAATCCTTTCATATAACTTTCCTTTTTTCTTATCCTGTCCACCTTAGCCACATCTAAGATATGCTCCTCATCTTTCTCTTTCTGATGATATATCCAATCCAACAGAAAAAAATCGATTTAATATCCCAACACAAAATGCACTTTTACAGGAAGAAAAGTTCTCAAAGAAAACGGATATCTGTCTAAAGCAACAAGGGGAAGCTAACCTATGTACAGACATGTGATCTACATCTACGGGGGGAAAAAATTTCAATAGAACAAGATAGGTAGGTAAGACCAAATGATTCGGTGAATTTGAAAGTCAAGATGATCCACACAGAAAACTATTTTTCTGAAACTCAGCTCACCTCTTGAGTTACATTGGTTCACATATTCGGTATTATTTCCATCAAAAAGTTGAGACACTGGAAAGACGCAAGTCTTTCACTAAAAGTGCATCAGCGGGTTACATCCATCTAGAATTTGTAGCTACGGTGATAACAAAGGCTGCTCGCAAGGCTATCTGACTGCAGACACTGAGGACAAAATCTAAGGGCTCTGATCAGTGAATTTGAATACAGAATGATCGACTGAGAGAGAAGTCAGGAATTGCAGTCACGGATCGCCAAACTAATAAAGTTCTTTCCTTTTGACCAATTAATCACTAAAACTTAAGGTTTCGCCTTCTTTTTTATGGTCCAACAATACAAGCATGACTAATTACTTTCGCTTCTCCTCATGTCAATCCCTTGCCTTCAATGACAGAATTCCCTCTTCTTCCAATTCACAGAAGCATCGAGCAAGATCATTGTACTGATTACTCCAGAGAAAGAACATTCTTCCCCTGACTACCTATAGATCAAACAGCAGCCCCAAAGTGCCAAATTCATTCGCCAGCCATCACTGAAATAGGTATCGACACCGCCGCATCAAGTTAAACCTATTTAGTAGCATCCGCAAGCATTCGCTTCCCGGCACTATAGGGAGTCAATTATTAATGATTGCAAAACCCCATCACGCCGCAAACAAAGCAACGAGTAACTAACGACACCAGAAACGAATCAGGCTCATCCGACGGCCCTTCGTTTCAGCGAATTCGCCAATCGGAGACCTAGCGGTCCGAAGCAAAATGGGGAGAGAAAGAAGAAGAAGAAGGGGTGACCTGCGGTGACGGCGCCGCCGGGGGAGTTGAGGTACATGTGGATGGGCTTGGAAGGGTTCTCGGACTCGAGGAAGAGGAGCTGGGCGACGACGACGTGGGCGGTGTCGTCGGAGATGGGGCCGTTGATGCACACGATGCGCTCCTTGAGGAGGCGGGAGAAGATGTCGTACGCCCGCTCGCCCCGCGACGAGTGCTCGATCACCATCGGTATCAGGCTGTAGCTCCGGCGAGCCGAGCCGCCGCCGCTCCTAGGGCTGCCGCCGCGGCGGCGAGGCCCCTCCCGGCGGCGGAGGAGAGGAGTCTCGAGGTCGAGATCGAGCCCCGCTTCAGCATCGCCATTGCCATGGTCTTGCTTGTTCTGGAGATGCGAGAGCGAGACGAAGAAGATGAAAGGAAGAGGAAATGGGGGAGTTCGAGAGAGCAAAGTGCATTTGGGGTTTTTTTTGGGGGGTTTTGTTGTTGTGGGGTTTTTGGTTTCCTGCATCGGTCATTATTGCGTCATATATTGAGAAATTATTACATTAGCTATAATCAAACTCGATTTAACACACACACACATATATATAGATAATAATTTCTCATAAAAGTATAAACTTGATTAGGTAGGGTCATTTTATCTTATAAATAACTGCTAAACTCAACTCAATTTAATCTTTGAATCGAAGCTATAATTTCAACTTGACCTTTTAAGAGCAAGTTTCGCGTACATTATCGATGCCTAAATTTAATTTGAAAATAATAATTTCATGATAGCCACTAGAGTTATTCAATGTTTTATTCAATTAGACAAATTACTTTTGGCCAAGAGCGCGAGACATTCGGAGTTGCTCACGCTCCGACGTGCACTCGAACCAAGCTCAAATAGCCCGTGACTAGCTATCTCAATTGCATCTCGTGTCGTTACTTGCTGAAGGAAAAAATTCGACAAAATAATATGGTAAAATGACGTCAAAAAATTACCCTATCTCGAGCAATCTTTTTTCTAAGAGGTACAAATTAAGAAAAATATTGAGTGCGTCTTATGTGCCAACGTGGTAAATAAAAAATGAATGTAATAATTCAACATTTGTCTCAATAAGGCCTCCCACTCCCACTGAGCCATCAGTCGACCGACGAACCACCGTGCCCAATTGACAAACTTCGCGACAGCAAAGGCAACCTTTCGAGGGGGAGGTAGAGGTCGCACGGTGGTTTGTCAGACGAGAGTTCGGTCGTGACTCGAAAAGAGAGAAGGCACAACCAGGACCTCTCTAGAGAACTCGTTGCACGATATGTTTAGCATCCCAAAGAGACTCTGAGCTCCGCGAGCGCTTCAAGGAGCAACCCATTAAGCGAGTTGGAGGACAGGTTGCAGAGGTTCTTAATATGGGTTGGGATTAGACCAAAGAGCGAGTTTCAAGAGAGGTTGAGAGAGACAAGTGAGGTCGCACTGAAGAGGCTTGGAGAAGTCATTGCCGGAGAGGTTTTTGCCAGCAAGGAAGTGGGAGGCGACCTAGCCGCGAGCACAAGCGATGCTGAAGCCAGAGAGGCGGCATGGTGATTCATTGATCAAACAAAAGTTCGATGGAAGACAAAGTGGGTGACGGAGAGAGAGAGACGACACTCAATACAAAATTTGGCCCGACAATTTAGGCCCCTCGCGCGACATGTGTCACATTATGACACTCCTTATTTGCCATGCTAGCACATAAAACGCACTCAATATTTTCTCAAAGATTAGAATAACATTTGTACTTGAATTCCACCACATTTTACGTGAAAAACATTAGAATGACCTTTTGCTTCATTTGTTATGGCCACAATAGTAATGCCATAAAATCGCTCCAAGTTATTCACCGGTCCACAACTAAATTTTGACATGCACCATAGCGTGCCAAAAGCATAAAGAAATGAAATGGAGGCCGTTTATATTCCCAAAAATATATTTTTTTTCCAAAAACCATTTTTCAAGAAAATATTTTCTCAATTTTAAGTCAAGAGACATATTTTTCTAACTTCAAACATGTATATTTTCTTTGACCGTAAATAAGTTTCTATTTATTGGTCATTTTCAGCAAACCAAAATGCGTGAAAGGCTAGAAAGCCAATTCGCAAAAAATTATTTCACTCAAGTAAGCACACAGGGCACTGTTCCTATGAATTAGAGTAACACTATTTTGTCGAATGACTCAGCACAGTAAATAAAAGAGCTTGAAGATTTCATCAAACTCAAAAGACCTGACACCGATGGAATATCATGGGTAATTTGTAACACTTCAGCGTCTTTTCCATGAAACACATAACAAAAGTAAGGTGGAACAACATAATCCAACACAAAGGAATAGCTAAGCAGCTTAAAAACTCTAACGACCTAGAACAGAGATGTTCCCTTCCCTTTCTTGTCTCCACCGATCTCAAAATGCTTGCACCTCTGTACAAAAAACCAATACGACAAACCGAATCAGAAAATGGCAAAGAATTTAATCCAACAGGGAACAAGAGAAGCATCGCTTGACCAACCTTGATGGGGTGCTGCGAGACGTGCTTGCAACCCTGGCATTGAAGCCTCAGCACTATCTTCTTGGTGGTTTTTGCCTGTGGAAAACAAGGCATCAATACCGTAGTGTCAACAACTTGAAATGCCAGTAAAAACTTGAAAAGAAAATCACTCTAGTCTTTTCCAATAAAACTCTTTCTCATTGAACTCAATTTCAAAGCTGGGTTGTTACGTCCTTACCTTCTTGTGGAACACGGGCTTGGTTTGGCCACCATATCCTGATTGTTTGCGATCATAACGCCGCTTGCCCTGGGCAGCGAGGCTGTCCTTCCCCTTCTTGTATTGGGTAACCTTATGCAAGGTGTGCTTCCTGCAATCCTTGCTCTTGCAGTACGTCTTCTTCGTCTTAGGAACGTTCACCTGTGTTCACGGGTCAAAGAAAATCTCAATCACTTATCTAAAATAACATATGGCAGAAGTAAGACTCAGGTATAACAGGGTTACATATATACTCATAATCAACAGGGGAAGACGAGGCCAAGGTAGCAATCAAATATGCATTCTGAGTTTGTCTCAACAGTTATTAGCACTCCTGGCGCTTTGCACACTACTATCTAAGTCAATACAAAATCCTCCCTAGTCCCTAGATGCCACGGTAACTACGACCCCCACATTTCTATCAAATAGCTCCTCGAGTAATTGCACGAAAATTCAGAAAAGTAAAACTAATTTGAGAAAAGATTAGAATGCACGAAATTTTCTCTAAGTATTAAAGCAGATTATGTTCCTTCCAGCTCAAAAATTATTCAGATAACGACCAATTAAGAATCGTTGTTTACAACTTCTCTATCTTTCTAGTCTGACCAACAAAGTCGACCCAATACCACCGTATCTATAGGCCTACAGAAAATCTACCATTACATCAATTCAACGAGTACTGGCATATTACAGTAAAGCACGTCATAAGATAAAGAGATTAACAACAAGGGACACCAATAGGAGCGAGCCAATCCAACGACCAAGATCTAAAAACAAAGCTACGATGGCAAAGGAATCGTGTTCAGCTGGAAAAATCTCATTTTGGAACATGCCCTCCTCCTTCTAGCGGCAACTAAAACTCGCTAGCACTACGGCACCACAAAAACCCATAAAATCCCGGCAAAAGCTTCAAACGCAAAACCCTCTGCTCTTCTAAAACTCTCCCACTAAAGACGAAGCCCTGGAGTTGCGAAGAGCATCAACTCCGCAGCGACATCAACACGGGACCATAGGATCGACACGACAAGCCGACAGTTTCTAACGCGGCAATCGCGCGTCCCTTCCCCTTTCATCTTCAATTTCTGAACCGACAAAACAATAGCTCTCGACCAGAACGGGAGATCAAGCACACGTCCCGTGGCCGACGAGCATCGGAGCTCGGAAACAATGGCTAGAAGCAGATATTCACTTACCATGATGACTGGTCTCCGTCTCTCTCCGTCTCTCTCCCTCTCTCTTGCTCGAGCTGCGCGGCAGAAAACCCTAGCTATCGAGAGAAGAAGAGAGTGCTTTCGGGGTTCTACAGCTATTTTATAGTTTAGGAGCTGAGCTCGGCCCAGCATAGACATTTAAACTTGGGCCTCTGTATGTCTACGGGCCATACATTTTCTTTCGGCCCACGAGGGATGACCCGCGGGCTATGGTGGGGCCCACGATAGGGTAATGACTAATGAGTAATGATGTGGTCAAAATTTCATCTTAGTAAAGAAAGAACATTACATTGCATTCTATGAAAGCATATGTTCTTTCTCAAAAAATTTAAAAATAAAAGAGAGAATGTATGCATTTTACATTGGCACTAGCGTATAAATAGCCAAAAAAATTAAAAAGAAAAAAAAAAGCCTAGGCTGATTAGGTTGAAACCTTATCATAGGCGGGCCAAGTCGAGTGTCGAGCTTAAAAATCATTTTGTGTAGGCCCACTAGAGATTTAAATTTCAGGTCAAAGTTACTGGAGAAAATTTAGCGGACCAACCAATGAAAGTCTTCACCCACTCTCAATTGATTGATGTCCGGCTAAGCGTCAAATTGGAAACTTTAGTCCTCCTAATTTTAAAACCAAAATGCGCTTTTAACTAAAAAAACTTTAGGGTCATCATCATTGAGCTAGCCTCAAGCAGAACAACATGCTTAGACATCCCACGTCGCATCCAGTTTAGAAAATTGTAACATCGCGGGCACCTTAAGACGCCATAGTTACAATAATTGAGCAAATTAGCTACGAGAAGGCAGAACTTTGTCCGACCCAAATGACTTCGTATCAGCTTATTTGGAATGGACAATAGGTTAACTTTGCGATTAGAGAAATTCAATAGAAATCTTGTGCCCGATATTCTTTTTTTTTTTTTTTTAAATCTATTTTACAGATTGTTTACTTAACTTAGAGCTCGAGCATAGTTTCGTGGATCTTGCTCTTGTGTTAAGATGAAACATGCGATTCTCAGTGACTGCATGTTAGCTGTCTATGATGAATCTTAAGTATGATAAAAGGAAAATATTTTTCCTCGTGTATCGAACAACGCATGTACTTAATCGAGGTAATATAATTTTGACTTTTTATCCTTCAATCTCACCGTCGTCAAACTTTGTAAACAAGTACATAAAACGCGTGCAATTCCAAGAGAATCGAACCAAAATATTAGGATAGTATTTTGTGGGGAAAAGTACCCAAAAAATATAAATTTATTATACTTGTGTTAATTTAATATAAAACTTTTCAACTATATCGATTGAATTATAAACTTTTTCATGGGTTATTAATATAGTTCATTTGACAAATTTTAGTCAAAAATCACTAACAAGGACGTTGGTTGTTCAATGTGACATTTTTGATACCGATGTGAATAATTTTTTATTTTATATATTTTTTGAATTTTTTATTACATTTTTTTGTTTTTTTTTTTTCTTTCCCCAACTATGGGCCAGGGAGGGTCTGGCAAGGTCTTGGCGAGGGCCTTTGTGCCCTCACCGCCCTAGAGTTGTCAAAAAAAAAGGAAAAAAAAAATAATAAAATAATAAATCAGAAAAAATTAAAAATTGTTAATTTTGCTCACATGGAATGATCATAAAGACGGAGGACAGTCGCAGATCCATGTTAATACTTTTGACTAAAATTGGTTAAATTGATCATATTGACAAATCGTTAAA
Organism: Eucalyptus curtisii; assembly: GCA_017140595.1. Lineage (NCBI taxonomy): Eukaryota > Viridiplantae > Streptophyta > Magnoliopsida > Myrtales > Myrtaceae > Eucalyptus > Eucalyptus curtisii. The sequence continues at coordinate 33,521,397 of CM029500.1, forward strand.
AAGTTTAAAATTCAATTTTTATAATTAAAAAATTTAAAACTAAATCAATACAAATACAATTTCTTTCTCGATCGAATCTTTTAATGTTGCACCTTATCGCTAGAAACATAGGTCCAAGAGTCAGCTAACATCCAAAACATCCACCATTCGATCTTGCCATTTTTTTGGTCCCGGTTAGTACTTTCATTTCGTCTTAACGATGTTCCCACATGGTAGGGATCATTGGATGCACAAGCAAATCTTCGAGGGGTCATTCATCATCTCCCATCTCAATCGGTCGAAAATACACCCCCGGGTTCGGTGGGCTCGAGGGCTCGGCCTGCCCGCGCTCTTAGCCACGATTGCCGACGTGAAATCCAATCAAGGCGTAGGGGCTCATTAATTAGACCCGTCCTAATTGGAATCTTCAATTCCAAATCGTCAAGTCCCCCGGTCCTCCCACACGTCACCATCCGACCTCTTCCTCGTAATAATACTTAAAGTCGATCGATCGTCATTAATTTGCTGAACTTACTATTATATGCCCCGGAATTTTTGTCGTGGTGCCAGTTCCGACCGACTCCCGACACTTAACCCTTCGCATCGAGCTTTCTGGCGAGTAAAATCTTATCCACTCGCCCCTTTGAACAGTCTTATCCAATTTGCTTGCCCCCTGACTCCGTGAAACTATTTATAGAGGACTTGACTTGTAAAATTGGCGCATTAAATGATGTCACGCGGGTAAAAGGACCCTGGAAAAGGGCATTTCCATCCGATGACGGATGACCGCTGATCATATCGCTTAGCATATCAATTTTATAAATCAGTCTAATTAAGTTATTGTGAATGAATATGATAACACGGATTACATGTGACTAGTATAAATGGTCATGGGTACACCACATGGATATTATTAATACAAGTGACAGGTGAGAGGATTGATATATATTGATTGACAGTGGTACTTATTCATATCACGTATTCATTTGTTCAAATAGGGTGACGAATCAAAGAAAGTCACCTATATAAATATTGACAATATTTATTAAAAGAATATCAATAAGCCATCTCAAAGTTTAAGATTGATAAGACCAAAGGCTCATAGTTTTTAGGAACTAATCATCTTTTGATAACCAAGCTGTCCGATGAATCAATTAAGACTAGAGGCATAATTTTGGAGGGGACAACCACTGTTCGGAGATCAAATTGTCTAATGGGTTAGTTGAAATTGAAGGCACCTCTTTTTCAAATTGCTCCCCATATACTCTACTTGGAAAATGCATTCTATCGGGCATGTTAATTATTGCTTGAGGGTCCTATACGCCGGTACTGTACATTAAGTCCCCTACTCCAGTTTGAACAAGTACCTTGAATTTCAATATCGATACCTTAGTTCGAAATCAGTAAGGAAATGGTCTTCTTTAAACATAAATTTTAAAAAGTCACGTGACATTATGATTATCTTAAATTTTTTGTCACCGTGATAAATTTAATGACATCTACCCAATTTTTTTTACCACCATGACAAATTCAACACAACCTTTCTAACATCTGAAAAAAAAGTCGCAACGACTTTTCATCCCGAGACAGCGCGTGCACGAGGGAGAGCCAATTAGGTCGAGGCAAGAAAATTTGGACCGTCCGTGATTAGATGGTTGCCATCCATGTGCATAATGTGTTATGTACGTTAGAACGATGGCCACGAAAAAGAGGAGACGCGAGACTTAGTACCAAACTGAAATTAAAAGGTCCAATCAAATCCAATAATTTAAAAGATTTTTAGAGAAAAAAAGAAGGAAGGAGAAAATTTCGAAACAAATCTACAATTTTGTCTTTCTCCATCCGAAGACCGCCAAAACTGACCGTCGCCAAACGGGCCGCGACCGCGACGGAGAGGGGGGGAGGCCCATCGTCAATTTCTCGACAGCCCCGCGTCCCCCCATCGCACGTGCGCCCCCACCAACATCACGTGACTCCCCCAACCGCCCAATTAAAAACGAAAGAGAGAGCAGCACGCGAGAAGAAGAAAAGCCAGATGGAAAAAAAGCTTCTAGAAGATCCGATCCCCCACCCCAACTTTTCTTCTTTTTTCCTTTCGCAAATATGACCCTGCATCTACAGTAAATTTACACAAAATGCCATCCGCCGCCGCCACCGCCACCGGCAGCGCGATCCTAGGTGGTGCCCCCCTCCCCGAGTTATTGCCGTGTATTCTATTGGAAACCCGTGTCGGGCGGACGGAAAGGGGACCAAAAAAAAAAAAAAAAAAAACTCACGGTGAGCTCCGGCGGTGTCTCTCGAGCAGCCCCTCCAGCACCACCCTCTTCTTGTGCTCCTCCGAGCTCAGGTCCGGGCCGTCGCCGTTGACCGGCCTCTCCGACGCCGACCACCACCTCAGCTGGGGGATGAAGTAGAACCATACCGCCGTGCACAGGATCGCGCAGAGCCGCCCCCAAAAGATCATGATCACCAGGGTCACCATGATTATCGACATCCCCACCACCGAGTCGACCCGCCTGCCCTCGCCCCCGGACGGCCGGGCTCTGCGAGGTTTCTGCGGCGGCTGGGCGGGGCGGGGGGCAGCCGCGGGCGGGGGCGCGGGTTCCGGCGGGTCGAGGATCGGGAGGGAGGCCGAGTGCGGGATCGTCGCGGCGGCGGCGGCGGCGGAGGAGCGGGAGGTCTTCGCCGGCTTGACGTCGGGCGAGCCGGGCTGGCTCGACCCCGCCCGGATCGCGTCGATCTTCCGGCAGAAGGACAGGCGCTTCTGGCCGTGCCACGTGTTGCCGCGAGCGGCGTCCGCGCGGTTTTCTCGCGCGTCGGTTCGATGGGCTTCGGGTTCGTGCTCGGTTGTCTGAAAACAAGATGAAGCGAATTAGCGAAAAAGGAGCAACTCTGTCTGGGACTTACATGTTCATGTCCGATCACAATCGAATTCAACGTCCGCAATTTTTTTTTAGATAAAATTACCCCGGGATTTTCATGACAACTCTCGAATCAAATCAAGACTCGTTATTTCGATCTTTCTTTCTTTTTTCTCTTTCTTTCTTTCACGTGAATTCCCTTCGGTTGACTTGCCGAAAGTGGCGTTACCCGTGCCGAGAACGCGATAGTCACGTACCTCTCGATCTCCCTCGCTCTCCGGCGGCTGACCCGGAGTCGCCGTCGCCGTCTCCGCCGCCGCCTTCGCCTCCTGCTTGGCCGGCCTGCTTTTGGAGCTGTCCCTATCCGGCTTCGGCTTCGGCTTCAGCTTCGGCTTCGGCTTCGTCTTCGACTTCGACTTCGACTTGGGCGGGGGATTGTTGAACATGTCGTTGGCCTCTTTCTTCTCGGCCTCGACGGTGGAACTAACGAGTGCGGCGGCGGCGGCGGCGGCGCTGTTCTCGACGGGGACGGTCTTGGAGGCGGACTTCTTGAAGCGGACGAGCGACCAGTAGGACCAGCTGAACTTCAGCCTCTCCGCCGCCACCACCGCCGCCGCCGCCGTTCGATCGGGTCTTGAACTGGGCCGCTTCATCGGAGCGGCGCGGCCCGAAGCAACCCGAGAACCAGGCGGCCCTCGTCCTCGTTCTTCTCGGTTTCTTCGGAGGAGACTGAGCCATGAGAGGGATGGAGAGAGGAGGAAGAGGGATAAGAAGAAGAAGAAGACGGCATAAGGAAAGGGATCTTCTTGCGAGACCCGGGAGCGGTTCGGTGGTGGTGGGGAGGCCCTTTGGGAATGAATATTCGTATTTATGCAGCTGGTTGAAAATGATGTAATCGTTAGCATTTAGGAATTGGGAAATTTGAAAAGTCCTATGTTTAGCCCCTAAGTATATGTGATCACAAACCGTGATAAATAAACCCAAAGCGACTTTGCTAAAGCAGCTTCTAATAAATTTGATGCCGAGTTAAAAATTACATCCCGCGCTTGTTAGGGAACGGAATCAGCAAATATTGTAATTTTCAATATACCCATCTATCATTACAATATCCACGATCAATACTTTGAAAAAATGTGTATTGACTTGTGAAGCCGGCTGATAAAGTCTATAGGACCGTCTCGTTATATATGTCGAGTTATATATTAGAAATAGTCATTAAGAAACCAATTTTTAAGGGTTTATTTTTTATTATTTATTTGTAATTACGAAACGCATGTTCTTCTCGTGATATATTGTTGAGGGAAAAATTCCAACTTCTCTTGTTGAATACGTTGTCTAAATCATAATCAACATTATACCATCGAGGTACTGAAATCAAGAAAAGCATAATAATTTTCCACGATCACAATAATGAGTATATGACCAAGCAAAAAATCAACTTTGTATGACCTCACCAAAATCAAATTGTTCATAATTTAGTAAGTAATGCGAGGATTCACACGAGCATTTTTTATTATGGGGGTGGGTGAACATTTTTCATGCATACAAAGTGTTTGTCAAGACCACTATGTGGAATTTCCCATATAAGAAAATCAGTTGATTAATAAGGATTTCCTCTCTTTTTTTTCTTTTTTTTTTTTTAAAAAAAAATTTCCGGTTTTGATAGCACTTTTTCACTCATCTGTATTAATTAATTATTTTCGGTTGGGACTTGACGGAGATGGCCTTTGGACTTTCGTGGCCGGGGCCCCGTCGTTACACGTTTTGCCTCACCTCCTCCTCCTCCCCCCCTTTGACCGTCGATTGCCTTCCTCAACACTTCGGTAGAAACTTACAGTTCCGAGTTTACAAACGTAGTCCGCCTTTTCGCAACTGTCTGAATTTGGAGTTAGCTTCACTCCACCCCCTACGCGCTTTTCTATTCATTCGCTAAAATCTTCCCTAAAACCGCGATTCGACTTAATTAATGTCACGAGCGCATGCGAAGTAAGCTATGACTCGTTTTATTAGAAAGAGCTTTACCATTCTTGAATCACCGTCGCGTTGCACGGGTCGAGCAATCGAGGCATGCTGAATTTTGGGTGTGATGATTTATCTCGATGAGTGACGCGAGCAAAGTAATTAATAAGAAAATGGCAAAAAAGGGTTACTCTTTTTCCTTTCTCGAAAGGGTATATCACTATGACCAAAAAAAATAAAAGGGTATATCATGATTAGATCCGAGCTTAGTCACGATTAACCAATACATTACACAACCTACCTAAAAGTCTCTCCCTTCCCCTTTGGTCTTTTTTTTATAGTTTTTGGTGTGCCATTTAGACTACGTAGTAGCTTCCGATTGACGAGGGATGGGAGTCACGCCCGGCTCACGTTAATTCCGGGAAATTTAAACTAATCGCTCCTTTCGATCAGAAGAAGCGGACGAATAATGCGGGCGAACGAAACCAAGAAATCGCGGGGGACACGACACGGCACGAGCCCTCCTCCCACTCCCCTCCTTCCTTTTAGATCCTCGCGGATTGACCCGCGAAAGTCAAGCAAAAAGAAGGAAAAAGAAAAGGAGAAAAGAGACGACGTAAGAGCTCGGAATTTCCGCATTGTAATTTCAGTTGACCTCGTGGCGTGGTCGGGGACGAAACCAGAAAAGATACAAAATAAAAGTTGTGCCGGATGTTTGTCATTTTCCAGTTCTATTTTTAGGGGGATGGAATGTTTCAAAATTTGCATCGGAAAACGCGTTATCCCCCTCCATGTCGTCTACGATCGAAGTTTCGCCCTCATTTTAATTTTCTTGGCGAATGGCGCCGCACTAATTTTTAGTTTTCTTTTTTGGGGGCGTAAGTGCCGCACTAATTTATATGTCAGTCAAAAATAATATGTTTTTCCCCCTTTTCTTCCAGGGCATCGAGTCAAGAAATATATATAAGTCGCTTGATTTTACACGGTCCATTCCTTCCCGCGGATAGGATTCGTTCAATCCAAAGGACTTCATAACATTCAACATCAACAACTTTATTCTAGGAATATGAAAAGCGCGTCAATAAAGGGTAATAATAATTAGATATTTGTCTCCAAACTAATGGTATAATTTATATCGTTGCGTGTCGAAAACTTATTCATGATCAAATAAGGCCCGCTCGTTTTGATACCCATTTAAGGTTTCAAAGCCAAGAACTTGGAAACTCTTCATAGCCCTATTGTCGTGCTTTATGAATATACCAACTGTTTTATTCTCGGATGACTAAAGGTCATCAATTTTATTCATATTGGGTATGAAGGTGATTTCGAAAGTTAAAAAATTACATCGATCTAGATGATGTACTTTCATAGTTTCAATAGGGTTAATATTACAAAAAATCTTAAATTGATACATTTATGATAAATTTACCTTAAATTAATTTTTTAACCACCAAAAATTGGTATACCTGTGATAAATTTATCCTCAATTTCCTTTCGTTAAATTTTACAATCAAATTGATGAATTGGATGTCATGTGACGATTGAGAAATGTACCAATTTGGAATTTTATATTTCGTTTATTATATGCAATTTGTGGCTTTCCGTAGCATTAATATAATTTAATAGAAACTAACGGAATGTAAATTTATTATGAATATATCGATTTTGGATTTTTGTGATTAAAAAATTAATTTAAAGTAAATTTTTCAAGATGTATTAGTTTGAGATTTTTTGTGATATTAATTTTTTTAATATGCTTAATCATTGAAAGTAAATAGTCGTCCGACAACATGTAATATTCAACTAAACCACATTGGAAAAGACTGAAGTATGTCCGAAAATTTCTGATTGTCGCCTGATTATAAATTCCGTTAAAAAGCTCAGCCAACCAATCCAAGGTGGGGGTGGTTTCAAGGTCAAAAAGCTTACACAAGATCAAATTAATCTTATTATTATTATTTTCCACTGCTAAACATCTTTGAAAGGTGAGGTAGCCATTGCCTTCTATCGATTCTTTATTTAAAAAAATCTGAAATTAGGTTAGATCATCGAAATCCGGTTTGACTTTTGGGTATTTTGACATGAACTGGTCCTCTTGCGTAGCTGCTTTTTTTAAGCCCCACAAGTCTAGTCTCCCGTGTATAGGTTTTTCACGCTTTATTCATGCACCTAAACAGTGGCAAAATCAAAGATTTAGATTAGCCGAGAAATAGGGTAGATAGTGTATAGGGATATTTCATGGATTTCGTAAATTATATTTACAAAATATGTTTGGTGATTATAATCACATCAAGTATTGAAATGGACAAGGGGGCGCGACCCCGCTAGCTTTCCTCGACTCTTTGAGGACCTAACTCAAAAGCCTACTCTTTTTAAATAGATTTGACATTTCATGTATTTGAGACTGACTATTATCGCTTCATGTAGAGTTTCTAGGTGTATCACATTTTGTCAATATAATGTTAAAGCTATGTGTCTTGAATTTTAATTATGGTGTACCATCTAACTTTCACGCTTCCATGACAAAAGTATAACTTTGCAGGATGTATGAACATTTTTGTGACATCGAGTCCATTGCTGGACACGTATTGTGATTTTCTTAAGTAGGATAATTTATTAGAGGGGGGTGTTATTTGCCCGCGGTCAACGTGAAAAGTTGGTGGCATCCATGGCATAGTGCAAATTCACATTTCGTGAGCGAAACAATCTATCGATTTTTTGATGGTGCGTTTGTTCGACAGAAAATAAATTATTTAAAAATTATTTTACTCGAACTAGTTAGTCAAAGTTTTTCATTATCGATATCAATTCATGTCTAAATATTTTCGTGAATTATGATAGTATTTTCACTAATTCATTTTTATGAGTGATATAAGTAATCAATTTTAAGAAAACATTTTATAAATCATTTTAAATTTCGCGAAACAAACAAATGATTAAATGTGAATTGTTCCTTCGATGCGGAAATCATCTTTCACGCGAAGGACTTATGAAGTAAGCATTGCTTGCTCATTATACGATGGGTTTAACTTTTTTTTTCCCAGAAAAAGGTTAATTAGCATGATATCGAAACAAGAGTTTGAATAACGACCCTCTTTCTATGGCCAGAAAAAAAAAAAAAAAAAAAAAAAAAAAAAAAAAAAAAAAAAAAAAACCCAGCGACTTTTTTTCTTAATTTGTTATTCTCATTTTGCTCACAGAGTTGAGTGCCCGATTGATCTTGTTACGTGTACATGATACATTTCATAGGTAATCCTCGACTGACTTTTAATACATTAAACTTATGAATTTTGAATAGAGGGTGCTATTATTTAGGTACGCGGCAGGTAATAGTGAATACTTATTAGACAAGTGTGAAATGGGTGGTCACTTAATGACATAAGTCTGGCGAGTAGCAAAGGGTGACATTCACACGTGCAAGACAAAGACAACTTCCTACTCGACCATAGAGAAGAGGAGTGTTTAATCTTAGGGCCACGTACGAGCCCAAGATGGAATAGATATATGAAAACTAAATAAAAGAAGCCTTCGAGAGTCTCGTGAAAAAGAAAAAGAAAAGCAACCAGAAACTTTTACTTAATGGGTGGAGGATGAAAATTGAAATAATAACCATTTTTTCCATCTCTTGTTTTTTTTTTTTTCTCAACCTCAAATTAAACATTGATAGATAACTCAAATAAGAATTGACAACTGAAAAGAAAAAAAAGCCGGTAAATCACTCTAATTTGGGAATGAACCATTTTTGGCTCGCTCCTAGGTAAAATGAGTCCTCCCGCATCAACGGCTTACATCACAGCATATGACTTATTGATTTACCATGAGAAAAGAACAAAAACTCGAGACATTTGGAGCAGACAAAAGGCCGGATCTTTTTCTCTCGACGTCAAAAAAAAATCTGTCTTAAGATTTAGTTCAGCATACGTCGTAAGCAGATAACGAAAGGCGCTGTCGTCCCTCGTGTCCAAACAGCAGGAGCCGATGACACAACGTGCATCCCACGAACCTTGACTATTCATCGAATCTGGATTAAACTCACCGTCCTTCGTAACCAAAATGATATACAAACGATACGTATAAATCCCGATGACGCAACAGATATCTTGTCCAAATAAATTTCGCAATTTCCTTTTTCTCCAGGAGGAGATCTTGACCGAGTCCAACCCCCATTTTACAACATCTTTTTTTTCCTAATAAATGATATATGACTTGAAACAGAAATATCGATTTGCGAAGCTTACGCCAAGTCGTGGTGACAGTTGCCTATGTTGAAGCCTGGCTAGCAAACAACCATCGTGATTTCCAGTCCCTCTCTTTTTCTTAAACGTGACTCACATGCACATGAACACATATATACACCACGACCATAATTATTATATTATATCATATTATTTAATCCATATTTTCCCTTTTCTTTTGGGTTTGTTTACCAAGCTCCGCTGTCTGATATTTTTTTGTAGCTCTAAATGCATCGTTGAAATAATTATTTAATTAGGTTGAAGTGGGGTTTTGATGATGTGGATGCAATATTGACGTTGCATTTTAGGGTTTGTTTCATGGCGTGACGTGTGGACGTGGCCTTTGCTTGCGCCTTGTGCCATCGCCACTGTTGCATTCAGTGGCAAGTTGCTTTCGAACTGTTTTAATCCACTTTAATTATTGATTATAATAATATCTGGATTTTTTTTAAAATTTTCATTTATAGTTTGCAATAAATAAATAGAAACTTGCTTAGGAGCACGGCGAAGTGGGTGGCGCGATGAGTAGTAATGTACAGAAATCTGGGGTCAGCCATTGCTTATGTGGAAGGTACCTGGATAACTATATTCAACATTATAATAGTCATCGTGTGTACGATCATCAAACATTTTTTTGGTGAGAATGGAGATCCTGTCCTACAATTTAGAGAATAATGGACCCGACCAATACGAAGGCTAGCAGGCGGCATTGCATGACTGATGTGGAGGTCGGTGGTGGTGGACCGATGGTGGGGCTGACGAGGAGGGGGGCTGAATGGGAAAGAAGAAAAGGAAAAAGCGGGGGAGGAAAATAAACCCACGCAATACAAATTTAGCAGCGCCGATGTGTCCATTTATCGATGAGTGAATTGAAGATATCACTTTAAAAAGTGTATCATGCGCGTCTTGTGATCTTATATTAGTATTATTTGTTTGCCCCATGAGATTATTGCATTGATATGACATTATTTATAATAGAATAATTAAAAATTAAGTTTGCGTATTCATATAAATGTTTACATTTTTAGAAATTTAAAAGTTTCCGGAGAAAAGGGGGAAAAATTAAAAATGAAATGCATAAGTCGTTCTCATGTCGCTGTGCATAGTCTTTAATGAGAAGGCCAACCATATATTTTCGTGGACAGATCGAGCGAACCTGTCGTCTTCACGTTGCAATGGACATGCCCCTGATCAATTATAATTTCTTCTTATGTCTAATCCCAACATAACATCAAATGCCAAGACATTATGCCCGTACCTATCAACGTGCAAATTTAGTCCAAAATGGTTCTCTTGTTTTTTTTCCTTTCCTCCTTAACGAAAACATCATCTATGTTTGAAATCGTCTGGCGCATTTCAATTTATGACGGCATAGAAAGTTATATCAAATTAAAGTGATTAAAGTGGGGGGATTTGTAGAGATATTCTTTTAAAATACAAAATGACGTCATTTATCACATTCGCTTTTCATAAAGTTTAGACACTTGTCCCATTTTCTTTAAGACACCCGCTTGAATTTAGCTAAAAAGGAAGAGAACTCCATCCACTTGAAATATTTATCGAGAAAAAGGAAAAGTCTCCACGGCACCAATTGCATGGCACTACGCCTTTTAAATCGCATTGATTTCGAGCTCACACGGCTTTTGGGAGGATTAGATATTGAAAAGGATATTGCCCAAACGAGCAGCTCTAGATGCATAAAATACAGATTAGAGAGCGAGGAAAAAATATTTTTTATTAAATTCTAGCTCGAATTGCTAAATAGCGAATTTCGGGTATTATAGAAATATATTATTCGTATATATATTGAGAAATGTTTTTACAAAGATGTGCGAGTGTCACGGCCCGTAATTCTTCCGTACTCATAAAGCCTTGGGTTTATCAAGTGAAGAGTGAGTGATGTGAAGGGAAATAATACAACTGGTCCATGAGGGTGGCGTCAGGAGTTTTAGGATAAAAAGATTACATTACTTAGAAACCTTAAAGGTGGGGTTGGCCTCCCATAGACAAATTGGTCGGGAGCTGATGCCGCTCTCCTAATAAAGTCATAGCAAGCCGAAATAAGTCGTCGAGCCTAAATAGATCTGTCGTCTTGCACGCCTGAGTTAAGCTAGACATGATATGATCTCATATAAAGAAGCCATTTGACATATTATTCTTTGAAATAACTATAAAAGGAAGGCTGGATCGGTGTTGTTCGCTTACTAGATACCGTACAAGCTATTTTGTGATCAAAGAATTGCCGACCCATGATAGGAGATTGCATCCTGATAAGGTCATGATAGGCAGAAATCAGTTATCGAACCTAAATTGCTTCGCCATATCGCTCGATGGACTACACACCTAAATTAAGTTAGGCGTGATACAATCTCATATAAGAAAGTCATTCGCCGTATTGTTCTCTAAGACAATTATAAAAGGAAGGCTAGATCGATGTTTGTTCATTTACCATATGCGGTACGAGCTATTCCATGGTCAAGGAACTGGAGACCCACGATAGGAGACCACCTCAATGATTTTGGGAAAAATATTGGAGTTTGATGTTGCCATCGATGGGGGACAACAAAGCAAAAGAGCATAAAGCCCACGTAAAAAAAAAGTTAGACAATGATTCCGGCATGATTTGCTTAAAGCTTAGTTACGAGCGATTGGGGGGGCGCTCATACGTGTTGCCAAAAGAGACGAAAACAAAAACGAGAGAAACAACGATAGTGGCGGGGCTGGAAAAGGTGGAGGCGGCCCTTTATGCACGATCGAATCAGATTGCAGCACCGAGGACATGAGTCGTCGAGACGAGAAATGGTATGTTTATCAAGATAGGTTTCGTAAGATCCGTCCGCTGAATGATGCGTCGGACTCGCATTGTCGGATTCGATGTGGTCTGCTTGTTTAATCGAGGTCGCCTGTAGATGAGATCGCCGCGTTGTTCAGTATACTGATCCTGATGTATCTGACATGGTTCCGCTTAGACGTACTTGTTAAGGAAGAAAGTTATTTGGTATAGTGAGGCTGGTTTATTAAACCGATTTACCAAATGATGCAATAGTTTGCAAGTGGACATTTGAAATAAGTGAGTCGTGTACAACATCCACTGATAATCTAATCTGCATATCATTTTGCATAGCGATTCTATAAACCAATCTCAGTATACATAAGATTTTCTTTCGAGGAAATAAGTGAACGCACTGTCCTTAATCCGTTAGCACGATGAGAGACAAAAGGTAAATTAAGTCTCATTTGTAAGATCTCAACATACGATCTCTCTGTATATTTGATTTTAAAAGTGTGCAAGGTAAATAGCACCCGTGTGACCAGTGAAGTTTATTTTATTTTGCAATTAGGTCACTAAACTTCAACAATCACTTACCTACATTAAACTTTCAGTTTTTTTTTTTTTTTGGGTAATTGATGCAATTTGACAAGAATTCAATAAATTATACCCATGGCCAATTTTTAACATGCCTCATAAACACGCATTATGTCAAAATTTCACGGGAAAATCAGTATATATGACGAATTACTTAGTGGCCACGTTCACCCCCATTATTTGTCCCAATGCATTGCCATCCCAGTCCCGTGAAATAACTTTTTTATATATTCACGCGCATCACGTGTAGCCAATAAAAAAGATAAACAACTTGATTTTTCACTATCTGTTTATTTTACAAAAAATAAATGAATCAAAATATATTTCTATAAAAAATATTGTTTGCACAACTTACTTTAAAAAAAAAAAAAAAAAAGCCAAACAGAAATGTTTTCCCATTATCAGCAATATTCCATACTTAAATATTTTCGTTGATAATGAAGATATTTTCCACAAATTTATTTATAATCTTTTGAAAAAAGCAATTACTAGATAATTGATTTAGTCGCGAAACAAAACAAATTCTGTTTTTCTTTGTGTCTGGACTCTAATAAAGATAATGGAATATGCTTTTAGACTCGAAAAACATATCATAAAGAAAAACTAGACCATCTGGATTTGACTTGTGATCCAACATGCAATCATTCATAATCACCAGCTCCACTATCGCACAAAGTAAATTAAAATCTTATTTTCTTTGTTTTTAACCCAAAGTCCTCCTCCACATTTGGCTGTTGCTCATGAGCCCTCTCGTACTCTCCAAATAGAGGAGATTTCCCATTTGGAAAGAGACAGCGATATCTCGGAATAATAATATAAAACCATGGGGAAAAAAAAAAAATTTGCTGATGACGTCATATTAGCTTCTGTTGTGTTGTCATTGGAAAGAAAAAGGACGCAAAATTGCAAAAAATAAAAAAGATTGGGGGGACTTGGTCCTCTCGCTCGCCGCTAATTAGCTTATTTAATCGGTCAAGGTTACACATTGCTAGGGACGTAGGCAATGACGAATCCCCTCCCCTGGATTTGAAAGATGGATAAATTCTGGATCGATTTGGACATGTGCATACGCTTCGAAATCTCAACCTTTGTAAGAAAATCATATTTGAATTGCACAAATTGAGTGATCTCAGCTTCACACGAGGGTAATAATTTCCAGTATTCTAATTTAGTATCAAGGCGGGTTAGAGTTCTTTAATAAGGTGCGAACCTAATTCTTTGCAAATGAAACAAGTAGAACCATCCCGATCCGGTCTTATCCTCAAACCGTAAGTTCAAATTATGATCATGTGACGGGTATTTTCGAGAGCGATGTTTGGCTCCGCATGTTGGGTCGCAATTTTATTTTAATTTCTTTCATTCGATTCGCTTCTCAATTACTTGTACCTCTAGTGAGAATACTTCTCGTGCAATTTTGATTTTTCAGCGACAGTCAATTTTGCAAACGCGTCTAGTTCGTTAATTAGGGTTTCTCCAGTACCTGGCCGGCCCATCTTATAATCTCTTCATGTTGCTTAAGAAGGCCTTGATTGATTGGGCTGGATTTGCGCTAGATTTTGAGGCCTAAATGTCATTTGCTCATGGGCTATCTAGTTTAGAGGCGGCCTTTCATGGGTTGGGCTTACCCCCGTTCCTCTTTTCGGACGAATTCCCGACGCGACGCGAACTTGTGTTTCATCAGTCTAAACCGAAAGAGCTCTGTAGTCAAATCGAAGTACCTATGTGTGGAACGAAATTATGCGAATAGCCGACACAAATATAATGTGAAAAGAGGAACTATCGCCCTTATCTCCTAGGGGGTGCATGACAGAAAAGGAGGGAGATGGTAGAGAAAGAACATGGAAATTTGTTGAAAAATAAACCTAATGCGTAGATCTTGATGTTCAGCTATTACGAAAATTGGTTTTACTTAACTGATTGATTGAGTGATGCAGCATGGTTCTATCGGATATCTCATATTGCTCTCCACAAGGCAACGAAATTAGTCCCTTTAAATGGCCCACTTTGAATGCCTAATTGCAATCCGATGCGACACCTCATCGGACTAATTTAACATATCGGCACTAATATACCTAAAATAGCTCAAAAAAACAAATTTAATAGGAGATGACGTATTAATAGAAATTGAACCCAACCAATAAATGACCCGCACCTCATATAGAAGTTAGATTGCATGTTTAACAATATGTCAAATGTAGGACACGAAAGAGGATAGACCAACCTTGACTATTGTTCAAGGCATGATCCGTACTCAACATGCTTTCCTCTCGCGCTCTAATGCAACGAGGATGGGGATTGAGAGGTTTTCACAGTTGAACAACTACCATATAAATTAAAAGTCCAACCAAACTCACATTAAATTAGCTCCTTTCTGGTCGGCAAAAGATGACCTAAGAACAATGTCGTTTCTAAAATCACAATCAAGTCCCTCTCTCCTTTTGAAGGCATCGAAAGGTGTTGGCCCTCAATTTTTTGGAATATTTTCGAAGAATTTCCCGCGAATTAACCTTTCTGAGATTCCGTGCATTTGATTTAGGGAAAATGATCATTCAATAAAAAAACCATTTAGGATCAAAGAAAATGTAAACAAATTCCCTAGGCTGAAAATATTTTCTTTCATGATGAAATTTTCTCTGAGATGGACATACTTTTTAAAACTTATCTCTATACATGTTCGCAATTCATTCACCCACGTCAAAATTGCTACTCATTCTTGGATTTCAGGACATGCTAAAGCAAAGACGATACACCATGGAATTGAGAAACCGGTCGAATTATAACAAACCAAATGAATACACATATCGATCCCATTTATTGACAAAAAAAAAAAAAAAAAAAAACCAGCTTTCCTTAGTACATCAATCTCCAATCCCTCGCTCACTAACATTCCAATACACATACGTATAGTCCGACACCAAATCTTCACGTGAAAATTTATCGAAAGACAAAGGACATAAAATCGCCATCGCCACCTTTATTCGAGACCGCCCGGGTTCCCATAGCCTAACCGTAGTACTTCAGGAGGCACTTCCGGCGCTCCGACTCGTCGCGCCGGAAGAGGTTGACCTTGAGCCCGTGCTTCATGTACATGGTCAGCGCCAGCTTCGGCACCACGGGGTGGCCCTCGACCACCCGGACGCGGTACCGGTACAGGATGGAGGCGGCGGCGAACTTCATCTGGTAGTAGGCGAAGTCCTTGCCGAGGCACAGCCGGGGCCCCCCGTTGAAGGCGGTGAACTTGTAGGCCGACTCGCTGGTGAACCGGCCGTCCCGCAGCCACCGCTCCGGCCTGAACTCGCGGCAGTCCTTCCCCCAGATCGCCTCCATCCGCCCCATGGCGTAGATCACGTAGAGGACCTTCGTGCCTTTCTTGAGCACCGTCCCGTCCGGGAACACATCGTCCTCGACGACCTGGAAAGTCGACAGCGCATTGATTAGGCGATAATAACCCCAGAAAAATATTGACGATGCATGCTCTGAATTTTTCTAAAAATTTAAATTCGCGGCTTCGAATATACTAAAATAATCTGGGGAACAGGATAGGGCAAATGATAAGTGGGAGTCAAGTGGAGTCTTCGTGGCATTAATTGACCTAGTCAACCCTTGAGATTTTCTGTTGATGATGCGTTACGTGCTCGAGAGGCTTTTCTCTAGAATAGAAGGCCACAGGCCACGTCCTTGAAACTAGGCATCTTTTTTAATGCTTTTCCAGCAGTTAGGTGAACGAGAAATTAACTCACAACCCAATAAAACAACTCCATATAAATGAACTTCCTTTAGTCAAAATAGTGTGATTTCGACGTCATAAAATTGATTCTCATTAGAGTAAATTCGGGGAACATTAGAACAAATTTAAATCACGATAACCCACTTAAATTATTTTTAATAGAAAAATGCAAAGCTTAATACATGGTATCTTTCGTTAGCGAATATTTCATGTCGTTTGTTAAGTAATCGAGTGAAAAAATTATCTTTTTTCCTTTGGCATAATCAAGCTTTTCGAAATCAAAATATTTTCTGGCTCGCTGCAAGGAAAAATGAAGGGAGTGTGGTTTACCTCTTTGTGATCGATAGGGACGGAGGGATAGAGCCTGAGAGCCTCGGAAATGGCCGCCTGCAGATAGTCCATCTTCTTGATCTCCTCGGGCTTGAACACCACGCCCTCGCCGCCGCCACCGCCGCTCGCTCCTTCTCGATCGCTCGCCACCTTGCAGAGCTCGGCCACGATCTTCTCTTCGACCTCCGGATTGTTGTCGAGCAGCCAGAAGAACCAGCTCAGCGCCACCGACGACGTGTCCCTCCCGGCGAGAATGAAGTTCACGCATATGTCCCTCAGGAACTTGTCCGAGAACGGCCTCCCTTCCTCGTCCCTCAGCCGCGTGAACACCGTCAGTATGTCCGACCTCTGGCACCCGTCGTCGGCGGCGAGCTCCTTCTTCCGGGTCCGGATCACCTGGTTAGCGAACTCGTCGACGCCCTCGATCGACTTCCTCAGCGTCCTCTCGGGGCCGACGTCCAGGAGCCTCATGAGCTTCCACGCGCACGTCGGCGTCACGAAGCGGAGCACGGTCGCCTCCGTCGCGTCCTCGAACGCCCTCGCGAAGGGGATCTCGGGGAGCCCCGGGCGGAGGCAACCGGGGTCGACCCCGAAGGCGATCATGCACACGTTGTCGAAAGTCAGCCGGAGGAGCACGTCCTGCAGGTCGACAGCCGCGGAGGAGCGGAGGCTCTCCTCGAGAACGGGGAGGAGCCGGGCGTGGACGAGCTCGAGGAGGGACTCGGTGGTGAGCCTCCGGAACTTGGCCGAGTGGAACTCGATGCTGGCCGTCTTCCTCTGGCGCTGCCACGTGACGTCGTCGGCGTTGAATATGCCGTCGCCGAGGAGGTCCCGGACGGTGTCGCGGAAGTAGGGGCCCTTGGGGAAGTTGGAGAACTTGGTCTTGAGGAGGTGCTCGAGGTTGCGGGGGTCGGCGGTGACCACGCAGTTGAGGCTGGTGAGCCAGGGCCCCCGGAACCAGAACGTCCCGTTCTGGCGGCACACCACGCCGGAGATGTACTCGTACATGTCGCCCTGGAGCCCCGCGACGAGGGAAGGGCCATCCCGAGGACCGGCCACACCGCCAGCCCCTGGCGCTTCCCCTGCCGGACGGCATGGATGGCCACGAAGACGAAGACCGCGAGGAAGAGCTCGAGGATCTGGACGTGCTCGACGAGGTGGAGCCGGCCGGAGACAAAGCCCCCGGCGGCGGCCGAAGCGATGGAAGACGGGGAGAGGGTGTAATTGTTCATGGTGTTGGAGTGAAGGGGACTTGAACTGTGGTGGTGCATGAATAGGTTATGGTTTGAAGATGCGAATCGCGGTGTCACGAGTTATATGGGGGGGGGGGGGGGGGGAGTGGCCGACTCCGGATGCGTTTCTTGGCGTGCATGATTTTGCACGAAGCGGTTTCGATTTGGTGAGCTGAAAGTGTGGGTGCTTTTTCAAAATGGATTTCTCCCCATGTCTTATTGCCACCTCGGCAAGGCTTGCGAAATTGGGAATTCCCGTGGGCGAATTTTCCTTGGGTTTTCGGAGAATTTATGTTCTCGGTGGAACAGTTCGTATTTTCCGACGACTAAAGTGGGAATGTCGGGAGATTCTCTTTACTTGTTAGAATACGAAAAAGATTAATGTTTTGAGAGGGGAGAGGAGGGTGATAAGAGGTGGTTAAGGCGGATGACCTACGTGCAACGATTTTCTACAGCCCTCTTCCTAAAAGCTTGTTCACAAGTTGAAATATATTAGGGGAAAATATATAGATAGGGCGGGCAGTAAGGTTAGCGAAATTAAATTCGGTTCGATTAGGATCGCTGTGCGACGACACGTGGCGATAATTTGGCCACACGTCCAGCCCCGTTTTGACCATGGTTTGGTTGCTTTGGATTGGAGTTTCCACCTCCAATTTGCAATTGCAAAGTACGCAAATCTAAGATGAACTAGATCGTGCGTACACGAGAATTACGAGTAATTTGCTGTGGTTCTGAATTTATGAATGATGCCCTTGATCGAGATCACTCGATCTTGGTTTTTTATCTTGGGCAAAATGAAAAATAGATAATTTGATCTTTGTTTAATTCGAAGAACAAGTACACGCAAGCAAATGTCGTTGGTTGCTGAAACTTTTGCTACGCGAGTGACACTGACCTTACTTGGAAAATATTGACGGGTCGAGGAATCCTCTACAAAAAACTTCACGAAATTAGCTATTGTCCCGATGACAGGTCGTCCTCGCCATCGACTAATCGGCGAAGCGTGAATAGGAAAATGTACCTAGAATGCAGATGACAAAACCTGATACGTTAGTCTTTTTATTAATGTTTATTAGATTGATATAGATTTCGTTTCTCGATTAGTGACATTCACCGACAGTTCATGTTGTAGTGAGGAATGTGACCTGCGCAATTTTACTGGCTGCTTATTTTGCGCTCCTAGTGATTTGACGGGAAAAAAATGGAAAATAACACAAGCTAATTTTTATTAGATTGATATAGATTTCGTTTCTGGATTAGTGACATTCACCGACAGTTCATTGTAGTCAGGAATGTGACCTGCGCAATTTTACTGGCTGCTTGTCGTGCGCTCCTGGTGATTTGACGGGAAAAAAATGGAAAATAACACAAGCTTTGGACATCTTGTCGCAGCCGATTTGGGATCAATTTCTTCTTTAATCACCAAAGTTTGACGTTGAGGATGCGTACCGTCCATAGCCTGCTCATTAGATTATGGCATTTAGTTGTCGAATCAACATCAATGGAAACTTATCTTCGATTTATTTCATTCTTATAAGTCTCTTCGACCTACCGGAAGAATAATTTTTCACACAAATTGAGGCGCTTGGACATTTATTAGCCACGTAATGCTCGAGTTACAACTCATCGATGTTACGCGTATGGAAGATTGATTTATTATAAGTGGCTTACTTAATGATGCGATAGAATTCAAGTGAAAATGTAAATATCCAGTGGGTTATATTTAACACCCGTTTAGAACCCATTGAATCTAATAATTATTCCAATTTGATAATGTTTACACCAAATAATATAAAAAATAAACAGCTCTTGGTTATTATGGACATGTGATGAACTTACTCGATGAGAACAGAGTTTGGTCATTTACGAACATGATTATTGACAACTTGAGAATCGATAGTTTGAAGGAATCAATAAAAAGTAAAATCGACAATCTCGTATGCAACCGTTAAAAAAGTAACTATCAACGTAGCAGTAAAAAACAACTGTCAAGATAATGGATCCAAAGAAACCATCATTACAGCTGTGTCCATTGAATTATCAAAATAGTCGAGTCAATATAGTCGTCGATGTAATCAGTCAACAATTGCTTGTAATCTCATTGGTCCGTTAATTGTAGGTTTTAGATAGGCTCATCGTACTCTTCCAAGACTCTCCTTGAAAAACAACACAAACCTATTATCTTTCGAATGTATTTTATTCCTCTGTACTAAATATAGCTATAGTTTCAAGATATCTCGTCGTTTATTAAATTGTGGCATATCCTTAGCTGTAGTTCTTAGATGCCTAATCGTTAATTAAATTTCGGCATTGTGTCTTACTGTTATTTTGCTTTGTCAACAATTAAATTCTGACAAAGTGATGTTTACTTTAATGTCGATTAAATTTTGCTGAAGTATATCGATCTATTTCCTTGTGTGCATGTGATATTTCTTGTTTAGAATTGTCACAAAACCCATCTTTTTTTTAATCGATCAATGACTTTCGGTGAAAAGTATTTCGCCGTTGAGGCAAATTCCGTTGAAATAGATAGAATATGTTTCGGTACACGTCTAATCATTCCATCTCAATTAGAACAAAGTAGAGGATCGGAACAAAGGCAAAAGATTGTCTAATTTTGCAACTTAGTCTATCCGTAGCCATAATTTGCACCGGAAGAGAAAACACGTAGTGCTTTGTCATTACGCAAGTTACGGAAATGAAGAACGCAAGTCTATGCGAGAAAGTTTAAGCGATGACGTGACATCGCGCCACCGATCGAAATCGGCCAGTCACAACAATTCGCGAGACTTGGCCTTTGTAATGAATTGAATGGACGAGAATGCTATGCTTGAAGAATTAGGGTTCTGAAGCGATTCAATAGTCCCTAAATTTAAATTACGAGGAGATGGCTTAGTGGTTGGCTTTTGATGATCAAGAGTTCCTGGTGGTTCTAAACTGCATCGTACCCAATCGACTTAGTTCTAAACAAGGTCAATGACAAAATACACGAACGTACGTATAAATTCAAACCCACCACGACCTTTCTCTGTACTAAATTATTATATAAATGTTTGACATTGTTATAGGAGCCAAAGTACCTAGTACAAATATAATGAATACTTCCAAACACGTGTCTCTGATGGAATCTAAGGTTTTTTTAGACGGACCGATGGGATTTGTTTGGCTACTTTTTCCATGTTAGATGAACATCGACCATCGGTTGATATGGACATTAGAAAAAATTGTGGCTGAAATTAGACCAACCCCTTTTGCTTCTTAGGTTCCTTGGTTGGAGAATTTTTCTGGAAAAGAACACTAAGTAAAACGTGACCCAAAAAGCTATTTGAGGAGTTTGATTTGATGCAAGCCTTGCAAATGTTGTGATCCGAGTAATGGAGTTCTATACGCCTCGTACTCAATCAAGGCCAGATTCATCCGTAACCGACGAGGCGATTGGTCGAGGCTAAGCGAAAATCACTTCCATGGGCTTCGATAATAGGATATGAGTCTCCCATGTCAAGAAATCCGAATTTGCCCATGTCATTGCTTTGGCTTGTTGATGGTGTAAGAATAGTTCTAGTTTTGCTCCGGCAAATACCGACGATACAGTAAAGATAGACTCGCTTAATATTTAGCAATAGATGTGATTCATATCGAATTTTAAACTGAGGATATGAAATTCCTATGATAAAGCCAAGGGAGAAATTGTCGAGAGTTGACCCGTCCCGTTTTTTCGCCATTTATTAAACAAAGAAGGGGAGATATGTCCATAATTTGAAAAAATCTAGGGAAAAATATGCAACTGGCTACATAAAAAGAAGAGAAGGATTTGTTGGGCAAATCGATTGGATCCCAAACACCGGGCCTCGAAAAGTGACATCGAGCGGTTGTAGTTGAATGAGGCCCTGCACTTGTTAACATCAAGAAATACAAAAACGAAAGATGCTTTGCCCTATTCTAGGCTCAGGCCCAATTTTAAATGGAAAAAACATTGGGCAGACTCCATTGCTCGAGTCTCTCTCTCTCTCTCTCTCTCTCTCTCTCTCCCTCTTTAATCACGAAATTGAATATGGATTGGGCTCACATACAACGAAATCACACACGACTCTTTGATTCGGCTGATGCAGTAGTTTCGTGAAGTGTAATCTAACGACGGACATCTCGTCCCGTCGAGGCGAAAGACTTTTTGATTTCGATAAGCCTCTCGCTCGCGCTCTGCTGATCAAGGCAAGGGACGAGAGGGCTCCGCCTTCCTAATGCTGCGTTCGAAAGGTTTGGGGCCAAATTTAGACCATTTTGAAATTCAATTCAATATAGGAGGTGGAACTTTTCATAAAACGACGTGTTTGTTCGATGACCGCACGTTTACTCTTCATTTCCATGTTAGCATGAGACATATACAGAACGATTCAAGAGAGTTCGTCCAGAGCGATTCTTGCATGCTTCCGAATCATGTTCGCTCAATTATTCTTAACCATAAAATAAAGAAAAATGCGTATCGTTCACTTTTGCGCCACAACTTTTTACTGGATCACTTGAGTGCAAAATTGGAAGAAAGAAATCACTAAAGGTTTGTTTGGTAATGCTTCTATTCTAGAGAATAATTTCACTTTAAAAATAGTATTTTTCTATTTCTATTCCTTAAAATAATTTCTTAATAAAATAATATATTTCTAATTACACAAAATTTATATTATTAGAATGGAAAAAGAACGAGAATGCGTTTAGTACGATTCATAATTTTTTTTTGCGACGTAGAATTTCTTTTGATATTTAATAATTTTTAAAGTTTTTTTTTTCTTTTGTTATTCTTCTTTGTTGTGGCCATTGCCGACTATAGCGATGGTCGGTAGCAATCTTGATCGGAGGGTGGCAAGCGACGGTGACGATGGGCGGCGACGACAATCGGTGGTCGGCCAGCGGCGGCGACGGTGGCCGGATATCAATGGGCGGTAATGGGGG
This sequence comes from Eucalyptus curtisii, assembly GCA_017140595.1. NCBI lineage: Eukaryota > Viridiplantae > Streptophyta > Magnoliopsida > Myrtales > Myrtaceae > Eucalyptus > Eucalyptus curtisii. The sequence continues at coordinate 33,544,031 of CM029500.1, forward strand.
CCAAGGAGGAAAAAAAGGCAGAAAGAAAAAGAAACAATAATTCATTTATAGAAATTGTTCCCGAGAACAACAAACTAATTTTTTATATTTTTTATTTTCGTTTCAAATTTATATCCTCACCACTTTTCTATTCCGAATAATAAAAAAATTAATTGACGTTACCAAACATTTTTGTTTTTTTGTTTTTTTGTTTTTTAACTCGGAAGAATAAAAAAACAGAAATTGAGAGAAATAAAAATGTTACCAAATAGGCTTTAAGGGCGCGTATGATAATCATTCGGTTCAAGAAATAGTTTCTGGAACATATAAGATTTTTCTATTTCTATTTCTAGAAGAGTTTATAAGCAAAAATAACCGTGATAACGACACAAAATTTCTTCCTTTTGGACGGCGACAGACCGGCAGATAGCGGTGATGGACGGCGGCAACGGCCGGCGACCGACGGACTGTGGTCGGCGGCAACGGATGAAGAACCGGTTGACGAGCGATGAAAAAAAAAATTTATTTCTCATTTCTATTCTAGAAATAGATAAGTAGAAAATTTCTACTTCTGATTTTTATTCCAAACATATTTCTGGAATATAAATCTATTCCAGAAATAAAAAAAAAAACGGAATAAATTTATCAAACGGATTTCTATCCCAGAAACAGGTCTGAAATAGAAAATTTATTTCCGGAACAGAAATATGCAGTTGTCATGCACCCCTAAGTGCCTTTGACAATAAATTACAGCAAAAAATCACATTTGGTTTTTTTAATAAAATACTAGACTTTTTTTGTTCTAGAAAAAGGAAAACAAGTTCAATGTAGACTATGGGGTAGCTTTTTTATAATCATACGCCGCATCCTCTTCTGATTGAATTTCTTTCTCAACATAGGCAAATCTTTCTCTGACGACGTTCCCACTTGCTGGGAAAATCGCTTAATTTATCTAAGTTATGATTTATATCAAAGTTAGCTTGATACGAAAGTTATTATTCTTTCAATATCATTTTTCCTAAACTGAAAAAGATCACGTGGGAAATCCTCATGAACTACAAGGCTAAGACTGAAAACTGAACAAGCTGGCTTCCATCGCGATGTGCAATGATTCTTCATCCATCAGAGAGACGTTGGAAGAACGGGGCTATCAAATCAAACGCGTGTGGAAAGACCACTCCAAAGTTCATCAGTGCAAACCGACAAGGTCCCATGGAAAAGTCGCAACTTTGAATGGAATCCCAAGACAAAATGACCAAATTTAATCCGCCCCACTAAGAAAAAACTAGCACTCTCTCTCTCTCTCTCTCTCTCTCTCTCTCATTCATTGATAAAGCCCCAACAGCTCTCTTCCTAAGATCGGTCCGACAACCACACTTGGCAAGTCTGAAATGGGAAGTGCACGGATGCACATGCTCTTCCTCCTCTTCCTAGCCGCCGTAGCCATTACGGCCGCTGGATCCGGGGACGAAGAGCGGCGGCGGGAGGCGGACAGGGTGAGGGGCTTGCCGGGACAGCCGGCGGGGGCGAGGTTCAGGCACTACGCCGGGTACGTGGAGCTCCAGCACTCCAACGAGCACAAGGCGCTCTTCTACTGGTTCTTCGAAGCTCAAACCGATGTTGCTCGCAAGCCTCTCGTCCTCTGGCTCAATGGAGGTCTCTCTCTCTCTCCTCTCTCTCTCTCTCTCTCTTAGTCACAGCAAATGCGGTATGAGTATTTTGTACGGTCTTGGATTGACTTCGCTGCCGTTGGTCTTACATCTTTTTATCCGTTCAACCCGTCTTGAACTCCTCAAACCCTCGTCAGTGAATGAACCCAGAAAACATCTACACCAGCTACACCTGTCTTCAACCCCCGGTTTTCCAGTCAATATTTCTTGTTCAAGTCGTCACCTTCTTTTGAATTCCACCCTTTAAACGGTCCGATTACGCCGTGGTCATTACAACAAAGCTGTTCGAGTTATCTCAAGGAAATAAGATAAGAGTGCATAATAATGCGTGCAGCGACACGTGGCAAGTGCATTATCTTCTTGGTAACTATACTAAAACGAAACGTAGGCGTCCGCCACTGGCCTGACCATCCGGAACACCAGAGCAGAGCCATTACCACCGCTTTTGTCTGCATGTGTCTATTGTATTCAACTTTACCGTATAAAAGCATAAATATTTTCTTTTCTCTTTTCAAGATCAGAAGAAGAAGATGCCATATTATTTAGTAACCGAAGCCGAGCGAGTTGCGAAAGCTCGCATCGGGAACCGCATCATGGGCACGCATGCAATGCCGTTCGGGATCCTATCCTGAAGACTGTATGTAGGCACTCAGAGAGAGAGAGAGAGGATAAAGCCTAAAGTATAAAAATGCGTTTTTTTTTTTTTTTTTTTCCGGCAATTTTTAGCTGTCAACAAGGAGAGACTTTTCCTCGGGAGCCAGCTTTTAGGCACCAAAAGAAAAGTTGAGGGAGCATCTCCATCCTCTTTTGCTTTTTAGAAAGGCGTGTCTGATTAAATCTACAAGTAGACAAAAAAGCAACTTTATTTCTGTTTTTCGCTAAAATTAAGGAAATCATTCGAATTATAGATGGATTGGGTGCTTGAATTGAATCAGGGCCTGGATGCTCGTCCGTGGCCTATGGAGCTGCACAGGAACTGGGTCCGTTCCTGGTCAGGAGGGACCTCCACAATGGAACCCATCTCGTTCTCAACAGATTCTCCTGGAACAGAGGTATATCACAGTGTGTTTCCACTGTCGAATCTGCTAATTGAATTTCTCAGATCTCTGGCATTGCAAAGAAGAAAAAGAAGAAGGGCCGTCCTTTGATCGTTGAGAACATTTTGAATTTTGTGAATGTATGCAGCGGCGAATCTGCTCTTCTTGGAGGCGCCGGTGGGGGTCGGGTTCTCGTACTCCAACAACACGGAGGACTTGAGCAGGCTTGGAGATCAGGTCACGGCCAATGACTCTCACTCGTTCTTGATGGGTTGGTTCAAGAGGTTCCCGAGTTTCCGATCCCACGACTTCTACATCGCTGGAGAGAGCTATGCAGGTTTTAACCGTCGATCAATTGAGTTTTAAACATCTAAAGAAATGCACGAATGCCGAAGGCGTCGCGAGTTTAATTACGCCTTTTTCTTTAAGAACGTTAGGATTCGAGTTTGACCAATCGGTGAAAAGTCTGTAGCTTCCTGCAGTGCTTGTCTGATTTATTATATGCATCGTTTTTCATACGAGGTGCTTAAGGTTTCCTTGTGTTTTAGGGCATTACGTACCTCAACTCGCAGAAGTCATTTATGACAGGAACAAGGGAGGACGTGGCTCCTTCATCAATCTCAAGGGTTTCATGGTGAATTCATTGGCCTTCCACGATTTCTCTTTTTTTCTTTTTCTTTTTTTAAACATTTTAAATCCCAGTTCAAGCTACAAGAAAGATGTGGCACAGCTATTGATACAACAGAACTAATTATATATAGCCTATGAAGAATGCTGTTTGACGTTACTATTGGGTAGCTTAGCTTCAACTGCATAGTAACAATGCCAAAACACAGATCGGGAACGCGGTGATCAACGATCCGACGGACTCCAAGGGATTCATCGACTACGCGTGGAGCCATGCCATCATCTCGGACCAGCTCCGCGACGGCATCTTCAAGGAATGCGACTTCATCTCGAGCAACGGGACCGAAACCCCGCTCTGCACATCCCTCATCAGGGACTTCGTGGTAGCTTACTCCGACATCGACATCTACAGCATCTACACCCCAGTCTGCGACCTCCCTGCCTCGTCTCGCTCCCAAAGGCTCTTTGTCTCGCCTCGGCTTTTCGCCGGCCATGTGAGTCTATCCTCATCTGTTCCGTTTTCGTTTTATCCTGAATCTACGAGATTAGAGTCAGAGCTTGTCCTCGCTTCCCACGCTGCCCCTTAACAAACATACATATTCGTTCGCGGTGTTTGATTAATCAGGAGCTGTGGCGGGAATTGCCGTCGGGTTACGACCCGTGCACGGAACAGTACGTCGAGGAATATTTCAACAGGAAAGATGTTCAGATCGCCCTCCATGCCAATCTCACCGGACTCCCTTATCCCTACACAACTTGCAGGTACTCTTTCCTCTCGAGATCAGATCATTTCAAACAGTAAAAAGATTGAATCAAAAACAAAACTTGAATCTGTTCAGAAATCGCAGTGCTAAGAATGGGTAATCCTGGGTAATGCTCTGTTTTACAATTAAGCGTCGAAACATCAGAGAGAGACAATCTGAAGCATGCACTGACAGATCGTCATGTGTCAATTCAATGTTTTTCTTTCTGTTCAGTACTTCTTCCGAAGTGATTTTAATGCCTTCTGGTGCTGGGAACATGGGACTGTCGCTTATTTCTCCTTTTCATACTTCCTGTCCTACCTGCATGTGGTCGCGTTTACAGTCCGCATCCATTCATAGCAGCCCCTCGGTGCTTCGTTGTCATTCGTTCCCGTCCTCAACCCCTCTCTCTTCTTGGCCCCTTGCCTTGTACTGAAAATGGCTGCACCGGTCGCCATTGAATGCACCCTTTTAATGTTCTTATCTTGAAGTTTTCACTCGACTCAGCAGTCAAAGATGGAGTTAAAAGAGAAGTGAATTAACGCTGTTGTCATGTGCAGTCGCGTGATCAAGTGGAAGGATTCCGCAGACACCATATTGCCCATCATCCGCAAGCTCCTGGACGGGGGCCTTCGGATCTGGATCTACAGGTACTCTCCCGCGATCCGACATCTCTCTCCCCTCCTCTCTTCTCAAAACGATGAATTTAGGGACTTCCGTTATCGGAAAAAGGGTATAAAATTTGACGGGAACTTCGCGAATGCAGCGGCGACACCGACGGGAGAGTGCCGGTGACCGCGACGAGGTACAGCGTGAACGAGATGAAGATGCGGGTGGAGGAGGAGTGGAGGGCGTGGTTCCACAAGCGGCAGGTGGCCGGCTGGGTGGAGAGGTACCAGGGCGGGCTGACGCTGGCGACGGTGCGCGGCGCCGGCCACCAGGTCCCCGTCTTCGCCCCCGATCAGTCCCTCTCGCTCTTCACCCATTTCCTCGCCACCGACGCCTTGCCAAATTCCCGCGACTAGCGAGCCGATCCCAAAGCATGCATTTCGCTTCTGTCTTTGAAAGGGCTTTGATTTGACGAGTGAACGATCGATAATTCGTCTTAAGTGATCCAGAATTTCTCGTTGTTTGCATTGAGATATGATAGCAGTAGCACCATCGACCATGCCATAAGTCGAAAAAGATGAAAATTTCCAAGACACAAGATAACACGATACACGATCCAGTTCTTAGTTATTTCAAGAAACGCGACAGAGAAGAAAGAGAAAGCTGATTATTACTCGAGTAGCCCCTTCTCGAGGGATTCACAGTCCACGAGGTAAGCGAACCCGTAGGCCATGTTCTTGAGCGTCGCGACGTGCAGGTCCTCGCTCGACGTCGCCGTCGCGTCGGTCGAGAAGAACACCCGGAACCCCCGCACGAACGCCTCCCGCGCGTTCGTCTCGCAGCACAGGTTCGTCATGACCCCGGTCACGATCACCTCCCGCACGCCCATCCCCGCCAGCCGCTCCTCCAGGCCCGTGCCCCGGAACGCGCTGTACGTGAACTTCCGCACGACAGGGTCGCCGGCGGCCCGGTCGAGCCCCGGCATCAGCTCCGCCTCGGCGGTGCCGTCGACGATGCGGGAGTCGAGGCCCCACCACTCGGCGAGCATGGGGTAGTCGGCCGGGTCGGCGTCGCAGTGGCGGGTGAAGAAGACCGGGATGGAGGCGCGCCGGCAGAGGCGGATGGTGGCGTTGAGCGCCGGGAGGATCGGGCCGGCCATGGAGGCGAAGTGGTTCTGGACGTCGATCACGAGGAGGGCGCAGGATTTCGGGTCGGGCTTCCGGGTCCGGATGTTGTACTGGGTGTAGGACAGTGAAGGAGGGTCGACGGATTTGGCGGCCATTGATTTTGATTCCGGCGGGCGGTCGACGGAGAGGAGAGAGGGCTTTCTGAAAGGGTGGGGGAAGGAGAAGAATCCATCGTCGATGTTTGAGGTTGTTCTTTTGTGGGGAGTCGAAATTACTAGTTTGCCCTCCGAGTGGATGATCGATTATTGGTTCTAATTTTTTTGCATTGTTGGCCTCTCACATCACATTACGTCGTTTATCATAGATTAATTGAAGGCGATTAAATTGGCTGAGAAGATTATTGGATGGAATTAGAGCAGTTGATGTGTAAGCTGTTTAATTCCCACTCCACTATATGGACAAAGTGCATATCGAATTTAAGTGCGTATGCATCAGATCGCCTATTTTAAAGTTGACACGCATTGATGTATCACATGCATTGAACATGGGTTGATGCTTGTGGAAGGACGAACCAAATGCCAAGAGGGAATCGCGGGGCCGATTATTGAATCTTGTCGGAACAGAAATGTTACGCAATGATTGTCACCTATTAAACTCACGAGAGTTGCCTCTAAAGTCATACCATAATGACTATTTGGATATATTGATAGGAGTGTTAACGGTTCAATTTGGGTTTTCAGGAAATCCGAACCAAACCAAATACGAACTGAAAACCAGATTCGATTTGGTTCGGTTTTTTGTTTTTTTTTTCTTTTTTTTCTCTTGCCTTTTGAAACCAACCTAAATAAAAGATGAGAAAGAAGAGAGATTTTAAGTTGGCTATTTAATTTTTGTTGAAAATTCCAAACTAAAAATACATGAAATTTCGATTCGATTTAGGTTTGACACCCCCATAATATTGGTGGAATTAATTATATGCTAAGTAGCACCAACATTGATACGCGACACGCGACATGATACGACACGACAAGCCAACACGTCGTTTCTTAAAAAACAGAAAATTCCAACACGTTGTATATTAAATATATATTTCTATATATACATAATAAATTATCATTTTTATAATTATTTCAATCAAATTAATTTCAATCAAATTCACAAATAAATAAATAATTAAAAAAAGCCTAAAATGAATATACACTAAAAATATTTATCATTCATTGTTTCAATTTGACAAATTCAACTCTATTTCAATAATTCATAAAATTTGGAGAAAAAACAAGCGATCCATATTATGGACTAATATGTTAGATATGTTGGAAGAGGAGAAAAAAAAACTTAAGGGGTGAATTGTGTATCATGGGAAATGGGAGTCAGAAAAGAAGAGAAAATTAGGTTTTTCTTCTTTCTCCATTTATTATTTTTATTATTGTGTTTTATTTTTTTCACAAATATATATTTTGACCTCTCATTTATTTAAATTTTAAAATTGACGTCGATATTGGAATCACATATCGAAAACTCGTATTTTAGAATTCTAACAAGTGTCGAGAAAGTTGATCAGGTGTCGATTTTTGGACACATGTTGATCGAAAGTATCGAAAAGTGTTAGAGAGCGTAACACGCAGCGTGATCCAAGTATCGACACGGGCGAAGATCTTAGAGAGTGTCGATATTTCGTAGGTTATATGGTATGCATTTGTCGAAGGGCATTTCTAATATGCAAAAGTATACAATTGGCCCATTGCCCGAGTAAAGCAAATCTAGTGGCGGATTGAGTCTTTAAGGCCCATGGACGAAACGAGCGCTCTAGTCGGATCTAAAATCTGTTTAGAGGCCCTTTTTTGTCATGCGATAGTGGTATCACGTAAAGCAATGAAATGAAGAAATTTCTTTGGAGCAAAAAAAAAAAAAAAAACCACAGAAGGGCTGGTGAAATCACTTTGCTTGGCAGGTGATTTCTAAATCTGACTGCCATTTCGGAGTGCTAAAGTTTCCGGTTGAAGAGTCGATTACGTCCTGCATTGTTGTTCGGAGTTTTTGTGCCTCTTTTTTGAGAGGGGGGGTTGAAGATGACGTGGAGCATCGCCATCGCTCAGTCAAGCTCTGGTGCCTTCTAGACCCTTCTCCGTCTCCGACGAAGGACGTATTCTCCACGTTCGCACACGCACATTCGCATTTGCCGCAAAGCGAGAGAGCTAGAGGGAGGGAGGGAGGGAGAGGGATGTCGTACTTGTTGCCGCACCTGCGCTCGGGATGGGCGGTGGATCAGGCCATCCTCGCCGAGGAGGAGCGCGTCGTCATCATCCGCTTCGGCCACGACTGGGACGACACCTGTATGCAGGTACGTAAACCAACCCGCCCCCCCCGCGCGCGATCGGCTCTGCGATTTCGTTGTATTGCCGTCCTCGTCTGCTGAGGTCGAAATGCGTCGATCGCTTCCATTTGAATTTCACCGCATCCGTTCATCGGGTCTTCGTAATCTACTTCCGTTTCCGCTCCTTTAGATTTTCGGAGATGCAGAATGCGAGGAGGAACGGAGATTCTCTGATTAGGATCGAGAGAGGAGGTAGATTTTCGCGCCAATTTCGAATCGTCTTCAACATTTTCTATTCGATCGCCTATTTTTTTTCCTTTTAGCAGCAGATCGATATGGAGTTCTGCTTTCTGTTCATGTTAGTTCTCTCCTTCTTTGCAGCAGATGTTCGTGTTCATTCGCATCTTTCGCTGTTCTTCATCGCATTCGGGTATTCTTATTTTTATTTTTTGCGTTCCCCGAATTTTCCGCGAATATCCGAGGGATATATTGCGTCATATTTCGGGAGTGACTGACTGACTGGCGGAGAAAATAAAATTAAAAAAAAAAAAAAAACAGGCTAAATAAACACACGCGCCGAGCGGCCTCGAAACGCAGCGTAGAGCGCGTGGGTCTCACGCGCGAGGAAGAAATACCGCATAAAATATATACCCGGCATCCTGCCTGCGAGCGACGCATTTTTCAGACGCTCGTCTTCCAAAGTTCCAAGCCCGTCGCTCTGCATCCTTTCGCTAGGGCTCCGGAAAAGCAGCAGAGAGGCGAAGCGATCCGATCGTCCGATCGGTCGGGTCGGGTCGAACCATGTCGTACCTGCTGCCCCACTTGCACTCCGGATGGGCCGTCGACCAGGCCATCCTGGCCGAGGAGGAGCGGCTCGTCGTCATCCGCTTCGGCCACGATTGGGACGAGACCTGCATGCAGGTTCTCCCGCGCGCTTTCGACTCTCTTTCATTCTCGATGACTGGATCCTACTCCGTTGCGGGGTTCTGGGTTCGTATGGGATTAGTTCTGTCTGCGAATTTAGGGTTTCGAGAATTTAGAACCAGTAGTCAATTTTTACGTGTTCGCGTGATGGTTTTCTGCTTCTTAATCGTGCTGCTTCTGAGCTCAGCTTGGAAACTTTTGTCCTTTGGAGCTGATTGGAGCTCGACTCGATTTTCTTTTGCTTGCTTGGATCGGTGCTGATTTCCTCTCCGATCATGCGATCAATTGAATGTATTAGGTTTTTGAGGATCTTGGGTCAATTCGAGAGATGCGTCGAGCGTTGTTGGGAGTTCTCTCCGTTCTTCTGCTAGTGGTTTAGGTGGTTTTAGTTGAAGATTTTTGTTCATTCTTTGGTTGTGGTGTGATCTGGAGTAACCCTTCTTGGCCTTTAGCTTGGGTTCCCAGAAACAAATTTGCCGATGCCCTTCGTCATTGGTCTTTTGGGGAAATGGCTCAATCGGTGGTTTTTCTGTGCTAATTTACTTTAGAAGTTAAGAGGTGTCATTTCTAACTAGTCATGCCTATTACTGAAGGACATTCATGTTCTATCAAAAACAAAAATTGAACAGCTGCTTGTGTCCTGGGATCTTTATTTTTGTCCTAGTTTTGTGTCGAATGTGCTGGCATAGACATTTGTTGTATGCAAAGGAAAACGTGATTAAATAGTCGGGGGAGAAAGCAGTCTGCATTAGTTGCTTACTACTTGCTTTTTTGTGTTTTCTTTTCATTGTTCATTTGGGTTTACTTGGTGATGGCGAGAGGATTCTCTAGAAAGCAGTGGCCAAATTATCGGGGATACAAACCATTAGTTTCTTAAATGCTCAATGAACCAGTTGCGCGGCATGCAGGAACAATTAATTCAGGTGGAGTGTTTAAATGCGCTGTGTAGCCACTGGATCTATATGGTACTTCTGATTGTCATCTAACTATGCCAATGGTATGAACCAATGCGCAGTGTTGTGAAGGTTAAATTGACATTTGCCCTTAGAGATCTCAGTTAATTATTTTGATAGAGTGAAAAAATAGAAGAATCATTTCTATGCTGATTATGCCTTGCTTCCTGTATGCATCACGAGGTGTCATGTTATTGTCAAATCACTTCTATAAATTCAAGTACTGCTGACCTTTTGGGTTATAATACGTGTGAATTTGGGTTTTGCAGATGGATGAAGTGCTGGCATCAGTTGCGGAGACCATAAAGAACTTTGCTGTCATATACCTTGTGGACATAACTGAGGTGCCTGATTTCAACACCATGTATGAGCTTTATGACCCGTCCACAGTCATGTTCTTCTTCAGGAACAAGCACATTATGATAGATCTTGGAACTGGAAACAATAACAAGATCAACTGGGCTCTCAAGGATAAGCAGGAATTCATCGATATTGTCGAGACGGTGTATCGAGGGGCTAGGAAGGGTCGTGGTCTGGTCATTGCTCCCAAGGACTACTCCACTAAGTACCGCTATTAATTCTTTGTGCCAAACTGTAGTTATTGGGTGCATGTAAGTTTTCAGAAACCCATCGCGACCTTTGTCTCCTGAATTTGACTGAAACTGTCATTTAATGAAATACTCCATACGAACTTTTCTGCATGGAGCTTTTCTGACTTGGTACAGCGTATTGGATAATTTGATAAAAGTTATGACTGCTCCCTTATTGTGTTGTCTGGCTGATATGATGTTTCTTTTGTGTATGAATGATGTTATTGAATCGACAAGAGCAAGAAGGGATAGCTCCTAAGAGTTTCGTAAAGATTTGGCCAGGTTCAGCCAACAATGGCGATGAAATCATTAGTGCATTTCAGAATCTTGAAAAGGTAATCAAGATGATTTTTAGAATATTGACGCCAAGGTAGAGTTTGTCAGTCGGTGCGATTTTTTTTTTTTTAACGTCTGGTCAGACTGTTCTTTCTCTATCATCGAGATGGAGAAGTCACGCTTGCCAAATTTGATAGCAAGGGCAGGGGCAAGCTCTCTTGTGCCCTGATATGGCTCAATTTACGCCTTATCGTCAATAGTTCAATGATATCTAATGGCAGAGATGCCAGCAACCCAATCTGTAATTAGTTTTGGTCATGACAAAAGGCTGAAGCCTCGAGTTTTGGAAAACTGCGCGGGTAGAATATAGAATACAACCATCGAGTCCCACCTTGAATGTTCGTTTCCAATTCTGTTGGGACGATGATATGAAGGTTTAATATGTTAGCAGCTAAATGATGTAAACATTTATGGCATTAATCATCTATATCATAGGCAATTCAATAGTTGCATCGAGCATCTGTATCAGATATTCCCCCGACTTTGGGGGTGGTTATCGAAATTGTCCTGCGTGCCTCTGACTTCTTTTTGGGTATGTTCTAACTATACAATGTGATGTCACATCTTCTTTTGCTCTTTAGCTGATCCCACTTTGCTTAGAGCTGCTTCTACTAGCTCTACGACCGTTACACCAATGAAATACCACGTCATCCCGGCTAACAGTACCTGCATCCACGAGCTGTTAACGATGTCCAGCGCTATAGATCCGCCGACGTGCTGTTGCAACTCGCCAACCATTCCATCCCCAACTTGTGACCTCACAATTGCAGCGGCAACCGAGGCTGCACAGACTGGAAACGCCCACCATAGTGGGTTCCTTGAAGTATTCCTCTTTGTGCTCGGACGGGGATCGCGTCTCTTTTGCTTTTTGTTAGATGAGGACTCCTTGGAAACTCTAGGAGCAGATTCCTCCTCAGTTGCGCTTGCAGGCGGAAGCGCATGGAGAGCGGGAATCCAATACTCATCGTGGTACGAGAGGCTTGCGGTGGTTCGTCTGGCATTCGCAGATTTGACACCTGCCAATTTCCTAGAAGCCGCGGCATCGCGGAGTTTCTTGAGGTCTGGTTCCCTTGAATATCCAGTTCTGCGTGTCAGGGCTTTGCTTCCTGTGTCGGGCGATTGCCAGTATATCCAGTTCGAGATCGACCTGATTGCCTGGATAGCTGAAACTCGAGCCTTCATTTGCAGATCAGTCTGCTGGAAATGAACTTCCAATTACTACATATCTTGGCATAACAGCATTAGTACAGAATGCAAATACAAAAACAGGCGATACATATTTGTCTCCTGAGTTTTGTTATGAAAGGCAAATAAATCATGAGGCAGATGCAGACTAGGTAGGCACAAATCTTGACTTCAACCAAAGTTTCATGATTTAATAAACTCAAGATTCTAGCACGCCCGAGCCCTCATACTATAATCATAATGAAGAAGAAGCCAAAAATCGACAAGCCTAGCCTCTAATGTGGATTAGGAGAATAATCCGTTGCCCGAGCAGTTCTATAAGGCAAAGCATCTCGTTTGTTCAAATTTGACAGGTCATGAGGCAGTGACTATATCTGTAGGTTGAGAAATCATGATATTTTAGCCTTCCTAAAAAGTCTCCATTCGATTTACACCAATAATTGTCAAGCCCAATTCCGAAATGGCCCATGGGGAGACGCAGTTCAAGTGCAAATTTCGACATGCAGAACTCACTGCTTTCGAGTCTGTAAACTAACCTCATCATCTTTTGTTGCGGATTTGCTCCTTGCCTCGGTAACCCTGGTTTGAAACTTCTTCACATCAACAAATATGTTAGAGACGCGCGAACCAACCGAGTTGCCGGCACCAATTCTTACGTTGCCCCTCGGCTGCTTAGACATCAGAAATTCGAGAGCTGCCAGGTCCGATCTCTCAACAAAACTGTATTCGCAAAAGATTGAAGAGTATAAGTAAAATTCAAATCTCTATAAAAGTAAAATCTAAGGCATGAATCTGAGGCTTGGCAAAACTAAGATGACACCAAATTAAAAACACTGTCAAAGATGCCTGCAGATTGAAGAGGCAGTACCCAAAAACAGAGAGAATAGAAAGATAAGAGGTATACCTGATTTTGGAGCTTAAGCTAAATTCCCACATTTCACCTTTGGCTTTCTAACGCACTCTTTCTTAGTTTTGAATTACGTCATGTAAAACTTTCTTTGAGCATCCTAGTATCCGACACAGTTCTCGACATGACTTTTAACATTGGCAGGGCTTTACTTAAGGATTGATGAGAAATGAGATGAGATCTTACGAGATGCAATCCACGGGACAGGCTTCTATCGCCTCTTGAATTTTATGGTCGGGGTCGGCCCACTGCGCGACTACCCGCGCCCTCCCGTAGACCGACTCGATCGCGAAGGTCCTCTCGGCGCACAAGGCGCATTTCAAGCAGCCGACGCACTTGACCTCATCCACGAACACCGCTCTCTGTTCGCTGTCGGAACCGAGCCACACCGAGTAGATGGGCTTCCCCGTGTAACCTCGAAGTTCAGAGGTCTTCGCTTGTTCCTGAACGGTCACATTACACTCACGGTAAACATCAAGCTTCCAGTTTCGCTTCCATGACTAAAACATGACCTTACGCTTCAAACTCTATCAAACATTACAGAGTAAAAATCAAACGTAACTCCAGCGTTGTGAGTCCTAATTACAGGTCGGCAATACTGCAACCAATTCCTACCGCAAACTACAAACTGATCGTTTACGAATTATATTTCTTGCTCTCCCCGTCTCGTTTCCTCCGTCCCGAGCAACTAAAACAAACGATGACTACTCCATCGATCCGAAACTGGAAACGAGCGAAGGACCGATCTAACCTTGTCGTAGGCGGCGCGGGAGGCCGGATCGGAGAGCAAGGCGTAGGCGTCGTTGAGGATGATGGACATGTCGTGGCCCTCCGGGCCGGCGATGTCCGGGTGGCACCGCTTCTGGAGGGAGCGGTAGGCGAGCTTGATCTGGGCGGGGGAGGAGGAGCTGTCGATGCCGAGGAGGTCGTACAGGTCGAAGTCCGTCATCATCCACGACGCCGAAGAAGACGCCGCTCTGCATGACGATGATGCGGATAAGGCGGAGCGGTGCTTCCTCGCGTCGAGCTCGAACCCAAACCCGAACCCGAACCCGAGCCGGTTGGGCTTCGAGATCGCCGCCGTCGAGATGGAAGCCGCTGGAGAGATTAGGCACGGGCTCGACGAAGCGCGCATCATTTCAGAGCGAGCGAGAGAGCACGAGAGCAGAGCGAGAGAAGTGGGGGCAAAATAAGGTGAGATTTTTTAGATATTTTTGGTGCTCTTTTGGCGCCTCCGACGAGATATTTGTTCGACTTTTTTTTTTTTTTTTTTTTGGCTCTTTGTGATAAATCGTTGTCGAGCTTTTTGAAGGAGTTCCAGCTCCGAACATTTAGGGCGAAGATGAGCGTGATAGACGCCACACGCTAAAGGGTTCAGTCGCGATGTACAAAAATGCTCCACCGGCTTTGCAAATTGAACTCGATTCCTTGCCACGCCGACTTTCCTAAATTTTTCCACATGATTGACTATATTCCTTAAAAATATTAATTTATCGAAAACATTTTCCTTGTTGATAACAATACATGCCCAAAAAGTTTGTGATGACAGATGAAAATATCTTTTGTCTATTCGTTATTATAAGCAGACACAAAAAATCAATTCTAAGAAATTATTTTCCAAAGCAATGATTTTTGGCAAAACCGACAAGCAATGCGTGCACGATTTTGACTCACGTCGGCCCAAGGCATACTCTGATCCAGGACCACAACCCATAGATGTTTTCGCGATCGAGCATCAGAGCTTTTTGATTGCAATTCCCTCGTTACTCACGGTCACCGCCGCAGAAAGACAACGGTAGCAAGGCCTTCGGTCTATACCCGCCTACTCAGACAGGACCCTAAAAGTCCCTTCAACTCCAACACCTACGAATGACGAGGATGGCTTCGATGCGAGGACGCAAAGCATCAGCCAATGTTCTATCATGTGCCGGAACCTGCGCGACATTTCACGTATTGGCTTCCCCTGAAATCCATCTTTAAAAGGACTCTCTGCAGGAGGTGGTTTCATGATCCAAAACTTCCAAGAGAAAAGGAAGAAAGAAAGAACTTCATATCGTTTCATATGCTATCATATAACCAGAAGAGAACGATCAAGTCCATGCCACGGATCAGAAGGATGCAAAGACAATGTAGTCTTTCTCGCAGAAGGAGCATGAGTATGAATCAGGTCGCTAGCCATTGTAAAGAACTGAACTCCTACGTCTATTATTTGAGCTATATAGCATGTAGCCTCGACAATACTTCACTTGCTGTTCGCAGATCCAGAGACTTCAGCACTGCAAACAGGACAGACCTGCCAAGCAAAAAAAAAAAAAAAAAAAGGCCATAGATAAATTGAACCGTTTGCCTCTGCCACATACTGTAAAAGCAAGGATATACAGCAATGGAGAAGGCCTGTCTTGTCTTTCCATACGCAAATATTATGCCCCCACTGTCTTTGGTTAAATTCACAAGCGAGTGATGCAATACACCAATCAGAAATTTATGACCACTTTATTCATGACTATGTATACGGATGTGCCACCTATCAAAAATAAAAGTACGGAGATGGGCCAACCAAAACGAAGTGCTCCTTGTTGGATAAAGAAAACAAACAATCCATGAATCGTTTTTGATAAGATCCATATCCTTCGCTTAAACACAAGTTTCAAGGAAAAACAGGTTTGAGATGAAAGAATTCATACTGCATTAATGGACATAACAACGTAATAAACTAGAGAACCACGACCTTAGATGATTCGAGAGATAATCATACCTTGTTTATTTGCAGCCAATTATTTATGCAGTCTGAATGGTATGAATGTTTGCAAGATAGCACAGTTAGCTTCTCACCATCCTCATAATCCAACCGGCAAATGACACACCTAGAAAAACAAAAATTTTCATTGAGCTATCATGGCACCCAAAACTGAACTATATGTTTGGTGACATGGAATAATAGCAATCTAGGCACTTACGAATCATTGGTGCCATGCTGACTGCTGCCTGTCTTATAGCTAACAGAAGACAGAGAAGCAATTGTTTCAGCTGAAAGCCCTCTATTCTCAGTTCCAACCACTTCACCTAGGGCCAGCAACTCCTGCAGAACGAGATCAATGCTTAACATGATGAAAGCAGGAGATCCACCAAAAGGAAGGACGACAAGCTGTCTTATATTCTTACCTCATATAAGAACTCATCTGGATCAACATCCTCCCACCTGTCCTGAATCCCATCCACACATCAGAAGAAAGAATTCAGTCTTCACTTAAAAAAAAAAAAAAGTGGCCACGACAATCTACAATAAAGCGCATATAACAGTCCTCAATTATTTGACCTAGCCTCCTAGGCTACTATGGGCAGATGGCTTACTAACTGCGTTAGTATTGTTGATTAACTCTTATCAGTATATAAAGAAAGCAGAATGACTATTCATGCTTGCACAAATGCATGAATGTACACATGGCACCTAAAACTTTCGAGCTTGACTATATCCTGCGCAGTCAAAACACTGTCAGGGGTGTAAAATCAAAGCATGCTAAGCATTTCTGCTGGGTAATATGTTCACTCCACTGTTAATTACATTTCAAACAACAGTGTTGCTAACACCATTATTAGCTCTTGCCTCCCACAGCTTGAACTCTTAGATTTTATTGTACAACATATTTTCTAATCATTATAAATTCTTTAAAAACTTCTTCTGAAGTTTAACTTACCCTACGTACAAAAGATATTAAGTAAAGTTCTAGGTAGAATTACATTATCATGAATAACTTCCAAATACCTATTGAAAAGACAATAAGGCCTCTAATTCTTTAATTGAATGACCAATACCCTGCACATTTGTTATATCAATGGCGCACTTCCTATTAGTGATTCCTTGCCCCACCAGAATCATAAGCATGAAGAGGTGGCATAAATTGCCCTTTTTCTGTCTAAGTAGGCCTAGATTAAAAACTTGATCGCCATTAATTCCACTTCCCGCCAACACAGAGTCCACATTAATCAGGCTCTCAACTGCTACAGCTGATATAATGATTATTAAACAGAAAAGGCAACAATTAGAGCAGCTAAGCCGTCTCAACTTTCATCGATAATTTAGTAGGGCTGAGTGATAGGAATGCAGCATCTCTTGAGTTATAAGGGATTCTCAACAAGTTACCCAGAGGCATTGCAACATTCTACCACATGAAGAACCAGCTAGAATATTAAGAAGAAGTCTCAACTATTTTTGCAACTCAAAAGAATAAGAAAAGTTTTAGTATCGCATGTATGTTAAAATATTACCCTGCTAGCACTCCACACAACTTCCTAGTGAGGCAAGGCAACATTAGTCATCCACCAAGTTAGAGAGGGTTAGCACATCTTTTTCAATATGTTTTAACTTTTACCTTTCTCTATATCCAACATCAAACATAGCAGAATCGTGCATGGCATCCATTGTATATGTTCTCCTTCAATCGTTAAAGGATACTCTAGATGTTATTTATCTCCCGTGAACCAATCTCATCTTGTCCTCATTTCCTCAGCACATTGCGCATAAAAACTCCATAATCGTTCCCATCAAGAAACTCTCCAAATACACAATTATCCGGGTAAATTAAACCCAGAGAATAATACAGCCACAAAGGCAAAGGCTCTCTGGCCTGATTATAGTATAGTAACGGAGAAAGAGAAGAAAACGGAGAAAATTGTGGACTACCGACCAAAATTAGCGCAACTCAAACCTAGTCAACAGGATTATTAACCGCGAGATAGAGAGAGCTCCCATGAGACATTCTTCCCATTATTAAAATCATAGCACGTCACCAAGCTTTGAGTATGCCTGTACTCTAGAAAGGACTAGATGAGATATAAACCAATCCAGCATCTTATGGCTGAGAAAGAGACACAGAGAGAGACATCACAGATACCTGATGATTATCATGATGATCCTCTTCTTCTTCATCTTCTTCTTCTTCTTCTTCACCAAGCCCTGCAAACACAAACAGTTTTTTAAAATTCCAGCACTGTCAAAGCAGTAATATAAGGATAGACAAGCGTATCATGAGAAACACTCACGATCATTTAGCCCAGCAAGGGCCAGCATTCGAGCTGCCATTTCTCTCTCCTCAGCATCCTGTAAAGCTCGGGCATAAGCCTCATCACTCGAGAAGTTTTCTGGCTCAAGTTCAACAGCTTGGTTGCTACCTCCATGAGCATCTTCAGCAGCATGCACATCGAAGGCATCTCCATCATCCATATCAGCGCCATCGTGCGAACCCTCGACCTCATCGTCCTCGTCATCAGTTTCATCATCAAGATCCTCAAAATCATCATCCACGTAGCTCCCACCTTCCCAACTTCCATAATCACTGCCGTCATTATTCAGTCTAAGCATCATGTAGGCCCTTTCCTATTCCGGAAACATATATTGTCAGTCGTTGTAAGCAGTCAAAAACAAAGGCGCTTTTGGATCAGAAATTTGTGGTTTGAAAATGAATCAGCGCAGCTTAAAAATCCATTGGCGAGTAAAGATTTGAATCGAGCAAGTCGACTTGTATGAAACCCTATGCAGAGAAAAGGGAAGCAGCAATATCTAAAAGCACAACAACGCGTGTAGGGACTTTGAGGTCCAAGCTAAACAGCCATTCTACTAAACCAGAGTATGAAAACTTGAACGCAGGTCAATTCAACGACAAGGGACAAATCCATGTTCCAGCAATAGCAAAACGAGATCAGGTCTTCAAAGTCTGAATTTCAACGACACGGACTCGAGAAGACCAAAACACTGCGACAATCAACTGTCCTCCAAAAACACGATCGCAACTAACTTTGAGAATTACCGAGCAGCCGAATTTTCATCCATCGGAACAACGAAACACAATCTTTAAGCCAACGGATGAAGAGAGAGGGAGAGAGAGCGACAGACAGACGGAGACGGAGACGGAGTACCTGCTCCTGCAGCGCACGGGCGAGAGCAAAGTCGGCATCGACCTGACTCAAGTCGGTGAACGGAGTCCTGCTGGCGGACGGCTGATCCGCCTGCGGCTGCGGCGGCTCCTCCGCCGCCGCCGCCGCCTCCCCATCGCCCCCTCCCGCGACCGCCCGGAGCCATCGCCGCCGCCGCCATCGCCGGCGGCGCCGAGGCCATCGGGCGCGACGGGGGCGGCCCCGTCGACGACGACGGCGGGCGCGGGGCCCTCCTGCGGCTCCACGCGGGCCAACTCGTCGCCGTCGATCTTGGCCACTTGCTCGCCGACGTCCGCCATCAGGAAACCGATTCGAGAAACCGGGGAGACCGGGAGCGAAATCGGGACGGAGGGCCGGAGATGTACGGCGCCGGTGGAGCGATCGGAGAGAATCGGAGGCGCACGGAGAGAATTTGAAGATGAAGATGTCGTTCGAGCACGACTTCGATTGTGGAAACGAGAGAAAAAGAGATGACGGATCGGGTGGGGGGCTTTTTAAACTTGTGAAGAAGCAGAGGAGCTTTTTCGTAGGCGTCTCGATTTTTTGGTGTGTATGCGTGTGGAGGAATTCCGTATCCCCGGACCACCGTAAGCCCGCCGAACGTCGCGCGTTGGATGGCTCGACCCCGCGCCGGACCTGCTCGATCTAACGGCGGAGACGGAGCGGGCGCACGAGCGTGCCGGGTGGGGTGGACGGTGCGGAGGATTTCGGTGAGCGGGAGTGGGCCAAGCCCAGAGGACGCAGGCCCCCGTCGTAGGGGTCACGTCGCTTGCGTGGACGGATTTGACCCCTGCGGGCCGGCCCAACCGCGGCTCGTCGGACCCGACCCGATCGCTTTCGGCCCAGAAGGAGTGGGCCCGTCGGGTTCGTACGTCACATCCCTGTAAGGCTGGGAATCTAATGAAAGCTCTCGAAATCTTTCCTTGGATAGTAGTCAGGCTTTTTAGTCAAGAACGGCATATTAGGTCCCCCAAAGGCTCAACAAGCAAAAGATTGGAAAAAGATCGATCGCACCACTTTATTGGTTCGGACAAATACTACTGGATCGTACCATAGAAACGAGTTTGGAACGATTCCCATTTCGAATCCCAGCCACCCAGACCGTTCCAATTCCATCAGAAAACTTAACTCCCCGTGATCACGGTCCCCAAACGCGTCTATGAAAGGATTTTCAGATCCCCTCCGATGGGGCATCTCGTCGGCCACCTTGAAGTACAAGGCAAGTGAAAAAAAAGCCTCGAAATAGTTACGATTGACTTTTAGAGGATTGGACATTCTGTTCTTGGTTTTTTCTCTATTTTTCAATTAGTGATGTGATTGAGCGAAACCTAATCCACGAGCGCACAGTGTCGTAGCGCGACATTATTATACAGGTCGAAATTAGGCAAAAATCCAGGGGCGGAGACTCGGCGAGAGAAAAATCCACGCCCCCACGACCTTCGCGTACACTCAAATTCGAACAATTCGTCAACGGAAAGGTGAAAATTCATGAGTGGAAAACGTCGCATGAAAGGTCTCCGCTTTCACATTGCGTCTAGCCGGACACTCCCAAGATACCGCAAGAGAACAAGAAATAAATACATATTATAATGGGAAAAATTAATAATAATAATTGAGCTCGAGTTGAATAATGGAGCAGAGCACACCCAATAAATGATTTGTTTTCATTCTTTATTTTTTATTTTTTTTAATATTTTGGGGTCGTGTCATTTTCTTTACAATAACTCCAAAAGCTAAGGGAGAGAGAGATGGGCTCCAGCTGTAATGACAGGTTGACAATTGTAGTTCCGGTCTGGGCGAATTTTCCCCCTCCAAAATTGATCGCATCGCATCCCCCGCCTCCAAGAAATAACATAATCCTGTCGGGTCATGACATGCTTCGAGTCCTTGCGATTCGGGTCGATCGGATTCAGGCTACAGAGCCACAATTAAGGATAAGCACAGTTCCATAATAGAATTCGAAACCAAAGAAGTGGACCTGTAAAAATCTATTTAATTTCAAATTTTAATATATGTAATTCGACGGATGAATTCTACAATCACTAGTCTAAACTTCTATTTAATGACTGATATATTTACCTTATTAATATTTCATATTATTCGCTATCTAAATATAAGTCGTCATTAATGGATTATGGCAATAAATGATAATTATCAAAAGTAATAATCCACTACAATCGTTTACTTAATTATATAAGTAAAACTTTAATGGACCTTGAAATCAATTTTAAAACCCGTGATGGGATAAGTTCCAGATTCTAAATATATAGTATTTTAGATTTCAAAATACGATAAGCATGTTCTAATTGGTAGATTCGATGTGAAATAGTACGAAATTTGAAATCGCTAATCCATAACTACAATTAGCCCAACTTGATGTGGGGTCAAACTAGAGCGAATAAGGCTCTCATCAGAGGCCGCGCGGGGGTCGCCCGCCTGCGCCTAGGCCTCGACCAGAGTTGCCGGCAAGCCCCCGGGTCCGATCGATGATATCGATAAGATGTCTACGAAAGGGAAGTTCGAAAGCATCGTGACAAGATCAACGGCACACCGGAACACAAAAACTCGCGACTCGAATTCTATCTGGATTCCCTTTTTTTTTTCTTGTGGTTGGAGTGACATGGCACGTGTCCGTTGTAATCTCCCCATGCACAGAAGAGGACGTGGTGTCTATGAATGGACCCGACACTGATCACCACGTGCGGGAGATAAAAAAGCATACACGACCCGTCTCGTTTTACGTTTGCATCATTAACTAGTTTTTCTTAGAATATAAATTTCCCCTTTTATAAAAAAAAAAAATTCAAAAAAAAAAGGCAAACTAAACAGATGCTACGCCTCAAGAAATGTGGGGTTCGAAATTATTTTTAAAAAAAATTAAGAAACATTAAGATGACCGTCGACGATGCATTTGCCGATTTTTCTAATGTTCACTCAATAGTAAGAATCCGTTTAATTCACAAAAAATTGATAATTTCAAAAATATTTTTTTAAAAATAATCACTTTTATTGCTTATAAACATGAATGAATAACAAATATTTTTATCATCTATGAAATTATTTATGCAATTATTATAGATAATGAGAGTATTTTCTTTTGACTAATTATTTTAAGTCATATAGAAAACCGTTTACTGAAAAATATTTTTTAAATCATTTATTTTCTTCAAAACAAACCAACAAAGCTTAAGTAAAAATACATTTCCAATATTTCAAAGTTTTTGGGAACAACGTCATCAGTCGAAGCAGAAGTCACGCTGAACGCTCATGTCATCTGCCCATAATCCAATAACATATTAAATGAACCCATCGGAATACCATCACGGGCAACGGCATAAATGGTTAGGTCTTGTTGCATAGAAATGATTTAGGATAATGATACAAATGATCCATAAATTATAAATTAGTTTAATGTGATTTGAAAACTTTAGCTCGAGGTATAACGTCGATCTCGAACTTTTAATTTGTTTAACTTGGTCCGTAAGCTATTGATATATGTTCAATTTTGTTTATAAACTGCATAAAAATGTTCAATGACGTAATTTCATCAATTTAAGTTCAGGGATAATATTTGATATTTTCATACATACCATGGACTAAATAGAATATATACTGAAAGTCAGTGGACAACATTGAACGAATTCAAAATTCATGGATGACATTACATGTCGGTTTATGGTTTATAAATTGCATTGTATATTTAATCAAAATTTATAGACTATTTGAGTATGTGATTCTACACCTTTTATGTCGTGGCCCACGACATTAGAAATTGCATAAAAGTCCTCACTAAATCTAGAAAGCTTTTTTTCGTTTCGAACCAAAGTCTTACGTAAAGGAAGGGACCATCCATGCCCCAAACCGCACACAGCCCCCGATCCGAGGAATACATGTCGAGAGACTCTTCTTCCGGGGGTCCATTGAGGTCATTTCATAATCATCACCAAAACCCGAAATTATTTTAAAATACTAAATTAAGATCACGATCGAAAACTCGATTATTCTAATAGCGCGCAACATGGAATGTTCCGCCACGTAGTCGCTTAAACAAATCGGACGAGATCAAGTATTATAAGTACATCGAATCCGTGGCGCAATTATGCACTGCCGCTTTGTACAATAATAATGACGATTATCATTAATATTATAATATCCGACGGTAGTGGTTAGGTCAAGGACATAGAACGCGATAATTATTCATTCAATTAAATCGGCGATTTAAACAAATCATAGGAGCAGGGTAATCGACGCGTCATCAGTAGAGCGGAATATGTGCCCCTCGTGTGCCTAATTAGTAATTACATCTCATTTCCCGCGCCGTGTAATTTGTCTTTTACGTCGCGAAAACCGCGTTACGGGGGGCAGCCCGATCAAGAAGATAAGTCGCACGGGTCAAGGTCGGAATGATATTTTATAAAGGTGCGGTGTGGTGGGATTAGCTTTGCGCATCTTTTGGCGTCGAAATTAGAAAGGTGAACATGATTTTCGCGCCGCTTAATAACCTCGGTGCGATCGCGTGGCGGTGAGATACTCTGTCCTGCTCTCTCTCTCTTTTTCTGGCCGAATAGTTAATTAGTGGTTTTTGCAGGGACCCCACGCGAGCCAACTTTAAGACTTTGGAGGCCCCACGTTGCAAAAAGTATTCGCGACGAGGACTTTTATGCAGTTTTCTTTTGTTTTGTTTTTCTTCTTTTTGGGGTGTCGGAAACGTCTACTTGGTAAATCCGGCTTTGGGCCCCGAAAATTGACTCCCCGGGAAAATAATCCATCGTGTGTTGACCGTTGCCTGATAAAGTCTGGAATTTTAAAATAATTAAAAACACGGATGATTAGCGGAGATTTTGTGGCAGCTGGTCGATTAGAATAATGGGGAGAATTTGTTTACGTGTCGGATTTCAATGATGCGATTGGATAAGGTAGGGAAAAAAAAGAAATGCAAAAACTTCCTGGCTGCCTTATAAAATCGATTCAATAATGTCCCTTTATTTTATTAAGCTACTAATCTACTTTTTATTGTAGTCTTTAGGGCGTTGGTGAATTTTGTCGGATAAGTTAAATTTCTACCTTGTACCTCGGCACTGAAGTTTCCTATTACCTTTTGGCCATTACAACGTCGTGAATAGCGAACGATTGATTGAGATGCTCTATGAGTTTATTAAATTAGCTCGAAGAGGCAGATTAAGATTAGTTCATCCGCTTTGAAATAGCAACACTTCCTTAAGTGGAATCGTCTTTTTTCCGAACTTTTATGACAATTGGACTTTTCAAATTACATGCAATTGATAGTCACAATCAGCCGGTGCGTATAGGTGACGTAGCTAATTTTTACATTCACTCGTCATCCATTTCATGGTAACCATATAATCTTTGTTTTAGTGTCCAGAAAGAATTTCGAACAACGATCGAGGCTCCATTTATTGCGCGAATAATTAATATTTCGAAAAATATCTTTGTAAAAATGATTATTTTTATTGCTCATTGAAAATGCTTTAATATAAAGTATTTCCATCACCCAATAAACTCTTTAAACATAGATCGTCGTTGGTAATAAAAATAATTTTCATTATTTAATTATTTTAAGTGACACCAGTGATTATTTTTATTTGTTTTCAAATTATTCCTTTTTTTCTCGAAACAGAGGGAATTCACAAGTGGATCTATTAAAATAGATCATAGAACCATCTTCAAGCCTATATTTGATAGGTTAAATTGTTATATGAATTAATTATATTTAGCAAACGGGTCAAAAATGTGTTTAGAATAGCAAAATCTAAAATAATTAAATGAGTTTACAATTTATTTAGACTCAACTAATCCATGTAACTCTCTATTTCTTTAGCTCATTTTGTGTTTCGATATCAATTTGGGTATAATTTTTCTTATATTATAATATGAGTTGTATCGCGTGGAAAGAAGGTCAATCCGAGTTGAATTATCTTTTATGCAACTTAAATTTGTTTCGTTCGTTTAACAAGTCTGCTCATGAATGACCACTATCGAACTCACTTCTAAGTCATGGTCTACATGCTCGCAATGGGGACCGCACCGCACGCCGGTCCGATCAGTCGGATTGGCGCCCCCGGGGGCTCTGGCGACGCGCGACGGATCGGACGCCGCGGGAGGAGGTTGCCCGTGTTCCGGAAACAACGGCCCGACTGTTGCTAAAATGGATATCCAGCTGGGAGAAAAGGAGCAGGGCGGGCTGCTGGAGCTGGAACTCGGAGTGGCAGTTTCGTAAATACCGGCCGGGCGGGACGTCCATTTGGGCTCACTGACAAAAACTCACTGACTTGACTTCTTTAATGCTGAGACCGGTCGCCCCCACGCGATGCACGAGCGCGTGCGCGCAAAGCCCCGTTTTTCATGCTCCGACTTCTCTATTTCCTTTTTTTTTTTTTTTCTTTTTCTTTTTAATGTCTTTTTCTGGTAACATTGGTCGGGAGATCAAACCGGTCTTCTTCTGTCGTACTATTTTCATTTTTAATTCGGCGTTGCCTCGTTTATGTTACGTTGGTAGATAAATTGCTAAGCAACACGTAGAATCTCAGGTGTCCACCACGCAACAAATCGAGCAAAATATGTTAGGTGGGACAGCCGGTACCCTCGCTTTAATGGAGCCAAAAAAATAATTACTGATATCCATATATTGTACGAACATATGAATTATTATCTCGAATAGGTATCGCTCAATCTCTTCATATTTAGGTTTACATTTGTTTCACGACGAATCACTTATATCTTTATGATAATTAGTTAATAAAAAATATTTTTGAATACTTTAATATTTTAAAAACAAATCACTTTCGACTAAATAAATGAAACCTTAATTATTCTCTTCAAAACGAGCGTCTATTTTTTGGGCGGGAGCCGAGACAGTCCCTATTAACACGTGGTGAGTTTTGGTGGCCTGGTCGTTTTAATTTCCAGTTACATCGCCGGACCACCATATAAAAACCCCACAAAATTAAGGGACAACGGATCGGCGCACCTGCGGGTTATTTACAAAAGAAATCTCCCGCGTGCGTGGCCCGAAACGACGCCGTTTCGAGCGACTCCCCGCCAGCTGAAAACGGTGGGAAATGAGATAATCCTTCTGACTCCACGAGCGCCCGATTTGCTTCTTGGTCAGGGCTACATTTGCAATAATGGCTGTGTACTACGCATGGGGACAACGATTCGCGGGCGTTAGCCATTTATTACTTTCCAAATTTGTTGGCGATGGATGACGTGGCTCGCGGACACCCTTCCTTTTGTGGGCCGGTTCCGATTTTCACCGCGTCACCTTCCATACGGATAATCACTTAGTTAAAATCATGAAAATTTAAAAAGTAATGTATTTTTCCAAAACTCTAAATTGGTTTATTAGTGATATATTTATCTTTCTTTAGCTTCCGTCAAATTAAACTTTGAAATTTTTGTATCGGGTTGAGGTTCTTGATAATTACAAAAATTAGTTCGTGATAACGCATTAATTGTTCATTTTTCGTAATATTAACCATTATTTTTATTATTTCCATTGATTTTGTTGAACTCTGTAATAGCTAGATCTCTTTTTATCTCTTATCTATCGTCTATTGCACTCAATTGATAAACTTTTAAATGTGAGCATTGATGGCCGCTCAGCACTTGGGTGTTATTATTGAAATTCTACGCATGTGAATATAGGTCCAAAACCGTATTTTTTCCCATTATTTTTATTCTTACTCCCGCAAGCATGCGATGCTTTTCCTCTTGACTCTCTCAAACACGCACGGCACTCCTCCTTCGTCGTTTCTCTTCCTTGCTTGCTTCCCTCCCTCATCGCCTCCCTCTCGCACCATCCAACAAGCGAACAATGTTTGTTTCCGCTAAATTATTGTGTACCGCGTGAATTGACTCACCTAATTTCTCTTTTGTAGGAGGAGTTATGCTTGCACAAATGAGTAATTTCATGTAGTAGTTTAAAACTAATATTAGACCCGTGTTTGTTGCTAATTATTTACCTTATTGTTTTATTTATTATAATTAGCCCTATAGATCATTGATGTTTCATTTAGTTAAAAATTTTATGTATTTATTTATTACAAATGCTTAATATTTCGATACAAATTATGAGGATTACATTATTTTATTACGTATTAATACAAAATTCAAAATCGGATAGGATATTGGAAGATTGCAAAACAGGTTCCAATGGAAATAGGGTTGATTTTGGAACCGAACCGGAAAAATAGGATGGGTTGGGTACAGGGTCCAATACAAACAAGGTCGGATACAAGATCCAGGTCTAAATCACCCCTACCACTGACATCTATATAGTGCAACCGTGGTACTTTACTTGGCGCATAAAATTACCATGTAACGTGAGATTTGCGATTGACTGATTGAGTTGCCCAATCAATCCTTGACAAGTTGACTAGATATGTAGAGATTTAAAAGGTGAAAGATGTACATAAGCAATCGATCACATGCCTTTCTCTTTAATTGTAATCATGCAAAGAGATATTAAATTGAATAAGACAAACGATCACTTACTCAAAGTTGACAACATTAAATCAACACATTATTTCGATCCAAACTTGAATTAATTAAAAAGTCTCATCTCATAAGAAAAATTGTGAGAATAATAAGTCAATGCATTATATAACTAGAGTAACTCACGACCATTAATTTATTTCTCCATATTTATTCTCGGGTTTCAATCCCTCATTTCTCGAGACTATTAGTTAAGAAAAGGCGACAAGTCATCCTATCGAGCACATCTTGAACAAAGATCTCGCGTGGAAGAAAGAGTGTCGTCACAATGCCACGAACACGATCGGCCTAACAATCGTTTTATATTCCTCCTACATATCAATCCGTTTTTCGGTTGTTTTATTTGTTGAATGCGTCCACACTCTCGTACACACACACGCATATATATATATATATATATATATAACGGAGGAGGAAGGAGAATATCGAACCGAGAGCGGCCTTAAAATTTCGAAATTTCCCTCGTTCGGAAAGTGGGAACTGGGAACATCGAAGCGCGGCGTGACGTTGTAAGCAAGTACACGACCGGCGAACGACGTCGCATCCGAATTACGCGACCGAGTTCACGGGCGGCGGAACGGGAATCGGCGGCGAGGTTCGGCTGAGCTGGGATGGGCATTGACACCCGAACCTTCGGGTCGGGTTTCGCTTTCATCTTCATCGCCGGAGACGGGAGACAGCAAGGGGGGTGGGGGCCACGATCTGACAACTCATCCAGACGCTTATTAAATTCCCTTCCCCTCACGACCAAAAAAAAAAAAAAAAGAAAAAAAAAAAAGAAATTCCCTTCCCCTCTTTCCCTCCCTCCCTATTATCTGCGATTGACGGGGGGGCACGTGCGAGGCGCGTGGGGGGGGGGCGCGTGGAGGGGTGCGTGGGGGGGGGGGGGGGGAGGTGGGAGATTTTTACCCGCCCGAGGGGCGTGAGCTGTGGGGGATGTTCCCGATGGGCCCCACTCCCCATGTGCCCTCCTTCCTGTCTCCACCAGCTCCTGCCTCTCAATCATTAGCTTCTCTCTCTCTTCCTCTCCAAACCCTAAAAACCTCCTCACTCTCTCTCCTCTTTCTCTCTCTAAAGCTCGCGGACGACGACGAGCCACGCCCGACGCAGACACCACTCAACCACCTTCCTCCATCTCAGCTCAGCTCAAGCTCAAGCTCAAGCTCAGCTCAGCTCCGGCCAGCTCGAAGCTCGCGACAGCGAAGTGCCCGTCCTGTAGCTGCGGATCGTCGCCGGAGAGAGAGAGAGAGAGAGAGAGAGAGAGAGAGCGGGGGAAAGCAGCGGACCTTTTAAGACGGAGGCGGAGGTTGGGGGAGGGGCGGCCGAGGAGGGTTTGGTCTCGAGAGCGCCATGTCGAATTCCGACGTGGGGAGCAACGCCGCCGCCGCCAACGGGGCGATCATCGATCCCCAGCGGCAGCCGCACCAGCAGGGGGGGGCCAACGGCGCCCTCGCCGTCAAGAAGCCCCCTCCAAGGACCGGCACAGCAAGGTCGACGGACGGGGCCGCCGGATACGGATGCCGATCATATGCGCCGCCCGCGTCTTCCAGCTCACCCGCGAGCTCGGGCACAAGTCCGACGGCCAGACCATCGAGTGGCTCCTCCGCCAGGCCGAGCCCTCCATCATCGCCGCCACCGGGACGGGGACCACCCCCGCCAGCTTCTCCACCGTCTCCGCCTCCGTCCGCGGCGGCGGCGGCGGCGGCGGGTCCAGCTCCGGCGGCCTCTCCTGCTCGATCTCCATGTCCCCCAACGCCTCGTCGATGGAGCACAAGCCCCTCCTCGGGCCGCCGTTCATCCTCGGGAAGCGCGTGAGGGCGGAGGACGACGGCGGGAACGGCAAGGACGAGGTCTCCGTCGTGGGCCCCACCGTGGAGGGGATGGTCGGCGCCGGCGGGGCCCCGGGCGGCTTCTGGGCGCTGCCCGCGCGGCCCGACTTCTGGAGCTTCGCGGCGGCGGCGGCGGCCGCAGCGGCGCCGCCGGAGATGGTGGTGCAACAGGGCGGGGCGGTGTCGCAGCAGGCGCCGTCCTTCTTCTTGCATCAGCAGCAGCAGGGGATCGGGGAAGCGTCGGCAGCCCGGGTCGGGAATTACATCCCGGGCCACCTGAACTTGCTCGCCTCCTTGTCGGGCGGGTCCGGGAACTCCGGCCGGAGGGACGACGACACGCGCTGATCCCGTGGGGGTTGGGGGGAGGGGGCTGCTCCGGTGGAGGCACCCAGCAGTTTACTCCGTTGCGTTGGTATATAATATAAATATGTGCGAGTCCTGTCGTTTCTCAGTCAGTCAGTGTGTGTGTGCGCGTGTTGTGTGAAGATGGACAAGAAGGAATTTTTAGATGAAGTTTTTAGGGGCTTAGGCTATTTAGTTCTTTGGGTGGAGGAAGAAGTAGGAGTTCCGCTCAATGCATGATTCAATTTAGGGCGTTTCCTTTTTAACTCTTTCTGGTTGTAGCGTTTCTTTAGGGTCATTCTTAGGTTTCTTCTTCCTTGGTGGGAAGTCTTTCTTCGACAAGACACGGGGGCTTGCGGCAATTCGGGCTCTTGTTTGGAATTCCGAGGGTCTGCTGTTCGAAGGAAAAAAATGAAATGGGGGTCTTTGCGCAAAATCCTAGAAGTGTCTTGTGATGATGTTGCCCATAAAGGACATCAGGTTGGTTAATTCAACGTACTTTGCGCAAGGATTAAGGCGGATTCTTGCGCATGTTGACACTGTTCTGTCACATGTCTTGAAGACTAATGGCATTTGCATGCCCATGGGGGGGTATGTTTACCTTTTTCTAGTCTAAACTCCTCGATTCGCTGCTCGTGTGGTGGCCCCATTTGCTGCAGAATTCAGTGAGAAAAGCTTCGATTTGTTGCATCTTCGCTCAAATTGCCGTGCCAAGGGGGCCGAGTTCTTGAAGTTCTCTGCGCCACATTGTCCGGGCCTCCTCTGCCTCTTGAAATCGTGAAGATGCATGTGGGGGCTTCAGCTTCAAATCAGGCGCCTTCAGTCTTCGAGGAGAATTCAGGAGGTTCCTGCCGGTTCAGCTCTGTTGGTTGTACTCTCTCGTCCAATGCCCCTCGGAGGCGATAGTACGAAACGAAGAGATGGGAAAGAGGAGACTATCAATCCCTCCGTAAGGCCTCTGCTTTTTCTCGCTTTTGATAATTTTGTCTGTAATTCTTATGCATTCCTGTATTAGATTCATCAGCGTGGAAAATAATGTGCTTTTTCATGTATGTAACTGGATTGTTTCTTCTGGGTGCTGCTTGTGTGAATAAAAAAGAAAAATGAAAAAGACCCAAATAATCTTTCTCGGTTCATCCTCTGTTCTATTGCTCTTCGGCTCTCGACTCTGCCTAACTGCTGCTCCATGCGCAAGAATCGCGCTCCCCCCGAGTGTCAAATCTTCTTCGCCGCCGGGGCCTTCGCGGACCGAGCTGCGGATTCTATCCGAATTTCGGCATCGGGGTCTACTTCATTTTTAGCCACTCGATGACCCAATGGGGTGTTTTCGGGCTGTACAGATGCTCTGTGTCTGCAATGTGAATACTTGTCCTTCCCTTGTCAAAAAGGAAAAGCAGGAGACAAAACTAACAAGAGTGGTAGCTATTGGTACGCTGTAAAATCTGATCTTGAAGTAGAGGCCTAGCTCTCAAAATCCCAACGACTTTATCTCGATACCATGCACATTGAAAGATCCAACTGTACTGCGCTCGCCATGTGCAGTCTGTTACCAAGCCCAGTTAATGGACCCCTGCAGACTCTCTCTCTCTCTCTCTCTTACAGTCTTGCTGAGGGCTTTACAGATTGCAGAAAGAGAGGGTACGACCAGTCGCGGTTGCAGGCGACCTTTCCCTTTCCACATCAGGCAAGTTGCAGATGAAGGTTTTGGTGATCCGATAAGCCAGCGTCTTCCTTCCCCTTCCCAATCAATTTGCCCACGATTATCGCTTTTCCTCATATTCAGCACTGTGCTGTTAAGTGGGGTCCTTCAATTTTAGGATTTGAATAAGCTCTTGTTACAAGGGGCTGTTCTAGAATTTCTCCGGGAACCAGTTTCTTCGATCGTTGGATCCCAGGATAATCGATCTACGAGAGGACGTACGTGATTTCTTGGAATGTTCGTCCGATCTTGCTCTAATACCTAATTCCGCGTACACGTAAAGGCAGATATGGCATTTCACTTGCCCAGTAAAATAAATTTAAAAAAAGATAAAAGGTGGTCGATTAAGAATGTGCTTAGTTCAGCATTTACAAAGCCGTTTGGTGCCGTAAAGTCCTTGGGGGCAAGGCAAAAATGAAAATGATGTTTGGCAAACTTTACAGAGAGCTTTGGGAAATGCAATCGTATTTCTAAAGACACTTTAACTCAAGGTTGACCCAAAAGTGCTCTACAATGCTGTATTTCCATAATGCAAATACAAATTTTGCCTTCGCTCGAATTTCATAATTCTAGAATTGTCCCCACTTCACATGGCCTCGTAGCGAGGCCAAATCTGGCATCTCCCAGCCATGTCTAGGTCGTGCGACCTAAGCGACGTTTGAGGTCTCTTGACTTCCCGCAAGGCTAGTCAATGGAGGCTGTCAATGGAGGCTGAGTTTTCCTGGCAAATGTTTGTAGACTGTTTTTTTTGTTTTGGTAGGCAAAAGTGCCTTCCAATGTGTATTTTTTACAAAATGGCATTTAAGTCAAAGTTGTCTCCTCATGTGTTTTTATAATACACTTTACCAAATACTACTTGCATTTCGGAAAACTACTTTACCCTAAAGGCCTCTGCTTTTTTTTCTAAAGACATTCCTTGAAAACTGAATTTATAATACACTTTACCAAATACTACTTGCATTTCCGAAAACTACTTTACTCTAAAGACCTCTACTTTTTTTCTAAAGACATTCCCTGAAAACTTAATCCAAAGCACCCTAAATGGGAAGTCTAAAGTTAGTTAAATGATTAGTTTACTAGGACTTAGGAGGGTAGTGAAGATCCTCACACTGTTTCCACGCACTAACATTATTATAACACTCCTTAACTTATTGAGTTGATTAAAAATAATCTCATTAGAGTTGATTAATCAAGATCACATATGATAATGGTAAAAGTTGTTATTTATTGAAAATGCAAAAGCCACGTGTGAAAATACACGACCTTCTACGTTAATCAAAGAATTGATGTTTTAATCGCTATCTCATGTTGTTTTCCATTTGCTATTTATACACACACTTCATTCCCTATCTTCTATCGATTAATGTGCTCAAGCTGATTTCTACGAGGGATATTTTTTCTAATGAGTCTGAACCTTACTAATGACTTTTGTTATTGACATATTTAAAGAAAAATAACAATCATAAGGAATTCATAACTTTAACTAAAGAATTTTTCTAGAAAAACTAAAGAATTTTATACTACGAGGAATTATTCTAGATTGAACTTTGAGAGACATTGTAAATAAACGTACTTTGTTAATATTCTTTAAAATCAGAATCTCAATCATTAGGTCTATTAAAATACTCGCACTTTAGATGATTCTCATAAAAACCCAAAGAACTAGTGAACTACACTAATTTCAACTCGAAAGAAAGGGAAATGATACAAGAAAGATTGACAAAATTAATTAAATCAATCGATCCATTATGGCTATTTTGAATCATTTAAACTTTACGGTGTGTTTTCAATTAGTTGTCGCATCTGAAAGTCCGCCGCATTTTCAAGAGGAATTTGTCAAAACATCATCGAGGATAAGAAAATTGAACTTTCAAAAATTGCCTTGGACCTTTCCGAGGAAAATTAGAAATTTTCTTCATGACATTGAAAGGAAAAAAGAGGTTCGGGTCTGTTCTCCATCTCCGGACATTGATGCCCACGTACATGCCACGTGTACGGTGGTCGACCGTTCACGTCATTCGTCAACGAATCTTCACAAGCAATTCTTCCGATTTTTCAATGATTTGTACCTAAGACTGGAATGTGTAGACTGTCACACCCCGAACCCCGAGACACGTGAACAACCCGCCATGGTCATACAAATGCGACATCCCGGTGGTGTCGCCGACCCAATTAATTTATTATGCGCATACGGAACGTGCTTTATAAAACCCCGACAAAAACTCACGAGATAGGAAAGTAAGAGATCAACACATTCATAAACAAGCGTCGCCACGATAAACATCATTCCATAGATTACATATATACCAAAATGGTCACTTACAAAAAGGGATCGGTTCACCAAAAGAATGAGCGATCCTAAGACTACTAGTCGGACTCGCTCTTCAATCCCACTTCAGAATGAGTAGCCTTCGGAGACGAGGGGTCCTCCAGCCTACCATCAGGAGGGTCATCTACTCCTTCTCCTAGGATGGCTTCCATGACACCAGATGGAATATCAAAACTACTAAGTGGACCAATCCTGAAACCATTGGGCCCAAAACGAAACCAAGCCTTATATCTATGAGGTACCCTAACAGCCAAGCCCTCCCGGACCTGCACCGTGGTCCTAACCAAAGCTCATAAATCCAATGGCCCTCGGGATCGGGACAACCGAACTTCGCGTCGTACTATGCACGGGAAGACCGTAACGCTCGGGGGTTCGCCATCTATAGTCCCGAAATTTTGGCCCACAACGGGGTGAGACATTGTCTCAGCAAGTTCAACCCCCTAAACCCCTATTAGAAAGAAAATACACCCGGGTGGCCTAGCCACCTCACACGTAAGACTTACCTCGTCTTAATTCCTTCCCGCAGTTAGCACAATTTATACCACAAAATCTCAGCAATCATGAGAATTTAAAACAATTGGAACACCAACACTTTCATATAAACCACAATCGCACTCAGCACACATTCCAATTATTTTTCACCGCCACACAAGGGCATAGCCTACTCGCAATTCAGCTATCTACTGACATTAATTGCCAGGCATCGCCTCCCTCCCCTTGGAGCGCGGCTTCGTCTCTATGTCGACGGCATTCCCGAAGGAGCATAGGTCCAGTTGGCCTAGCCTCTACTGTGACCCAAGCCTCGTCACTACACTGATAGCGAACCAAAAGGAATACAGGTCCAGTTGGCTTAGCCACTACTGCGACCGAGTCATTCAACCAGCACACGACAATCAAAAATGACCTCCGGACACTCCACATTTCATTCATATACTCAAATTACAATATTAATCCTTAACATCCAATTTTTGCATCAAAACCCGACTCTTGGGTTTTTATGAGTAAAATCCCTATTTATCGCATTAAATAGTCAATTTGCCACATCCATTCATCAAATTCAAATTCTAAATGCACGCAAAAGCCGATCGCATGAAATTCTAAGCAATTGAGGTC
Source organism: Eucalyptus curtisii (assembly GCA_017140595.1). Classification (NCBI taxonomy): domain Eukaryota; kingdom Viridiplantae; phylum Streptophyta; class Magnoliopsida; order Myrtales; family Myrtaceae; genus Eucalyptus; species Eucalyptus curtisii. Next base: position 33,578,792 of record CM029500.1, read on the forward strand.
AAAAATATTTTTTAATATATATATATTTTTTGGAATAAAAGATATTATAAAAATTCCAGAATTTCGAAGTATTTAATTAAATAAAAAATAAACCCTTTTATGTCCCATCAATGGTTAAAATAATATAACCACTCAATTATCTCTAATTAAACATATTCTAATCTAATCACACCCCTTAATTTAATCCACAATTAAAATAAACTAATCTAACCACCTAAACTTACTTAACTTATACTAAGCAGACTAAGCACACTTAGGGCATCATTAATCCTCTAATCAAGATTTAGTGAGTTAAACTCACCAGAATCGCTTTCCGACGAGTCCCCGGCGAAGAGGACGGCAAGCCCGACGACAAACCTTCTCGGGGCGACGCCAAAGGAGGCCGGGAAGACACCCAAAGCGGGCCTTGAAGTCCTAGATCTAGGCTGGAAGTCCGGCCACTGTCCAAGGCCGAACGGAGGAGATTCGGCGGCGGTTCGGGCGAGAAACCGGCGGAGGCGGGCGGCGGTGGCTCGAGCGTGAGGAGGCGGCGGCTCCGGCGACCTTGGCGGTAATGGCAACGGCTGGCGGAGGGGAGCTCGGGACGACGAAGGGCGCCGGCGGAGGCGTCCCACGGTCGGACGGCGAGCGGCGAGGAGCGCGGACGGCGTGCGGACGGGGGGCGGCCGCGGCGGCGACGACTGCGACGGACAGGCGGCCGGCGAAGGGGCGGCGTCGGCTGGCTTGGCTGGCCGGATCTGCTCTCTCCCTCCCCCCTCTCTCTCTCCTCCCAAGCTAGAGGTTGAAGATGATGTTGATGGGTGCTCCTTTCCAAGAAGCAATCTCCACCCTCCACTTGTCAATTTCTTCTTCAATTTGGCCAACCACCATGATATCACCTGATGTCATCTTCCACTAACTAAAATCCCCACAACTTCATGCCAATGGGTGCAATTGCTTTTCGCCGGGCATGAAATTTTGTACAACAATTCCTTCCATTCCAACCAATCCTCTTCCAATTGAGCCCAATTAAAATCCATAAATTAATCCAACGTTCCTAATAAGGTTTGTGACATAACCAGACTTCCAATTGCTGAATTCACTTTCAATTTCACGGTTAATTTCACTCTGGCACGATATTAGCGCGTCCTAACTTATCGGGTAGCTTTTTAGAAATTTTCGTGCATTTGACCTGTGGTTGATCAATTCAAGCCACAATGTATATCTTTGACACATTGGCGACTCTCGGTTGTCGTGGAAATCTCGAGGTTTCAGTTACGGACATAGGGGACCCAATCGACAGAAAAGCCGACCCAGTGCCGACCGACAAGAACAGTGCAATCTAGTGGAATCACCCACACTTGATCATCTGCTTCTATCGAGTCGACCTATCTCTGGTCTCTAATCGATTTTTAACTGTGCCATAATGACCCTTGCAGATTAGCTCGGTCGAAAGGTCGTTTTCTGGTCAAATTCTTGAGTCTAATGCATTATAATCTCTTACCGGCTTCACCCGATAAATTAGTTTTCACATGAGTGGCCAACTCAAGGAAAACGAACAATATGTGCAAAGATGAAATGCCCATCTAAATTTTTCGAAAATAGAATTGGAAAAATCGGGATGTCACAACTCTTCCCCTCTTATGAAAATTTCGTCCTCGAAATTTAAACCATTACAACACTTTAAGCAAAAAGGTGAGGGTACATTTGTCTCATCGAATCTTCGGTTTCCCAAGTTGCTCCTTCAGTGCCGTGGTGTTGCCAGACCACTTTGACCAACGGGATGGTCTTGGTGCGCAGAACCTGCTCCTTGCGATCCACTATCTGAACCGGGCTTTCAACATATGACACCCTGTCATCCACGTCTATTTCTTCGAAATTTAGAACGCGTGTCGGATCTGGCTCATACTTCCTCAACATCGACACGTGAAAGACATCATGCACTTGTGCCAACCTCGGCGGTAGTGCAAGACGATACGTTAGAATCCTTATTCTTTCCAAAATCTCAAAGGGGCCTACGTACCTCGGACTTAGTTTCCCCTTTCTGCCAAAGCGAGAAATACCTCTCATCGGTGACACTCTCAGGAAGACGTGATCACCAACCGGGAACTCCAATGGCCTTTGACGCTTATCCGCATAACTCTTCTGACGGTTTTGAGCGGTCTTTAACTGTTTCGATAAGCGCAATCGCTCTACCGACTCATCGAACCAACTCGGGCTGTGATCTTTCTTTCTCCGACTTTGTCCCAACACACTGGCCTTCTGCACGCTCTGCCATACAATGCTTCAAAAGGAGTCATCTAAATACTTTGCTGGTAACTGTTGTTGTAGGCAAACTCGACCAAATGAAGTTGTTCTTCCCAACTTCCTTTGAAGTCCAAAACACAAGCCCGCAACATGTCTTCGAGGGTTTGGATAGTCCTCTCAGACTGGCCATCCGTCTGAGGATGATAGGACGTACTGTACTGCAACTTGGTACCTAAGGCACTCTGCAAGCTCTTCCAACAGGCGGCGGTGAACCTCGGGTCTCGGTCTAAAGTAATCGTAACCGGCACTCCATGCATACGAACTATCTGGCGCACATACAGATCCGCATGTCTATCCAAACTCAAGTCCTTTCGTATTGCAATGAAGTGTGCCGATTTTGTCAGTCTGTCGACCACTACCCAAATCGAATCATTCCCTCTCTGACTCCTCGGTAAATCCGTCACAAAGTCCATCGTGATGTGCTCCCATTTCCACTCGGGTATCCCAAGGGGTTGCAGAAGTCCTCCCGGCTTACAATGCGAGCCTTGACCTGCTGACATGTCAAACACTTGGCAACATGCTTGGCGATGTCCGCCTTCATACCTGACCACCAATAATGTTGACGCAGATTCTGATACATCTTGGTGCTACCGGGATGAATGCTGTAATTGCTACGATGCGCTTATGATAAGATATCCTCTCTGAGCTCCACATCGTCAGGTACAACCAATCGTCCTCGGAACTACAATGTTCCATCTTCATAGGTCTGAAAATCAGCTTTCTTTTTCTCTGCATCCTCTTGCAGGATTTTTCGAACACCTGGATCTGTCTGCTGAAGAGTCCTGATTCTGACCTGCACTTCCGGCTCAATTCTAAGGGTGGCCATAAGACTTGAAAGGTGGTCTACCTCAAATTTGAAGTCCGAATCTTGTGCTCTCTCAAGTAGACTCCACTCCTTGAGTACCAACTGTGCAACTGAAGACTTCCTACTCAGTGCATCGGCGACCTTGTTCGCCTTTCCAGGGTGATACAAAATCTCGTAGTCATAGTCCTTCAGGAGTTCCATCCATTGACGCTGTCTCATATTCAACTCCTTCTGAGAGAATAGGTATTTTAGGCTCTGATGGTCAGTGAAGATATGGAATCTTTCTCCACATAGATAATGCCTCCAAATTTTCAAGGCAAAGATGATCGCTGCGAGTTCCAAGTCATGCGTCGGATAATTCAGCTCATGAGTTCTCAACTAACGGGACGCATAAACAACAACCCTGCCATGCTGCATCAACACGCAACCTAGTCCTCTAAACGACGCATCACTGTAGATTTAAAATCCTCCTGGACCAGATGGAATAGTTAGCACAGGTGCAGTAGTTAGCTTTTGCTTAAGCTCTTGGAAACTACTCTCACACTTATCTGACCACACAAACTTTTCTTCCTTCTTCAGAAGTCTTGTCAACGGCGATGCTAACCTTGAAAACCCCTCTACAAACCGTCTGTAATACCCTGCTAAACCCAGAAAACTCCTGATTTCTGTCACTGTAGTTGGTCTCGGCCAGCTAATTACCGCTTCAATCTTGGCTGGGTCCACTGAGATTCCTTCCCCGGATATGACGTGGCCTAGGAAAGCCACACGAGTCAGCCAAAACTCGCACTTACTAAACTTGGCATACAGCTCATGATCTCTTAAAGTCTGAAGTACTACCCTCAAGTGCCTTTCATGATCCTCAGTACTCTTCGAGTATACTAGGATGTCGTCGATGAAAACAATTACAAACCAATCCAAGTACTCCATGAACACACGGTTCATCAGATCCATGAAAGCAGCCGGGGCGTTCGTCAACCCAAACGGCATCACAGTGAACTCATAGTGGCCGTATCGAGTGCGAAACACCGACTTCGGTATATCTTCCTTCCTGATCCTTAATTGATGATACCATGTCCTCAAGTCGATCTTAGAAAATATCGACGCCCCCTGAAGCTGATCAAACAAATCATCGATCCTCGGCAACGGATATTTGTTCTTGATTGTCACCTGATTGAGTTGTCGATAATCGATGCACAGGCGCAATGAACCATCCTTCTTCTTCGCGAACAGAACTGGTGCTCCCCACGGTGATGCGCTAGGACGAATAAATCCTTTATCCAACAACTCCTGCATCTGCACCTTCAGTTCTTTAAGTTCTAACAAGGCCATCCGGTAAGGAGCTTTAGAGATTGGTTCGGTTCCGGGGGCTAACTCAATCACAAACTCTATCTCTCTTTCTGGCGGCAAACCTGGTAACTATTTCGGGAACACGTCGGAAACTCTTGCACCACTGCGATGTCTTCTATCTTCAATTCCTCCCTTGTCGTATCCATGACCGTCGCCGCCAGTAACCCCGGCAACCCCTCGTCTAGTAAACGAGTTGCCTCGAGCGATGAGATTAAGGAAATCGAGGGTCCTCCTCGACTCCCAATAAATTCGAAGCTCTCACCCCTTAACGGGTTAAACTGAATCGCCTTGCGATAACAGTCCAACTTAGCTCGTTGCTTGGTGAGCCAGTCCATGCCAATTATCACATCAAAGTCAAACATGGCCAGCACTATCAAGTCTATCCTCCCCTCTCGCTCACCAATCACTAACTTGCAACCAAGACAGCCCACTGAAGCTAACACTTTATCTTTCAACGGCGTAGATATACTAATCACTGACTCCAACAACTCAGGAATTAATTCTACCAACTTAACATTTCTTTCAGCTATAACCGAATGGGTAGCTCCAGGATCAAATAAAGCATAAGCAGGTTGGTCGTTCAGCAAGACCATACCTGAGATCACATCAGGCGCATCCTCCGCCTGTCCTCTGGTGATAGCATACGTCCTTCCTTGAGCTGGAGGTCGGGACAACCCACCCTGCGGCATCATCTGAGGCGCGATTCCTCTGTTCTGACCCAACGGTGGTGGCGACGGCAACTGATGCTGTCCCATCTGTTTCTTGGGACAAAACCTCGCGATGTGACCCTGCTGGCCACACTCATAACAAGCATCCGTCCTAAGGGGGCACGGGGCTGTACCATGTCTTCTTCCACATAGACGACACACACCATTCGGTCTCGGCGCTGGCTTTCCTATCCCACCCTGCCTGTTAGGTGGAACAGGATACCTTCCTCCAGACATCGGTCTCTTCCCAAACCGATTACCTTCCCCGTTCGAGCTAAACCGCGACCCAGATGTGGCGGCTCTCTCATTATGGTTCTTCTCAATCAGTTGGGCCCGCCTGTAAATGGCATTGTACTCCTTCAGATCTAATGGCACCACCAAGCTCTTCACCTCCTGTCGGAGCCCATCTCTAAACCTTTGAGCTTGGGCTGATGGTCTCTGAACTAAATCAGGGGCATACTATGATAGTTCAGCGAACTTCGCCTCATACTGATCGACCACCATCGTACCTTGGCGAAGGCGCTGAAACTCCGCCATTTTCACCTCTCTAGCACACTCAGAAAAGTACTTCTCATTGAAGACTTCGAGAAAGGCATTCCACTCTGGCACTACTCCTCTAGGGAAAGCTATCCCTTTAGTAGTCTTCCACCAAGTACCCGCAATCCCTTTCAAGCGATAGGCCGCGAACAACCTTTCTCGCCTCGGTGCACATCAACGAGATCAAAGGCATTCTCCAACTCCCCGAACCCACGGTCGCTGCGGCTTCGGGCTCTCCCGCTCCGTGAACGTCGGCGGGTTCAACTTCAGGAACTGCTCCACCAACTTATGCATAGGCCTCCCAGCGGCCATGTTCCCAGGTGGAACTTCACCATATGCTTCCTCAGGTTCATCAACTGGTGCGGCGGCGGGCAGTGGGCGGCAAGCTAACGACAGCAGAAAAGTGCATTGGCGGCATTGGTAGCGGCGGGCCGAAGTGGCGGCTCGTCTTGGTCCATTCTCGTCACCCATAAGCTCAAGCATCCTCATAATCCCAAAGCAAACCTCGGATCCTCGGGGCTTCTACCCCGGCATCGACTGGAGGCGATGCTGCACCACTAGCGCTGGCCTCAGCCGGCTCTCTCTCAAGGGCACCACGGGCACCGATTCTCAACGGCGGCCCACCCCGAAACACGGGGCCTGCTGCTCTCTTCCTAGCAGCTCTCGGCACTCGGTCACTCATGCTACAAGCTCAATATAGATACTGTCTCGCAAATCCCAATACCACGGTAGAACCCGAGTGACCTCACCAATGAGTTAACAAGCGCCTAACAAACACATGCATCGGCGTATTAAAAGCCTTTCCTACCAACTATCCCATGACTCTCTCGCTCCTTATCACTCCATACACAGACCATGCTCTGATACCACTTAAACGGGGTTGTCACACCTCGAATTCCGAGACGCGTGAACAACCCGCCATGATCATACAAATGCGACATCCCCAGGTGGTGTCGCCGATCCAATTAATTTATTATGCGCATACGGAACGTGCTATAAAACCCCTGACAAAAACTCACGAGATAGGAAAGCAAGAGATCAACACATTCATAAACAAGCATACTGCCATAGATAAATATCATTCCATAGATTACATATATACCAAAATGGTCAGCTTACAAAAAGGGATCAGTTCACCAAAAGAATGAGCGATCCTGAGACTACTAGTCGGACTCGCTCTTCGATGCCACTTCAGAATGAGCAGCCTCCGGAGACGAGGGGTCCTCTAGCCTACCATCAGGAGGGTCATCTACTCCTTCTCCTAGGATGGCTTCCATGACAGCAGATGGAATATCAAAACTACTAAGTGGACCAATCCGAAACCATTGGGCCCAAAACGAAACCAAGCCCTATATCTATGAGGTACCTAACTAACAGCCAAGCCCTCTCCCGGACCGCACCGTGGTCCTAACCAAACTCATAGATCCAATGGCCCTCGGGATCGGGACAACCGAACTTCGCTTCGTACTATGCACGGGAAGACCGTAACGCTCCGAGGGTTCCGCCATCTACGGTCCCGAAATTTTGGCCCACAACGGGGTGAGACATTGTCTCGGCAAGTTCAACCCCCTAAACCCCTATTAGAAAGAAAATACACCCGGGTGGCCTAGCCACCTCACACAGAAGACTTACCTCGTCTTTATTCCTTCCTGCAGGTTAGCACAATTTATACCACAAAATCTCAAGCAATCATGAGAATTTAAAACAATTGGAACACCAACACTTTCATATAAACCACAATCGCACTCAGCACACATTCCAATTATTTTTCACCGCCACACAAGGGCATAGCCTACTCGCAATTCAGCTATCTACTGACATTAATTGCCAGGCATCGCCTCCCTCCCCTTGGAGCGCGGCTTCGTCTCTACGTCGACGGCATTCCCGAAGGAGCATAGGTCCAGTTGGCCTAGCCTCTACTGCGACCCGAGCCTCGTCACTACACTGACAGCAAACCAAAAGGAATACAGGTCCAGTTGGCTTAGCCACCACTGCGACCGAGTCATTCAACCACCACACGACAATCAAAACTGACCTCCGGACACTCCACATTTCATTCATATACTCAAATTACAATATTAATCCTTAACATCCAATTTTTGCATCAAAACCCGACTCTTGGGTTTTTATGAGTAAAATTCCTATTTGTCGCATTAAATAGTCGATTTGCCACATCCATTCATCAAATTCAAATTCTAAATGCACAAAGAAGAATCGCACGAAATTCTAAGCAATTGAGGTCAAAAATATTTTTTAATTTTTTTTTAATTTTTTAATTTTTTTTGGAATATAAGATATTATAAAAATTCCAGAATTTCGAAGTATTTAATTAAATAAAAAATAAACCCTTTTATGTCCCATCAATGGTTAAAATAATATAACCACTCAATTATCTCTAATTAAACATATTCTAATCTAATAACACCCCTTAATCTAATCCACAATTAAAATAAACTAATCTAACCACCTAAACTTACTTAAGTTAGACTAAGCAGACTAAGCACACTTAGGGCATAATTAACCCTCTAATCAAGATTTAGTTAGTTAAACTCACCGGAATCGCTTTCCGACGAGTCCCCGGCGAAGAGGACGGCGAGCCCGACGACAATCCTTCTCGGGGCGACGCCAAAGGAGGCCGGGAAGACACCCAAAGCGGGCCTTGAAGTCCTAGATCTAGGCTGGAAGTCCGGCCACTGTTCAAGGCCGAACGGGGGAGATTCGGCGGCGGTTCGGGCGAGAAACCGGCGGAGGCGGGCGGCGGCGGCTCGAGCGGGAGGAGGCGGCGGCTCCGGCGGTCCTTCGGCGACCTTGGCGGCGACGGCGCGGCCGCGGAGGGGAGCTCGGGACAACGAAGGGCGCGGTGGAGGCGTCCACGGTCGAACGGCGAGCGGCGAGGCGCGCGGACGGGGCGGCGGCCACGGCGGCCACGGCGGCGGACGGACGGGGCGGCCGGCGAAGGGCGGCGTCGGCTGGCTTGGCTGGCCGGATCTCGCTCTCTCCCTCCCCCCTCTCTCTCCTCAAGCCGGAGGTTGAAGATGATGTTGATGGGTGCTCCTTTCCAAGAAGCAATCTCCACCCTCCACTTGTCAATTTCTTCTTCAATTTGGCCAACCACCATGACATCACCTGATGTCATCTTCCACTAACTGAAATCCCCACAACTTCATGCCAATGGGTGCAATTGCTTTCTCCGCCGGGGCATGAAATTTTGTACAACAATTCCTTCCATTCCAATCAATCCTCTTCCAATTGAGCCCAATTAAAATCCATAAATTAATCTAATGTTCCTAATAAGGTTTGTGACATAACCAGACTTCCAATTGTTGAATTCACTTTCAATTTCACGGTTAATTTCACTCTGGCACGATATTAACGCGTCCTAACCTACCGGGTAGCTTTTTAGAAATTTTCGTGCATTTGACCTGTGGTTGATCAATTCAAGCCACAATGTATATCTTTGACACATTGGCGACTCTCGGTTGTCGTGAAAATCTCAAGGTTTCAGTTACGGACACAGGGGACCCAATCGACAAAAAAGCCGACCTAGTGCCGACCGACAAGAACAGTGCAATCTGGTGGAATCGCCCACACTTGATCATCTGTGTCACGCCCCGAACCTCGAGCGCGCGCGCAACCCTTGGTGGTCGATAGAATTTCGCAACGTTCCCAGGACTCGTCGCCGACCCTTTTTCTTTTATTGCACATGCGGAAGCGAATTAACTAATCCCCGACAACAACATACATGGGATAGAAAAGCGGGACAACCGGTTTCGAATCAAATACACTTTTATAAACACTTCAAGCTTATACGGAAGGTCTATGTCATAAAGAACTACTAAGCCACTTATGCTCCCGACCCTTCCGCTTCAAGCTCCCGGCTCTTCACACTAGGGACCCGAAAATGGTTATTCAATAACCAGGTGAGATATAAATCTCAGCGAGTTCCACCCCTAAGCCCCGGTTAGTACACCAACTCAACTCGGGTATCTATCCGAACTACCCCACCACAAGCAACAACCAACGATCGATTCGCATACAACCTTACCTGTTATGCCATACACTGCACGTTATAATTCAACACGATACACGCAATGCACATGGCCATTAGATGATACATTTTATCAATCATATACGAGTCGCATCGCAAGCGATCTCACCTGGCCATTGCCACACCCTACACGTTATCGAGTCGTGCGTGCGTGCCATAAACAATGTGCTTAACTCCTGCATGACTGAAATCACAAATGCTATGATTCTCATGCATTCTTGCATATTATCACAGTTCATAAACACAATGCATATATTCAATGCATACAACAATTGAAACGCCTTACTCATCTCGATCAATCACATGGGTCCCGATTATAAGACCAAATCGTTATGACACGTCCCATTCCGTGCCACACAATTTCGTCCCATAATCCGGCGCATCAATAACACTCAAAGCATGCGTTCCAATTGTTAATCATCGCCACACATGGGCATAGCCTACTCGCGAGTTCGGCTATCTACCGGCGTTTAACCAGGCATCGTCTCCCCCGTGGAGCACGGCCCGTCACTACGTCGACGGCATTCCCGAAGGAGCATCGTCTCCCCCTTGGAGCACGGCCGTCACTACATCGACGGCATTCCCGAAGGAGCATCGGTCCGTCGGCCCGGCCCTCTCTGCGACCGGCATCCATTGCGCGGGCATCCCATATAGGGGCACGTCTAGCTCAATGACTCGGGACGGTTCCTCATTAGCCAACACACGACAATTCATTATCGGCCCAGGATACTTTGCATTTCACTCAAATGCCTCAATTAAAATAGTAATCCCGGCCTCTTTTCTTCGTATTGAAAACATCCGCGAAAGTAGTCGTGCGTGGGTACACGTCAATTCGAACAGAAAACCGATACTTTCCTTTTTCAAACCCCATTTGTTTGATATAATACTTAAAATCCATTTTCGGTGTCCAAACCCGACACCCGGATTTTTCGAATAAAATCCAATTTTCCAATCACCACACAATTGCACAAATCATCATTCAATTCATGCAGATGTTTATGCAATAACACATCCAATCACTTCATAGGATTAAACCCACATGAAATTAGAAACTTTTCGTTCTCGGGTGAACAGTGTTCGTGAACAAAGTTCGTGAACAGTAACTCGTGAACAGTGTTCGTGAACAGTAAATCGTGAATAGTGTCGAGTGAACAGTAAATTTCCAGAATTTAATAAATGATAATTTAAACTCAGAAATCATTAAAAACATTAATTAAAACAATCAAACAATTAATTAAGCAAAACAAGCTTAATTAAACACATAGGCACAATTAAGCAAATAAAGTAAGATTAAGCTAAACTAATTTAATCCATCCATCTAACCACCTATCTTAGAGCTAATACAACTTAATTTAATCACCTAAACTATAATTAAATCTAACTAAACCAACCTTAAGCAAGTTTAGGCACTAATCAAATGATTAGGAGCTAAACTCACCCGTTAAGCGGGCCGGAGGCACCGACGCGGCGGCGACGACGGTGGATACGCACCGAGACCTCTACAACAACGATCCAAGGCGTTCCCAAGCTCAACACAGCAACCACAGCTCGGACTCCCACTGAAAACACTGAAAAACAGGACTGCTGGAGGAGAGACAGAGCTGAACGGGCTTGGCCGGAGCTCCGGCGAGGGTTGGCCGGCAACCGGCAGCACTCGAGGGTTGAGGGGGACCTGCTGGTGGTTGGTATGGGTGGAGGTAGGGTTGGAATGGAAGAAAAAACGGAAGAAAACGCTGAAATGGCGAAACCGGGCAAACTGCCAGGCGGACCGACGGACCGGCGACCGGTAACTTCACGACGGCGTACCGGACGGACGGTGGATCCGTTCAGGTCGAGGTTGGTCTTGTTGGAACGTTCTGGATGTCCTCTTCGTAGTGATGGGTGGCTCGTTCACTGGTTCAACCGGAAAGTTAACTTTTTATACGGATCTTTGGCAAAAGGTCGGCTGGAGCAGAAACTGGAACGAGGGGAAAACAAAGGAGAAAAGAGGTCCGGTGGCTTGGGCGCTGGTGCGACCGGCAAGGGGGCTGCTGCTCTGTGTTCTCTGGTTTCTCAAGCTCTCTCTACACCTCATCAATGGAGAAAGCCATGCTTCAAGGAGGAAGAAGGCTCAGCTGAAAAGAGGGGACCCCAAGAGCTCCCTAGGCTCAACACTTGTCTTGCACTCCTCTCTCTTGCCCCCACCAGCCTTGGCCCTCACCCTCAGCCATTTTCCTCACCTTAGCTTCCTCAAGAAGCTTGCCAAATGGTCTAAAATGTCATGCACCCCATGGCATACGAATTTGTTACATTCCCACTTCAATCTCATTCAATTTCATTCAATTCTCAAACAAACAAATCCAATTGAAGCCCAAATAAATCCATTAAGGTGTCCTCGTCCGTCTCATGACTTTTCCCCGTCAATTGATCCAACTTGCATCCCAAAGATGCGATCAAAACCGGCCCTCCGACTTTCCCGAACAAAAACGGCCTTACTTTGCTTTTTCGCCAAAAATCTCGGTTTGTAGAAAAATCTTCGAGGATGAGTCGACGTTCCTAAAATGAATTGTGACATAATAGAACCTTCAATTTCTGAAATCGAGTTCAATTTCTCGGTTAATTTCAATTTGGCGCGACTTTAGCGCGTCCTAACCTACCGGGTAGCTTTTAGGAATTTTCTACGCAATTGACTGTGGTTGATTATTTTCAAGCCACAAAGTGCATCTTCGACACATTGGCGACTCTCGGTTGTCGTAGAAATCTCAAGGTTTCAAATACGACACGTGGTACCCAAAACGACATAAGAATCGTCTAGTGCCGGTCGACGAGGATATTGCGATCGGTGGAATCACCCACACTCGATCACATATCTCGATCGAATCGACTTATTACTAATCTTTGTTCGATTCGACGGTGTCGTAATGATCATTGCAGATTAATACGGTTGGCGAGTCGGTTCTGGTCGAATTCTTAAGTCTATTGCGTTTAGATTCCTTAACGGCTTCACCTGATAGACTAGTTATCTCGTGAGTGGCCAACTCAGAGAAGAGAGCTATAGGCGCGTAGATGAAAAGCCCGACTTATTCAATTGAAACCAGAATTGTAAAATCGGGATGTCACAATTTGCTTCTATCGAGTCGACCTATCTCCGGTCTCTAATCGATTTTTAACTGTGCCATAATGACCCTTGCAGATTAGCTCGGTCGAAAGTTCGTTTCCTGATCAAATTCTCGAGTCTAATGCATTATAATCTCTTACTGGCTTCACCTGATAAATTAGTTTTCACATGAGTGGCCAACTCAAGGAAAAAGAACAATATGTGCAAAGATGAAATGCCCATCTAAATTTTACTGAAAATAGAATTGGAAAAATCGGGATGTCACATAGATCATATAACTTGATACCACCCAATAAAGAGAAAATGCGGCTTTATTATGAAAATTCCCCTAATGTAATTTGAATCGAACTCATGATCTCTATATTATATTTGGGAGAGTGGGAAGTAGAGAGAGAAAGGTGCGTCGAGACTGAATATCCGTTGAAAGTTTAACTCTAGATCGAGATGGTGAAGTGAATAAGACAATGGAGACTCTAATTGAAAACAAGCGTTTGAAGTATCAAACTGTTGCAAAATCTTCATTTAAAAGAGAAGATTCGACTGAAATAAAATATAGAAAAGGAAAATAAGTTGCTGAGAACGGTGTTGCTGTGGTTGACACTAAAAGCTGTTTTGTAGTACTCAAAGATTCTCAAAAAGTTTCTTTTAGTGGCACGTGTCAAGACAAGATTTGCTCATTCTCCAACCATTTCGATGCACTTAAGGATGATGAATATTTACGAAGAAAAATGCGTAAGGTCACCATATGGTTCTTCTAATTTCCTTTTTATTTTTTGAGCATGAGCTGTAAATTAGCCATTGGTTGTTTTAGATCCTACACGATGGTATAAATAGTGAGCGAGAAAATAGAGATGATGGGCTTTCAGATGAATTTTTACAGAGTAAGAAGAAATGGTTATGGTGATGAGGTTTTTTATTCATCTAGTTCTTGTGTAATTTCATTTCTTCATTAATTTCTTTATTCACAAGTTGCACCCCAATTTTACATTTTTCTTTCTTTCCATACTTAAGAAAATTTTTGACATCAAAATTTTCGATTCTCCCATTTGCCCTAGTTTCCGGGCGTCGAGGGGTATAAGATACATCTGGCCATGGGATGTCAAGGTATGTAGTTCGCCAAAATGATGGTCATCAACAAGAAGAAAGACAAGCGATACGGGTGACCGGACCAGGACCACTCAATCCAAATCCGACATCGGTGCTACTTAAAACGTTGAAAATCGGACGATTGTATACGTCAAGAACTCATCGCTACATAAGCAAGACCAATTCCCGATAAGTCAAGGCATGATTATTTCTTTCTCAGCAGAACAAAGATTCATCCCATCAAGAACATTCAACCAAGACTTTGTGAATCTCACGACAAGGTAGAAACTAGAACAATCATTTCTGTTGAAGTAAATACCTTCTTTCAAGTGTCGAGATAAGACCCCGCCGGAGTCGAGACCAGATCAATGACGAAGTGAAGCAGAAGATGTAATAGGCAGTTGAAGCAAAAAAAAAATAGTGTGACCGGGCTCGGTCGAATTCGATATAAGCACTCCTGCGTTGCTGCAAACCATGGAATGGCCTTTCTAATCAGCGCGAAGAATCACTTTGCCCATGTCTCGTGAACGCGAGCAATGGCCCATGTAACCTTCATTACTGGGCAAACTCGTCACTAGCTGAAGCAGTCGACAGAAATGAAAGCAAGAAAAATCACAGGTCATGCTCATTTCTGGCGTCTGTTCATTCATCCTGAAGGCTACACATCAACAACTCGGTGGACAAAAGTTTAACATCGTGAGCAGTCTCAGCAAATTGCATCTCGCAATGCTCACAGCTTTCCCTCAAAGACCTGTCATACGCAATTCCAGAAAGGACCAAGAATGACCAAGAAAAAGTAAAAGAGCACCTTTTCTTTGTTTCCAAAGGCATTAGCCACCGGCGACTTCTGATATAATGTGTCGAGGGGTCGACCTAGATTCGACTGAGGCTTGGGCAGCATTAGCTTGCAAAAAGCTCAGCTGCTTATGGCTCATCAGCGTGGCTGCAACTCCTACGAGAGACAGATGATTGCCTAAACTACAGCTTTCTAAGCAAAACCCAAGTTACTCCAGACTCTCTACATCATGATACAGCAATGAAGTACCCTTTACCAAACAGAGCAGCTCAAACGATCAGCCACAGCGATTCTCCTGATCAACTCGTCAATTTGTCCAAAGCTACCAAGCGACACTTGAATGATACCGGGAGGGGCCAAAAACACAACAGGAATCGCAGTCAATAACTCATCACTCGCTTGAGCCGTGCAGCTCTCACTTTCCCCACACAGCAGCAGCGCATAAAAAGGAATGTTGCTATTGAGGCTATACCATCAAACCCGCACAACAGCAGCGCATGAAACAGGAATGTTGCTATTGAGACTATAGTATGAAATAAGCTAGCTAGTTCATCAAGAATTCTACCAACCAATAGGTTGGCAAAGAGATTTTTATTTTTTCTTCCCCCCTGAAATGAGGAATCATAAATAGTCATTTACACGATAACAGCGTTTTATTTTCGGGGTTTCTCAAGGAATAAAATATACAAGAATTCCACCACTGGCCACTGTATGAATGTGCGCGGCTCAGAGTAAGGGCGACATGGTTCGGGGATATGCCCGGATTGTGGTGCCGCAGGTGGTGAATTGAGCACCTCGATTGGCACCAGCTATGAACATAGGCCACCAAGGAAAACGGAGGCATCATTATTCACGAATTGTACTTACAGCAGCAGCAAGTAGCTTGAGGCGGCAACAAGACACCAGTTGCTCCATACGATCGAAATGGAGGGAATTTCACAGACAGGAGAACACCTTCAGCAGCAAGTCAAGAACACGCTCTCATCAGCAAATGATGTTCTCCCCATCTCCTGAATCCGCGGCATCCTCGCTTACGAATCGATCATATCATGAAGCAGCAGAGAAACAGTCGATACAATTCAAGCGGCAACTCCAAGATTTTGGAGCCCGCGCCGAGGAACTGTCGCCCCGCCACCCTCATCGGCTCCGCGACAAATTCACGCCTCCCGACCGGGCCGCAGACCTCGCCGTGGTCGGCTCGGACTACCGGATTACCGAAGAGGGTCCACGTAGGAAGAGTCATCGTCCTCTTCGCGCCTCTCCTCGCAACAAAGGAGGCACCGCAGGAATTCAAGAAGAAAAGATATCATGTCCCTACGTAGTCTTCCCCTCCCGCGCCGGGCAATAGATCAAACACTTGCGGATCAATCGAACCCAACACCCGAAAAGATGCCGAAACCGAACCCGGGCCCCCTCGGAGGACTCGAGTATGGAACATAAAGAGCGCGAATTTCAGCACGCGGAAGGAACGCCTGCGCGTCGCCGACCGGACGAATGACGGTAGTTGCTGAATTGGAAACGAGAGATGCGGGGACTTACTTGACGTTCTTGTTTCGTGGAGGAGGAGAAGAAGATGCGGGGAGGGATGTGCCGAATGCTTGCCGCTAAGTCAACCGGGGGCGAAACGAGACGGCGTTCCCAAGCGAAATATATGCTTGGAGCATATGCTTCAGCGACGTGTCCGGGACTGGCTGTCGGAGTTGGTTGGCCACTTCTCCTAGGCTTCTTTTTTCTTTTTTGAACATTTAGATGCCTAAAGAAAAAATGATATAGAGTTAAAAGAAGATTCTAAATAAGAGTATGAAATGCAATCATTTTTTCAAATGAGGATTATAAGTGGCCATACCAATTCAAAGAATAGTGTAATTTACTGGCTGATAAGGACATTTTCGTCCTTTATTTTTTTTCCTATATAAGATGAAAATTTTCAACAAAAAAAAAAAAAATGAAGGGGAAGGGAAAATGGCAAGGGCTTGAGCCTCGCCACTGTTGCCCCACCATCGCTAGGCCAGCCAAGGGTTGGTGAGAGCTTGCAAGCTATCACTTAGCCACTGGCTGGGGCCCGACGATCCTGATTGACCCTTGGCTAGCCATCCCCTATCATTGCTAATCTCGATGATGGTGGGGCAAGCTCTTGTCATTTTACCTTCCCCTTCCATTTTTTCCTTCAAATACAAAAAAATAAAGGGATATGTTCAGCAGAATTCCTAAAACTACCACGAAAGCCGCAATTAACCAGTCCTAAAACTTACAAAACGTGCAATCAAGTCCTAAAACTTGTCATGTTGGTTAAATTGAGTTATAAAGTTAACACCGTTAGCCTTTTCCGTTAAAAATACCGACGTTGCATTTTAAATAATTTTTTATTTTCCACGTGGATTTTTTAAAATTATTTTTTATTCATTTTTTAAAAAATTAGATTTAAAAACTAAAAAATTAAATTTATTCATTTTATCTTATTTTCAGCAAAAATTAAAAAGAAAGTTAAAAAATTTATTTTTAAAAATTGTTTTTAAAAAAAAAATCGGCTCCTCTCCCCGCCGCCATCGCCACCCATCGCCGGAGCCGGCCCTAGGTGGGGTGGCCGGCCCTCGCCCGGCCGGGCGAGGCCTCGCCGGCCCCGTGAGGGTCGGCGAAGACTCACTCAAGGCGGGCGACGGGGGGCCGGCGTGCCCAAACCGGGCGTCCTTGCCCGACCTAGCGGGGTGGCCGGCCCCCCTCGGGGCGGCCCCAAGCGAGGGCCAACCACCCCGCCGGGGCCGGCGATCGTCACCGGCTCCTCCGACGACCGTCGCCGGCCCCTTCGGCGATGGGCGGCGGCGGAAGTCCACCGGTGCCCTTTTTTTTTAACGGTTTTGTTTTTTTAAATAAATTTAGATTTTCCTTTTTAGTTTTTAATATATTTTTAAAGATTTTGAATAAAAATATTTTAAAAAAGCTATTTGAAAAATAAAAAATTCATTTCAAATATGACGTCGCCACGTCGCAAATTCCGTTAGTAAATCCGACGGTATTAAGTTTAAGACTCGATTGAACCAACTTGATAAGTTTTAGGACTTGATTGCACTTTTTGTAAGTTTTAACTCAATCAGTCTTTCGATAAGTTTTAGACTTCACGAACATATCCCAACAATAAAAAAAGATTAAAATAAATAAAGGATGAAATAGCCCTAATGAATCGATAAGTAACGCATTTTTCTGAAACTAATATTGTTATTTTAAACTTTTATTTGAGAAAATGATAGCACTGTAAGTTTTTATTTGAAACAAAATTCATTTCAATTCATTATTTAGAATTTTTCCAAAAAGAATTATTGTAAAACGAGATATTTTCTCTATGAATATTCTAAATTTAAGAGACAATTTTGACAAGTACAAACGGTTTTGAATATTAAACTTTATACATTGCTCAAACTCTGGTACACTTTGAAAAAAAAATGAAACTCGCGGCACACATGATTCGTTTGGTATTCATCTAATTATATACCGGAATTGCGAGCCCATTCGATGATTTGTGTCCCAAATTCGTTTACCAAAAGAGAGGTATATTCCTTAAATGCCCTTTTGACGTTCATTAGTTAAATACGACTCTCTTGCCGCGTCTTGAAACCGAGAAGTTCGCTGTCCCCTTATCCACTGAACCGGAGTAACTATCTCCAACATTTCAAGGTTGAATTTTGTTTCCTTTCCAATCAATTTTTGCGTGTTTTGGTACAACAGCAGAATCATTTGCGCTCGTTTGCGTGGTAATGCGTCCCATTTGCGTCTCGAAAACGTGATTTTGGGGTGCCTTTCTTTTCGCTAAGATTCAGCAAAATGGGTGGCTTTTCTTTTCTTGTTGCAGATGGTGGCTGTTTGATTGGCTGGTAAAGATGGGGTCTTTTTCTCTTCAGGCTCCTTGCTTGGCAAAGCCTACGCTCCGACGGAGTAATGACTGCTTTCAGAACCTGAACAGTCTCAAGCTCCCTGCTCTGGTACAGTTCTTAGTTCTTACTTTGTTTTTTGTTTTTTTTTTTTTTCCTCTTTGGTGTTGGTCCTAGGGTTTTCTTCTTTTCTTCCATCATAGTGGAACCGATTATCTAGAACATTGTCAAGACTGGTTGGTTTAGCGCTGTTGTGCGCCCTGAATTCTAGAGAGAAATTAGAAAGGTCCGTTTACTTCTTGTGATGCACGAATAGTATAGACATCATCATTCAAATGATTCAGTTCAGGAAAAGATGTTTATTTATCCATTTTTCACCAATTCCGTTGTCAGTTGTGTTGCTGTTCTACATTAATTTCTACCAGTGTTCTTCATATGCTTTCTCATTTAATGGCTTACATCTCAGTCAAATTGTTGTTTTAAAGCAGCAGAGAAGACTCAATTTTCACTCACGCAAAGCTTCAAAAGTTCTTGCTTTCTATGGGTTGAAGAGTCCTCCGTATAAACTTGTAAGTTGTCAGTCGATAGTTTTCTGTACATGTTTTCAATCTGACAATTTTATCCAAAACGAGTAAGACATACAAGGATAATTATACGTGTGATTATTATTGCCATGGCCAACATAATTATTTCAGCCAAGCTAGGTTTTTTCAGTCACTGATGCTTATCACTCGAACTAGAGATAATTGTCAGTGGCATAAAGTTGAGATCTGTCAATTGAGTTTTGAAGTTACTTCAACTGTGTGAAGTTTCCTCTCGTGAACATCCATGACAAATGAAGTTCTAAAGTGGCCAATGCTTAATGAATGTTTGGCTTAAGCCATGGAGTGGCTTTATGCCATGATCCGAGCTTGTTCAAGACTCCTACATGTTGCTGGCATCTGCTCTATTTCACAAGAATGTGAGACAGGTGCTGCGAAAAATCATTACAGGAATTAAGTTTGGTACTTTGCTGGCAAACCATAAAAAGTTGAGGCTTTCTGATAGGCGGTGTAAAAGTAGGCTTTCTTACCAATAATGGAAAAGAAGAAACTATCTTGTCATCTATCTATAATTATGGGTAGTCTTTAACCGAGGTCTATTGCTGGAAAAACCTACTCCAGTAATTTGGAGATTTCTCCACTCTTGAAATTGTCGGTGCCAGTTATTTCAATGTTAGAACATTTTCATTCTGACATTTGAAGTTTCAGTATTCTTACTAGTAACTGTGTCCGAATATGTAGGATGCCCTTGAACCATACATGAGCAAGAGGCTTCTGGAAACACACTGGGGAGAACATCAGCGTGGTTACGTGGAAGGTTTGAACAAAGAACTTGAGAAGAATGATACATTATACGGCTACACTCTTGACGAACTTGTCAAAGTAACTTACAACAATGGGAACCCACTACCGGAGTTCAATAATGCTGCACAGGCATGCCATCTTTTCTTCAGCAAGTTCACTTACTGGTTGTGCTGTATCCTCTTAGGGAGCTTGCTTTTTGGTTCTCCACTGGGACAACTTTGGCTGTGTAATTATCTCCACAGCTTATGAAGCTGATGAAAGCTGTTTTCTGAGGAAATCTGAACATAAACCTTTCTTCCAGAGCAGCCATGAGCACATTCAGTTTATGATGCTTCGTTGATTGGCCCTTTTGCTTAACTCACACATCCTTTAGTTTATTTTCCAAATTCTGTCTATGAGGGATCTAATTAAAGAAGCTGGTATGCAAAATTATTGTGCTTATCGTACAAAAAGGGAGCTTTGAATTTCAGTGGACCATGTTAAAGTACTATTGGATATTTAGCTGTTTAACAGCTTGCATAGTTGGCCTTTTTGATATGGCGTAGTTTTTGTTCAGTAGCATTCCACGGGTCTTTTAAATTTCAAGGAAGGAGTTCACCCAAAATGCGAGTAAGTGTGAGGATCTAACATGTTCTTATGCATAGCTTGTCCCCTGACCCTGAGTAAATGGTTCGTGGGCTAAGAGATATCATGTGCATATCTTAGCAATTCACAGGATAAGGCATATCTTAGCAGTTTATGTATTCATCTTATATCTGACATTCAGGTGATGCACATGCATGCATGTGCTTTTGAGGAACTTTCTGGACTGTAGGAGAGAACTTTTCATCATCGCAATTCATCTTGAGCAATAAATAAGAATTACATGGTTGGAAAAGAGTAAAGTAGCTTTTTGACTTCTGATTAGCATTTCTAGCGAGTAATCATTTGCTATAATCATTCGATGGAGAGCCTCTTTTAGCCCATGTGATTGCAGCTGGAAGCGTGTCAGTATTAGTATATGTGTGTGCAAGAGACCATTTACATGTATCAGAAAAGCTATTTATAATCTCAGTGAGATCCCTCAATCTTCTGGACTAGTTCCAAATTATGATGAACTCACACAAGATTGCAGCTTGGCAACTTTGTAACCATCATGTAGGACAAGCCTTGTACCTTGCCTCTTTTGCTTTAAGGGCAGGTCTTTGTACCCAAAAGCGTTCAAACTGCTAGAGCCTTGGGCAGAGTGATGGAAATGTTACTTATGACCGCCTTGCTTGATGCAAGCATTGCTTGTATGGATATCGATGTGAATACAGGAAGATATAACCAAAAGAATTTGAATATTAGGCAGGATTGAGCATGTCTAGCCAGACCTAACCAATTGCCGACTGTCAACATCCAACACTAGCCCAGCACTTTTAGCAAGTAGTTGGATATGATTCGAGTTATGTTTACACAAAGTTTAGCATGTTACAGTTATACAGAATAATATTCTAGTTTTGCTCGTCTTGTGAGCAATTTGAGCATTTCGCCATACCTTAGGATATCCTTGTATGTTCATGCATGGTGTTTTGAATCGTTTTGCCGACTCCAAACTAAACAGAAATTTTCAGGTTTGGAATCACGACTACTTTTGGGAATCAATGCAACCTGGAGGTGGAGGCATGCCAGAACTGGGTCTTCTTCAGCAGATTGAAAAGGACTTTGGCTCATTTACCAATTTCAAGGAGAAGTTCATCGAAGCTGCTCTGTCACTGTTTGGATCAGGCTGGGTTTGGCTTGTCTGTAAGTTAATTTCTGAAATTAAGCCTGCTTCTTTTCCCATTTGATGCTCGTTTAATTGTTGCTTTAACATCCATCTGGTAGTATACCGACTGCAGAGCCAATAATAACCAAGAAGTCAACCGTTCTCTTAATCCAAAATCCAATTTTGATTACAGAATAGCAACTCCATAATGGCAACGACCACATAGAGTACTGAGTGTGGCAAAATGCATTCCGAAAAGATGATTGTTGATTTACCTTTTCTGGATGGTTCTGTTCTTAAGAGTTTGAAACTGTCACCAAAGCATGAAAGTTGACGAATTGTGTAATTTTCTGGTGATATATTTATTCATTTTCTTTTCTGTTCAGTGAAGAGACGAGAAAAGCGACTTGAAGTAGTGAAGACATCAAATGCTGTCAACCCGATCGTGTGGGATGACATTGTAAGTCAGCATTTCCCATTTGTTTTCTGAGACATTCTTCTTATTAGATGTTATTAATATGCATCCTCCTCCTGCAGCCGTTAATCAGCTTGGATGTGTGGGAAGTAAGCTCTCTCTCTGTCTCTCTCTCTCCCTCTCCCTCTCTCTCTCTCTCATGTGTGTGAATGGTTATTGATTTTCCTAAATCCTTTGTTTTCCTTTGCAGCATGCTTATTACCAAGATTACAAGGTACAAAACCATTCCTCATTATCTTTTCTCATCATTGACATATGTCTGTACTGAATCTTGGATTCTGCCGTACAGAATGATCGAGGGAAATATGTTAATGCATTCATGAATCACCTCGTGTCTTGGCATGTCGTGACAGCCCGGATTATCCGTGCGGAGGCCTTTGTTAATTTAGGCGAACCCAAGATCCCCGTTGCATGATATACTTCAACTTCAAGAAGCTGCTGTTTATGTAGTATTGCGGGATATATACGTAGATCATGGATGAGTTTTTTAAGGACATAGAACAGGATTTAGTTAAATTCTTTTCCCCCAAATTTTTCTCTCTCTCTCTCTCTCTCTCTCTCTCTCTCTCTCTTTTCTATATAATATGTTCAAGTAGAAATTTTAGATTCTCTAGATTTCTCAATGCATAATCTTGTGTGTCTGATAAACACGCAAGCGGCTGTGCTGTATCAATTTGTGATCATGGCTGAGGCAGAGATTAGAAATTAGAAACTTGCCGCCCCATTTTTCGTTGTTCTAAATTTGTGTGCGCTTGTTTTTGGTTAATGCTTATAGCCAGACCTGACTGAGCTGGGTCATGGGCCTGTTCATTAAGATGGTGTGTTATATCAGTATAATGAATTATAGAGATCAAGCACAAAAAGATGAGTTTCGCCGGATACGATACTGACATGTCGTTTTACCAAGATTTGTGAAGTGCACTGCAGATTGAGATGAGATTCGGCATGCATTATGAATACCCAGTTCGGAGAAGCAAGGGCAAATCCTTCCAAAGTACCCAGCAGAGTCTTGCCTACTGATATTGTTGTGTTTTTCTTGTTTGGTTTTATTGTCTCGACGAGGCAATGGCAAGAGAGAGAAGCCCACGTATAGAGCCCAACACGCCAGTTCCAAAAGCCTCGGCACATAACCCAGCACGTTGGCTCCAAAAGGCCTCAGACACGTGCACCGTGTTTGTACCATCACATGCACTGTTTTGTCGTAGAGGATACCCCCATGTAGAAAACAACAAGCATGAGTCTAACCACAGTTTCTATTTAATTACGCTGGGGTCATGGGTCAGTCTTGAGGAGAAGATCCCATTGTAGAAAGAAGGGCAATTAACAAGTAACAACCCTTTGGCTTCAGAATAGAAACAATCTCTGGATTTGTTTCTAAATCAGGGTAATCATACAAAGTGGTCACCTCTTGCTTAGGAATGAGATATAAACGTTGGGACAAAAACTAGAATACTTTGGGAAGTCAACACATTAGAAATTATCACTCTAGATGACCAAGTCATAGCAGCAAAGTATACAATCTCCTTATTAATGTGCAGGAGTAGACCCAGCCTGAAATTAGTTAAATTGGTTGAAGGGTCAGGTGGAGATAAATAATGCAACAGCTGTAAGTAGTGGACAAGGCCATCCCTGAAAAGGCATTAAGCCTAAAGCCAACTTTCTTCTTTTGCTCACGAGCTTAGGTCAGAACCTGTGTGGGGTTTGTGATCATGTCTCCTGCCCATAAAAGCCCACGCTCTTGCTTTTTGAGTCGCTTCTGAGTGGCTTCTTCAGAAGCATTTATATAATAATGCACAGGAAAAATAAATCCGGGGGCGGCAAATATCAATCCAGGAAAAATTATGTAGGATAAACACGGCAAGAATCTCAATTCGCATGATGCATTGACAAGATGCAAAAGTATGCATTTCACACGTAGAGGGCAAACCGTCGTACTCTCGTCGTGTTATGTCTGGGTGGACTATCGCATCAGGCGTCATGAGACGGTGACCAAAACTTATTTTGTACTAATCGATGAGGACGAATCTCGACTCGTAATTGTCGAAAGGCGAGTGTTGTTTGGTCCAACTTTAACTCGAATGTACGTCGATGGACTAGAGATGGAAAAATGGGTGAGAGCCATGTGTGAGGGTCTGAATGAGATTTGGAAATCTCCCCGGAAAGAGAAAAGGCAATGAGGATTGAAGTGAATCATGAGTGAAGAAAGCTTTAATAATTGAAGGGTGGGGGGTTGGGTCTACCAGACTACCATCGCCATCTCTCTTTTTGCTGTTGCTTTCATGTGCCATTGCAACTGCACATCCCCATTCACATGTTCCTCCCCAGCTGACTCCTCCTTTGTATCTGCTTTCAGCATCTAACTTCTCTAGTTGCAATCCAATGGAACACCCTCTTTACCAAGATCTGGACCTCCGTGCTGTCATCATCATCTTGACCGGGACAGTTCCTTGAAGCCTCTCAATTGACAATTCCATTCCACTTTGCGTTCGGGAAAGTAACGTAGCATCTCACGTAGCTCGTCTTTGATATGGGCGAGGATGTCGTGAATTTTGATAATCAAAAACAAATTATTCATGTCACTATCAAGTGCTTCCTTAAAATGCAATTCTTTGTTCCACGCCACTTAAATAACTTTCTCGTTACGCGCGATGTACTCTTCGAAAACGGTTCCAATTTTCCAGTCGATTTTTGGACCTTCTACGTCACGATCCGGGAGTGTCGCGAGCAGTAATGATTTTTCGCTTTTAGGATTTCGAGTTCGGGCGTTTTTTAACTTTCATAATTAAAGTCTCGAAGGAAACTTTCACTTTTAAATGCTGTGCTGCACAGAGCCTAAGTTCTTCATTTGTATTTTTATTTTTATTTTGTCTGAAATTGGAAGCTGAGGCGCCAAGAACGAACTCAAATTTAACCCCTTCTTCTTCTTTTTCCCCGTGCGCGGAATAAAGAAGAAGAGCTTGAATGTGAGTGAAACTGTAAACAAAACAGGCCAGCAAAAGTAACTTCAGGAATCCATCATCACGTGTTTTGTCTCCTTTCGCCTTAAAAAAGGGAAATATACATGGATTTATCACATGCGTGATAAAATATAAATTGAGATATATATATATATATATATATATATATAGTCTTCACTGTTTATTTATACGTGCTGCCAAATGATGGTCACATTAAGTTTGGTGCTTTTGCTGATCAATGTGGGGCATTCAAATCTTGTTATTCTATGGTTTTTCTTTTTTTAAAGAATATTACGCAAATAATTCTTCAACTTTGGTCCAATATACAATGTCGTCTCTAAATTTTTAATTTGTTCAATGTGATCACTAAACTTTAACCTAATGTATAACATTGTTCCTAAATTTTTAATATGTTCAGTGTGATCGTTGAATGTTAGCTCAATGTGTGATATTATCCCTAAACTTTTAACTTTTTCAATACAATCCATAAACTTTTGATGCATGTTCAATTTATCCATCGACTATATGAAAAATGTTCAATGTTATCCCTAAATGTGAATTAATGAAATGATGATCATATAGTCTAAGAATTAGATTGACCATTTATAAAAAAAATGAATAGATTACGTGAGATGACATTACACATTAAGTTAAAGTTTAAGAATCACATTAAACAAATTGGGTGTTCAAATGCGACATTATATATTGGACCAAAGTTTAAAAATTATTCGTTCTTCATCCTCTTCTAGTCCTTTGATTTTCCGAGCCAACTACTCTCGAAAACTTTTGTTTCGATTTCTTTTTTTCCCCTTATATAACCAACCATCCCAATGTCGACTCAATGCCTTCGGCTTCATAATCGACGATCGCAGGCTCAATTCCTACTTTGGGAACTCAGACTTAGGTGAGTGTCATAGTAATTTCAGGTGATCCGCTAAATACGATTTTATCCTTGAATTATAAAAAAGAAAATTTAGTGCACGCTCATATCCAGCTTGTTTTCAAAGGGGCGTGCCCAAAAAAAGAAAGGGAAAGCTTCATCCGAAACCCTCGTGGTTGGACCCATCGTCCATAAGTTGTCTTTCACACGTTTGACCAATTAAAAACGGACTTCATTTATAGTCATAGCCAAAAAATAAATAAAGAACTAGGAAAAGAAAAAGGAAAGTTCAATCATTCAAGGGCGGAGACTACACAATACACCATCCAATTTCTTTTTCTATTGATAGAACTAATTGATTGAATACGCACCAGCGGATAAAGAGGCGAGGCTTGTAAGTACGAATTACCACATAAAAGTTCCAATTCACGATTGACAAAAGGTACTTCTCTAGGTTGAATTTACTTTTGACCTTCTTCAATTTTTTTTTTTTTTTTTTTTTTTTTGCTTTTTGGTCCCGGAGAAAATAAGGAAAAGGGCTTGATTTTTTGCTAATTTTGCTAGACATATCATGTCGTGGGAAGCGAGAGAGAGAGGATTTAAGATGAGGAGTTGTTTTAGAGGTTCGGATGGATCCATCAATTCGCGTGATTAGTCCCATCGTTTCAAGGATACGTGGTCGTTTTGATGGAGTTTTATCTTTGGTGCCATATATCCTATGTTTGGTGGGAAGACCCAACATTTTCCTTTTTAGGTGTTGGATTTCTGTAGGGGGGACACATTTTTCTTGGTCGTACAGACTTAGGAAAAGAAAGGAAAAGGAAATCCCAGACAATGATGATGTCGTGAGTTCGATATGATGTTGCTGTTTTTACTTTTGATCGATAATAAAACAGAGTTTGGACTCGTTATGTATATTATTAAAGGTATAGTTTTGTCGACAAATTCGATCTATAATGTAAGTCGACCCGTCACTGACTCTACTAAAGAGCCAGTTAGATGCGAGTTTATATTTGTGTGGGCTCAGATTTCGACTCCGGAACTCATGGGGTTCGGACCTCTGGAGAATCACTTAGGAGTAAGCCCTAATCCATAACCAAAGCGATGATAAGGGTCGATTGGGCGAGGGTCGAGTTTCTCGCATGGGTGGAACAATCTCTTTCCGTCGTGGGGTGAAGAGGGTTTTGCAATCTTTTATGTGGTCTTTGTAGTGAAGGGCTATTTAACCCTTTCGCAGTAACCGCATGGAGCCGTAGATTCCATGTATCTTGTTTTGAATGTTTGTAGAATCTTGTTAATTTTTGTTTGATCGAGGTTGAAGTGGAAAATATGTTGCCGCCACGCTGACACCGCATAGCTCTATCTCAACACCTCACTCTAAAATTGCATGATTTCATCTCGATTCTACGAGGTATCCAAACTCTCAACCCTTGCGAATTTTTTCAAATTAATAAATGCAATTATGTCCATCCCATTCTTGGGGTCAGTAAAAGGAATAGCTTGCACTGGATCAGGCCGGCTGCATTTGGGCGGCTCCCGATTTCGTAAAATAGGAACCGGTGAATTTCAGTTGAGTTATTGATTTCATGGGTAGAATTGCCTACCCGAACCACCTGGACTACACTGGTTATTATCATTATTATTTCTTAATGAAGGTGGTGACATTGATGGAATGAGTGATCATCGTGTTACTCGGAGAAAACGCCGTGATCAGTATATTGACTTTCCTCTCGTGGAAAATTTGGACCCATAGATTCTCTTTTGATTGCGAGGATTTTTCTTTCTTTCTATCGTGCAAAAAATTTTCTTTATGCACTCGGATTCTAGGAAAAATAAGGAAGGAATGTGTGATGGGAGCACCGGTTCCATTCATCCACTCGAAAATCGAACCAGTCCGCTTCTCAATTTCAAAGAATGGGAACGGTCCCACTTGGTCTGATTTTCAATTCTTGATAGAGAACTTGACGGTCGGGAATCAATCGCCCGTGCCCCATTCTAAATCCAAACCGAAGCGAGTCCTGGAATTCCAAAGACGGGACTCCCAAACGGCGCCGTTCGCGCAAACATCCTCCCTCACACGACGGTTGGATTCACGAGACGCGAAGCCGAGAGAGTAACGCAGCTCCGCGATTGGCCGCCCGCGGACGGACTCGCGGTAGGCGCGAAGCAGCCGATTCCTCCCGCCCCCAGAATCGGTTGGCGATCGCGACAGCAAACTTGAATCGCGCGCGCTCAGACCACGCCCTCTGCGGTTCGCCGGCTTTCTGGACCGGTACGTGCTCGAGTGCCGTGATCACGTGATCCAGCCTCCACGTGCGCGCGCCGCGGATTCCACCGCACGATCGTCCCCCCTCCCCGATCCGACGGGCCGGACCGCGCCACGTCCGCGACGTTTTTTGACTTGGGGACTCCCTCCCTCCCGCCCGCAAAATTTCAGGCGACCGGGTTTCGCACCACGCGTCACGCTCACGCTCGCTCTCGCACCGGCACGGGCGGGATTGACGAAAACGCCCTTTTCCGTCTCTTTTTCTTCGCGCATTTATTAATTGCGACCCTTTTTTCTTTCGACGGGCGTGTCAGATTATGAGCCTTACTTGGCGAGGTAATCCTCACCGTCCGCGGTTTCAAAACCCGCATTAACTTCGATTCACATTTGAAAATAATCTTTCCATTCTCAGGGGCACGCTAGCTTCCAGCGCATTAATTATAGATTGCATATATATGTGGCGGATGCAATTTTGGAGAAAGTAATGATTTATCTATCTCTTTTTAAAGACAAAATTTGGTCACCGGACGAAATAACTCGTTTAATGTCAAGGATCTGGTAAATTAAAATTAAGAGAGCATAAAGTCAAATAAATTCATGTCTTTGTCTTTCAAATTTCATCTGACTAAGTGGATTGAAATTTGTATACATTAATGAATCGCTTAGGTAATGAATAAAAGGAACAAACAAAAGATTTCATTGTAGCTTTACTTGATTCACTTGCCAAAAGTCTACCATAAACAAAAAAAGAAAAAAAAGAATCAAGCAAAGTTAGACCCTGTTTGGTAATATTATAGAGAACGATTAATTATATTTTTTTATTATCCGAAATAAAAAAATAAAAAATTGCTTGTTAAATTTTTTTATCTATGAAAAAAATTTTTTTTTTTTTTTTTCCGATAATAGATTTAGAACAAAATTAATAAGTGGAAAAAATTTGCTTCTTATTTTGAGAAATAATTCTTATGATCGAGTTTTATATTTTTCTTCTATTCTTGTTTTCATTCTTTTTCTTATTCCTTTTGGTTGGTCATCGGTCCCTAGTGACGCCGAGCCAAGCCATTACAAGGCTCGTCAACCTTGAGCCTCGTCATGGCTAAGCGAGACTCGACCTCGCCTTGGTTGGACGTAAGGTTGATCTCGCCCGCAGACATTGGCGAGATTGAGCTTACCTAGCCACTCTTCGTTAGGCTACCACCTCTAGGTCAACCTCCAATCATAGCAAGGGCCGAGGCTTGCCCTCAATCTTGCAGGGCGAGGTCGAGGTCGAAGCCTTCACTAGATCAGGAGAGATCTCATAAGTTTGCTGGACTTTGCCTAGCTATTCATTGACCATTGCTTGGTTGATCGACCATAAAGAAGAATGAAGAAGAGGAGGAAAATGAAAAAAAAAGAGAAAAAATAAAAAGTATTAAAAATTTAAAAGAAACAAAAGAATTTAAAAATTCTATAAAATGTATTTGTATAATAGAGAATATAAATTTTAGACATTTATTAAGTGCCATCAAAAATTCAAAAATTACTTTTAGGAATAGAATTAAAAAATTTATATTTTGAGTAAAAATTATTTTTGGGAACAGTATATTTTAACAATGGGATTTGAACCATTTGGAGGATAAGGTTTCATGGGGACAAGATGTGGGTATCTTTCTTCCTCCGTATTTGTGTTCTCCATTTATGGCGCCCCCACATATTCGGAAATGCTTCCCGCCGTGATTCTCCAGAAAAGGCAGGGCCAAAACCGTCACACCGCTCAAATATGGCAGTGCGTCAAAGAACCTTTTCAAAATTTGGTCGGTCCATTCCAACCACGAATAATTCAAAAAAAGAGAGAAAAATTCCACAGAGAACCACAATTTTATTTATTTATTTATTTTTTTGGACTGTAGGACCACATTTTTTTAAAATTAAATTCGAAAGAGGAGCAGGAAAAAAAGAAAAAAGAAAAAAAGAAAAAAGAGGAAGAAGGAAGGAAGGAAAGAAAAAAAAAGCAGGAGCACAGGAGCAAAAAGGCCTCTCCGGTTCTTCTTCTCCACACGCCTCGGATTTTCCTCCATTCCCGACGATCTCATTCCCTCGAATTCTCCCTCCGTCTCCCTCGTCTTCCTGCGGAGCAGCCGAGCCGAGCCGCTCTCCGCTTCTCGCCGGCGGCTGCTGCTGCCGGAGAGGTTCTCCGGTTCGGTTCGATCGGTCGAGTTTTCCCGGCCGCCGGAGCTCAGTGTGGAGTGATTGCGTGTCCGGCGGCGGTTCCGGCGGACAGATCGAAGCTGCCTCCCGCGAGCCGGCGTTCAGTTTTCTCTGCAGGTGTGCCGACAGCTCTCGCATTTTCCAAGTTCCTCCTTTTCTGTTTCCTTTTTCAATTTCCTCCCGTTCGCCATTGCCGATTTCGGTCCGAGCTCTAGGTGCCGATGATCCGTTCGCGCTGGCGGATCGGGTCGAGATTCGTTTGCCCGCGGTGGGTTGTGGCCGTACCGTGCTTGGTCGGCGAGTGAGTGGATGAGATACTGTTTAGCGTCTCGTTCTCGCCTTACTGATGTTACTCGGGAACGGTGCTCTTGGAGCTCGTCCGCGTTTTGGTTCGGGGGAGTTGCTGCAGTTCGGTCCGTGCGAAAAAGTCGAGATTTTGGTCCGATTTGGGGACTTGAATTCTCGTGTGAACCGTTAACGTATGCGCGATTAGTTAGCGACTCCGACATTTTGGGTTGTTTTGCTTTCACTGTCTCTTGGAGGTTTTAGGTTGAAGAGCATTGAGCTCTCTCTGTCGAATTATGGTCCCCACCAATACCAAGTTGATAAGCCATCGAGTGGGTCCTTTTTTAAAAGGTTTGTTGAAATGTCCTGGTGTAAAGCGAGCTCCCTAATTTAAGTCTTTATACCCTGTATTGGATTGTAGGCAATTCCGGACGAAGTTTGAGTGAAAGATATGTCGGGGAGGCCCCAAGTCTCGCCTTCCTTTCAGTCGATTAAATCCTTGCCTGGTCAGTTCAAGTTCATGGAGACGCAAGCATCTGATCGCCTTGCGATGAGCGAGGATTCGCGGCTGGGTAGCAGTGACGCGATGTCGCCCCGTACTCTGGGAAATGGGACTCTTGGGGACGGGGTAGCTGAAGGCGGTGCTGAAAGGAGTAATCCTAATGTGGATACAGCCAATGACGATTCTCCCTATGGTGGAAGTCTTGTGTCAGGTGAAGAAAGGCCATCTATTGGTGAAGACTCCGAGGCAGTGGCTTCGCCCTTGCCCTCAACCTCTGCATCTCGTAGTGACCGAAAATGGGGTGACATGACTCCTTATGCCTCCAAGAAGGTACCTATTTGCTTCTGGCTTTGATTTTGCTGCTTTCCACTGGATTTGAACTTCAACCTGAAAAAAAGAAAAGAACACTTCAATTGGTGAAGTCAGTTATTTTCTCAACCATCACTTTTTGACAGAATGTCCTGCATTTTTCAAGTAGATTTTTGTAAATCTTTTTGCTATTGGCCACCTGTTTTTTTTTTCTTTGTTTATATTGATTTCTGTTTAGTTAGCAAGCATATGATACAATTGCATGCTACTTTTCTGTGATTGATTTTTGTGTAACAAATAATATCGGCTTTACTTCTACTGTGAATCTGTACTACTTTTGGATCTTGGATGTGATTACTAAACCATCCTGCTGTTGAACTGTTGCATTGGGGATCATAGTTCAGCACATTCACCTTACCTCAGAGAAGGATAAATCTAAGGTCTCATTTATGTGCATGCCCGCATTTGTCTGTTTTGCGAGGACTTAATTAGTATTTGGGAGGAAGTTCATCTGTTCGTTTTTCTTTATTCATTTTCTTTACAATTGTTTTAGAGAGCTGTAAATAAAGTGCAGTTCAGATAACTTACTAAAGCACGTTTTTTAATCATCCTGTCCCTCATCCTTGTGTTTAGAAAGTGCAACTGCCTTGCTTAAGCTATCGAGATATTGTTTTGTTGACTAAGTTTTAGTAACTCACGAAGCGGTTGAGTGATAATAAAAATTACATGCTATTTAATTAATCACAATTACTTTGTAAATTTGTTTGTTCCAGAAACTTCAGTCTTGGTTTCAGACTCCAAATGGGGATTGGGAACTGGTGAAGATATTATCAACTTCAGGGGTGGAGACCCTAGTTTCACTTCCTGAGGGGAAAGTGAGTCTCAAGGAAACTGCAAACCACTGCATTAGTATTTGAAGATTGATATTTATTTATTTATTTATTATCTTGAGCGTAGGTTTTTAAAGTAAAAGAGGAAAGTTTGGTCCCGGCAAATCCCGATATCCTGGATGGAGTGGTTGATCTCATGCAGTTAAGTTATTTGAATGAACCCTCAGTGTTGTACAATCTTCAGTATCGGTATAATCAAGACATGATCTATGTAAGTATCTTCTAATGTTTTAATTTGCAGTTTTCTTTTAGAGGAGGATTCTGTTCTTTCTGACTCCATTTTCCTTGTAAAATTATGCATTTAAGACCAAAGCAGGGCCGGTGTTGGTAGCAATAAATCCCTTCAAGAAAGTTCCTTTATATGGCAATAAGTACATCGAGGCATATAAGAATAAGTGTATGGAGAGTCCTCATGTCTATGCTATCACAGACACTGCAATAAGGGAAATGATACGAGGTGTTTTTCGATTTGAGTCAATTTCATATTTGAATACAACCTCCGGCAATTGTGCACAAGTTCTTATATGAGTTTTCTTTCTTTCAGATGAAGTTAACCAGTCCATCATCATAAGGTTAGCATTATAGCATCATCTTCCTTTCACTTTTCTTTGATTTACAGTGTGTATAATAGACTCGAATACTACTCATCGAGATACCAAACGTGCCATCACAGCTTCTTGGGATGAATTTACGGAACTTTTGTTTTGCATCTTTCTTTTGGATTCTTGAACTTATTTTATTATGTGATATGTTGATTTATGGTGATTATCTCATCCTTGATATCTGAGGTATTGGTTTCTTGTGACGACCTAATGATGACCCGTCCTTTGGTCGAGCACCTGCCTTTGTACTTTTCACTGTCACAAATTGGTGTTGCATTTGTAAGCATTCAAGGGAATCTGTTGATCATCTTTCTTCATTGAGACTTTGCTCTTAAGAAAACATTTTCTTAGCTTATCTAAGGTGGCATGGGTTATGACAAGTCATGCCATCCAGCTTTTACCTGTTGGAATGCTTATGGAAGTGGCTCAATTTGTTAGATGTCTTGGAATGCTGCACCACTTTGTCTCATGTGGTGCACTTGGAAGGAACACAACAAGAGATTGTTTGAGGGTTAATAATCTTCAGTTGCTTTTTTGTTGTACTCTTGTTTGACTTCGCATAGTTTTGCGATGTTTCTTTCTATTTGTTGCTTTTTTCCCCCTTTGTTTCTTTCCTTGTACATTTCTGGTGTATTTGAATTACAACATCCTTTATCACCTATAACAGGCTAGTTCTATACTGCTAAACAATAAGCTAGAATAGGACAGACTGGATTTGTTTTTCTCTTTTAAATACTAGTTTACATTGTGGTTTGATGTTAACTAACTTGAATATATTTGCCAAAGAGCTTAGGATGTATAATCCTCTTTGAAGTATTCTTATTGTTTTCACCTCTGAGGGGATTGTGCAATTGTGGTCTGCTGGTTTGTCTCTTCATGTCCAAGATTATTAAATGCGCACTAGAGACAATGGTGCAGTGAGCGCATTGCAGAATATTGAGGTAGCCAGATAATAGGCTGTATGGTGATAAAGAGTGAGAAAGTACCTTGACGATAAAATTAAGATCCCTTTGGAAATCTGAGTGCATTACCTTCTGTAGAACAGCTTTAGTTCTCGGCCTTTCAGATATCAGCCATTGGCTTATATGTCATTTGTTCAATCCTGTAGTTATGGTTTCATCTCTTTATTCCTCCAGCGGTGAAAGTGGAGCGGGCAAAACTGAGACTGCAAAGATAGCAATGCAATATTTGGCTGCCCTTGGTGGTGGGAGTGGAATTGAATATGAAATACTGAAGACTAATCCAATATTGGAAGCCTTTGGTAATGCAAAAACCTTAAGAAATGACAACTCTAGCCGCTTTGTAAGCTTTCTTGCCTTCAAGGCTTCTTGCCTCCTTTTGTTTGACGTGCTTGTGTTGCTTAGAAGCAGTTTCACATTCTTGAGAGGGGATCTTTCGCATTTTATGTTGGGTTAACTTGAGTTATTCATATGACAGGGGAAGTTGATTGAAATACAGTTCAGCGAAACTGGAAAAATCTCTGGAGCCAAGATTCAGACCTGTAAGATGATTCTATCTGCTCTCATTTCTGTTGCCTTTAGGCTTTCTATATGTCACATCCAACTAAAGTTTTGTTTCTCTTTCTTGTTTTTCTTTTGTTACGATGCAGTTCTACTTGAGAAGGTAAGATCTTTGCTCAGATGTTGATAATTAGGTGCTGCTAGTATTTTATTTTGATTAAATACTTATTCTATGAACAGTCTAGAGTAGTCCAATGTGCAGAAGGAGAAAGGTCTTACCACGTTTTCTATCAGCTTTGTGCTGGAGCTCCTCGCTCCCTGAGAGGTATAAGTTTTGTCTGAATCCTTCATTTAGCATATTCTAGGATACTGATGGATCGGCATTGCCAAAATGAAGAAATAGGAACTTTACCACTCTCTCCCTGGTAAAAAGCTTGATGTTACTTAAAAGAATAGCGTGATGACAATGGTAATCTACCAAAGAATACGGTTGTGCTATATTACCATGTCCACCTTTGAAGAGAATACTCTAGGAAGCGCCCATGACCCATTGCACAAATGGACTGAGATATACTGTACTTGACATCTTCATTTTCTCAATCTCTTGTTCTGAAGAACTCGATTTTTGCTATATCTACAAGATCATATACGGGAAAAAGAGTCCAGAAGAGCTAGAATGACATTACAGCAAGACTTGCTGAAAGTGTATTGGAAAGATTCAGTGTAAAATGCCGATAATCCCCAATTTTTGCAAATTGCCTCTTTGGAATATAGAAAATTGTCCTCTTACTTTTCTTCTAAAACAGCCAATGCCTTTAAAAGGATTGTCTGAACTGTCCTTGTCTTGGCATGGTGCTTGAATTTGACCCTCTTGCTGATTAATTTCCTTGATATTTGCCTAAAATCATTCTATCGTTGAAGTACGAGGCTGATTTAAAGTATATACTATGACAGAAATGTGGGATCTAGTTATTTGTAACCAAAGAATGTGGTAATATTTTCATCTTGAAAAATTGGGGAATTGCCTTTTTAAGAGCAGAAGCCGAAGCAATCCATCTAAGATGATATCCAGAAAGACAAAATTAAGGATGCTGTATTACTGTAGTGCATAGCCCATGGTGTACCTCTTTCTTGTATCCTTTTCCTGGACCTAATATTTATATATTATAGTACATTTTGGTGTTCGCTAATTATCTTTAAAAGCAGTTCTGGCCTCACTACAATTTGTGGCATAGCAAAAACTCATGCAGCAAGCTGATTCCTTGATATAATATAGGTCTACACTGAGAATTTACCTGATCATTTGCTTTATTATTCTTGTGGCGTAGAAAAATTAAATCTCAGAAGTGTCGATGAATATAACTATTTGAGGCAGAGCAACTGCTTTTCAATCCCTGGAGTTGATGATGCTGAACAATTCCACATTGTTATGGTATGTCTTCTTCTCTCTTTCACAGACATCTGTATATTGACCTTGTGCAGTAGGAAGTGGGTCACATAAACCTAACTGTCGCTGCTACTGAGGCAGGAAGCTCTGGATGTTGTCCATATAAGCAAGGAAGACCAAGAGAGTGTGTTTGCAATGCTTGCTGCAGTATTGTGGTTAGGAAATGTCTCGTTTACAGTGATTGACAATGAAAACCATGTGGAGGCCGTGGAAGATGAGGGTAAGAAATCTCCAGTTGTTTATGTTGGACATTTTCTTTAGATTCCTTTTAGTATTCTTTTTCCTGGAGAAAAGCTTCTTTTTTGAAGAGTTAATAGACTTGAACAATTTTGAATTAATCAACCCGTTTTTTTAACTTCAGTGGGAAGTTCAACTGCATAGGACCTAGACTTCTTTTTTGTAAACAACCATTGATTTAATTCTGTACTTACTAAAACAAATGTTAACTTCTTGAAATTTCTCTGTATCTGCATTTTCCCCACCAGCTTCTACATAGCCATGATCATTTCTAATGTCAGGTGACATGGGTTATGTCGGAATTTCTATTTATCCAAATTCATAGCTTTGCCAACAGATTATTTGATTTGGCTTTCTTCTATGTCATAATGCAGGTCTTAGTACTGTAGCTAAGCTGATGGGTTGTAATTGTGGAGAACTCAATTTAGCCCTGTCGACTCGGAAAATGAGAGTTGGGAATGATACAATTGTCCAAAAACTCACTCTCTCACAGGTGAGAAATCCATAGATGGTTGCTACGTGAATTCTTTGATGTAGGAACAGTCTTATGTTCTTATCTGTTGATATGTAGTTAGCACCCTTTCTACCACTCGTGTGTATTGTTCTGTATCATATTTCATCAGTTAAAGAACGTTCAAATATCATGATTTAATCACTAGTTTTTGTCCAAAAGAAAAGAATAAAACGAAGACAGACAAATGCTATACCTGATTTCGTCGATCGCTAGGTAATGAAAAGTCTCTTTAACCAGTTTTCTCATCATTGTGATCATTAGAGTTTGTTGTTTCCCTTGCCCTCCAACTTGAGATCCCTTTATTTCCAGAATTAAGAGTGGTCGAACTTTTTTGCTGCTCTGTAATGTCTTTCTTCTTTCAGGCTATTGTCACAAGAGATGCCCTGGCCAAATCAATTTATTCTTGTTTGTTCGACTGGCTGGTGGAACAAATTAACAAGTCCCTGGCAGTTGGCAAACGGCGTTCTGGGAGATCCATCAGTATTCTTGATATCTATGGTTTTGAATCATTTGATGTATGTATTGAACTTTCTCTTTGATTAATTATCAGTTCTTTTCAGTGTTTCTGTGTCTTATGCTATATCATTTGTTGTTGCAGAGAAATAGTTTTGAGCAGTTTTGCATAAATTATGCAAATGAAAGGCTGCAGCAACATTTCAATCGGCATTTATTCAAGTTAGAGCAGGAGGTGGGTTGTACATTTTTGTTTCGTCAATTTGGGCAAAATAGTAACTTGAAATCAGCTATGAACTTTCACACATCCGTCTATGCCTTCTCATTGCAAGTGAATGAGGTTCTAGGTAGAGAAGTAGTTTTGAGCAGTTTTGCATAAATTATGCAAATGAAAGGCTGCAGCAACATTTCAATCGGCATTTATTCAAGTTAGAGCAGGAGGTGGGTTGTACATTTTTGTTTCGTCAATTTGGGCAAAATAGTAACTTGAAATCAGCTATGAACTTTCACACATCCGTCTATGCCTTCTCATTGCAAGTGAATGAGGTTCTAGGTACAGAAATCATTGATGGACTTTCAAAATAACACGTTAACTAGCACCTGATATGCTAAATTGTCCCCATCAACATTGTTGAGAGAGTAATAAGTTGAAGGTTACTTTTGTAACATGTTATTTGGTAATAAAAGGTGATACATACCTAGGGTAACACCAACGGATCATTCTTCTCAATGCTCTGTTCTTCAACAACTCTCTTTGCCTCACTCTTTCTGTACAAACCAGACAAATACAATGACTTCAATAGGATCATTAGTTATATACATTTATTTGTGTATCTTGAAGACTTTTGCAATATCCTCTAAATGCAGTCAATATTACTTAGAGTAAACATTTCCACTTGCAGTCACTGTAAATTGTATCTCTATTGTAGTAAGAAAAGAAATCCTTTATTTTCTTTGATTGGAAAATTGGACTGAATGTTTCCATGAACTTACCGTGAAGTGAACTCATTGTTGGGTAACAAAATTTCCAGTGTCCATCTAGGTGCTATTTAACTTCAGTCAGCACTCAGCAGTACATCCAATATTCTGCATATAGTCCTGATTTCATCTTGGTAGCTATGGTTTGTAATAGCTTTTCAAGAAGACGCACTTTTTTCGGAATGCATTAGAGCACTGAATTAAGCTTCTTGTGTGTGCACTAAAAAAGTTTGAAATCTACAATTCTTCTTTTGCTTCTAAATATAAACACTTGCCAATCAATTTCTTGACCACAGATTCATATTTTTGTCTCACCTTTACCAGGAGTATATTCAAGATGGCATTGACTGGGCGAAAGTTGACTTTGAAGATAACCAAGATTGCCTCAATCTTTTTGAGAAGGTATGTTGCAATGTGTTTTCTTATCTAACTATGTGGGATTTGCAGTAATCTAAGCCATAGTTATCTTGCAATTATCAACTGTAAATTATAGTATGTTGGGTGCAGAAGAGCAGTTGTAGCTTATTTTTTGTTTTTGCTTTTTTGGTAGGAAGAGCTATACTCACGATACTTAATGATAAAAGGAAGAATAAAGCTTGGGATACTGAAACTCATCTACTAAATTGGTTTACTATGGTGGATGGTGACTATAAACCACTTGTTCGAAGGCCCAATTACAGTCTACCACATCACTTAGTAGCTTAATTTAGTAAACTAGTCTACATCTTAGTATGCCTAACATTTCTCTAAGCTGAAATCCTCAACCGCTGTTATTGTCCCTCTTAAAAGTAAAGCTGTGTTTAATCGTTCATGCTATGACAGCATCGTAATTGATTCTTGACATGGCACTATGTCTAAAAGTACTCATCACATGTCTCATATTGCCTTTTTGTTTGAAAGCACGATCATTTATACTCTCTTAGGCTATTTTCTTCATACTAAATGTATCAACTGAACCCTCTTAAATGTGGTTTCTCTATTCTTTATGCAGAAACCATTAGGTTTGTTGTCCCTTCTAGATGAGGAGTCCACCTTTCCAAATGGGACTGATTTGACATTTGCCAATAAACTGAAGCAGCATCTGCATTCTAATTCCTATTTCAGAGGGGACAGAGGCAAAGCATTTACCGTCTGTCATTATGCTGGGGAGGTATTCGACATCTTACAAACTAATTCTTTCTGGTATTCCTAAAGATATTACTGTCAGACCACGATGAGCACTAAATGAGAATATGGGCCAAGCACAATTCTCTCAATGATAGCTTCGTTACTGCTGTTGACATACTGAAATGCCTGGTCAGAAAAGTATCATCCTCGGGCATTAGTGAAGATCACTTTATTAGTTGCTACATATGGTTATCTGTGTTATTGGTTCTAACTATTAAAACCTAAGGTCTATGACGGGGATTAAGTGAATAAGGTAATTGTCTGATCATTCAGTCTTAAATGAGTCAGTCGGGATTTTTGTCTTAGATTCTGAAGGCTACAGTTCTCAGGTTCATTTCTCTGAACGCTGCTGGCCAGCTAATTGATTAATTCTTCTTGTTCAAATCTCAGGTTACATATGACACCACAGGATTCCTAGAGAAAAACAGGGATTTGCTGCACTTGGACTCGATTGAACTTCTTTCTTCATGCTCTTGTCAACTTCCTCAGATATTTGCATCGAACATGTTGACTCAATCTGAGAAGAATGTCACTGGCCCCCTGTTCAAAGCAGGTGGTGCAGAATCTCAGAAGCTGAGTGTTGCTACGAAATTTAAGGTATGCAATTGACTGTTTCTTGAAGATTTCTTCAGCTGGGATTTTGACTGGAAGCTGCATCTAGTGATGGTGGTCTCCAATGTACGGTTGGCCATTGCCTTTAGTGTATAGACCTACACTTCTATATGTCTAGCGAGGAAAAAGCTCTGCTTCTAGATGTGGTGTTATAAATGTGTATGCTGTTAATAACTGGTCAAGGAAAGTAAATTGACACTACATTTTTCGAAGTGGTTTTGTTCTTCTGATCGCTCGCTTGGTATCTTTTGAAACTCTGATGTGCCTTTTAACTCACTATCTTATGGCTAGCCATGAACAAAAAAAAACACTCCGCAAGTTATGCTAAACCTAAGTGAGATCAAGGGTACATCAAGTGCTTTTCTTTGTTTTCTTTGGAGAAATTTTGAAGTACTGCTTTCTGTATCTGGCTCAGCATCACTTGCCAAATTCATCAAAACTTCTACTTCCTTTGCCTCCCTGTGCTTTGTTGCGACTGAAACAAGATAAACTATTGTGCTGAGCTTCACAAGCTTATGGAAGAAAATCTTAAGATGTGGAGATCATGTAGGCGATGTTGATTTCTCAAAGTGTATTAGTAGATTCAAACAGATAATTGCAGGAAGCTCCTGAAGCACTGTCGATTCTTTGAGAATCGATTTGCTTTCCTAGCTTATTCCCAAAACCTTATGCCATTCCACTGCTAAGCATGGACAAAAGAGTTTGTTTAGCAGGCATAATTAATTATAGGCAAGCTTAATTCTTTCAATAGCTAATTCAGCTGTAACAGTTGGAATGTCATGCTTTACAAAATAATTGCTTCAGATAGGAATAACAGACTGCAGTTATTAAAACTGCGAAAATGGTGAAACATGTCCAATTCTTTCCAGTTCTGATGAGAATGTATAATAGGGTCAATGTGCGTCTTTGAGGGTTGAGCTTCAATAGAATTTTCAGGAGAAAAAACTGAGCCACCATTGAAGTAAACTATAACTAAAGCTATGCCATTATTGTTTTCCCTATTCAGCTGTGTTTTATCCTCCGTTATTCTCTGTTAAAGCCTGTATTATTCATTTCTTGATATGATTTGTACTAATGTAAAGGAAAAAGTGTACAATGTGACATGCAAAGAAGGATGCTATGACTAAGAAGTACGAGTCGTTAGACCTCATGCTTAGAGATTGGTGATCTGAGTACTTAAGACTATATTCATCCATTTTTGATAATTTAATGTGCTGATCCTTTCTTCACAGAGTCAACTTTTTCAATTAATGAAACGCCTTGAGAGCACCACTCCACACTTCATTCGTTGTATTAAGCCCAATAATTTCCAGTCTCCTGGAAAATACGAGCAAGGTCTTGTACTGCAGCAGTTAAGATGTTGTGGAGTCCTAGAAGTTGTTCGAATTTCCAGGTCCGGCTTTCCTACCAGAATGTCTCACCAAAAATTTGCAAGGAGGTAATATTTTTGGGTTTGATGCACACCGAACTTGTTGACAATTCTCATCTGCCAATCATTTTTGTTTTTCGTTTTTCATCAATATTTTTCATGTACGATGGTTTTGGTTATCCTTTTGCAGATATGGTTTCCTCCTTTTGGATGATGTGGCTTCTCAGGATTCACTCAGTGTTTCAGTTGCCATTCTTCATCAATTCAACATTTTGCCTGAGATGTACCAAGTTGGCTATACAAAATTATTTTTCCGAACTGGCCAGGTCAGAAGAATACTCTTCCCTCTGTCTCTCAGTTTAATTATTCTCTCCCTCAATTACAGTACGATGGGCAGATAAATTTGCTTCTGAAAGCTCTTTGGTTTATCTTAATGTGAATTAAAGTACGCATATACTGAACATGCAATAATATGCTGTTAGAAGCCAGATCTTTTAGAGTGACTATTTAATGTCAAGATCTGGGCTTGGATAGATTGTTACTATCCCCTGAAAATTCACCCCAAGATCTTTTAGAGTGACTGCCCTATGATACCTAACAATGCCTTATGGCTTTGAATCATATAAGTTCTGAAATGTAAAATTGTTAGTCTCTATACCTCAATTTTTTTTAGTTGCTTGTGTTTTAAGTGCAACTGACTTGTAATGTGGGTAGCCAGTCATTTATAGGTTTCATGTTTCTCTTGAACCATACACATAGGAGATGTTGAAGTGGAAATCTTGATATCTCAATTAAAATCTTTTGACTAGTAGTTCAATAGACATCTATGTAACATGACTAATGAGTTTTGAGTTTGCATCTCCTCTTAGCTTTGCCTATTTCTTGTCTTCATACATATCTCCCATACTTTCATGTTCATTTAACATTGGCGGAAATTCCATAACTGTCCAATTTATGCTTTGGCTGGTTTCAGCAGCTCTGCAATGTTTCTGTGTCTCAAATGACTTGGCATTAACATGTGAAATATGAGTTGTTGACACAGGTTGGGGTCCTTGAGGATACAAGAAACCGTACCCTGCATGGAATTTTACGTGTTCAGAGTTGCTT
Source organism: Eucalyptus curtisii (assembly GCA_017140595.1). Lineage (NCBI taxonomy): Eukaryota > Viridiplantae > Streptophyta > Magnoliopsida > Myrtales > Myrtaceae > Eucalyptus > Eucalyptus curtisii. Next base: position 33,621,136 of record CM029500.1, read on the forward strand.
TAGAGGGCATCAAGCTCGTCTTCACCTGAGGAGGCTTAAGAAGGGGATTGTGACTCTTCAATCATGTATTTCTCCCTCCTTTTCTGAAAATATTAGATCGCATTTTTGTTTTTTGAAGGAAGTCACTGGTGTTACTCCGCGTGGTATCTGATTTGCACTGTAAATGCAGTTGTTCGTGGGCAGAAAGCTCGAAAGGAATATGCTGTCTTAATAAAGAGGCATAGAGCTGCAGTTACTATACAAAAAAGGGTTAAAGGCAGGATATCCAAGAAAAAATACCATAAACTTTGTGATGCTTCGGTCATGGTACAATCAGGTATAATCCAAACACCTGCTTTGAGTTTGATATATGCATCTTGAACTTGGCTGGATGGGGGAAATGACTTGAGCTTGGTCATGTCTATCCCAGTTTTTTTTTTTTTTTTTTTCCCTTTTCCCTTTTCTTTTCTCATTTTCTGTTTCCCTATTCGACTAGAGGAAAAAGTCATTTTTGTATTAAGTCTCCTGCATGTCTCCAAATATTCCAGTAAAATGGGCCTGCCTAATCAAGAGTCCTACAAATTTGGGCTGCTTAGAAATCAAGTTCCCACTTACTATCTACATATCTTGTTTCTATAGGTATCCGTGGCTGGTTGGTCAGAAGATGTTCAGGAGACATAGGATTCCTGAAATCTGGGATGAAGGTATTTTGTGATTGAATTTTATTTTGGTCTTGACGATTGATTCACAATGTTATATGAGATTTTTTGCCCAATACTATTTTTCCTTGTTTAACATAATCAGCCTTAATGCAAGATTTATTGATCGTAAGTTGCTCTTCTGATTTAGCCAGTTTAGTGATTTGCCAAGTCCTTTTGCATGTCCCTTTCTTTCTGAAGTGTTCTGTTGTAGTTATTTATCCTCAATTTTTTATGGATGTGAATAAACAAGAGAGAAAAGGAAAGGAAATAGGGATCTTGCCGTAAGAAAAGCTTGCCAAATGTATTCATCATGAGGAAGCGTCCAAGCATACATACCAGAAAAACAGTGTCACATAGTAGGGAAAATTATAGGTAATCTTGGCCTATGTTGCCCACTTTCCATGAGCTGTTAGATCATTATGGGCTAATTGTAGGTTAGGAGTACCAAAAAAGCTCCTCAAGAAGAGTGAATTAATATCCTTGATTATTACTTTTCTTGTTCTCTTGTTTTGGATTCTGCAATCAAAATTGACATGAACAATAAAGTTTTGCTGCAGCATCTAAAGTATATGTTACTTTCATAGTTGCTCTTTTCCCTGTCTAGCTCTCAAAAAGTAACTCTTTCAGCTGGTAAATAACTTCGAGCTTTTAAACAGGGTGGTGAACCAGAAGACGTGCTTGTGAAGGCATCTTACCTTGCTGAGTTACAGCGTCGTGTCCTTAGAGCTGAGGCTGCTCTGAGAGAAAAGGAGGAAGAAAACGACATCCTCCATCAACGTCTACAACAATATGAAAGCCGCTGGTCTGAATACGAGTTGAAAATGAAGTCCATGGAAGAAGTGTGGCAGAAACAAATGCGATCTCTGCAATCCAGCCTTTCAATTGCTAAGAAAAGCCTGGCCATTGATGATTCTGCGAGAAACTCAGACGCTTCAGTGAATAATAGCGACGATAGAGACTCCAATTGGGATACTGGAAGTAGTTACAAGGGCCAAGACAGTAACGGCATGAGACCGATGAACGCTGGCCTTAGTGTCATAAGCCGGGTGGCTGAAGAATTTGAGCAGCGGAGTCAAGTGTTTGGTGATGATGCGAAGTTCCTTGTGGAGGTAAAGTCAGGTCAAGTTGACGCAAGTTTGAACCCTGACAGGGAGCTTAGAAGGCTTAAGCAGATGTTTGAAGCTTGGAAGAAGGATTACGGGGCGAGATTGCGGGAAACAAAGGTGATTTTGCATAAGCTTGGAAGTGATGAAGGTGCTGCTGACAGGGTAAAGAAGAAATGGTGGGGAAGAAGAAACAGTTCCAGAATCAACTAGTATCTTTTTGTTTATTTCATTTAATATTGTTCACTTCCCTTACATATGTGAATCGAGATCAGATCGATGCATAGAGATTGTGAGAATGTTTTTTGCGAGCTGCTTGGGAGAGCGCTGTAACCAAGATGTACATCATTTCTAAACATCAAATTTGGTAGATGTGAGTAAATTAGTTTCGACTGCGGATCCTGTATATCATCAAGGCGATCGAGCGAGTTTATATTGTAAGCCAATCTCTCTTGAGATATCCAACGGTGTAACTGTTGAAAGTTTGATGTGCAAATGATGTTGAATCCATTTTGATTCTGTCAAGAGTGCCTTTTGGAAGTAGTGGAGTTGAAGCTTATGCTACAGCAGTGATGCAGTCAATTTATGTATACTGAACTTGTCACGTTGTTTGAACAATGTTGCTCTTTTAATCCTTATCTTTAGCATTTCAGCCGTTGTGATACCTGGACTAGATGAGAGCTGATTCCGGTTTTGACACAACTGGGGGAGAACGAAAACTGAGATAAGCAAATCAATATGATAATAGCACAGGCGACCAGACCGGATGGGCCGGTCCGGCGACGAGACGTCTCTTCTGCCAAGGCTCATTGATAAAAATCAAGATCACGATCGAGCCGGGTTGGATCAAATCGAACCTCGTTCTATCGTTAATTGGTTAAATTACAATTTCGAGCAAAGACGAAAGTTCCATGATGTCCTTTCATATGAGGTTTCACATTAAGGTTTCTCGCTACAATTTCGGGCAAAGATGCAAGTCCCATGATGTCCTTTCATCCCAGATTTTCACTTCTCCAAGTGTATTTATTTCCACCCAATTTCTCACGAGGCAAGCCTCAGCGATGACGTGGCTCAAAAGCGCCCGGAACACGAGATCGAGCCCAAACCGGAAAACGGCCAACAGAAAAAATAAGAAAAAAAGAGGGTGAAGTGAAGCGCAGCTCGGGTGGCATACGAAGGGCGCACGTCACTCAACAGCTCCCGTGCTTCGCTTCTTAAAGCGCCGACGATGCTGGCGAGCGGCTGCCGCGCCTCGCACCACCTCCGGGAGTGCGATCCCCACCGCCGCCGCCGCCGCTTGGGCCTCGGGGCGGGCTCGGGCTCGGGCTAGGGCTCTGCGGCGCCAGGATCGTCCAGCTCTCGTCCCTCATGCGCAAGGCCCCCGCCGCCTCCGCAGACGGCGGCGGCGCCCGCCGGCGGTCGCGGAACCGATCGGGCTCTTCCTCCTCCTCCTCCTGCTCCAGCGTCCCCTCCCAATCGCGCGGCGGCGGCGGCGGCGCCCCCATTCTCTCCGATTGTTTCAGGTCCGGAAACTCGCTCGATCGTGTTCCCTGATAACTGCGCGGAGTTAAATTTTCTTTCCCTTTTATCTGCTTGACTTGCTCTCGAGCGCGTGTACTTGCTTGTGGAGCTTCGTGTTGGTATTGCTTGTTGGGCTGAGGTTGGAATTTTCTTCCTTTTGCCTCTCTCTGCGCAGCCAACAGGAAAATGCTCGCGAGCCTGTGTCCGAAGGGTCGTCCTTGGTGGCAGGTTTCCTTTTTTCGCTCTCGGCTATATCTTACTGTTCATGCTTTTCGATGGTTCATTTCAATGAGTCGTCTTGTGTTTTGTTACTGCACACCGCTTGAATGTTAATCCCGTTCACCGAAGAACATTACCATCAGTATCGTCTTGGCAGCCAGATTCTTTCGATTCTATGTCCTCTGTACCTCTCTCTATTGTGTCAGCAGTTGGACCGGTGTCATTATTCAGCTTGCCATTCTTTGAAGACACGTCTCCATTTAAATTACTAGCTAACCCGGGCAACTGGGAATGTTCTTTTTTTTTTCTTTCTCGCGTTTCTCTTGGCTGCCAGATCAAACGATGACAACAACTAGTACTGGTTAATGTTAAAAGTGTTAATAAAAAAACCGAAAACCAAGCCAAACCAAACCAATAAGTTCGATTTATCGGTTTGGTTTTGGTTTGGAATTTTTTTAAAATTGGTTTCTTGGTTACGTTCTTCCATGGGATGTTGAAGTTAGATAGTCAAAAGATGCAGTTTAAACTTTTTACCTGTAAATTACCTTGATGGTGACATTTTGAAACCAAACCAAACTGATGACAAGCTGAAGTTATTATTAGTTTGTTGTGAGCTGTTATTCTATTGGTTTGGTTTTGGTTTGGGTAGAGATTCTACCAAAGTTTAGGCTGAAAATACCTAAAAACCAAGCCAAATTGAACCACAAACACCTATAGTTAATGTACTTTGGCCGCCAATTCATCTACTTCCCTTTTTCTGATAAAAGGAAGAAAGAAGAATGCTTTTAGTTAGTATGTTCTTTGCCTGAGGTACCATAGCAGACTGCATGGCCCCATCTGCTTCTTGTTGGTGAATTGGCATTGGCATTCTAATTTTTGCCTTAATTTCATGTAAATATCACAGCAAATGTTGCCGGACTGAGTGTACCGTCCAAACTTCAAACCAAGAACTTTTTCAACTGCACATGGAGCCTTCTGAGTTCTTCTGATTTCTAAAATTTTCACCTCTTCGTGCAACATGATCAATATTCCGCAAATATTTGTGGTGAATTAGACTCTTTTAGCTGAAATGCTAGTTAAAGGAGAAGCAAAAAGGAAAAATGCTAATATTAGCTCATTTTGAGCATTATGTATGTCACTTCTCATCCTTATGTTTTATCAGGAAGTTGTCAGTGAAGCCACCTCTGGTTAGCTTTCTTGATATTTTACAACTATAAACATTTGCAAGTGCCATCATCTTCATTTTGCTCGTCCCTTACCTTTTACATTGGGATTTTTAAGTTCTCTTTGATTTTTCTTGATTTATTCACTCGGAATTCATAAAGTGCATTGGTTTTGTTGTCTATCATTGTAAAAGGAGGTATAGTGGCTCTTGGAAAGTTTGATGCGCTCCACATCGGTCACAGAGAACTCGCTGTTCAAGCATCAAAAGTTGGAACGCCATTCCTTTTGTCCTTTGTAGGAATGGCTGAGGTACTTGGTTGGGAACCTAGGTGGGAAACTATGCATGTCCCAATTTTCTGTTGTCTCTTCTCTTCATAATATCTTGCTCTATTTTTTCTCACTGGCCTATCTTTTATGAGCTTATGGTACTTAGAATATTAGCACATACCCAAGAAAGGAAAATTTTGTGTAAATATGGCTAGATGTGATTATTTTCTTCTTCTTCTTCTTCACTCGTTACCTTTTTACTAGATTAATTTTCTTTTTCTAAGGAACAATTTGGTCAGCTTGTTGGGAAGTTATCAGTTTACTAGGTGATTCATGTATGTTGATCTCATAGTCCTCCTGCACAATTTACACTTGAGCATATGTTAAATACATTCGTATATGTTGAAAGGCAGCTGTCACTGCCATGAAATGAAATGAATACACTTTATGGACTTTGGTCATCTGAGTAGACTAACCTAGCACTTTATGCTCTGGGAGTATACTTTCTGGCTTAGGAATGGCACAGAAATTTTTAGACATACACCATGCCTTTTTCTGGTGAATTTTGTGAACCATCATTGTTATAGATGAACTAAGAGGAGGCTCTCTGAATTGCTAATTGTAATTGAATTTTGAACAATCGTGGCTAATAGTCATCACTGTTTCCTTGAATTCTGCTTTCGCTTGAATAATCATGTTTGCTTACTTTCTAAAACTTCTTGAACTTTGCAATTTACGTGACCTTCTTTGCATCTTCATTTCATATTAATTTCTCACTGCTTCTTGTTGTCAAATTTCAAGCCTAGTGATACTTTGTAGACCAAGTGTTTTTAGTGTCTGCTCACCGTTGATATGGCTATAAATACAAATGCGACTTGTAAATGAAGATTTCACATGATATATATGTTTCTCAAATAGGGTACCTATAGTTGCCAAGTCTGATCGGCAGCGGGTTTTGTCATCATGGGCATCATACTGTGGCAATGTCGTCCCTTTAGAGTTTCAAATACAATTTTCAACCGTCCGATATCTCAGCCCTGAACAGTTTGTTGAGAAGCTATCTAAAGAGCTAGGTGTGCGAGGAGTTGTGGCAGGTATCGTATATTTTGCGACTCCAGAGGATAGCTTCTACCCCTTTTTTTGTTTTGGTGTCAAGAGACTCCAGATTTCAGACCTTGCAAGGTCATGTAGGTTTCTTGTCATTTCAGTTTCATTTGAGTTTACTTTGGTGCTGATGCCAGGTGAAAATTACCGGTTTGGATATAAAGCTGCTGGTGATGCATTGGAATTAGCAAGGCTGTGTCAGGAACGTGGTATGGGTGCTTATATAATAAAGTCTGTAATGGACGAGAACCAAGAATTCAGCCATATGGATGACAGCGATTTAAAAGAGAGAGGACAAGTCTCATCCACTCGTGTACGGCATGCACTTGCTGCGGGAGATATGAACTATGTGTCTGAGCTCTTGGGTCGCCGTCATCGTCTTGTTATAGAGACCAAGGGTCAAGAAGGTTTTGGTGGCCAAAAACATAGTATTTCGGCTCCCAAATCCTGTTTATTAAATTTGGCCCCAAAGGATGGAATATATGATAATTGTTTCGTTGTCATTGGTCAGGAAAACTTAGTACCGTGTAGAGTAGTAATAGACTCAACAGCTATCCATGTGCAAATGGATGAAACAGGTTTGTGTAGTGATTTTGGTACTCGCGACTTTCAGCTCTTGCGTATTGAATTCGGTGATTCAAGAGTCTGACTATGCGTATAATATATGGCTGGTGATTCTCTCTTTATAGTAAAGTTTTAGTGTTCATTCATGTTCGGTGGTGATTCTCTCTTTATAGACATTAAAGCTATGAAGGGCTGCTCGTGGTTTAAGGGTCAAACATGATCTGTCTCTTTACTACATTAATCTGACCTCACGAAATATGTACCTTCATCATCAGAGTGAACATGTGCCATTTGATGGAGTAATATCTCCTTCAATGTGCACGCATTTGGATTCAGCAAAAATGTCGACAGTGGATATGACCCTCAAGAGAATCGGTGAGTGATCTACAATTTGCTTGTTCTTTCTAAATTCATTTCAATTTGTCCCTAAGCTTAGTGTTTAATGATTTTACTTTATAGCATTGGTCTACTTCCGTCGGTCAACTTGCTCATTTTTTTACTGTCTCGCATTACTCATTCAGTCATTTTATTAGTCTTGCCTGAGTTAGTGAATGTGCTTTGGTCACAGTTTTCTCTTCAGATGCTTTGCCATAAGAGACATCAATTGGTTTTTAATTAGCGTTTGGCAATTGTGATCCCTTAACGTTAGTTTGATAAACTTATTTTGCAGTCTATAAAATAGGGGCTTGGCCTTTGACTTTTTAAGACACCATGTAGGTGAAGGCGTCCTTTTAAGTGAAAGCTATAGTCTTGACATATTTGGCTTCAAAGGGTCGTTTAGCAAATTTAATCTTGAGAAAAGTTCTTTGAAATGCACCGTTTGACAGTTCTTTACTTGTTAACCAGGTCGACCAGCAAAAGCAAAGTGTGCACATTCAAGTGTGATGTAGAGATGGCTAAACCAAGTTTGGCGTGTCAGGCTACGTCAACCTCATTGATTCGACCTTTAGATTCCACAAATGGTTTGTTGTTTTGGCTGGAACTATGCAAATTCTTCTTCCTCTTGCAAATGTTAGATGAAACTGGCTACTTGCCTTTTACCAAATCATATTATCACTACAAGGATGGGAACTTTCTAGATTTTCTTTTCGACCCGATGAAGTCCTGTAATTCAAGGAACTACGTTTTCTCTTTTGTCTTCCTTTCTTCAAAAGACGAGATTTCTCTGTCCTCTCTCTCTCTCTCTCTCATGTTTTCTGAATGCCATTGCATTGAAAGCATGGCATTAATCTGTGCGGCAGCGTGGGTGACATCGAACCCCCAGGATTCTCATATTAAACATGTCGACAATAAAAATACCTGAGGATGAGATATGGTCTCTTAGGGCCTGTTTGTTTGTGTTTCTTTTTTCTGTTTATGAACAGATTTTTTTTTTTTTGTTCCCGGGAACAAAAAGGAATAAACGCGTTTGTTTGCGTTTTTGTTCCAAATCTCGATTTTTTGTTCCTGAACAAGAAAAGAAAATGTAAAAAAAAAAAAAAAGTAGTTTGCTTGTTTAACAATTTTTAACAAATTTTTCTCTCCACTCTTTTCTTTTCTTCTTCTTCTTCTTCTTCTTTTTCTTTGGCCGTCGCCGGAGCGTCGCCGGCCCCTGGCGAGGCTCGGCCTCGCCTTGGCGGGCGAGGCCGCCGGCCCTCGTCGGCCATGGCCAAGGCCGGCGACCGGCCAAAAGAAGAAAAAAAAAAAAAAAAGAAAGAAAAAAATGAAAAATAAAATAAAAATATTTAAAAATTAAAAGAAATAAAAAAAGAACACAAATTTACCAAACATGTTTAGTTTTTTTTTTTATTCTGAAAAGTTTACCAAACGCGTTTTTCAAAACTATTAGGAATGTAAATAGTTTTTTTTCTATTTCTGTTCCCTCGAAAAAAAAAAAGAATGTAAACACAAACAAACGCACCTCTTAGTGGGCACTTCTGCGCAAATGTCCTTTTCAGCGAATTAGGAAAAGCTGGGTGTGGGTTCTCATTTCTTTTTCCGGATCGACCAAGTTGAGGCAGGACAGAATTTGGTAATTGTCCGCAGCGTTTAATCGTCAGTCGAACGCCTCCATTACTTCAATCTCCCTAGAGTCCCTTCAGGTGGGTTAAAGAGATGCAGTTTGGTATTCCCAGTTATCACATCTCCGTGTCAGAAAGTATAATTCCATCTTTTTTCCAATTGGAGAGGAAAGATGAGGACAAGCTGTGCATGGGCATTGATGCTTTGGGTATACTCTGGAAACCGTGGCAAGCGCTTCCAGATGGAAAGCTTGGTGGCCACGATTCGGTTGCCACCGGGTCCTGGCCAAATTTTCAGAAAGCGACATGGAAGGAATCATGGGCAATTGCTACGCAGCATGGACAGGCTCTCGGGGTCCCCAACCACCTTTGGATTCGAGCGTGTCGTTATTCCTTCTTCCACGGGGATGTCCGAAGAATATTCGCGTAACTTGCATCGGCCGACTCCATATCACGAGAGAAAAAACGAGTTAAAAGGCTCCTCAAAGCATCGACGCATTATGGACTCTCGCGTTCCGCGTTGGTATTGGCGCCTGTTTTACGTTATCTTGGGATGCTAAAAGCGATACGTTCATCACCCATTCAATTATCAAGATTGTTGCGCCTATCTTAAAGGAGGTATCCGTATTTCTTTATCTGCTCGCAAGATCGATGGTCACCACAGAAATTTAAGTGATCAGAAGAATGGATAGCACCATGAACGGATTCATCCCTAATAAATTTACTCAAAATTAATGTTTTGATCATAAAAAAAAAGAGGGGAAAATCACAAATCAGTTTGTATATGACAAATGGAAGGTAAACCCTAAATTAATGCACATGTATATAGTAAAATTTAACGGAACTAACTGAAGATAAATTTATCTAAGTGTACCAGTTTGGAGTTTAAATTTATCAATTTAAAATTTTTTCGAGGTATTCACTTTTAAAAGAATTATAAATAGAAAGTTTTTTTAGTTCACACGTTAAATATTCCTTATTTATAGTGATTCTCAATCACTTTCTCCCATCCGTGTGAATCGACGAATTTGTACTGGGGTTGGGAGTTTTATCCGATGGTGCATGTATAATCAGCAAAAGTAAATCCTCAACAAAGCCATACTGCTAATGATTCGAAAATGAATTTCGCCTGCCTTTTTTATTACTTACGCGTGCACGGGTGCATTAACGAAACAACTCGTCCTATAAAGGAAAATACAAATTCAATGAAAAGGAAACGATTATCACCCAAGTATTCAGATTGGGCAATAGATTAGGTAGAATTGACACGTTTTTCAACCCGAAAAAAGAAGGAGAGGAAAACAAGTCGATTTAGTGCAGATCGACGTCAGGCGAGGCGGATTTCGTGCGAATATTTAGGGGATTGCATGAGAGGCACGCGAAGCAAGCAGGCCGCCTCGCATTCGAGAAGAAAAAAAAAAAAAGAAAGGAAAAACCCCAAAAAAAGAAAAGAAAAAGGAGGTAAAAAACGTGGATTTAAACGCGCGAGCGTTTTCGGATTCCCCAGACAGACGAGGAAAAATAGAAGAAAGAACCCAAGGCCAAAGGTCCTCTCTTTCTCCCGAAACCAAGGAGATTCTCCCCCCTCGCCTCCGTCGCCTCTCCTCTCCCTTCGCCGCCGCCGCCGTTTCGGGCCGAAGACGGAGAGCCGGCGGCGGAGTCGCGCCCCCTGCTCGTCGGTCGTCCCCTCCCCTCTCCGCCCTTCGTTCAGGTGCGTTCCGGTTCTTGGTTTCGGAGCCTTTTGGGTTCGTTCCGTGTTTCCGCTCGTTTCCAATTTGCAGAAGCTTTTCCTCTCGCCTCCCCTTTTTCCCCCTTTGAAGACGGGTTGCGCGCGCGTCGGTTTCTTCGCCTGTTAAAAATCGAATCTTGACGGGCTTCGGGTCGTGGGCAATGGCCATTTCGAACCAAAAATGAAACTTTTTTCTTCCCTCAAGATGAATGCGATGATGATTTCGAGGTCCCCGTACAATTTCAAACAATGGGTTTTGCGAGACAAAGGCCTTGAAAGCTGCAATGCGGGTTTCTTGATTTCGGCCTCGCGGTCGAGTTCGAATTGCTTGCGATGGGGGAGTTTTCGGTTCTAGAATTTCGGGCGGTGAAAGAAAATTTGATTAGGAAGGGAGAAAGGAATTGCGTGCCTTGCGATCTGAGGAGTCCTTGCGCGTCTTGGGCGACTCGTTTGGACTCCGGTGGGGGCAGGGAGGTAATTTGGACGCGCCTGCTCGCTTCCTCTTCGCCCCTCAAATCTAGCGGTCGACGTGACGTACTTTCGTCACGCGTCACCGACCCGTCCATCGCCCTTTCCCCTCCGGTTTTTTACACCCTTTCGACCTTTCACGGGGTCCCGATTTGTCTTTTTCATCACGCCCCGTCGGTTCCGATGCGGATGGGCTCCTGTATTATCGGAGCGTGATTACTGACTCAACCGCTTTCTTGTCCTTTATGACTCGTTGGTTATTACTCGCATGTCAAAATTCGATCTCTTTTTTCATTGGCGAGTCCAATTTAGATGGCTACTTTAATTCTTCTTAAATCTTGTGTGGGCTGAATCAAATTTGACCTTCTCTTCTGTTTGGTTGACCTTGTCGTGTTCTTGTTCGTGGCAGCTACCCTTCTCTTATTCAGGAGAGAGGCTTTGACCGTCAAAAAAGCTTCCTGGTCGGTGTTGTCTTGCCAGTTGATGATCGGGCTGTCAACGATCCACGTTTGACAGCCCGTTTTTTCTTGAACAGCACCAACCCGGTGCAGCATACATATTATAAGCAGGGGAGAGTTTGAATTGTTGCCAGGTCAAATAAAAAGTTCCCATTCTGTATCTTGATTTGTTGTTGGGTTCTCTTCTTTGGATTCGGGACCCTTTGTTACCGTAACAACGGTGATCTGTCGACTGGTGGTTTCTTATTTCCTTTTGCCTCGATTCTTGCAGGTGAATCTTAATTCTGGGCTTTCTTGGTTCAGAGCAACCTGACTGTTTTAGCGTTGTTGCTAGAATTCTTTTGCTCGTGTGATGAGGGTACCTTTGGATTGGCATTATAGAATTTGAGCTACATTTACCTGATGGGTTCGTTGTCCGGGAGCTTTCAACGCCCTCTTGTGGCAGCTGCTGCAGTTGCCGCAGCTTCCGTCACAGCTGACCTACCTGAGAAATTATCACCTTCGAAATCATCGGTCACTCGCTCCAATTCGGAACAGCTCGACTCTTCGTGTACATCTAATGCACTGCACGACTCAGATCCTTCGTGGGTTTCGCAAATATCAGTCTCAAAGCTTTCGAGTTTTTCATTTGTGAGCAGAATCCGAGTACCTCTGCCCAACACTAAGGATCGATTTCCTCATTTGGGTCACAATCTTAATGCAAATTTCTCGTGCTCTTTTGTTGCGGCTTCTCCGACCTTAGTAAATTTGTATCAATCTGCGGAGTTGGTGAAAGGTCCGAAGCCTGATACATCTGCAAGAGCACTCCCTACCTCGGCTTCGGCGTCGGCTTCTGATGTTGTATATAGATGGCATTTACCTGAACTGCAATCTCTAGACATTTCGGGGTCTTCAAATTGTTCTTCTGAAAAGCAAAAGACGGTTGTGGTGCTATTGGGCTGGCTGGGAGCAAAGCAGAAGCATTTGAAGAAATATGCGGAGTGGTACACTTCGATGGGATTTCATGCTATCACCTTCACCTTTCCGATGGCCAAGATTATGACTTACCAGGTTGGAGGCAAAGCAGAGCAGGATATAGAGTCACTTGTGAAGCATCTGGCTGATTGGTTAGAGGATGAGCATGGGAAGAACATTGTTTTTCACACTTTTAGCAATACTGGATGGTTAACGTAAGCGCTCTCTCTCTGAGTTAATCTATTCATACCTTGTGTGACCATGTTATTATTCATTTTATTTTGTTTGGTAAAATTTGCCTGACATGTTAGCTGATCTGTCTAACGTCAGATATGGAGCTATTTTGGAGAAGTTTCAGGAGCAGGATTCTTCTCTGATGGGAAAAATAAGGGGTTGCATCGTAGATTCTGCTCCCGTCGCGGCACCAGATGCTCAGGTAATAGACTATTGTGTTTTAGTAATAGCACGGTGTTAGAACATAATCATCTGGACAGTCACTTTCGACACATACCATTCAATTTCGCCATGGATAACCAAGTTCTTCTCAGTTTGATGACTTATATTCTGACAGTAAAAATTCTCCAAAGCTTGCCTCACCTTGTCTCTTTGTTAGTGCTCTTCTGTAGTCTCTTCTATGTCTTTTATCACTAATCTCTTATTTAGTTTCTACTACTGGTTGTTCTTTTCGTGGAATCTCTGCTTTTTTTGATGATCATATGAGCATTGGCAAGGTGAAAAGCTGTTGGGAACTTGGCGTTTCTGTTGAGTGATCTTTGGTTCCTTTATCAATACCATAATTCTTCCTTTCTTTTGGGTGTTTAGGTGTGGGCATCTGGTTTCTCTGCAGCATTCCTGAAAAAGAGAAGTGTGGCGACAAAAGGATCCTTAAGCTCAAATGAGTTAGGTACGGGGGTGGTGGGCAGCCATGCAGTGGACTCGGACCCAAAACCTGCAGTGGGCTTGGACCCAAAACCTGCAGTGACCGAAGCAGCTTTGTTGTTGATTCTGGAGAAGTTCTTCCAGGTTATTTTGAATCTTCCTTCTGTGAACAGGTAGGTTGCTCCCATTGTACATATCTTTTGCATTCACATAAACAATGCATCACAAGATTTCGTAATTGTTTTAAGTATTCTCCCTGCAATTATTAATGTCGCATTGTGCCATGCAAAAGGCACGTGCTCAGGAGCGTAGAGATCATACTTATCTGAAAGCTGCAAAAATTGTGCACATCAATTGATGTCGTTTTTATCTTATTCCCTATTAATCCAGGAGGCTTAACGATGTGTTGGACGTGTTGTCATCTCGACCGCCGAGTTGTCCACAGCTATACATTTATAGCTCGGCAGACCGAGTCATTCCTTCGGGGTCCGTGGAGTCGTTTATAGAGGAGCAGCGGAGGATGGGTATCGAGGTCAGATCCTGCGATTTTGTCTCGACGCCTCATGTCGATCATTTTAGAAGTAACCCACAACTGTATACCACTCAGCTTACCCATTTCTTGGAGGACTGCGTCCTTACTTGCTGCAGAAGACCTTCATGAGTAGTAACCACCCAGAAGGGACATAGAATAACTGGTTTTTGTCTCTATTCTTTTCCTCTTTCTTGACTTAATTCTCATCTACAAATGATTAAATGATTCTTTCTTTTAAAATTTCTTAGTTTGAGAGGTGTAATCATCATGCTGGGAAGAGACAGAGATATGAACATTTGTAAATTTTACTCGACCGCAATACAAATTTTTTACCATTTGACTCTCTCGTGCTATCTTTTCTTGCATGTGAGATTGAGCACCGTTTTCTTGAATTGCCTTAAAGTTTGTGCTTTGATATTTCTTCATCCGTTTGCAAGATACCCTCTTGTGGCCACCCATGTGTTATCTGAAATAGAAAGATAACATGTGCCATTCCTTGTTCTCAGGGGAACATATACAAGCTGAATCTATATCTGATATGGAGTCATGATAAGACAGAGCTTTGACGAGGAATTGTTATTTCGAATCAAAAGCGAGAAAAGTTTTATGATTTTCATCCTGTATATGATTTGCATGAAATAGATCCAGCTAATTTAGGTTCAAATTTTAATGATTATATACGACATCGTCTCAGAACTATTTGGACAACCTTTTGTCCCTTCTATTCAGTTTTTACAATCAGTTCTCAATAGTTGAATTAAGTGATTCGTATAATTAAGTGATAAGTTGCTTGTGACAATTAGTCAAAACTCGAATTTCAGTTAATTACACCACACGGTCAATAAATCCATCCTTTCTAGGGAATGTTCTTGGAGATGAGAAAGGTTTTTATTTTTTAATTCTTTTTTATGGCTGAGAAAGGTTCAAAGGGTATTGATCTCAACTACCCATTTTTAGCTCCAATTGAAAAATGAAAGTGTTCATTGGATGTCATACCACCCACTATGTTGTCAAAGCATGTCATCATGAACGACCTCTTTCATATCTCTCTAATTTGTCAGTTTGAGTGGCAATTCAGCACAGCCATAAAAAGAAAAAGAAAAAGAACCAGTAAGGCCACATTATTTCTTTTGTTGCAAACGTGCGGTTGGTACAACGTTCGGTGGATAGTGTGGCCTTAAGAGATCTACATCCTCTCTCCAAATGGATTTAGTAACTCAGTAATGAATGGTAATTTAATGGAGCAAAAGTTACTGACTCACGCTAATTTACGTCGATAATTTCTAAAAATAATTAAAAATTTAAGAGGTCACTAATGAAGAGAAATAAATAAAAATCATCAACAGAGTGAATAAAAGATTAAATAAATAAATGGACCCAGACGAAAGTTAGTACCGCATTATTGGGCAGCAACCTAACAGGAAAAAAGTCAGCGAGCCGTGCATAATCTAGGAAGTCGCAAGACCAATAAGAGTAACTCGACAGAACGAGCTTATAAGTAAAATAAAAATAAAAGTTCAATATCGATTCGGATAAAAGTCGATCGCCCAAAAACTAATTAGTAACAATTTGACAAGAATTGGCAAATCACTCTTCTTCAGGTGAGTTATTTCACATTAAAGTCAATGTTTTGCAAATTATAAAAATATTCGATAATTTGCGAAAGAGGCCGCGCAACAGCAACAAGAACAACAACAACCACTGACGGAAGAAGAAGAAGCCACTGCCGCACTGGCCGAACTATAAAAGAAGTCCGGCGCAGGTTGTTCTGTCTCTTTCTCCCTCTCCCTCTCAAAGTTCGCATTTTTATGCCCACTTTGCTTGCTCCCGTCGCTTCGAACCCCCCCAATTCTCTCCCAATTCCCTTCCCGGAGGTGCCCGGCGTTTAGGGTTTCGCCGATCGCCTCCCTCCGCCCCCATTCCCCGACCATGTCCGCCCCGATCGGCGGCGGCGGCGAGGCCGGACCGCCGGGGGTGTGCATAAACGACGTCCTCACCGACGACGAGCTGCGGTCGGTCCTGGCGAGGCTGGAGTCCGAGAAGGACAGGGAGATCTTCGGCCTGGTGTGCAAGCGGTGGCTCGCCCTCCAGAGCGCCGAGCGCCGGAGGCTCGCCGCCCGGGCGGGCCCCCACATGCTCGCCATGCTCGCCGCCCGGTTCGGCCGGGTCGTCGAGCTGGACCTCTCGCAGTCCGTGTCGCGCTCGTTCTACCCGGGCGTCACCGACGCCGACCTCGCCGTCGTCGCCAGCAAGTTCAAGCGCTTGAAGGTGCTCAATCTGAGCCACTGTAAAGGTGCGGTTTTTTTTTTTTCTTCCCCTTCCTTCCCTAAACTGTTTGTTGCTTCTTTTGGGATAGAATTTGACTTTCTGCTGGCTGTTGTGTATCCTTTGTTCGTCCCGGATTGATCAATTTCTTCTTTTGTACCGCCCCCAAAAACATTTTACGCAAGAACCATGTTGGCCTATCTCATTCTGCTGTGATACTGAAACTAATCACTTTACAGGTACATTGTGAAATACCTTTTTCAAAGACGATTTTTTTTTCCCTGTGTTGCAGGAATAACTGATAAAGGAATGTTGGAAATTGGAGATGGTCTTTCGTCCTTGCAGTCATTAGATGTATCCTTCTGCAGAAAGCTGACGGACCGGGGGTTGGAGGCGGTTGCTAGGGGTTGTCATGATATGCGCACGCTGCATCTCGCCTCTTGCAGAGCTGTCAGTGATGTATTGTTATTGGGTCTTTCACGGAATTGTCCCCACCTAGAAGAATTGGTGCTGGAAGGATGCACCAATATAACCGATCAAGGAATCACGGACCTGGTTGGTGGGTGTCAAAAGATCAAGCTGTTAGATGTTAGTAAATGTAGCAATGTAGGAGACGTTGGGATCTCCAATGTTGCGAAGTCTTGTTCTTCTTCTCTAAGGACCCTTAAGTTGTTGGATTGCTGTAAAGTAGGAGATCAGTCCATTTTATCCTTGGCCAGCTTTTGCACGGGTCTTGAAACCCTTGTTGTTAGTGGTTGCCGTGATATTTCTGACGAGTCTTTGAAATCTCTGGCTGCTGCATGTGGAAATAGTCTCAAGACCTTGGGAATGAATTGGTGTTTGAACGTATCCGACTTGTCTCTGAGCAGCATCCTTGCTCAATGCAGATATCTGGAGGCTCTTGACATTGGGTGTTGTGAAGAGGTGACTGATGCTGCCTTCCAAGGTCTGGCTAGTGTGGAAGATGGATTAAGTTTGAAGTTTTTGAAAATCAGCAACTGTCCTAACATAACAGTGACAGGATTAGGCATTATTTTGGACAAATGCCGCTCCCTGGAATATCTTGACGTGAGATCATGTCCACATATTTCAAAGGCAGCTTGTGATGAGGCCAGGTTACAGTTTCCTGACTGTTGTAAGGTCAACTATGTTGGCCGGTTGTCCGAGCCTGATATGAAACTTTAGCCGCTTGAATTGGAAAAATGAGCATTGTCGCCCAATTTTCAAGTGCAAAAAGAAGCTGATGAAGTTTCAGCTATGGGAGATCAAAAAATGTTTCAGCTATGGATTTTCCTCACAAGACTTAGTGTACATCTGTTCGGGATGCTATACGACCCTAAGGGGTATCTATCTGTTCCTAGTGCTTGTGGATTTTGTGATGGATATGGGATGGATAGTCATTTGCTTTGTGTTATATGTAACCAGAAGTTTATATATATAAATTGCAGGAAACTCGCTTTCTTTCCTGAAATTCTTACAATTGTATCACTCTTCAATGCTCCTTCTATCTGCAGCATATGCTGGGCGTTGGCATACTAATGCAGTGCCTTATCTGTATGTCTTCAACAAATTCTCTTCAAAAGATTATGGATTAGACAGAGTATTACGCAGAAGAGGATGTTGGGATAAGTTGCACTTAGATTAACATGAGTATTCTCTGTTTTGGTCTGTGGCTGGAAGTTTGATTTTGGCAAACACTCCATGAGCAAGTTACCTTACAAAATTTGTGAAAATCCTCAATGTTTGGTTTGCATTATCTTGAAAGAGCCTATCAGAAGAAGTGATGGCCTTTTCGGTTGTTGTGACAAGTGACGTTATAAATACTTTCTATTCTGCTATTGCCTGGACATGCTCAAGCTTATTTGACTAATCCAAGTTCTTTAATTTGAATGATCATGGGATTCTGTCTAGACTTAAATTTTTCATTCCCCTGAAAGAAAGGTTACGGATGCTACGCATTGTAGTCCTTGAGGGAGTGAGAGGGAATGGAATCTTATTGGAACCGAGACAGTATTTTTGAGGTAACATGTGATGTGTGATGACAAGTATCTCAAAAGCGTCATATTTTTTTGGCAAATAGGTCCATTCCTCAATTTTAAGCATCCTTAAACTATTTAAATTATCGATTGTCATTTGCTTCCAGCTTCAATAGGTTGATTAAACTTGTACTGTAGAGGGTCCTGAAGAAGGATAAAACACTTGAGGAAAATTCTCTCTGCGCTCAATAAATGTCCTCATGGATAGTTTTCATCAGTTAACAGGATGAACATGTCTCAAATCATGAAATCAGGCTTGTGATGAGCAAGTCGAGAGACTCATAAGCTGGAGTTAATTTGTTGCTGGGAAAGCAAGATTCAGATTAACTCGAAGTTTAGCAGCACTGCATTACTGGCAAAATTCTATACAATTTCTACAATTGTGTAGTTTCCACAATTCAAGTGATAAAATTGTCGCGGTGGGCTGTTGAGTGAGCAGCTTTTTTGTCAATTATGAGTGACCGAACTTGCAGTACTTGTTATGCCTGAGAGATTGCCTGTTGAAGGTGCTTGAATGTCTTCTGATGATTTAAGAAACCCATGAACCAGAAATCAAAATTGTCCACCGTGACTATCTGTATGTACTTCTCTGACGGCCTCTCTACATTTTCACTTCGGTTTGCTTCCTCTATCTTGGAAAGTGGGATCGACACCTGTATAGATAAGCAAGAAGTTCGTCAAGAATGAATCTTTGGCTATGAGGAGGGGAAAAAAAAGGGTTAAAGCAGCATAGAGAAGAATATTTTCAACGTTCGATTTGCCAATTACCTTGTAACGGATTCGGACAGATTCACCATTCGGGGACGGCAATTTTATCGACCTCTCGCTGCAGAAGGCGACTTTTTCCGTAGAGAAGAAGAGGAGACCTGCTATAGGACCTGCCGTCGTTGATAGATAACACTGAGAAGCCTTTGTGAGTCTCTCCCCTTCTCTGACACTAAACAGATGCCTGAAAACTTTCTCCATCCCCCCTACTTGGAGAATTCTCGCCCCCAAACTCAGCTTCCCCTTCACAGTTTCAGAGATCTTTGGACTTAATCTCACTGCACAGTCAAAAAATAGAATGATTAGTTGATTTCAAGATGGAACCAGAATGGCAATGGAATCACTATGAAATGGAACTTCGCAAAAATTATAACGCTATCCTTGGTTTTTTCATTAGATGGCATGGCTTATTTCTATTTAATACAGGTCTTTGATGCTGATTCAGTTCATGTAACTAATAAGATGAGTTTAAGTCGCTATAAGGAGCTAGTTGGTTGGACTCAATCTGTGAGTCGTAAACTACTGAAATATGGAGTCGGTAACAAATTTTTTGTGAGGGCAAAACTCAAGGATGCACTTTACTTTTCCCGCAAACTTCATATATTTTATCAACTCTGCATTAGATTCGCAGTCTTTTCAGACACCAAAAGTGTAATTACCATGCTCTCGGATGCCGTGCGCAAAAACGTCAGCTTTCTTCCCTAACTTGTTCATTCTTTTGAGCACTGAATTGCGCTTGGAAGACACACTTGCTGGAGAACGCACTTGAGATTGACTATGGTTGTACGGCTTGGATGAAATGGCTCTTGACGACTTCCGAACTGCGTATGTCGCAGCAATGACTGGAATTCCCATTACGTGATCTTGAAGTTTGGTTGCCATCTTCAATGAGAAGTTGTTGTGCTTTTCTCTCTCGAAGTACTGCCTAGAAGCTTCAGAACTGTCAAGGAAGAAGAAAGATTGTTGCCTGCTGAAGTTGGTTACCTTCAGGTCTATATAAAGAGGTTATAAAATGGCTGGTGGCTGCCGACTTTTGGATGCATGACTCACTGCTGATCATCAACATCATAAAGGCAGACTCTTGTCGGCATTTTTTAAGTAGGATAACGTGTGAACCCCCTTGTGCTTTCCGAAAGAGGACTGTTGCAGAATCGAGATTTTCATCTAGACATTGTAAAGACAGTGGATCTGTGTTTTACTTTTGTATTTATTTTCCCTGTAGATGACACGGGGTCTCTTCTTCTCATTGAATAACTCCATGAATTTTAGGTTCTGTAGTCATCATTTATTTTGAATCTTAGTAGAGATTTATGTCCATGGATTAGCCTAGCAGTAGTTGCAATAGATTTTGACAGAAATTCTAGGAATAGATCATCAACTTTCAAAGAAAAAGAATACAGCTCCTATACTTTCTTTATTTGTAAGTATGTGAAATGAATCTGTGTATCTGCTGTTTGTTCTATTTTATTTCTTTCCCATGTTTCTCCTGTTTGATTGGGGGGATATGGGGTTTGCTTCCATCAGTTATACCGGTTTCTAAATGCCATTCTGAGAAAGATAATATATCAATAAAGGGTAAACCAAACATGCTGATGGGGTGATGATCTATCCCTTTGTCTGAGCGGGCTTGGATGCGTCAAACGTATTTTGCTTTTGAGCTGGAATTGCAACTTTCTGACGCCAGTCCTTATTTGGATAGCACGAGAAGAAGGGTCATTAAAGAATTCACCACAATCTTATCACCAGGGGAAGCGACTATTTTGGCCCAAAAAAGATATGTGAGATCGTGCATGAATCTTTCCCATGTTCTGCAAACGTGAGTATACGACCCACGTCACCATGTTTAGAATTTCCGTCTCTCTCCATTTTGTGCGGTTTTTGCAGCATTGCGGCTAGGCGATATCCGAGGATATGACAACTGAACACGTTCCCAAGTATCATGGCGTGTTGAAGGTTTGGAAAAACGAAATCAAAAGGCTTTTTGCCTGCGAAGCAATAACTCATCTATCTGAACGAGCAATGAAGCAGAGTAAGCTCAACCTCACTGTTCTCAAGAGAAGTTGGGGAGAAATTCATATCACACCTCTGTTCTCGTCATGCAGAGTTCAAAGGCTGACACAAGATGACAGAAAAGAAAGAAAGAAAGAAAAAGAAAAGATTAAAAAAGACTGGTAAGAGACAACACAAAGCCACAAGTTACAGGAGCCCATGTGCAAGTTGCATGAATCTCTTTCACATGACCTAACCCTCTCTTTTTCTTTATTAAACCCATGGTGCTGAGGTGTGGTTGAGTGGGCAGTAGGCCATGCTGAGCTGCACATGCCTCTTAGCTACTGTTCACGCCTATCTCAGCATACCACTCAGTTGAGACTAGACGAATGAAAATTGAGCCGCCGCGAGAGACGGGCACTCTTACTTTTTCTTCTTCTGAGGAGGATCGCCATGTCACGGCCACATCGGCCTTGTCACCCACATGAGTTGATGGGTCATTTATGGTCCTTAAGCTTTAAGGTTCTTAAAAGGCATTGCGAAAAGATAAAGAAAAAGGCGGGAAAGTGAAAATAACTCATTCCCACGGAGTGTCAAGCATTTGATAAAGGGTGATCTTCCATGTCTCATCTCATACGATATCTTGGCTCATAAGGTAACTGCAAATTCTGATAAAGTCAACGATCATTTCTCTTGGCTTCCCAAGAAATGATAAGATAAGCAGATAATGAGGAATCTTGGAATTACTATTCCTTTCACTTGTCTGCATCTTTTCCCAAGTGACATGATCGGGATGTTGTAACATCGGATGGTTTACGACATCACACGCAGCCGAGGACTTCTTTTAAAGAAGAACATTGGATTGACTGGGAGAAAAGATATGCAAAAAGGCAATCACCTTCCAATCTAGGAAAGAGCAGCAACCCCCAAACTTTCACGACCTTGTCCAAGCAAATCCATTAGAATAGTTGAGCCTCTGATTGACAAGCACCCAGAAGTGGAAAGATGGCTATAGGATACAATGTGTTAAAATCGGTGTATACGCACTCTCAAATGGAAGTAAAATGATATAGACACAATATTCAAGTTATGTGCTTCAATATTATAAATAGATAACGGATCATGAGATTCTGAGACTGAGAAAATCACAATACAGGCCATTAGGAGATACACCTCAGAATAGTACGAGAGAAACTCGGCAGTGAAACTTCAGAGAGGAAAACTCCTCGCTGTAGCCTCTCATTACGTGAGTTTGGTGGGTCGAGACGGGACAGACTAACATAATGTGTTGACATGTCCATCTTAATACTTGAATCTCACGTCGACTTCAATTTAATATCAAGCTCTATTATTTGAAATACCTTGAAATTGAGATCATGAGAAATTTTGAGTTCAAACACTTAAAGAAAGCATTCGGTCTTTTTCATTCAAGGCACGAACAAGTTCAAATGACACATTGCCCTCATCTCAATCGCACTCTAGGAGGACATCGTACAGGAAAGAGTGTTAGGCAATTGCGAAACTATCTTTTGGCTAGAAAAGATTAATTTGATGTACATCAGCTCCTACATGACTGGATTGAGTAGACCTAGTGGGTAGACCAGAAATTGTGCTCTATTTTAGTCCTCAAAATTTCCCATCATCAGATGCTAAAGTTCTCCAGTTTCTTCTCGATTGAGTCCTTTACTTGATGCTAATCACCTCCCTAAAAAGCAACGTCAACATGCACCAAAGGTTGGGTTCTCAAACCAGGTCACTGGAATTGGAGAATAAGTTGAATCAAGCTCAGTCTTGCTTTAGGGGCTAACGTTCCCAACAGGCCTCCATAGGAAAGTTTTCTCATGGTTGCAGACTGACATAGCTAAATTGGTCATATTGGAATTACATGAGATTGACACTAGAATTTCAAGTAAGAATCATCAGCACTCCGAAGATCCGCTAACAATCGTAAAATTCTAATTGGTTTGAATTTCTAAGCATAATATATTCTCATCTCACAAGCACTACTCTTAAGCATAGAAGAGACTATCAGAAAATAGACGCAAGGCCAAAAGAAGGCCACCGGAGAATCGAGACAATAGACCCACAGAGGTCTCTACGGAGTGATCCTTGGTATATCACAAAGCACAACCAATTTGCCTTTCAGTCTTTCATTTACATCTCCTATACAATCACCTCTGAGCTGATGCATGCGGCATCGGATATGTTACGTGACCTACGCTCACGGGTGCACCAGGAACCATGGACCCTGGCACCGGGGCTACACCGTATGCCATATGTGATGGACCGGGGAGGTTCACTGGAGTCCCCACAGCAGAAACAAGCGGCCCACCTATCGGTTGCCCGATCATTGGAGCACCATAAACACCGATACTGGCGGGCCCAGTTGGTGGTTGAAAGGGCTGTTTACTAGGTTTGCTGGACGAAACACCTGCCACAGAACTGTTTGTTTGACCAGTGATTGGTCCTTGGGGTGTCGAGACTTCTCCGTTGTTAACGCTGGTAATATCGTGAATGCTAGAACGCCTCCTATCTTTGTTCATTGAATTCAACCTGATGAAGTACTTCTGGGCATGGCTAGCCACTTGTGTAGGTGTTCTTGTCACTACAAAGTTTCGGGAGATGCTTCGCCAATCTCCCTTCCCATATTTTTCCAAGCCAAGTAGGAATAATCTGCTTTCCAGAAACAAGAAATCAGTCAAAAAGCTTATAACACATCAATGTAATCATGCTAGTATGAAAACCAAAGAGCTGAAAGGAATTTCAGTAGACAAACGAATGATGCAGGACATTCACGACAAAGTCTACTGTTGGGAAGTGGGTGATTAATTGGCTGATACATAAGCCACTCATCTGTTGTTCAGAAAGCTTGATTTCTTAGGCACAAGACTGCCGTTTCAGACTCAGGTGCACAATGAAGCTTTTACCAATAGTCACATCAATTCATGCCAAGGCTATTGATATCGTCATATTCCACGTTTCCCTTTTTCTTCAGCTGATTGATGCAAATTAAACTTGTTAGCCAATGTGATGCCCTTGGCCTATATATGTAAGCCAGGTTTCTATGATTTATTTAAAGTTTGGACTGACTGCGAATCTTCAGTTTGCCTATTTACAGCCTTGAGTCTTCCTGAGACTAGTAATACCAAAATCCATAGAGCAACATAATCTCTTTCAAATGATAAGAAGACTACAATTCAGATATCAATTAAACCTTGGATTTCGACTTCACCTCCACTTTTTATTTCTCCTACCCGGTTTTCCTCTTATACTAAAAGATTGAGCTGACCATTGTCATCTCTGCAGACCACAGGAACCCTTTTCACAGTCCCTAATCTAGAGGCCCGGCAAGGCAGCAAATCCGTTTATTGAAACTTTGATCTGCTTGCCACAACCAAATACAATCCCAAGTTCTCTAGAAGTATTAACTCTCCTGTTTGAGAGAGAGAGAGAGAGAGAGAGAGAGAGAGTTTATCTAATGCTAATAGTGAGGTGATTAGTTTGAGAGAGAGAGAGAGAGAGAGAGAGAGAGAGAGAGAGAGAGAGAGTTTATCTAATGCTAATAGTGAGGTGATTAGTTTAATGCAAAACCTAGTCAGAACCAAAAGGGAAATCAATCACATACTCCACCTACATCAGAAGCAATAGAAACTAGGGAGTCTCTGAGCAATCCCAAAGCAAGCTCTTACATGAAAAAATCTAAGTTGGATAGGCCTCAAACTTGCTAAACAAAATGATGCCTGATCTGAGAAAGGTAAATGTCTTAAGCATCAGTCATATTCGATGCTGAAGAGCCAAACAAGGCCAACTTCGCTGTCCAGCAAAATGGCAAAGTACGTTACCTTCTTCAGCTTTCTTTTTGAATACAAGATGAGAAAACTCAAGGGAACAGGCATGCAATCCGTGCTCTTTGTTACTTCTTTCTAGAAATTCTAGATCTATACTTTGCATCACAATCGACAGACTCGAGTATCAGCCAACCAACTACATAATCTAATTAACCCTAAGGGCAAAAGAAATGATAAGAGACCACCTGAAGATCTATCACCTGAAAACTGTCTTAAACTCAGGATGGTGACAGACTGCCCTAAAATGGAAGCTTAATCTGACACAAATGAAAAAACCATAAGTAACATCATGAAAATAAGTGTCATGGTTCCGTGCTCTGTGAAATTTTGTCCAGCGGGCTCTCGTACTTTTAACAATTTTTTTAATCTTCCAAAAATCTGTCGATTTTGTATTCACCATGACTAAATCTCGATATTGTCATGACGATTTGAGCTAGAGTTTGTTTAAACTAGTTGATGTCGGTTACTTGAGTCATATAAGAAAAAAAAAACAAATTACCTGTGTTCTTCTTCTGTCCAAGCAATTCCCTTCCGACGTTCTTGGTCTGACCTTGATGCCTTCCCCCCGTGATTCAAATCGCCATGGAGATTCCCAACATGACCGCCCTTCTTACTACTCATCTCATCGCCACCATGGCTTGTTGAACCCTCTGAAGAACAACTGTAAGGAGGCAGTTCCACACAACCCGACTCGATGCTATTGACATCATCGACCAGAATTTCATAGTGACGTTTAATCTCTTCTACAGTTTTCCCGGGCACATCGGCGGCTATCTTCTCCCATCGATCAGCCGAATCTTCCGGGTAAGTCGCCAGTGCATTCTCAAACACTTTATCCTGCTCTCTACTCCAGGAGCAGTCGCTTGTCGTTTCGTCCACGGTCATATAGCTTAAGCTGCGTCAGCTACCAGAACAGATCGTTGATTGACGGACTACAGTTAGTCGAAAACAGCCTGTAGGATTCAGACGGGTATGTATTTGGTTTAACGAGCTAATAACAACTGTAGGTGGAGTTGATATAACAAAAACATGACTCTCAAACAGCCTGGCCGAAGCTTAAGAGTTGAGCCTAGAGAGAAACAGACAGGCACAGATAATGCCAATAAAGCTGAACTCGAGATCACCCCCAAGAAATATCAGAAAACCCCAGAGAGGATTATGTGAAGAAATGAATTGTATCTAGCCCCCCTATTTGGAAACTTGAATCCTGTGAATTGATGACCCGCTGGGCAAACGAAAAGGCAACCGCCTTATTTAGTCAATTTCACCCATGAGAAATATCTGACTACCAAACACGTAATGAGTATAGTCATCATTGTCACGGTGAATTATGGAGAATGGTAAGTTGGGTTCTTTTGATTGTGAGTCTTGAAAGTGACCAAGAAAAAGACAAACAAAAAAGAACAAAGCCAGGAGTCTGCAATGGATTCCAACATTTTCAGCTGTTGCTTCAAACTTTTCTAACAAATCAGGGGAAAAAAATTCCGGCCATCCACTTGCCCACTGATAAGAACAAACACAGGCCCACAGCAATTTACACCTGTTGCACTGCAACACCAACAACTGGTTTGCAGCACATGCTTTTGCCTCCATATTTTGTTTCTCGTGCAGGTATAAAAATGGTAAAACTTTCCAATTAAAGTGGTACTAAAGGCCCTAGAGAGTAATTGATATTTCTAGACAAATCAAAAACCCTAGATCCTATTGAGAGATATGGGAATGGAAGAGTACAACATATGAGATTGCATAGCATCAATGCAGATGCACTTAATTAAAGAAAACAGTAATCACAGATGAATCCCCAGTAGTGATTCTTTGAAAGACAAAACACCGGAAACCGCAGAATTCATTTAGTTGCTCAACCAACCAACTTTATGGTTAAATAAGAAAGCAGGATCCTCCTGAGATTCTTCCTTGTCCTAATTTAAGTACTGTAAGAAATTGGATATTACCTAAAATAGCTCAGAACTACCACTTACTAAGCACCAAGATTCTGACAGTTCACGAACATTAAAGAACAGTTAAATTAACCAAGCAATGCAAAAATCTAACCCGTGACAGTGACCAAATCTTATTCGTACACATCTTGGAGTCGGTCAGTTGCCGAAGCAATAAAAGAAAATAGCTCAAGACTTCCAAAACAAGTGTTGACCTTACAGAACAAACCATTCATTCCTCAATCCAGATAAATCAAGGACACAACAATGAAAGATAACAAAAACGTGGTCGAGAAATAGTCCTAAAAAGTAGTAAATTACGCAACGGACACAGGATGAGGATGGGTACCACTTGCACAGCGATACAAACTAAAAAAGGGCAGAGCAAGACGATGGGACGAGATTGGTCCCCATCCCCAAAAAAAGCTACTGCCAATTAATCCAACAACGTCGAACCAGAAAGCCTCAACCCAAACCAAAACGCTAAAAATCTGGAATCTACCAACACCCATTAATATCTTCTCTTCGTAAAAAACAAGAAACAGGAGAAAGCCCATTAACATCCGAAAATACAAAGCATCAGAAATTTACCAACCAACAAAGAGACAGCGGATTTCCAGTAATTTTCTTCCCATCCCAAGTTCCAAGCTAGCAAAAACAATCTGAAAAACAATTTGGGTCTGTGAGAATCACCTTCCTTCTTCTTCTTCTCGGTCGGGGGAGCCCAAGAAGATCGGTCAAAGTCGCCAACTTTCTGTTCTTGGCGAAGTCCAATGCCACAGTCAAAGGAGATGGGCCAATCCGAAGAAAAGACAGAAATAAACTAGTAATAAAAGAAGAAATGAGTTTTCCATTTTATCAATCATGGGGGGCTTCAACCCCTTATCCAAAGTCCAATCATGAAAAGCTTCCTACTTTATACTCATCCGCCGCCACCGGCAGTCTCTTTTGGATAAAGAAAGAGACTTTGAATGGATAACGCGAGTTGTCGTTCGTCTTTTCTGAATTTAAAGGGGGGCTGCTCGATTCGCTCGGTCAATTTCTGCGTTCAGGCGAAGCACATGGATGCTCGTGAATTATGTGAATCATGATGGCCATTTCTTCTTATTCTTCCTTCTTTTCAGGCCATTGTATAATTTCTATAATGTCTCTAGCCGTTGACAAATAATTCGATTTGAACCATTACAAGTTACTCGACTTCATGACCTGAATGTCCGGATGATGCAACATCACCGCATCTACAGTTGCTCGTTTTTGTGATCCCGTGAAGGAGACTTGATCCTTTTAATAATACACAACCGTGTTCGATAGCATTTGTGATGCCTACTGTTGGGAATGTCGGATTCCCAAAAACCGGATTCGACACTAAATCGAACCCCTAAAACGAACGGAAAGACAAGCCGGAAAAACATGTATCACCGATCCTAAAGACACCACGGAATCGAGCGTACACTGTTACCACAGATTAAACACCAACGCCGATAAGAGGAAGAGAAAACCGATCCCATTCGATCCGATGACGTCGATTGGCCTTGAAGGGAAGACGGCGTCGCCTTAAGCGCTTGTTTTTCTTTTGGAGGGAGAGAGGAGAGGAAACGTACGCACAAATGCCAAAAGGTGTGTTCTTCCCTCTCTTTCCTCCCTTATATACGTTCCTCAAACGAAAGCGAACGCATTCCCTTCATCTCAGGCCGGGCTTTTAGGCCCAACATGGGCGGACGGGCCAACTTAGGCCCATCACATAAAACCATCATCTCCCACTCGCATGGTGGGCTTCAAATAACAGATTCTCTTTACCTCTCTTCAACATTCATACCGGTGAATAATCCGTGCGATCAAAGATACTTTGAGAGCTCGTTGCCATACATCCGTTAGGAATATATAGCAGACTCATAATGGGCATCACACTCGAGTAGATTTAGTATGCAGTACCCTAGATCGATCGATCACATTTATATCTCTCTTGATCTCTTTTAAACAATGATATATATATTGTATTCACAATTATGATTATCCCAAAGACAGTCATAATTGGTTAACCAAATGAATACAAAACTACAATGTGATTCTCCAAATTCGATCTTCCTCTTTTCTTCAAACTCTCAATTTCAGTTCAGCTTACTTTTCTAGAAATGTCCCATTAGATCGAATCAACTCATGACCATTGGCAACATCCTAAGATAGCAAACACTAAATAGAAATCTTGAGAATAAGTAAAAGTCATGAGGGC
Source organism: Eucalyptus curtisii (assembly GCA_017140595.1). Lineage (NCBI taxonomy): Eukaryota > Viridiplantae > Streptophyta > Magnoliopsida > Myrtales > Myrtaceae > Eucalyptus > Eucalyptus curtisii. The sequence goes on from CM029500.1 coordinate 33,649,848, forward strand.
ACTAAAATTGAGGAACTTCTTTTCCTCAAGAGTCTCACACGACATAAAAGTTGAGATCAAACTTTTGCCACTCTTATTGGTCGTCTCCCGCATACGTAGTATGAAATACGTATTACGGTATTAACTCCTTTCCCATGGAGCGTATGTCTTTTCCTTCAATACCGCATGAGATGATAGTTCGACATACCAAATGTCTAACTTGAGTTCACGTATCTACTCATTCACAAAATTCATCGAACTCACATCCGGCATCATAGACGGATAAAGTAAAATATGCGGGTTATTTTACTTTCGGACATAGTAAGTATTATGTCCTCATCTTAACATCCAGATTAAGGCGACATACGTATTTTAAGCTTGAGCTCTCGATTATCACCTAGATAATAAGCTTAAAAACAGTCTCATCTCTATTTATCACACAAGTAAATAGAGGCGATTACCCGTGCGAGTGGGCTAATCTTATATCCGTCCGACATACTTTCTCAAGTTAAAGTAATGCACCGAGCATTAAGATGCATAAATATCAAACAAAGATTCATAGGCATTAATGATGAAAACACAAATTCATCAAATGTGAACACTTAGGGAAATTACAATATTCAAGACATCGCCTCTACGCAATCCTAGAGATTTCATATGGCCACAAATCACATCTCTAGGTATTGGCTTTGTCATAGGATCTGCTACCATTCTATGCGTAATATGTACTTGTAAGTTCACATCTTTTCGTGCAATCATATCTTTGACACAATTATACTTGGTATCTATATGTTTGGTCTTGCCATGATATTTTGGATCTTTGATGTACGCTTTTGCTGCTTGGCTATCACAGTTAACCAACAATAAATCTGCAGCACTTCCAATAACACCTAAATGATCCAATAATCTCTTAAGCTAAACATCTTCTTATATTGCTGCGATAATGCCACGAACTCGTTTCCATCGTGGATAAGGCTATACACTTTTGTTTTTTACTGCTCCAACATATGGTGCCATTATTCGGTAAGAAAACAAACCCAGAGGTAGATTTTCTTTTATCTAAATCTCCTCCCCAATCAAGATCGAATAGCCTTAGAGTCGCAGATCATTTCCTTAATAACTCAACGTATAATCAGCAGTCCCCTTTAGATACCTCGGTATTCTCTTAACGGCCTTCCAATGTGCTTGACCTGGATTGGATTGGTATCTACTCACCATTCCAACGCAAAACATATGTCGGTCTTGTACACATCATAGCGTACATCAAGCTTCCAACAGCACTAGCATAAGGAACATGTTTCATTTGTTCATTTTGCTTGTGGAGTCCTTGGACACAGTCTATGGCTCAATCATTCACCTTTTGCAATAGGAGTGTTTATGGGTTTACAATCTTGCATACTAAATCGTTCAAGAACCTTATTTATATATGTTTCTTGCGAAAGAGATAACGACCTCTTCGAACGATCTCTTGAAATCTTAACTCCAAGAATGTATGCAGCTTCACCCATATCCTTCATCTCAAAGTTGGAAGATAACCAACTCTTGACAGTATTAACAAACTCCATATTGCTTCCGGCAATTAGTATATCATCAACATATAATGATACGATCGCAAATTGATCTTTGGATCTTTTGATATATACACAATGATCCTCATCTATCATTGTAAAATCATATGCCATTATGGCATTATGAAAACGTATATACCATTGTCTCGATGATCGCTTGAGGCCATATATCGATTTCAAAAGTCGACATACCTTTTCTTCTTGGCCTTTCATTATGAAACCAGCAGGTTGTTCCATATATATTTCTTCCTCTAATTCTCCATTGAGGAAAGCGGTCTTTACATCCATCGATGTAACTCAAGATCCATACTAGCCACTATTGCCGAATAATGCGAATCGAGGTAAATCTCACTACGGGAGAAAATGTTTCTTCATAATCAATTCCTTCTGTTGATTATACCCCTTCGCCACAAGGCGAGCCTTATGCCTTTCTATCTAGCCATCAGCTTTTCACTTTATTTTGAGAACCCACTTGTTCCCAATTGCTTTGCGTCCTTTTGGAAGATCAACCAGTTCCCAAACATGGTTTGACTTCATTGACTCCATCTCCTCTTTTATTGCATAAATCCATTTTTCCTTACTAGGGAAATTTAGAGCCTCATTAATATTTCTTGGCTCATCCTCATCTTGCGGAGCAATCATAAAAGTTTCACTTTCAATGTCAAAACGTCGACGGGGAATACTTTGGCGACTTGTTCGCCGTATGGGAGATTGCACACTTAGCACATCATTCCCCATTATGCTCCCACTAGGATTAGATAATGATGACGTCGTCTCATCATGTGGTTGCAATTGAGAATGAGTTGAATTCAATTCATCACTTCTCATATTACTCCCACTTGGACGAACTCCACTAATATCATTATCTTGATCCAAGATTTCAAATAGGGAGTAATCTTCCCCTATTTCGCCCTTCTTAGGAAATTCATCCTCTAAGAATGTGACATCCCGTGATTCAAATTCAGTTATACTCCCACTTTCCTGCTCACCTATGAACACATACCCTTTCGAGTGTTCGGAGTATCTCATTAAAATACTCTTCTTTCCTTTGGGACCCAATTTCCCAAACTTGTGAGAGGACTCATGAGTATAGGCAGCACAACCCCATGGCTTAAGAAAACTCAAGTCCGGTTTTCTACCTGTCCATAACTCATATGGAGTAGAAGTAACTCGATTTGGAAGGCACCCGGTTAAGTATATAGGCAGTTAACAACGCATCACTCCGAAAAGTGATAGGTAAGTTAGCATGCGCCATCATGGACCTAACCATTTCCAGTATGGTTCTGTTTCTTCTTTCCACAATACCATTTTGTTGAGGAGTATATCGAATAGACAACTGTCTTTCTATTCCTTTTTTCATCACATAATTTTCTGAACTCATCAGATAAATATTCTCGACCTCGATCGGATCTCAATACTTTTATTTTCTTGTCTAATTGATTTTCTTCCAAGTTCATAAACCTTTTGAAACAACTTAATGCTTCAAATTTATGAGAAATCAAATAGACATATCCGAATCGAGTATAATCATCTATAAAAGTGATGAAATAAACAGCCCCATGCCTTCCTCTCACATTCATTGAACCACGTACGTCGAACGGATTAAATGCAGAGGAAATTCAGCTCTTTTACCTTTTCCAAATGGTTTCCTTGTCGTTTTCCCTACTAGGCAATGCTCACATATGGGCAAATCGCCTTTTTCAATGTTGCCCAACAAGCCCTCTTTGGCCGTCTATTCATACGTTGTTGGCCAATATGACCAAGTCTAGCATGCCACACATTCACATCATTATCATATGAATTAGGAGATGTGAGAAGGGAATAACAAACATTTGCATTAATATAGTCAATATCTAATACAATGAAACCATCCAGAAAATAACCACAAGCATAGTAGTTTGTATCCAAATACAAATCTACACCTCTATTATGGAAATTCATATTAAAATCAAGCTTAACCAACACCAAAACAGACACTAAATTTCGATGAGTCTCCGGAGCATATGGAACATCATGTAGGAACAAGGTGCGTCCACCACGCATGTTCAATTGGCAGGTGCCAATCCCTTTAACTTCAGCTCTGAAGTTATTTCCCACATAGATCCACTTAGTTCCAGTTGGTATTGTCGGAATTCCACGAAGGATTCTCTATCCTTCGCTACATGGTCTGTCGCTCTTGAATCTACAGTCCACAAAGATTGGATTCAGCCAATAATACAGAACTTGACACATAAGCAAAGTTCTCAAATGTACAAGAGGTGTTTACCTTTTCGGCTCACAATAATTGCGAGCATAGTGACCCTTCTTGTCACAATTGTAACACCTCACCCTTGACATTTTCTTCACTTGAGGACGTTTTCCTCTCTTGTGTTGGTTAACTCTTGATTTCTTGCAACAAGGACTTGATCCTTTGCAATCCCACATATTGAACGAATCAATACGCTTGCGCTTAGAGCTCAAAGCCCTTTCTGAGCTAGAACCAGCATTGCAAATATCTATTTTCGACTCAAATGCCGTTAGGCGGTCCTCTGCTAGCTCAAGGTAGCGCACAACATCCTCAAGATCTTCCATAACATGGTCAAGAGCTTCTAGTGCTTTTTGCTTTTCCAGCACATATTGAATCTTCATATTCAATATTTCACAATTGTTGCCGTTCATATCAGCAATTACGTTCTTAGTTCTTTGAAACCATCGATCCGAACACATCGGACATATATGCACGAATAATTAATGCCTATCATTTATGCATCCACTTTGCACAAACCCATCATATCAATGAATAATTTCAAGTAAGGTTTCAGAATCAAAAGGTCACTATGTTTCCAATCATCCTCCAAAAATCCTAACTCAAAATTATTATTAATATAATTGTCTTATGCAAAATAAATTCTATGAAGTTACAAAAACTTCTATGAACTACCCACAATGATCAACAATAACGTAAAGCAAATAATATTTGGCATCCAATAGAATAATAATACTTTCACATAATACAATTATCCATTACACTAAGCAATATATACATAGGAAAAATATCAACATAGAAAGAGATATTCACACCCAAAAACATCTCAAACTAATTTAAGAAATAAATAGGGAATGTCCCTTCTAATCTATCGGTTCAAATATCTCGAGAAATTTGAAGGCACATTTGCCAACCATGGAAAAACTTTTGGAGAGCTTTCTTGTCGCCTCCAAGGCGCATTTTCTGCGCCATGTGGCGCTCAATCTAAGGGTTGAAGTTTTGGTTAACTCAATCCTATAGTACTCTCTTACAAAAGCTACCACTAGCCTCCTATAACCCGGGACCACGTTGACCTCCCATGGCCGATCTAACACCGCTTGCCATTCGGGTGGAAGAGTGTTCATCAAAGCCGGCACCTTCTCAAAATCCGGCATAAGATAACCGTTCCGAGATGATTTCTTGTATCATCCGATTGACCCGACCACATGTGATACTAAATCATCGTCTTGCCACCGATAATTAGCTAACTCGTCATCAGCCTTTTAAGTCTTGCACTTCCTTCGTCCGTTCTCGGGATTGCAGGTATCCGTTAACGGTCGTCGGTCAACGGTCAACGGTGGTCAATGGGTCAACGCCGGTCAACGGTCGTCGGTCGTCGGGTGGCCGGTCGGACCGGTCGGACCGGACGAACCTGTCGGACGGTCGGGCCGGGTCGGACGAACCGACCCGGCACGTGCCTCGCACGCGCGGCGACCGGTCGGATCTCGAGTCGGGTTGCGGCCGGTGACCGGCCGGCCAACTGTCGTCGTCGATGACGTCATCGATGACGTCATCCCAGCGGTTACCGACCGTTGGGTGACGTCACGGTGACGTCAGCACGCGTCGGTTCGCCGACCGGCGCGTGCCGGTTCGCCGGCCGGCGGCGCGCACGTCCCGGTTCGTCGACTGGCGCGTGTGGCGCACGCGCGCCCACGCGCTAGCGGCGCGGCCCGGCCACGCGTGTGGGCGCGTGCGACGTCTCCGGCGGCGGTCGACCCGTCGACGAACTCGTCTCGACGAGCTCTCTCACCCTATGCCATCGTAAATTGATTTCGACTTACGGAAACTCGAAAAAAATGGATGAACAACGGTGCTCGGGTGTCGGGATTTTTCTCCCCGATCGGTTTCGGCCGAATAATTCCGCGAAAAATCAATCATAAACATGAAAAGGGGTCGGGAAAACATGAACTAGGGCTCTAATACCAATGTTGGGAATGTCGGATTCCCAAAAACCGGATTCGACACTAAATCGAACCCCTAAAACGAATGCGGAAGACAAGCCGGGAAAAACATGTATCACCGATCCTAAAACACACCACGGAATCGAGCGTACCTTGTTAGCCACAGATTAAACACCAACGCCGATAAGAGGAAGAGAAAACCGATCCCATTCGATCCGATGACGTCGATTGGCCTTGAAGGGAAGACGGCGTCGCCTTAAGCGCTTGTTTTTCTTTTGGAGGGAGAGAGGGAGAGGAAACGTACGCACAAATGCCAAAAGGTGTGTTCCTCCTCTCTTTCCTCCCTTATATACGTTCCTCCAACAGAAATGAACGTACCCCTTCATCCATGGGCCCTAATCTTGTGGGCCGGGCTTTTAGGCCCAACATGGACGGACGGGCCAACTTAGGCCCATCACATAAAACCATCACCTACTAATTCGCTAAAATATGCTTGTTTAATGGATAGAGGGAAAGAGTTTCTTGAATTCTCCTAATGTTACAATGATTAATCAACAAGAAAATTGGAAAAGAAGTGAACATGTCCCTTAATTGAGCAACTCTCGAAAGTAGTTTGATTGGTCAATTTTATGCTCAAGTTCTTTCAAGGAGATTGTTTCCGAAAAGCAACGTCTTCATGGAGTTTTTCTCCAATCATGTGATCAATCGCTTTGCTTAGATTGCAAGGACATTGGCGTGTTAAGAAAGTTGGCTTCGATTCTCCGCATGATAGCTCTCAAGTTACAATCTTTCAAGGAAAATTCATAGATTCTCCCTCTAATTTGGGGTCTCTTTGTAAGGTTCTCCTGTACATGAGCTTTATCTCAATCCACCCCTCCAAATGGCGCGAGAAAAATCCGCCGGCGTGAGATGCTGCTGGGCGAATGCTTACATACTTTGCTCAGGACAAAAACAAACGTATAAATTGATCAAAGAAGTGATGATTCCGCGCGTGAGGGCAACATTAGTCACATCGGCTAATTCGTTCTCTCACCCTCCGACCCACAAAGTTCAAAAAACAAGAGAGGTGAATCGTCTCTCGACTCACATGTTCTCGTCAGCCACGCAAGTTTTCATAGAAACACAGCCATGCTCTTCGCCTCTGATATGATATGGAGGGTGATCGTTTTCATCATTGAGGAAAGGTAAAAATGTAAAGTAAAAGAACAAAATTTGTGGACAAGAATACAGACCTCTCCACTAATTCTGAAAGGAGAAATCAAGGAAAGAATCATAAAATTGATGTCACCAAAATCTCCATGGATCTTTATATGGAGGGACATAATTCTCTGTTGGTGGTAGGAGACGAAATGACGACACACTTTTTTCGAGGAATGGTCCCATCTGCATTGAGACAATGAAGATCTCAATTTAGGTTCAATTGATACACTATTTACACTTTCCAGAGCAGAACTGCTATGAACTCTGTGCGTGTGTGTGTGTGTGTGTGTGAGAGAGAGAGAGAGAGAGAGAGAGAGAGAGAACCTTTGTCCACTGCTTGCCGAGCGTCGAAGCATTCAGTGTGTACAGATAACCTGAAAGCAGAAGTTAGATGAGATCTCTGAAGAGCAGTTGAGTAACATCAGATGTAGCATATGAGTTGGAGCAAAAAGTTCCCACAACATCGATATCGAGAAGTTTCAACCCTCACTAAAAACACAAGAAAAGAAAGAAAACACAGAGGCTTCAGCCTCTCATTATAACATTTGAAAGACGTGGAAGAAATTTTGAGAAAATGTATGTTTTGGTTCCTACCATCTCGCTCCGCTGTTGATGCAACATAATGTCTGTAAAGATTTGATTCTTGGGCCTGCAGTATTAAATGTCGCATGTAAGCAGTTGCCTCATTGGCCCGTGCCCAATACTAAGAATTCACTATTGAGAAAGAAATGACCTACGTTTTTCGTTGGAGATTTGCGAACAAGGTATTCATAATACCAGTACGGCTCGCCATTAATCTGAAAATGAAAAGGTGAGATGGAAACAGGATCCATGTTTATTTGAACAAGGCATGATGTTGAAAAGCTGCTTAATCAGCACCACAGAGAATTGAAATTAGTTCATCAAGTACATAGATATGGGAGCATACATCACTAGAATGAGCATCGAGGACAGAACTCTCAGCCAAGCGCTGGGTTGAAGTAACTCGCTGCATTAACATTTACACATATTAGTACTGCATTACACTCTGAGGAAAAGAGTTAGCCACATTTGTTTGGATTTTAACATTCCTGGAATCATCATATTAAGATAACATCTTGCATCTACACAACTGTTACATTATATTCCAGTCTTTACAATTGTATCCTGGTAATTAAAAGGATAATAAGACAGCCCATCAGATAACCATCGCTTTAACTTTTTATGCAGTTAAAGCTCATTCCTAGAAAGGAGTCACCTTACCAGGGCAGATTTATCTGATAAAACAGAATCGGCAACATTTTTAGCTGACCATGAACTCTTTTCCTTCGATTTTAAAATCTGAAAATTTGGAGGACCTATCTGCAATAAAGGGATAAGATGAAAGATGTTGAAAATTGTGCATTGTATAAAAGGAGATGGTAGTGATTGGTTGTTACCGAGACAGAGATGATGAGGTTATCAATAATGTCAACTCGCTCGGACACAATGCGCAAACGTGCATCAGCTGAATGACAATCAAACAGAAACCCATTCAATACAAGTTCAACGGCATGTCACCGTTTGCATATAATTACTCACAGCAGTTGTATAATACTGATGCTGTAACAAAATCATAAGGCCCAGTAATTTTCTTTCTTTTTTAAAGAAGAATAAACATATATAGGACATTAGCATTTTTCAAGAGAGTGTATCGACAAAATTTGAAATGCGTAATTTGAGGCATCCAGCAGCAATCTCACTATCTAGATATAATTATCCTGAGCTTTAAAGCCATGATTTACACCTCTCAAAGGAAAAGGGTTAAACTATTCTAAAGAGAGGTGTTGTATTTCTGTCTGTGCAATGCTGAAGGGGGAGATAGACTAACTTACGGGACAGTGGTGCAGCTGAAGAATAGCGCTCAGGCTTTCTGGATTCCACCCTTCAAATAAATAAAGTTTGTGACATGACAACACAAAAACTCCAATACTATAGATGTAAGCTTTCTTTAGGTCTGCAAATCACTCAAGATGAATATGTCTCATGCAATCTGGCCACCAAAAGCCCAAAAATTCCACAAACTAGAAGGCCCCAGGGAAATGCATAATGAGGTCTTGGTGATTAGCAGTCTAATAATGCACCCAGGATTTTACAAAATCACGAGTTACAAAAAAACATCATTATGTAGCTTATACTGCCCATGTTAGAAGAAATTTCATAAGGCAAAACAGCAAGAGAATTTTTTTTGATTAATTACAATTTAAAAAAAAACAACTCATTACATATGAGTATTGGCAAAACCCCCTTAAAAAAACACATGATTATCAGGCAATGGAATTTCAGAGCCTGGCACACCAATTCAGTAAGGACCAATCTTAGCAACTGTGGAGTCAGAAATGAGATATAAGTCACAATCCTCACATATATCTCAATAATGAACCTTTTCATGCACTTCAAACCCTCAAAGACACTGCACAACATTTACATTTTTTATTGCAAGTGATCATTCAAATCATTGTGATAATCATGTCTTCAAAATGGGGCTTTAGGGTCAAATATAGGCTAGAAAGCAATGAGACAACCTCGATGTTGTCCCATATACTTAGTAACAGATAAACACATCCACTCTCATACATCTGGAATTGACCCCTTATCCAATTAAATATTTTGGTAATAATAGGATACTAAGGCAGAGATAAACTTCTTGTTCAAGATGAAAACTTAATGTAAATCAACATACCATTTGAACATGAAATTCTTTGACGGAAGGCCCACCGGATACAAGTAGGAATAAGCATTTATGTCATCAACTACTGAAACCATTTTCAACTCTTCCTCAGCCAACGACCCTGCAGGGTAACATAAGTAATCCTGAATCATGGCCTAAAAACTAATTCCAAATGGCATGACTCAAATAAGGAACATATCCAATTCATCACTTCTTCCACTGCAAGTTACCGGACCTTTTGCATTTCTTTTGAGGCCCCCATTTGGCTGAGGACTCCGTAGGAATGAGGGTACCATTTGTAAGTTTATACAGTACCATTTTCAGTCTCTCTAAACACTAGAGCTGGTGCATACAAGCGCGAGCTCACTAGTCAAATAATCTAATACTTCTCCCCACGAGCAGACCGGCCTTCATCCTAAAAAATCATAAAGCATGAACTTATGCTAAACAGGGGGCCTGGCACTAGAACACACGGGCTCCTTGCACTAACACTGTACAAGAATATGTGCACAGGGGCCCAGATAGGCGGAGAAATCTTTTAGGTGCTTCAGCAACACAAAGTCCCTGCACACCTGAAAAACCCGTATTGTGTCCTGAGTGCTGCGAATATCCTAATTTTTTCCTTTTGAAATGATATCTCGCCGTGCGGTATTTGCCTCGGAAAGGCGGGCTCGGGAAGTAGCTAAAAGTTCACTCCTAGATGTAAAGGTCGATGTTTAAATACTATAACAACTCGCACGCAGCACTTCTACAGTCGGGTCCGTTCCGCAATTGCAAAAAAAGCGAAATTTTGGGCAGCTGAAGAGAATTACCTGAAGAAGGAGCGACGACAAATAAAGAAGAAGAAAGGCCAAGCAGCACCAAATCCCTTCTTCCAAAACCATTAAAGAAGGCGGGTCCGGTCCGGGTCCGGGTCCGGGTCCGGCACACGAACTCACCACGGCTTTCGGAATGAACCCGCATTCCTTCCGTACGAGCACGGCTCTGTTTCGCCATCTGAAGCCGAACCCACGAAAGGAAAACGCACTCACATCACCATCGACAAGTCAAGTACTGCAAGAGAGAGAGAGAGAGAGAGAAAACCTGAGGCAGAGTGGATTGGAAAGCGAAGGAGAGAGAGGGAGCATCGCGGGGGAAGAATTCTGGAGCTGGTGACTGGTGGGTGGATGGGTTTGCTTTCAGAGGAGAACCATGGAAGCGAAAAGGAAGGAGCTTGCGCACTTTCCACTTTCAGCTCATCCACTCGGACACAGGATGACACTTTCTATCGCTTCTTCTTCAGCCAGAGAGAGAGAGAGAGAGAGAAAGAGAGAGAGTGCCGTATTTCATTATTGTCCGAAGTAATAGCTATGGTTTTTGTTTTTCCTAAATATATAATTTAGCAATGTAGTGTTTTCCTCCCTCTTTTTATTTTTCTATTTTGTTTTTAACTGGAAGCAATGCCATTTTACAGCCTATGTATCTCAAATGAAAGGACGATGAAAGAAAATAGTATGCTTTAAACCAACTTTTCTCCGCCAGTGCATGTTTCACAAAATAAACTCATCATTTCGTACAATCGCATTGTATAGAGATGCAATAAAATCATAGTATAAGGGCATTGATTGATTTAGTGATATTGAATTTTAAGATTTTTCAAAAGTATAATCAAATTTTCCCATTAACTCCATCTAATTAGATTAATTGAAAATGCTAAGGTGCCTTATTTTAGTACTTTCTTAAGATATGTAGTGACGAATGATGATATGGTATCTTGGGCTAGCGTCGCTTTGGTTGGTTGCCATACATGCATTCGGCCACCTATTGTACGGGGTTAGGGGTAAAAAAAAGAAAAAAAAATGATATATGGTAACCAAGCGTCAAGTCAAAAAAGTATTCAAAATTAAAAAGAAATACAAACTAAAATAAATTAAAAATAAAAAGCTTAAAGTTAAAAATACAAACTGCTAATAAAAAAGCACAAACGAAATCAATTGTAGGCTTTTGTAGTGGCCGCCATATCACTAATTATTGTCGGAAAGGGATGACGGCGGTGGTCGACGACGTTTGTTGCTCCCTTTTTTTAACTTAGTTCTTAAAAATTATCCTTTTAAATTTATTTAATCTAATTAAAAAAATAAATAAAGACAATAAAATTAATGTCATGTAAGCGTTTTTCGTTGATTAAGTTGTACGGAGTTAATGGAAAAATATGATTGATTATTTTTTGAAAGATTTTTACACTTATCTCAATATTAATTTGTTACTCGTCGTTCTATGTAGCAATAGAATAAAATCTTATGCATAAGCAAACCTGGGTCGGATCTCATCCACCTGTTGGGATCGAACCCGGGTTTGGATCCACCTGGGCGGGTGGGTCAACAAGGGATTCTCTTTTCGTATGAGCCCTTGAACGTGGGCTTCTTCTTCTATACGAAATCACACGTGAAACACAAGAAGGCATCGAACCGCCCACGGGCTATTTTTATTTTTATTTTTATTTTTGGGTATATAGTCCTTTTACCTCTTCGTTATTAATGGAAAGTTACATTGCGGTTGTATTTGTAAAGAATTTACAATCTCAATTACCACAAATGTTTTTGTTTCTGGCATTTCATTCTGCACTAATTTCTCACGGTATAAAGGAAAGTCAATGACCAAGGGTTGGTTCCATAGACTAGTGTATAAATAGAAACTAGAGCAGGAACAATCCCTACCATAGTTCTAGGACAGCGGAGATGGACGATAATAGACTATACCGAGTTGAAAAGGTATCGCTTGATTGTATAGGCCAACAATGATGCGGACATTAATTTTTTAAGTGGAGAAGTTTGTGACATCTTAAGTCCCACATCAGTTGAGAGAGATCTCTTAAATGACTATTGTAATTCGTTATAGAAATATTTTGGAGAAAATTAGAATTTCGAGTTGCGGATTGACATAATCTGAATCACATTCGAGGTAAATGGATGTGATGAAATGTAGTTATTTATAATCAAAGAGGATCTAAATTCCGGTTCTCTCATGTGACGAGGATTGTTCCTCCTTGTCTTCCTTATCAAATGCTCCAAAAAGGGGCATCTCTCACTTTGCTTATGCTTAGGGAACGAACAGGAGAAGAGGAAAATCATCAATGCATTGCCGGAAGGGGGATTTACTCGGATTAGAAGCTAAAGCAAGGGTGTTTTATTTCGATTCATTATTACATGAGCAGCACTACACAGATGTGAATGGCCAGATGAATATCTCTAACATATTCATCCATTTATTAAGAAACATTACGGCTCGCGATCGCAACAAATGATATATAAGCTCGAACACATAAAGCTTCTGATCACCTCACCATCCCCAGAAGGAGAATTTCCCGAGAAGTTTTAGGCCAGGACTTCTCTCTGGCCTTCATGAGCAAAACCCTAGCCCAAGCCACCCATGCTTCCCAGGACATCCTCTTATCCCAGGGAGTCCCCCACTCCAGCAGCAGCCTCAGCCCGGCCTCGGTCTCCCTCTCCGCCTCCTCGTACCGCCCTTTCCCCAAGTACAGCTGCCCCAGCACCACCCTCGGCTCCCCGATGAACGGGTTCTTCTCGATGCTTTCCCTCAGCCTCCTTTCCACCGCGTCGTAATGCTCGGCTCCTCCGGACTTGCTCGCCTCGCACACCGCTTCCCAGTACTTGTCCCTCGCCTCGATCTGGTCCCTTGTGCCGAGGACCCTGAAGCACGACTCGAACACCGGCGGCACCACGAGTTGGATGTCCTCATCCCGCTCTTTGGATGGCGGCTCGGACTCGGCGTTGCTTGTGTCCATCTTCTTCTCGAGCATGAAGATCTCTTCCTCTCTTGCTATGAGCATGTAGACTGCGGCCATCCTCGACAGCGAGTTCATCCAGAGCCCGGGCTTTCCATCCCCGGGCCACAATGCCCAGATATTGTTCCCGGTTAACTCCAACCGCCCGTCGCTGTTCTCGAACAGCGTGTCCTGAAAAGTTAATCTCGTCAATCTCTCGACACAACAGGACTCAGAACGAGGTGCGAATTTATAGAGGGAAAACTAGAATATAACAGATCGACTCATTTGTTTATAGTGGTGGTATGTCCAACATACCAGACCAAATCAATGGCAACGGTAATAAATAACGGATCTGGGTATGATGACACGGCAACCATTACCTGAAATCCAAAGAACTGATCGCTGAAATCGGTCATGGTCATCATCAAGAGAATGGCGACCACCCTCCTCGAAACGGGCCCGTCCTCTCCGGTCTTTCTGTGCTTCATCATTATCCCCTCGGCAGGCAACAGAGACTGGATCTTCTTCCGCCAGGCCTCATCACCTTTGAACTCTCCCTTCTTCTTGGCATTCTGGAGGGACATCTCTGAGAGCTTCAGATGCTCGACAAGCCCCGAGTCGTCGTAGCGGAAGAGCAGGTCGTTGTGGATAAAAATCATCCTAGGGAGAATGCAGTAGAGGTGGATGAGGCGCTCGGCAGCATCACCGACATGGCTGCGGACGACGTCACGGCTGGTGTTGGGTTCGAAGATGGCAAGGTCAATGGTGGGGAGGCGGATTGGAAGATGCCGGCGAGGCAGACGGCGTCAGGAGCCCCCAGAGACGGAGGATGCGGTAAATGTTGAAGAGGTGCTCAAGGAAGCTTTGTGCTTGTGCCAGCACTCCCCGGCACCGGCCGAGCGGAGAGTGGCCACAAGGGAGGGGAGGCGCGGGTCGATGACCTCAAGCTCCCCGCGCAGGAAGGGCTGCGCATCATCGAGGAGGGTTTGGAGGTCGGTGGTGGTGGTGCGAGGCGAGAGAGATTGTGGTGGTGCTGTGGAGGCCATAGTCGGGAGGAGATGTAGTTTAAGATCAAGGTTTTCTTGTGAACAAGAGTTTGTGTTTCTTGAGATATTTGTAGTGTCTTTTGGAGAAGTGCGTGATTGCTGCTGGACTCAGCTAAAGATCAAAGATTGAAGTGAGAATAAAATGTTAAAATTTAGGTCCTTGTGATATAAAAAGGAGTTTGTAAAATAATATGTGCAGGGTTAAAGTAGCTAGTGAGCCGTGTACATATTTCACTTTATTTTTTAACTGTTCTCACTTAATTTAAGCTATATGAGGTAACTTAGATTAACACATAAAATGCAATGCCGATTCATTCTTTTTGGGTTTTCTTATTTATGAAATTAAATCCCTAAACTCAAGGGAGACATGACTCGAAATGACTGCTATAATTTTATGTGCTTCAATCTAACATGCACTAATGAACTAGTAGAAAATCCTAAATGACATGATACTATACTATGATAATCTATAAGGAAAAAGCTATAAAAAACTCCAAACTTTATCTAGTGTGACAAATTTAATCTGAATTTTTTTTTTGTGACACAAAAAACCCTAAATTTTGCCAATTGTGATGTACTTATTCCAAACTCTATGGCTGAAGGGCATTTTCATCTTTTAATTTTAATTTCTTTCCTTTTTCTTTTTCTTCTTTTTTTTTTTTGTTTCCTTTTTTTTTTCTTCTCTCTTCCCTCCATTGGCCGTGGCGGAGGGAGGCCGGACTCAGGCAAGGGTTGCCCTCACCTGGGCCAAATTTGGTGAGGAATGCCCTTGCTTGATGCCGAGGAGGGTTGCCCTCGCTTGCGTCAGGTCGCCCTCCCCAGATCTAGGGAGGGCCACCTTGCCCTATGCCGGGGAGGGCGACCCATGCCTGATGCCGGTGAGAGCGGGCCTCGTTTGAGTCCGGCTTCCCTCCCCCGACCATGGCGGAGGGAAGAAAGAAGAAAAAAAAAAAAAAAAAAAAAAAGAAAAAGAATTTTTTAAAAAAAAAAGAGTAAAATACGAAAATGTCTTATAATTTGGGATAAATGTGTTACATGAGTATAAGTTTAGAGTTTTTTTATGTCCCGAAATTTTTTTTTGGTTAATATGTCACAATTGAGAAAATTTGGGGTTTTTTGTGTCACAAAAAAGAGTTGGGGGTAAATTTATCATACTAAGTAAAT